>NC_069472.1:13008659-13027098 GCF_026875155.1 Cherax quadricarinatus
CTTTACTGACAACGTTTCGCTCACGCAGTTAGCTTTATCAACTCTTCGACTTCATAAATCTCACTGTGTTGGCGAAACACTGTCAATAAGGTAAGTAAGTAAGTAAGTCAGTAAGTTTATTCAGGTATACACAATACAGTTACACAGAATTATCATACATAGCAGCATATGTGTAGAGAACCTGGGATAACCCAAAAAAGCTAGACAGAGTGACTTATTTCCATTGGGTCCTTTTTACCTTATTATTATAATATAAAGGTTATAATATTTTCTTATTATTCTACAATGAAGATAACATCTTATTATCATAATAAAAAGACTATCTACAATACGAGGGTCATTACTAGGAATAAGGTAAAATTTACACGTATGTTAGCTAAAAAATAGAAAATCATTCCCCTCCTTTCTGTAGCTACATTCATCAGACACCTTTTGGCACTCTTCTTGAACTGGTTCATGCTATGACTGGCTTTGACAGGGCGGTAGTCTGTTCCATTCCTTTATTGCTGTACAATAAAAGGTGTTTGACGCCTGGCCAATGACTGTGGGTACTACAAAGTTGTGCTCTCTCCCCCTAGTACTATGATTGCCTTGGTTCCCAACCTTGACAAAATTGACAGCGAATATTCTGGACACTGTGAGCAATTTTAATAAACATGATTTAGCTTCAGTTGTTTTACTCTGTCTTCAACATTCAGCATATCCAACTGCTGTAATTCATCCTGGCCTACATGTTCTCTTGGTCCCAGCCCCAGGATGAATCTTACGATTTTGTTCTGGGTGATTTGCAGTCTATTTTTCAGTTTTTTTGTCAAGGCAGAGTACCAAGAAGAGCAAGCGTAATCCATATGGCATTGTATAAGGGCTAGACATAGGGTCCTGCGAGCCTCAGCATTTTGTCTCTATAACACCATCGTTTCGGTACTGTATATAATTATCTCCCACAAGATGATACAGAAAACGACTGTCAAACGCCAACTCGTCTGGGAAAACACTAGCTAGATTATTATTATTATTATAATAAAAAAGAAGCGCTAAACCACAAGGGTTATACAGCAACACTAGCTAGAGAAATAAAAAACCGAACAAGAAAGCAAAAAGCATCGAACATATTACATATTTAGAAAAATTGCTGAACAATGCAATTTCTTTCTGTGACATTTGCACGACTTGGAGTAGCAAAGACTCTCAATTAATTACTGCTTTCCAATAATGATATTTTATATAATAAATAACTGGGCATAAGTATTAATTTGAAGACAGAAGTGATAGGTGAGTTTACTTGTATTGTGGTACTCTTCAAGCTTTCATGGGGGTTCCTGGGGTCTACCTGGAGGGTATTCCGGGGATCAACGCTCCCGCGGCCCGGTCCACGACCAGGCCTCCCCATGGATCAGGGCCTGATCAACGAGGCTGTTACTGCTAGCCTAACACAGTCCAACAATCTTTATATAAACAGAAAGGACCAGGACTCGAACCGTACCGTGGTCCATGCACACAGCAGGCCCAACACTGTTACAACTCAGCCACAGGATGATTTGTGGATGAGTGGTTACAAAGATTGTCTTGCTATAATCAAGAACCATACGTCGAGTCCACTTTCATTCATCTGTTTATTCACCGACAGCCGTTCTTTACGACTTAACATAGTTTTACCGATTTTGAATATATAAAAGTCTTCAAAAACACAGCTAAACAATGCTATATAAATGAATCATTAAAAACTAAATAAAATAAGTTGGGGAGGCGGCCATATCTTAAAATTACTGATACTTGAAATTACATAAAATCTTTAATTATTCGTCAAATCAGAGCTCAGAATATTAAAAAATCCATAAATCTGATATTATTTTCTAATAATTCATATAAATGTTTTATATTTCACTAAAGTTGTTATGTTTTCACTATATATTTACTATGTTTCACTATAAAAACTCGTTTTCCTATGTTTAGGGAAACAAAAGTGAAGATGGTGACTGGTGATAATAACTACAGTACAGCACACTCACCAGCCCTCATTAGCCCTCACCAGTACTCACCAGCCCTCACTAGCCCTCACCAGCCCTCACCAGCCCTCATTAGCCCTCACCAGTCCTCACCAGCCCTCACCAGCCCTCATTAGCACACACCAGTCCTCACCAGCCCTCACCAGCCCTCACCAGCCCTCATTAGCCCTCACCAGTACTCACCAGCCCTCACCAGCCCTCATTAGCCCTCACCAGTGCTCACCAGCCCTCACTAGCCCTCACCAGCCCTCACCAGCCCTCATTAGCCCTCACCATCCTCACCAGCCCTCACCAGCCCTCATTAGCACACACCAGTCCTCACCAGCCCTCACCAGCCCTCACCAGCCCTCATTAGCCCTCACCAGTCCTCACCAGCCCTCACTAGCCCTCACCAGACCTCACCAGCCCTCACCAGACCTCATTAGCCCTCACCAGTCCTCACCAGCCCTCACTAGCCCTCACCAGACCTCACCAGCCCTCACCAGCCCTAATTAGCGCTCACCAGTCCTCACCAGCCCTCACTAGCCCTCACCAGACCTCACCAGCCCTCACCAGCTCTCACCAGCCCTCACCAGACCTCACCAGCCCTCACCAGCCTTCATTAGACCTCACCAGTCCTCACCAGCCCTCATTAGCCCTCACCAGTCCTCACCAGCCCTCGCTAGCCCTCACCAGACCTCACCAGCCCTCACCAGCCCTCACTAGCCCTCACCAGACCTCACCAGACCTCACCAGCCCTCAACACCAGACCTCACCAGACCCAGACGACGTTTCAGACCATTTTCAAGTTTCCATAACAGTCGAGCAAGGACCGAAATGATGCCCGATTTTAATTTTCATAAAGATGATTTGTGATTTGTTCGTGTCAAGGAATTGTAACTTTTATTCATAATAAGATAAAATATTGCTTCTTCATAACTAACAAAAATAAGTACAATACCGTGACTGGAACAATACACAAATAACCCGCACATAGAAGAGAGAAGCTTACGACGACGTTTCGGTCCGACTTGGACCATTTACACATGGTCCAAGTCGGACCAAAACGTCGTCGTAAGCTCCTCTCTTCTGTGGTCGGGTTATTATGTATTGATTCTTCACCTGTTATGTACTGTTTACAAACAACACTAAGAATCAATTTCATTTATCCTATTCTTATGGCTGTATTATTTCTTTGAAAATGTTTCAACTGAAAATACAGACGACAGCCATCCTGACTTAACGTCAGGGATAAACTAGAGAATACAGAAATACCGCTGCTTTCACACTTAATTTACGAACGAAAACCTGAATCAGCTTCTCTAGCGGTAACTGTTAATGTATTGGAGGACCTTACATGTGTGTGTGTGTGTGTGTGTGTGTGTGTGTGTGTGTGTGTGTGTGTGTGTGTGTGTGTGTGTGTGTTTGTGTGTGTACTCATCTAATTGTAGTTGCAGGGGTCGATACTCAGCTCCTGGCCCCGCCTCTTCACTGATCGCTACTTGGTCCTCTCTATCTGCTTCCTGAGGTTTGTCATACCTCGTCTTAAAGCCATGTATGGTTAGTGCCTCCACTACTTCACTTGCTAGGCTATTCCACTTCCTGACTACTCTATGACTGAAGAAATACTTCCTAACATCCCTGTGACTCGTCTGAGTTTTCAGCTTCCAATTGTGACCCCTTGTTTTTGTGTCCCCTCTCTGGAACATCCTGTCTCTGTCCACCTTATCTATTCCGCGCAGTATCTTGTATGTCGTTATCATGTCTCCCTTGACCCTTCTGTCCTCCAGTGTCGTCAGTCCGATTTCCCTCAACCTTTCATCGTAGGACATTACCCTGAGCTCTGGAACTAGCCTTGTTGGAAACCTTTGTGAATATCAAATGGTATACAATACCGACAGGTTGGTACTTTCTCTAACTTCTTGACGTGCTTGACTAGATGTGGGTTCCAAATTGGTGCTGCATACTTCAGTATGGGCCTGACGTACACAGTGTACAGTGTCTTCAACGATTCCTTATTAAGGTATCGGAACGCTATTCTCAGGCTTGCCAGGCGCCCATATATGCTGCAGCAGTTATCTCCTTGAGTGAGATTTGTAGTCTTTGTCCACCTAGCCTCTACTCTGTCTGCGGTCTTCTTTGCCCTTCCCCAGTCTTCATGACTTTATATTTGGCAATGTTGAATTCGAGAAGCCAGTTTTTGGACCACCTGTCCAGTCTGTCCAGGTCTCCTTGTAGTCCTGCCTGTGTGTGTGTGTGTGTGTGTGTGTGTGTGTGTGTGTGTGTGTGTGTGTGTGTGTGTGTGTGTGTGTGTGTGTGTGTGTGTGTGTTTACTAACATATTTGTATACATCTGCTTGTGTTTGCAGGGATCGAGTCACAGTTCCTGGCCCCTCCTCTTCGCTGGTCACTACTAGGTTCACTCTCTCCTTGCTCCATGAGATTTATCGTGTGAGTATGTGTGTGTGTACTCACCTACTCACCTATTTGTGGTCATGTGTGTGTGTGTGAGTGTGTGTAATTTAACCGATACCGACAACGTAAAAATGGCTGATACCCGCCGATACCGATATTTTGGCTCAGCCCTAATATGTACACATGTCGTGCCTAATAGCTAAAACTTGCTATTTTGGCTTAAATAGAAACGCTCTTCTTGCCGAATAAGGCAAGTGAAAATTTTTGTATGCAATAATTTCGCAAAAAATCATGGTAAACCAACAAAAAAAAAAATTTTCGTTGTGTTGTTTATTAAAAAAATTTTTTAAACTTATTTAAAATATTTATTGAATTAGGCTAAATAAATTTTGCGTTTGTTTAAATTTAAGTAAGTTTATTAAGATTCTTTTGGTAAAAAATTTTAATTTTTACTTTAACATAGTGAAAAAATAATCTTTAAACGTATGGGGAAATTTTAGAAAGGATTTAATTTTTAAATGAATTTTTTAAATTTTTACCATTTTTTACCTTTTCGGTCCCGACCATATAAAATATTTATATATTTTAAAAATATATATAAAATTAAAATTATATATATATATTAAAACACACATGAGGTGATTAAGGGGCGTGAAAGAACAGGCGTGAACAGAAAATAAAACTCGAGAAATATTTTGAATTAAAACTAACACATTTCTTTTAAAGTATTTTTTTTGCAGTCATGAATTTTTGTTTTAGGGGCCCCGTATGGAAACGGAACTGCTGCTAACACCCTTAAAACACCTCAAAAAACTGTTTTGCATAACATTAAATTATAAATTTTTTGTATATTTTATATAGATTTTTTTTTTAGTGTGTAGTGTGCGTTTTAGGGGCCGGTAACACATGGGGGAACATGAGGTACATAGCAGAGAGAGAACATTGGCACAAGCAGGAGACCTAGAAAAATGTGGCACAAAGCAGAGATCTGAGAACATTTGCACATAGCAGGGGGATCTGGGAACATTGCACATAGCAGGAGACCAAGAACATGTGGCAAAGCAAACCTGAGAAATGGGCCATAGAAAAGAAACCGAGAACAGTGGACATAGCAGAGACCTAAGAACTTGGCACATAGCAGGAACCTGAGAACCTGTGGCACATACAGGGGAAACCCAAGAACATGTGGCACATACGGACCTGAGAACATGGGGACATAGAAAAGACCTGAGAACATTTTGGGACATACAGAGACCTAAGAACATTGGCACATATCAGGAATCTGAAACATGTGGCACATAGCAGGGGGGGAAACCCAAGAACAGTGGGAACAAAAGCAGGGGAAACCGGGAAAATTTTCACATAAAAAAGAAACCTGGAACATGGGCACATAGCAGGAGACCTAAGAACAAGGCACATACAGGGAGAAAATGGGAACAAGTGGGACATAGCAGGAGACCTGAGAACATTTTTGCACATAGCAGGAAAATGGAAATGTGGCACATACAAAACCTGGAAAAGTGGCACATACAAAAGACCTGAGAACATGTGGCCAAGCAGGAGACCTGAGAACATGTGGCACATACAGGGGACCTAAGAACAGTGGCACATAGCAGGAGACCTGAGAACATTTGGCAATAGCAGGAGACCAAAACATGTGGGCACATACAGGAACCTAAGAACATGGGGCACATAACAAGACCCGAGAACAATGGGACAAGCAGGAGACCTGAGAACAGTGGCACATAGCAGGGAGACCGGGGAAAATGTCACATACGGAGCCCCAAGAACATTGGGACATAGCAGGGGGACCTAAACATGGGCACATAGCAAACCTGAGAACATGTGGGACAAACAGGAGACCTAAGAACATGTGGCACATAGCAGGGGGATCTGAGAACATTGGGGCACATAGCAGGAGACCGAGAAATTTGGGGACATAGCAGGGACCTGAGAACATTGGCGCAACAGGGGACCTAAGAACATGTGGCACATAGCAGGGGACCTAAGAACAGTGGCACATAGCAGGAGACCTGAGAACATGTGGCACATAGGAGACCTAAGAACATGTGGCACATAGCAGGAGACCTGAGAGCATGTGGCACATAGCAGGAGACCTGAGAACATGTGGCGCATAGCAGGAGACCTGAGAATGAGGGATTGACCGCCTGGGAAGTTTATGGAACTGTCCACATTCTATCAAGGCTGAGGGACTGACCACCACCTGTCAAGGCTGAGGGACTGACCACCACCTGTCAAGGCTGAGGCTCGGGGCTGACCACCTGTCAAAGCCAAGGAACTGATCTCCTCAGAATTACCGCTCCTCTTCAACACCTAAGTGTTGCGAGTGCATCTTACTCATCGACTTCTCGGTATTGTTTACCATTTATATTTATAAATCTCAGACATTCATACACCAAATAAACTAATTATAATTAGTCCATTAGGTGTCTGAATGTGTGAAATTTGTTTGTAGTTTTTAAGGTCTGAATGAGATCTCGTAGTCTCCGTTCATTAAAAATCTGTTATTTATATATAACTAAAGATATGACATAATACTTCATATTTGTAGTCACTCGTTAGTTTTGGCCAAAATCGGAAGTAGAGAAACTCTCGGGTCTCTATGGAAGGTATATCAAAGGTCTATCAGTATATAAAAGACTGTTAACCCACAGTCTTAAGTGTATCGGTTATTAGATTCTACAGTCACTTACAAGTATGTTTTGGCTATTAATAAATTTCAGTCATATATATTTAGGGTATTAACAGAACACTGGCTTACTGCTCATTAGTTTATGATTTTGTTGCAGCCCAAAAGAAACTTTTGCGACAGAAAAAAAAAGCTCAATAAATAACCTATAATTGTCTAGGTAACTAGATATTTTTTGGTCGCTGAGCGATTCGAGAAGCAAAGGAGCTGCAGCTCAACTACCTCGAAGGACCCAGGAGCTATAGCTCAAGAGGTCTTGAAGTTGGAGATCAACAAAAGAAGCCAAACACCTATAGCTTAATTCCCTCTAAAGATCCAGGAGCTGTATATCAACAACATTAGGAAATCCATGAGCTGTTGATATTACCCCTAAAGAAGCCCAGGAGCTGGAAATTAACTCATTCAAGCATTGTTAAAATACGAGACCAACTAGACGAAACTTGGTCTGTATAAATATAATTAAATTAAGCACTAAACTCGAAAGGGTCACAGAGTGCTGCAGGGAAGGACGTGCTGAAGGAGGAGTATGATGAGGTTAGGAGGGAGTAAGTCAGTAAGTTCATTCAGGTATACACAAATACAGTTATATAGATTATCATACATAGGCGCATATGTGAAAGATCCTCGGATAAGCCAAAAAAAGTCAGACACAGTGATTTATTTATTTTGGGATCCTTTTAATACCTTATTATACTCTAAAGGAGATAATATCTTATTATTATACTATAAAGGAGATATACAAGTAATAAGGTAAAATTAGTTATTTATTTTTACATGTGTGTTAGCTAAAAAAAAATAAAAATCATTCTCCTCCTTTTCTGTCGCTACATTCATTCGGTACCTTTTGGCTCTCTTCTTGAACTGGTTCATGCTATGACTGGCTTTGACATGTGCAGGTAGTCTGTTCCATTCCTTTATTGCTGTACAATAAAAGGTGTTTGATGCCTGGCCACTGACTTTGGGTACTGCAAATTTGTGCTCTCTCCCCCTAGTACTCTGATTGCTTTGGCTGCCAGCATTGACAAAATTAGCAGCAAGATATTCTAAACACTGTTTGTGAGCAATTTTGTAAACTTGATTTAACTTTAGTTGTTTCACTCTGTCTTCAACATTCAGCATATCCAAGTGTTGTAATTTATCCTGGCCTACACTCTCTCTTGGACCCAGGTCCCTGGATGAATCTTAACATTGTGTTCTGTGTGATTTGCAGTCTATCTTTTAGTGTTTTTTTTTTTTTTGTTTTTTTTGTCAAGGCAGAGTATCATGAAGAGCAAGTGTGGTCCATACGATATTGTATAAGAACTAGACATAGGGCCCTGCGAGCCTCAGTAGGGAGACTGTGCTTGTCTGTAGAAACTTCAGTCTAGCATTCGCTTTTATTACTACACTGTTCCCGATCAGTTCTCCTGACATGCATGGATCAAAGGAGATTCCCAGATATTTTACTGAGGAAACTAAAGTGACGGATTCCCCATTACACCGGACATTAAAATTATTTATCCTTCTCAGTTTATGTTTTGTGCCAAAGAGTATGGCTTCCGTTTTCCCAAGGTGTAACGATAGTTTGTTATCTACTAACCATATACTGAAGGACTCCAGTTCCAGTGTCATTACATTAGCTATATCTTGTGGGTCTTTACCCGACACTAACAGAGCATTATCATCTGCATATAGGAGTTTGCACTTGACATTGATGGGAATGTCTTTTACATAACAGTGGAATAATAAGGGACCCAGAATATAACTTGGAGAACTCCACATGCTATCAGCAGGGGTTCTGATTCTGTTTTGTTGATTTTGACAATTTGTTTCCTGTTGTTAAAATAGAACTTAAACCAGTCTACAAAACTTATGCTGATAGTTTGAAGTTTCTTACATAATATTTTGTGGTTGACAGTAGAGAAGGCCTTTTGCAAGTCTAAGGTTACCATTCCTATGAGGTTCCCTGTCGAATTCAGTTCTCATGCTATCCATCAGATTAATTAGGGAGGTGTCGGTTGAGTAAGATCTCCAAAAGTCTGACTGGTAACTATGAGGAATGTTGTCATTAAGATACACCGGACCCTCGGTTATCGGCCATTCTACTTATCGGCCAACTCGGTTATCGGCCGGGTTTTTGGCTCCCCATTATTTTGCTTATCGGCCATATGGTATGTGTCAACCCGCCACTGTCAGCTACTTGTGCATCAGTCTGGCTTTGTCTCTGGGCGAGTGAGAAAGCTTCTGCTCATTCATCCAAACATTTTGCTATAATTTGTTCATTTTCATGGTTATCAATTAATTGCAATTGGAAAATAAGTAACCATGGCCCAAAAGAAAGCTCCTAATAAATTTCCTTTGGTAAAGAAAGTGAGAAACACGATGGAATTTAAGAAAAAAGTTGTTGAAAAGCATGAGAGTGGTATACAGATCCTAGAACTTGCCAGGATGTATGGGAAAAACAAATCAACAATCACTTCTATCCTGGCAAAGAAAGAACAAATCAAGGAAGCTGATGTGGTGAAAGGAGTAAATGTGCTAACCAAACAAAGGTCATCAATATGGAAGATATGGAGAGGTTGTTGATTTTGTGGATCACTGAAAAACAATTAGCAGGAGATAGTGTTGCAGAGTCAATGATTTGTGAGAAGTTCTTGCCTCCTGATACCACAACTCTCATCCAGCCCATGAACCAGCAGGTCATTTTTAACTTCAAAAATCTCTACACAAAAGCAGTGTTTCAAAGGTGCTTTGAAGTGACCTCGGACACGCAGTTGACCCTAAGAGAGTTCTGGAGGAATCACTTCAGTATCCTCAATTGCATAAGCCTTATAGGTAAGGCTTGGCAGGGAGTGACTTCCAGGGCTTTGAACTCTGCTTGGAGAAAATTGTGACCAGATTGTGTTCAAGAGAAAGATTTTGAAGGGTTTGGGGCTGACTCTGAGGACCCTACTCTTGGGAAGTCCATGAGGTTGGATGTGAGTGGCGAGGATGTGGAAGAGTTGGTGGAGGACCACAGGGAAGAGCTAACCACTAAAGATTGCAAGGCTTTCAACTGAAACAGAAACAGACTGCAGCTGAGGAAATTGCTTCAAAGGAGGAGGAAGAGAGAGGGGAGAAGGTGCCTTCTTCAGTGATTAAGGACATGTGTGCAAAGTAAAATGAGCTGCAAAGTTTTGTTGAAAAGTATCACCCTGAGCAAGCTTAAATAAGCCATATCTGCAACTTCTTCAGTGACAAAACCTTGTCCCACTTCAGGGAAATCTTAAAAAGATGCCAGACACAGAGCACTCTTGACAGTTATTTTGTGCGACAGGGGTCCAGTGACTCTCAAGTTGGTCCTAGTGACATTAAAAGACAAAGAAGGGAAGTAACCCCAGAGAGGGACTTGTTACCTGAAATCCTTATGGAGGGGGATTCCCCCTTCTAAACAATAACCCCAACTCCCACTCTCCTCCTCATCCTCCATAAGCCAAAAAGAGTCTTCAATAAAGGTATGTAATAGTGATTTAATTGTTCATGTATTTATTTTATTTAGTTTTTCATTGTTTGTGTATGTAAAACTATAATTAATCTTCAAAAAATATATTTTTTGTTAATATTTTTGGGTGTCTGGAACGAATTAATTGCATTTACATTAATTCTTATGGGAAATATTATTTCGGTTTTCGGCCATTTCGGTTTTAGGCCGTCGTTCTGGAACGGATTACGGCCGATATTACACCGAGTGTACTAACAGGAGTATAGTTGCTGACATCAGACCTACTATTTTTCTTGAAGATAGGAGTAACTCTGGCCTTGAACCTCTCTGGTATGGTATTAATGGTGATGGACAAATTTATTATGTGAACAATGGGGATTGGTAGTTCAGAGGCATCATCTTTTAGAAACTCAGACGAGATGTTATCTGGCCAGTGCTCTTAGTTGGGTTTAATCTGCTTAGTTTTTTTTGCTCGATGTCATGAAATACACTTACTGACAACTGTTTGGGGTTACCTCTTTATTGGTATGGCATTTTGTTTAACTTATCAGAGTCTATGTTAAAGGTATTTGATGCAGCTGTAGTTTACTTACTAGTGTTGATGCGACAGATGTGTAGTAGGAATTAAAACAATTTACCACTTTAGTTGTTTCATGGCATACTTCGTTATCGATATTTAGTACTATGTTAGAGCTATCTACGTGTTTATGGCTATACCCCACTGTTTTAGTTGTTGGCAGAGCTTTCTAGGTTACTCTTGTACTCTTTGATTTTTGAGCAATGATGCCTTGCCTTTGCTCCTTTTATAAGCCTCTGCATTCTGTTCCTCACCCTCTGGAATTCATTTAGCACTGCAATATCCTGTCTGTTTGCCTTAAAAATTTTTAGCAACTGGTCTCTGAATTTCATATTGTCTAAAATCTCAGAAGTCATCCAGGATTCGGTTCTCCGTTTAATCTTGACCTCTTTAACTGGTGTAATATTGTCAAGGAAGGCAGTGAACATTATTTTGAATTTTTCCCAGGCATCATTTACGTCCGTGCAACTTGTTATCATTGTCCAGTCACAATTGTTTAACCTATTTACCAGCGTTTCTTTACTGTAGTTTCTAGTTGACCTCATTTTTATTGTCCTGTGTAGGCCTATCCGTTCCCTAGTGATTTTCCTGGTGCAGCAAATGATGAAATGATCACTAAGACCTGTGGTAATGACGCTGACTAATGTTCTCAGAGCGATTACAAAGTATGTGGTCAGTTAGGGTGGCTGAGAACTGTGATCCGGGTTGGTGTATTAGTTGAGTGCAACTATTTAAACCTAGAATTTGCTTATACCTTTCACATAGTCCATTATTATTTTGCTGTTATGTTGCTGCTAAAAGCAGTGTGTGAGGGGTGAAGGTTAGTGGGGCTAGAGGAGAGTGCAAGAGGTAAAATATCAAAGTTGGCGCAATAAGTTAGTTTCTCGTAGAAAGTCAGAGAGAGTCTGCATCAGAGATGGAACTTTCACCTAGGAGGTCAGTTAGAGTTAGCATGTTGGGGTGATGGTGACGTCGGAAGTGAATTCTGCGTGATCGCTAACAGACAGGACAATCTATTAAGGAATGGTGAACTGACAGTGCACCCTGACAGTCCTTATCAGTTTACTAGCTTAAATTTGTTTAGTAATTCAGGAATCATATATTTCTAATTTAAGGTCCCGAGACAGTGGGCAGTGAAGGAGGGACAATATCAGAGACCTATTGTACCTAAAGTCCCACATGTCTCCGGCGTACATCAATATAAATAAGTATAATCTGTTTTAGATGTGTCAGAGTTCTCCCCAGTTACGTGTGTGAAAGGTTAATTCAAGGCTGTACTTGTAAAAATTCATCCACATAATTTCTCACACCTACCAATAGATGGATATTTTTTCATAGGCACAACATTTAACAGTCTCCAACGCTTAACCCACTTGTTATTTGAGAACTTATATAAGATATCACTAAACTCAAAACCGAGTCCCTAAACTCAGTATTAACCAATAAATCAGTAACATCAACATTTTTAAATGTAAGCTACTACTCAACCTCTGCTAGTCCAAAGATCTTCGTACTACAATGAAGGTTATCCATGAACCATCTCCGCCAGATAGTTTTCTGTAGCCCACAACTCACTTCGTTTTCTTCCACTCTAGTCTTGTGCCATCGCTCATGTGTATTAAGTTTATTTAGGCACTGGTACACCTGAATACAATTGTCATACGTAGTGTAAATTACTTAGGATAACCCAAAATAAGTCAGATAAAGTGACTTATTTGCACTGTTACTTCGTGGATAATTTTTGCTGGGATCATTTTACGAATGAAACTGCCACTTACAAATTGAACTTATCACAACTTCATGGATTCCTCAGTACCTGGTCTGGAAGAAATGAGGCAACGAGCATCAGTTATTAAAAAAATGATTATAACTATGAGCATAATTTTTAAAGGGGTGGACCGGTAAGCCAGTGAAAGGCCACTTATTTGATATCTGTGACTCCCCCTAATTTTCACTAATGACTGTCAACATAAATTTCTGAATATAGCTTTTGCTTTATAATTCTTAAGATAGTCATAAGTTTGTCTAAGACACTCCATTATAGAAGCTTTAATAGAAACTGTAACATGCCAAGACGAGACCATTACCATTAATTGTTAAACTAATTGTTATTTTTTTAAATATGTTGAACTACCTCAGTTTTGTAAATCTAGTTAATCACTACAACTACCTCACTTTAATACTAGTATGATTCATAACTTGTGTCAATATAGAGTAAGAAATAGTATTAGTCTGCCCAAAATGCCTAGGCCTACCTGGGCATTATTGCACTCAGTAAACCAATTTTCCAAATTTGTTCTATTAAACACGTAAATTGAATTAGGACTTATAAAGGCAAAAATCCATCCACAGTTTTCTCTAAGAAAGATTGGCCAGCATTTAAGGCCAGTATTTAAGTTAATAAGTAAGCTTTGGGTATATACAATATAAATTTTTTACAATGGTATTCCAGGCACACAGATGTTATGTGAACTTAAAAAAAAACATTATACAAATTTAATTTAGGATAACCCAATAAAGACAATACTGATATATTTCTCTTCTGAGGAGACATTGTCCCGGGTTATATCACAGAAACCAGTTTAATTAAAATTTACACAGCATAAAATTAAGGCGAAGCTGCGATTAAGGACAGTACATCATCACTACAATCTCGGAGATGACAAGATGTATTCTGCAGTTATTGCACAGAATCCAACAAAATTTGCACCAATACAGCCTCTATATCCAGAAAGAAATCTTATCCCATATCATATGAAGGAGATGCCTTTTAAGATTGATGCTGATAAGAATTGTTCCATTTTAATCATGGGAAAATGATAAACCCATAGGGGGTGAATCAGCGCTTTGTCAATGGCGGCATTCAGATTCTATACAGACAAGGAAGTATAAGTCCAATTCCATGGATCGAGAGCCTTTCACCAGCGTCAAGACACCCATCTAAGAGGATAACTTTGAAAGGTACAAATTTGTGGACCGATAAAGATACCTTCCTTCAGTTTCGCGTCACTAACTTTGGCAAATCTTATTTTCATGTAGGCAAATCGTAGATCTTCTTTGTTTAAATACTAAACATCCTGACTGATGCGAAGTAAGTCTTCACCGCCATCTTGAAAAATGGCAGCAATTTGCAGTTTTTTTGGTCTTGTTAATCTTTTTTTTTTTTTTTTTTTTTTTTTTTTACACAGTGTTTGACAAGGTTAAGGATCTCTAGCTTTATTGACAAGCTATTTACAGGTTAAGGATTCCTAACTTTATTGGCAAGCTAAGAGCTGTTACCTACATCAGCTCATTTGAAAGCATTTTTATTGTTAAGAGACATACAAGTAGGGAGCAGGATGAAGTTGGAGCCATCTGTGGGCCAGCATTTTCATTTCATCAACTGACTTTATCTCGTTGACATCATTATGCTGTACGAATGTGTTCTATACTCGAGTCATCCTGGGTATATATGATCTCAGATGGAGTGATGTTCTGGAGAAGGGTACAGCCAGAGTGAAGTTGCTGCTTTCTGCCCGTCTTGTGGCATAAAAGCTTGTTTCACGCTGTCCTCGAAGTGGATTCAAGTGTGGTACTTTGACAATATTGGCCTTGTACATAACAGTAAGGCCACCCACATCCCTCCTATGTTGAAGGCTCTGCTGAAATTGACAGATCTATCATCAGGATGGGTCCAGGCAGAGATAAGACGGCTTGCCTCTGTCTCTATTCTGTCCAAGCAGTCGCAGATGAATGGGGGGGCAGGCAAACCAAGAAGGTGGAGCATACCAAGTGTAGCGTACTGTGCGATACAGAACTTGGCAACCCACTGTCCAATAGATGCTAGATACGGCAAAGTGCGTAAGCTTCCGGCTGCCTTGGTTGCAAAAGATTTACAACAGGTCCTTCATGGTTAGTTTGGAGTCAGATTTTCACAACCCCAAGGAATCAACTTCTCTCCAGGTGCCACACCCTCCTATTCATCCTTACTACTGCACCAGCATTACATCATGGTGCCTAGAGACGACATCATTGCATTTTATCCAGGTGCACAATGGTTCTGCCATCTATTTCGCCAAGCTGATATAGCTCTCACTGGCGATTGATGTATCTAAAGCAGCTGGCAATTTCTTCTCTTGGATAAGGATTAAAATATTGCTTATATGGAAGTGACCGCTTAATAAAGAAAAACTAAAAAAACTCAAACTTCTGTAAAATGAGAGTAATTGCATATTCCATTTTGGGGAAACTTCCTATACTTTCAAAGAAAATAAAGATTTTTCTTTGCAGACGGGTATAGCCATGGAGTCTTCAATGAGTATGGTCCTCGCGGAGCCCTACTTGGAAGTCCTTGACGCCAAGAGATTCCCGACATCCTTACTTGTGTAGAATGGACGACCTTTTTTTGATAACCTCCTCACGATAGTACTCAGCGAAACTGAAAACATAAGAATGGTGGAACACTGCGGCAGGCCTACTGGTCCAGAGAAGGTAAGTCTCCAATCAGTTCACTTTAAGAGGAAAACAACCACCCTCTTTCCTTGATGTCCTTATACGCAAAATCTGCAGCTTGAAAATTGCTGAGATCTTCCACAGTTTACATTTTCTTGAAACCTTTATACAGAATCACAGAAACAAAGAATGATTTCTACACTGAGAGTAGATAACAAATACAGTGGCAATGTTTTGCATTGAAACTGAGTATCACAGCACCTGGCAAGTGTAGCTGTCACAGAGTAAGACAGACAGATGAAAATGCCTTGAATCGACTCTTATTCATATCACAGACACCATCACAGAATCCGAAAAGTTTTGAGTGGGGAAAATACCGACTCACCAGCTGCTCAGCAGCACACATTTGCCTCTGACCATACATAGTAATAACACCAGGAGGCAGCTCCTGATGAAAACTCTCACCTCACCACGAAGCTTTTAATCGCTGCACATAATTCAATTTAAACCAGCAAATAATAGAGCCTACTAGACTGGAGAATAACGCTAGCCTCATCTTCACTAACAATGATGATCTGATAAGAAAATGTCACCATATCAAAAACAATATAACTCAGATCACAACATAATTGAGGTTCAACATGTATGCGGGAGCCCAGACCGACTTTGGGAACTGTCAGGGGAGCTTTCACCAAATTAAACTTCAATAAAAAAACAAAAGTGGGACCAAGTAAACCCAATTCCTAACCGAATAAGGGGAAGATTAAAAGCAAACAGCCCCCAACTTATGCTAGAAAGATTAACTCGGTGGCACCGATGTTTGCAAAGGGCTTTTTCCCTCTAAAAAAAAGGAGGGTGATTAAAATAAAAAAGAGACAGGGCCCCCCTTTACGGGCGACGGAAAAAATAACAAGGGGCTAAAAGAGGTAATATATCTGAAAAGTAAAAAAACCCTTTTAGGAGTCGGGAAATCGCGGGAAGAACAAAAGCCATAAATAAATCGAAAGAAACCAAAGTATTTTTTTCCTAGCCAAATCAAAATCGAGAACAACGTCCAGTATTGGGCCCCTTTTAAACAAGATGGGCCTACAAATACGCAAGGAAAATAGGAGCACTCAAATCCCAGTATGACTCGGGTTTTTGGGAAAAGCCGCTAACCAATGGAGTAAAGATAAAAAATGAATTTTTTTGAGAGGCCCAAAAATTTGATTAACACAACCCTATCCGAGTTATCCTGACGCCAAATGATTCGAACAGGCGAAAAGACATCCCCATGCACTCTGCCCGGGGCCGACCTGGAACTTGTGTTACAAGAATCCTCTATGGAAGGGAGAGGACAGGGGGGTGTCCCACAGTTAAAAAACAACAGACATACCCCCACTCCAAAAAGGGGCAGTAAACACAGAAAAGAATACGACCAATAGCACTAACACCCCCTTCATAAAAATTTTTAAAAGGGTCCTAAGAAAAAGATACCCCCCTCTAGAAACCCCTTTTAACAACCGGGAAACGGGTTTAGAACAGGTGCCCCTGTCTATCTCAATATTGGATCATACGACAAGCCCTAAATGCACTAGAAGAAAAAAAGAATGCAGTGAAATTATACAATTTGCAAAAGCCTTCGATAAGTTGACCAGGGCGAAATAGCCACAAAATGCGTCTAAAGGAAAAAAGGGAAAGTCGGTCGTGGATCTAAAATTTTCCTCAAAACAAAAAACACAGGAGTTCGCAACAGGTAAAGCCGGGGCACCCCTACGGTAAAAACCTTGTTCCAAAGGCACTGTAACCCGCCCCCCATTTGTTCCCATCCTCATTCCGACATGACAAGGTGTCGCCCACCCCTGTTTCCTTGCAGATGACCCCCGAATCTGCATGACGTTTTCCATTGCAGACACTGCAAGGCTCCAGGCGGACATCACCAAATCTTTCAGGGGGCTGCAGAAAACAATATGAAGTTCAACGATGAGAAATTTCAATTACTCAATATGGAAAAAACATGGGAAAATTTAATTTCATCAGAGTACAAATTTTTTTTGGGCCACAAAATGAGGAAACACCAACGTCAAAGACCCGGGAGTGATCATGTCGGGGGATCTACCTTCAAGGACCCATAACATTGTATCAAATTTGCATTGCTAGAAAAAGACAGGATGGATAATGAGAACTTCAAAAACTAGGGGGGGCCAAGCCCATGATGAAAAAAAAAAAATTTTACTTGTTTTTCTAGGCTGGGGAAAATTTCTGCACACTAAACCCCTTTTAGGCAGGTGAAATTGCCGACCCAAAAATGTACAGAGAACTTTCACGGCGCGCATAACGGGATAAAACACCTCAATTCTGGGAGCGCTTGGGTTCCTAACCTGTATTCCCCGGGAAAGGGAGGAGGGGGAGATACATGTTATAACACCTGGAAAAAACCTAGAGGGATGTACCGAACTTGCACACGAAAATCACTCATACGAAAGCAAAAGACTTGGAGACATAAACCTCCCCCCAATGAAAGCGGGGTGTCATGCACGTTTAAAAGACCATACAATAAGGCCCCGGGGGCCCAGACGTTCAAAGCTCCCCGCACAATAAGGGGGATTACAAAGACTTGGCAGTCTTCAAGCTGGCATGGGGAAAAAACCTAAATCGTTTTCCCGATCAGCTGGGTGTGGCCGACGTTGGTTTTCGTGCAGCCAGCACAACAGCCCGGTTGTCAGGCCTGATCCACCAGGGGGTGGTCACACTGGGGGCCCCGGGGGCGTTGACCCCCCCGGAATCTTCCCGGGAAAAATCCGGTTACCATTAGGGCCGGGTTCGCTAGGGGAAACTAGGCATTTTCCTGGGGCCCCGCGCTTTGGGGGCCCCGGCCGGGGG
>NC_069472.1:13027598-13070851 GCF_026875155.1 Cherax quadricarinatus
AAAAAATTAAAAAATTAAAAGAAAACACATCAAAGCTGCTCCCTTTTGTTGCACGAAGGTGTAAACAGCGCGACAAATAATGATAAACTATAAAAGGAAATTTGGGGAAAAAGGTAGGAATGAACAGAAAGTAAAAAAAAAAATAAGTAGGATAATTGACAAAACAACAGGAGTCAACAGAAAAGAACTTGATAAAATTATTAAGTATCGATCTAAAGAGAGACGCAACAGAGCCATGAAGCTCAAGATCACACAGCAGAAGTTATAAGATGATTATTAAGTCAGAAATATAGAGGAAAACAGTTGCAAGAGTAAAAATCCAGCTCAGGATCACATTGTAAAGAAACTGCGAAAGGACTATAAAAGCTCATGGTTATAGCAATAAAAGTGGCACAACTGCAGTATAGTACTACTCTTTACTGACAACGTTTCGCTCACGCAGTTAGCTTTATCAACTCTTCGACTTCATAAATCTCACTGTGTTGGCGAAACACTGTCAATAAGGTAAGTA
The DNA here is from genome assembly GCF_026875155.1 of Cherax quadricarinatus. Classification (NCBI taxonomy): domain Eukaryota; kingdom Metazoa; phylum Arthropoda; class Malacostraca; order Decapoda; family Parastacidae; genus Cherax; species Cherax quadricarinatus. The sequence goes on from NC_069472.1 coordinate 13,028,110, forward strand.
AGTAAGTAAGTCAGTAAGTTTATTCAGGTATACACAATACAGTTACACAGAATTATCATACATAGCAGCATATGTGTAGAGAACCTGGGATAACCCAAAAAAGCTAGACAGAGTGACTTATTTCCATTGGGTCCTTTTACCTTATTATTATAATATAAAGGTTATAATATTTTCTTATTATTCTACAATGAAGATAACATCTTATTATCATAAAAAAAGACTATCTACAATACGAGGGTCATTACTAGGAATAAGGTAAAATTTACACGTATGTTAGCTAAAAAATAGAAAATCATTCCCCTCCCTTTCTGTAGCTACATTCATCAGACACCTTTTGGCACTCTTCTTGAACTGGTTCATGCTATGACTGGCTTTGACATGTGCGGGTAGTCTGTTCCATTCCTTTATTGCTGTACAATAAAAGGTGTTTGACGCCTGGCCAATGACGTGTGGGTACTACAAAGTTGTGCTCCTCTCCCCCTAGTACTATGATTGCCTTGGTTCCCAACCTTGACAAAATTGACAGCGAGATATTCTGGACACTGTGAGCAATTTTATAAACATGATTTAGCTTCAGTTGTTTTACTCTGTCTTCAACATTCAGCATATCCAACTGCTGTAATTCATCCTGGCCTACATGTTCTCTTGGTCCCAGCCCCAGGATGAATCTTACGATTTTGTTCTGGGTGATTTGCAGTCTATTTTTCAGTTTTTTTGTCAAGGCAGAGTACCAAGAAGAGCAAGCGTAATCCATATGGCATTGTATAAGGGCTAGACATAGGGTCCTGCGAGCCTCAGCATTTTGTCTCTATAACACCATCGTTTCGGTACTGTATATAATTTATCTCCCACAAGATGATACAGAAAACGACTGTCAAACGCCAACTCGTCTGGGAAAACACTAGCTAGATTATTATTATTATTATAATAAAAAAGAAGCGCTAAACCACAAGGGTTATACAGCAACACTAGCTAGAGAAATAAAAAACCGAACAAGAAAGCAAAAAGCATCGAACATATTACATATTTTAGAAAAATTGCTGAACAATGCAATTTCTTTCTGTGACATTTGCACGACTTGGAGTAGCAAAGACTCTCAATTAATTACTGCTTTCCAATAATGATATTTTATATAATAATAACTGGCATAAGTATTAATTTGAAGACAGAAGTGATAGGTGAGTTTACTTGTATTGTGGTACTCTTCAAGCTTTCATGGGGGTTCCTGGGGTCTACCTGGAGGGTATTCCGGGGATCAACGCTCCCGCGGCCCGGTCCACGACCAGGCCTCCCCATGGATCAGGGCCTGATCAACGAGGCTGTTACTGCTAGCCTAACACAGTCCCAACAATCTTTATATAAACAGAAAGGACCAGGACTCGAACCGTACCGTGTCCATGCACACAGCAGGCCCAACACTGTTACAACTCAGCCACAGGATGATTTGTGGATGAGTGGTTACAAAGATTGTCTTGCTATAATCAAGAACCATACGTCGAGTCCACTTTCATTCATCTGTTTATTCACCGACAGCCGTTCTTTACGACTTAACATAGTTTTAACCGATTTTGAATATATAAAAGTCTTCAAAAACACAGCTAAACAATGCTATAAATGAATCATTAAAAACTAAATAAAATAAGTTGGGGAGGCGGCCATATCTTAAAATTACTGATACTTGAAATTACATAAAATCTTTAATTATTCGCAAATCAGACAGAAGAAATTAAAAAAAATCCATAAATCTGAAAATTATTTTCTAATAATTCATTAAATGTTTTATATTTCACTAAAGTTGTTATGTTTTCACTATATATTTACTATTTTTTTTCACTATAAAAACTCGTTTTTCCATGTTTTTGGAAACAAAAGTGAAGATGGTGAATGGTGATAAAAACTACAGACACACACTCACCAGCCCTCATTACCTCTCCGTACTCACCAGCCCTCACTAGCCTTTACCACAGCCTCACCGCCTCATTAGCCCACAGTCCTCACCAGCCTCACCAGCCCTATTAGCACACCCTGTCTCACCCGCCCTCACCAGCCCCACCAGCCCTCATTAGCCCTCACCAGTATCACCAGCCCTCACCAGCCTCATTAGCCCTCACCAGTGCTCACCAGCCCTCACTACCCTCACCCGCCCTCACCAGCCCTCATTAGCCCTCACCAGTCCTAAACCACCCCTCACCAGCCCTCATTGCACACACCAGTCCTCACCAGCCCTCACCAGCCCTCACCAGCCCTCATTAGCCCTCACCTCCTCACCAGCCCTCACTAGCCCTCACCAGACCTCACCAGCCCTCACCAGACCTCATTAGCCCTCACCAGCCCTCACCAGCCCTCACTACCCTCACCAGACCTCACCAGCCCTCACCCAGCCCAATTAGGGGCTCACCAGTCCTCACCAGCCCTCACTAGCCCTCACCAGACTCACCAGCCCTCACCAGCTCTCACCAGCCCTCACCAGACCTCACCAGCCCTCACCACCCTTTCATTAGACCTCACCAGTCCTCCCCAGCCCTCATTAGCCCTCACCAGTCCCCCCAGCCCTCGCTAGCCCTCACCAGACCTCACCAGCCTCACCAGCCCTCACTAGCCCTCACCAGACCTCACCAGACCTCACCAGCCCTCAACACCAGACCTCACCAACCCAGACGACGTTTCAGACCTTTTTCAAGTTTCCATAACAGTCGAGAAAGGGACCGAAATGATGCCCGATTTTAATTTTCATAAGATGATTTGTTGATTTGTTCGGGTCAAGGAATTGTAACTTTATTCATAATAAGATAAAATATTGCTTTTTCATAACTAACAAAAATAAGTACAATACCGTGACTGGAACAATACACAAATAACCCGCACAAGAGAGAGAACTTACGCGACGTTTCGGTCCCACTTGGACCATTTACACATGGTCCAAGTCGGACCAAAACGTCGTCGTAAGCTCCTCTCTTCTGTGGTCGGGTATTTATGTATTGAATCTTCACCTGTTATGTACTGTTTACAAACAACACTAAGAATCAATTTCATTTATCCTATTCTTATGGCTGTATTATTTCTTTGAAAATGTTTCAACTGAAAATACAGACGACAGCCATCCTGACTTAACGTCAGGGATAAACTAGAGAATACAGAAATACCGCTGCTTTCACACTTAATTTACGAACGAAAACCTGAATCAGCTTCTCTAGCGGTAACTGTTAATGTATTGGAGGACCTTACAGTGTGTGTGTGTGTGTGTGTGTGTGTGTGTGTGTGTGTGTGTGTGTGTGTGTGTGGGGTGTGTGTGTTTGTGTGTTTACTCATCTAATTGTAGTTGCAGGGGTCGATACTCAGCTCCTGGCCCCGCCTCTTCACTGATCGCTACTTGGCCCTCTCTATCTGCTTCCTGAGGTTTGTCATACCTCGTCTTAAAGCCATGTATGGTTAGTGCCTCCACTACTTCACTTGCTGGGGCTATTCCCCCTTTCCTGACTACTCTATGACTGAAGAAATACTTCCTAACATCCCTGTGACTCGTCTGAGTTTCAGCTTCCAATTGTGACCCTTGTTTTTGTGTCCCCTCTCTGGAACATCCTTCTCTGTCCACCTTATCTATTCCGCGCAGTATCTTGTATGTCGTTATCATGTCTCCCTGACCCTTCTGTCCTCCAGTGTCGTCAGTCCGATTTCCCTCAACCTTTCATCGTAGGACTTTACCCTGAGCTCTGGAACTAGCCTTGTTGGAAACCTTTGTGAATATAAAAATGGTATACAATACCGACGGGGTTGGTACTTTCTCTAACTTCTTGACGTGCTTGACTAGATGTGGGTTCCAATTGGTGCTGCATACTTCAGTAGGGGCCTGACGTACACAGTGTACAGTGTCTTCAACGTTTCCTTATTAAGGTACGGAACGCTATTCTCAGCTTGCCAGGCGCCCAATATGCTGCAGCAGTTATCTCCTTGAGTGGGGATTTGTAGTCTTTGTCCACCTAGCCTCTACTCTGTCTGCGGCCCTTCTTTGCCCTTCCCCAGTCTTCATGACTTTATATTTGGCAATGTTGAATTCGAGAAGCCAGTTTTTGGACCCCCTGTCCAGTCTGTCCAGGTCTCCTTGTAGTCCTCCCTTTGTGTGTGTGTGTGTGTGGGTGTGTTGTGTGTGTGTGTGTGTGTGTGTGTGTGTGGTGTTTTGGGGTGTGTGTGTGTGTGTGTGTGTGTTTACTAACATATTTGTATACATCTGCTTGTGTTGAAAGGGATCGAGTCACATTTTTCCTGGCCCCTCCTCTTCGCTGGTCACTACTAGGTTCACTCTCTCCTTGCTCCATGAGATTTATCGTGTGAGTATGTGTGTGTGTACTCACCTACTCACCTATTTGTGGTCATGTGTGTGTGTGTGAGTGTGTGTAATTTAACCGATACCGACAACGTAAAAATGGCTGATACCCGCCGATACCGATATTTTGGCTCAGCCCTAATATGTACACATGTCGTGCCTAATAGCTAAAACTTGCTATTTTGGCTTAAATAGAAACGCTCTTCTTGCCGAATAAGGCAAGTGAAAATTTTTGTATGCAATAATTTCGCAAAAAATCATGGTGAACCTAACGAAAAAATATATTTCGTTGTGTTTGTTTATTATTAAATTATTGTAAACTTATTTAAGATATATTTAGTTGAATTAGGCTAAATTAAATTGCGCTTGTTATAATATAGTTAAGTAAGTTTATTAAGATTCTTTTGGTACAAAATTATTAATTTTTACATTAACATATGTGAAAAAAGTATATCTTTAAACGTATGAGGAAATTTTAGAAAGGACTTAATTTTAAATGAGATCTTGCTAATTTACCAGTTTTACCTATTCGGCACGACATATATATATATATATATATATATATATAATATATATATATTTATATATATATATAAATATATATACACACGATGAGGTGATATACAGAGGCGTGAAAGAGACAGGCGTGAACATGAAGAATAAAACTCGAGAAATACTTTGAATTTAAAACTAACACATTTCTCTTAAGTATTTTTTCTGCATCAGAATTTTTGTTTTAGCCCCGGTAGTGGAAGACGGAACTGCTTGCTAACACCCTCTAAAACACCTCTATAATGTAAAACTGTTTTGCATATACATTATAATGTATAATCTCTGTATATTTTATATATGATTTATTTTTTACGCTGTGTAGTGTGCGTTGCTTAGGGACTCTGGTAACACATGGGCGAACATGAGGTAAATAGCAGAGATCTGGAACATGTGGCACATAGCAGGAGACCTGAGAACATGTGGCACATAGCAGGAGATTTTGAGAACATGTGGCACATAGCAGGAGATCTGAGAACATGTGGCACATAGCAGGGACCTAAGAACATGTGGCAAAAGCAGGAGACCTGAGAACATGTGGCACATAGAAAAGACCTGAGAACATGTGGCACATAGCAGGGGACCTAAGAACATTGTGGCACATAGCAGGAGACCTGAGAACTGTGGCAATAGCAGGAGACCTAAGAACATGTGGCACATAGCAGGAGACCTGGGGAACAGTGCACATAGAAAAGACCTGAGAACCCTGTGGCACATACAGGAGACCTAAGAAAATGTGGCACAAATCAGGAGATCTGAGAACATGTGGCACATAGCAGGAAACCTAAGAACATGTGGCACAAAGCAGGAGACCTAGAACATGTGGCACATAGCAGGAGACCTGAGAACATGTGACACATAGCAGGAGACCTAGAACATGTGGCACATAGCAGGAGACCTGAGAACATGTGGCACATAGCAGGAGACCTGAGAACATGTGGCACATAGCAGGAGACCTGAGAACATGTGCACATAGCAGGAGACCTGAGAACATGTGGCACATAGCAGAGACCTGAGAACATGTGGCACATAGTCAGGAGACCTGAGAACATGTGGCACATAGCAGGAGACCTGAGAACATGTGGCACATAGCAGGAGACCTGAGAACATGTGACACATAGCAGGAGACCTGAGAACATGTGACACATAGCAGGAGACCTAGAACATGTGACACATAGCAGGAGACCTGAGAACATGTGGCACATAGCAGGAGACCTGAGAACATGTGGCACATAGCAGGAAAAACCTGAGAACATGTGCACATAGCAGGAGACCTGAACAGTGGCACATAGCAGAGACTGAGAACATGTGGCACATAGCAGGAGACCTGAGAACATGTGGCACATAGCAGGAGACCTGAGAACATGTGACACATAGCAGGAGACCTGAGAACATGTGGCACATAGCAGGAGACCTGAGAACATGTGGCACATAGCAGGAGACCTGAGAACATGTGACACATAGCAGGAGACCTGAGAACATGTGACACAAAACAGGAGACCTGAGAACATGTGACACATAGCAGGAGACCTGAGAACATGTGACACATAGCAGGAGACCTGAGAACATGTGACACATAGCAGGAGACCTGAGAACATGTGGCACATAGCAGGAGACCTGAGAACATGTGGCACATAGCAGGAGACCTGAGAACATGTGACACATAGCAGGAGACCTAAGAACATGTGGCACATAGCAGGAGACCTGAGAACATGTGGCACATAGCAGGAGACCTGAGACATGTGGCACATAGCAGGAGACCTGAGAACATGTGACACATAGCAGGAGACCTGAGAACATGTGACACATAGCAGGAGACCTGAGAACATGTGACACATAGCAGGAGACCTGAGAACATGTGGCACATAGCAGGAGACCTGAGAACATGTGGTATATAGCAGGAGACCTGAGAACATGTGGCACATAGCAGGAGACCTAAGAACATGTGGCACATAGCAGGAGACCTGAGAACATGTGGCACATAGGAGACCTAAGAACATGTGACACATAGCAGGAGACCTGAGAACATGTGGCACATAGAAGGAGACCTGAGAACATGTGGCACATAGCAGGAGACCTAAGAACATGTGGCACATAGCAGGAGACCTGAGAACATGTGGCACATAGAGGAGACCTAAAGAACATGTGGCACATAGCAGGAGACCTAAGAACATGTGGCACATAGCAGAGACCTAAGAACATGTGGCACATAGCAGGAGACCTAAGAAATGTGACACATAGCAGGAGACCTAAGAACATGTGGCGCATAGCAGGAGACCTGAGAATGAGGGATTGACCGCCTGGGAAGTTTATGGAACTGTCCACATTCTATCAAGGCTGAGGGACTGACCACCACCTGTCAAGGCTGAGGCTCGGGGCTGACCACCTGTCAAAGCCAAGGGACTGATCTCCTCAGAATTACCGCTCCTCTTCAACACCTAAGTGTTGCGAGTGCATCTTACTCATCGACTTCTCGGTATTGTTTACCATTTATATTTATAAATCTCAGACATTCATACACCAAATAAACTAATTATAATTAGTCCATTAGGTGTCTGAATGTGTGAAATTTGTTTGTAGTTTTTAAGGTCTGAATGAGATCTCGTAGTCTCCGTTCATTAATAATCTGTTATTAATATATAACTAAAGATATGACATACTTCATATTTGTAGTCACTCGTTAGTTTTGGCCAAAATCGGAAGTAGAGAAACTCTCGGGTCTCTATGGAAGGTATATCAAAGGTCTATCAGTATATAATAGACTGTTATTAACCCACAGTCTTAAGTGTATCGGTTATTAGATTCTACAGTCACTTACAAGTATGTTTTGGCTATTAATAAATTTCAGTCTTATATATTTAGGGTATTAACAGAACACTGGCTTACTGCTCATTAGTTTATGATTTTGTTGCAGCCCAAAAGAAACTTTTGCGACAGAAAAAAAAAAGCTCAATAAATAACCTATAATTGTCTAGGTAACTAGATATTTTTTGGTCGCTGAGCGATTCGAGAAGCAAAGGAGCTGCAGCTCAACTACCTCGAAGGACCCAGGGCTATGGGCTCAAGGGTCTTGTTTTTTGGAATAAACAAAAGAACCCCAAAAACACCTATACCCAATTCCCTCAAAAGATCCGGGGAGCTGTAATAAAACAACATTAGGAAATCCATGATGTTGATTTTCCCCAAAAAGAAGCCCAGGGGGAAAAAAACTCATTCACATTTTTAAAAATTTACGAGACCAAACTAGACAAAAACTTGGTCTGTTTTAAATAAAATTAAAATTTAAAAGCACTAAAATCGAAAGGGTCACAGAGTGCTGAAAGGGAAGGACTTTGCGAAGGAGGAGTATGATGAGGTTAGGAGGGAAAGGGTCATAAGTTCATTCAGGTAAAAACACAAATAAAAGTTATATAGTTTAAAACATAAAAGGGCGCATAGTGAAAGATTCGGATAAGCCAAAAAAAGTCAGACAAGTGATTTTTTTAAATTTTGGGTCCTTTTAATCCCTTATTTTTCTCTAAAGGAGATAATATTTATTTTTTTACTTAAAGGAGATTACAAGAAATAAGGAAAAAAATTAGTTATTTATTTTTACATGTGGGGTTTAAAAAAAAAATTAAAAAAATTTATTCTCCTCCTTTTCTGTGCTAAAAATTCATTCGGTTTCCTTTTGGCTCTCTTCTTGAACTGGTTCATGCTATGACTGGCTTTGACATGTGCAGGTAGTCTGTTCCATTCCTTTATTGCTGTACAATAAAAGGTGTTTGATGCCTGGCCACTGACTTTGGGTACTGCAAATTTGTGCTCTCTCCCCTAGTACTCTGATTGCTTTGGCTGCCAGCATTGACAAAATTAGCAGCAAGATATTCTAAACACTGTTTGTGAGCAATTTTGTAAACTTGATTTAACTTTAGTTGTTTCACTCTGTCTTCAACATTCGCATATCCAAGTGTTGTAATTTATCCTGGCCTACACTCTCCTCTTGGCCCAGGTCCCTGGATGAATCTTAACATTGTGTTCTGTGTGATTTGCAGTCTATCTTTTAGTGTTTTTTTTTTTTTGTTTTTTTTGTCAAGGCAGAGTATCATGAAGAGCAAGTGTGGTCCATACGATATTGTATAAGAACTAGACATAGGGCCCTGCGAGCTCAGTAGGGAGACTGTGCTTGTCTGTAGAAACTTCAGTCTAGCATTCGCTTTTATTTACTACACTGTTCCCGATCAGTTCTCCTGACATGCATGGATCAAAGGAGATTCCCAGATATTTTACTGAGGAAACTAAAGTGACGGATTCCCCATTACACCGGACATTAAAATTATTTATCCTTCTCAGTTTATGTTTTGTGCCAAAGAGTATGGCTTCCGTTTTCCCAAGGTGTAACGATAGTTTGTTATCTACTAACCATATACTGAAGGACTCCAGTTCCAGTGTCATTACATTAGCTTATCTTGTGGGTCTTTACCCGACACTAACAGAGCATTATCATCTGCATATAGGAGTTTGCATTGACATTGATGGGAATGTCTTTTACATAACAGTGGAATAATAAGGGACCCAGAATATAACTTGGAGAACTCCACATGCTATCAGCAGGGGTTCTGATTCTGTTTTGTTGATTTTGACAATTTGTTTCCTGTTGTTAAAATAGAACTTAAACCAGTCTACAAAACTTATGCTGATAGTTTGAAGTTTCTTACATAATATTTTGTGGTTGACAGTAGAGAAGGCCTTTTGCAAGTCTAAGGTTACCATTCCTATGAGGTTCCCTGTCGAATTCAGTTCTCATGCTATCCATCAGATTAATTAGGGAGGTGTCGGTTGAGTAAGATCTCCAAAAGTCTGACTGGTAACTATGAGGAATGTTGTCATTAAGATACACCGGACCCTCGGTTATCGGCCATTCTACTTATCGGCCAACTCGGTTATCGGCCGGGTTTTTGGCTCCCCATTATTTTGCTTATCGGCCATATGGTATGTGTCAACCCGCCACTGTCAGCTACTTGTGCATCAGTCTGGCTTTGTCTCTGGGCGAGTGAGAAAGCTTCTGCTCATTCATCCAAACATTTTGCTATAATTTGTTCATTTTCATGGTTATCAATTAATTGCAATTGGAAAAATAAGTAACCATGGCCCAAAAGAAAGCTCCTAATAAATTTCCTTTGGTAAAGAAAGTGAGAAAACACGATGGAATTTAAGAAAAAGTTGTTGAAAAGCATGAGAGTGGTATACAGATCCTAGAACTTGCCAGGATGTATGGGAAAAACAAATCAACAATCACTTCTTATCCTGGCAAAGAAAGAACAATCAAGGAAGCTGATGTGGTGAAAGGAGTAAATGTGCTAACCAAACAAAGGTCATCAATATGGAAGATATGGAGAGGTTGTTGATTTTGTGGATCACTGAAAAACAATTAGCAGGAGATAGTGTTTGCAGAGTCAATGATTTGTGAGAAGTTCTTGCCTCCTGATACCACAACTCTCATCCAGCCCATGAACCAGCAGGTCATTTTTAACTTCAAAAATCTCTACACAAAAGCAGTGTTTCAAAGGTGCTTTGAAGTGACCTCGGACACGCAGTTGACCCTAAGAGAGTTCTGGAGGAATCACTTCAGTATCCTCAATTGCATAAGCCTTATAGGTAAGGCTTGGCAGGGAGTGACTTCCAGGGCTTTGAACTCTGCTTGGAGAAAATTGTGACCAGATTGTGTTCAAGAGAAAGATTTTGAAGGGTTTGGGGCTGACTCTGAGGACCCTACTCTTGGGAAGTCCATGAGGTTGGATGTGAGTGGCGAGGATGTGGAAGAGTTGGTGGAGGACCACAGGGAAGAGCTAACCACTAAAGATTGCAAGGCTTTCAACTGAAACAGAAACAGACTGCAGCTGAGGAAATTGCTTCAAAGGAGGAGGAAGAGAGAGGGGAGAAGGTGCCTTCTTCAGTGATTAAGGACATGTGTGCAAAGTAAATGAGCTGCAAAGTTTTGTTGAAAAGTATCACCTGAGCAAGCTTAAATAAGCCATATCTGCAACTTCTTCAGTGACAAAACCTTGTCCCACTTCAGGGAAATCTTAAAAAGATGCCAGACACAGAGCACTCTTGACAGTTATTTTGTGCGACAGGGGTCCAGTGACTCTCAAGTTGGTCCTAGTGACATTAAAAGACAAAGAAGGGAAGTAACCCCAGAGAGGGACTTGTTACCTGAAATCCTTATGGAGGGGGATTCCCCCTTCTAAACAATAACCCCAACTCCCACTCTCCTCCTCATCCTCCATAAGCCAAAAAGAGTCTTCAATAAAGGTATGTAATAGTGATTTAATTGTTCATGTATTTATTTTATTTAGTTCTCATTGTTTTGTGTATGTAAAACTATAATTAATCTTCAAAAAATATATTTTTTGTTAATATTTTTGGGTGTCTGGAACGAATTAATTGCATTTACATTAATTCTTATGGGAAATATTATTTCGGTTTTCGGCCATTTCGGTTTTAGGCCGTCGTTCTGGAACGGATTACGGCCGATATTACACCGAGTGTACTAACAGGAGTATAGTTGCTGACATCAGACCTACTATTTTTCTTGAAGATAGGAGTAACTCTGGCCTTGAACCTCTCTGGTATGGTATTAATGGTGATGGACAAATTTATTATGTGAACAATGGGGATTGGTAGTTCAGAGGCATCATCTTTTAGAAACTCAGACGAGATGTTATCTGGCCAGTGCTCTTAGTTGGGTTTAATCTGCTTAGTTTTTATTGCACGATGTCATGAAATACACTTACTGACAACTGTTTGGGGTTACCTCTTTATTGGTATGGCATTTTGTTTAACTTATCAGAGTCTATGTTAAAGGTATTTGATGCAGCTGTAGTTTACTTACTAGTGTTGATGCGACAGATGTGTAGTAGGAATTAAAACAATTTACCACTTTAGTTGTTTCATGGCATACTTCGTTATCGATATTTAGTACTATGTTAGAGCTATCTACGTGTTTATGGCTATACCCCAGCTGTTTTAGTTGTTGGCAGAGCTTTCTAGGGTTACTCTTGTACTCTTTGATTTTTGAGCAATGATGCCTTGCCTTTGCTCCTTTTATAAGCCTCTGCATTCTGTTCCTCACCCTCTGGAATTCATTTAGCACTGCAATATCCTGTCTGTTTGCCTTAAAAATTTTTAGCAACTGGTCTCTGAATTTCATATTGTCTAAAATCTCAGAAGTCATCCAGGATTCGGTTCTCCGTTTAATCTTGACCTCTTTAACTGGTGTAATATTGTCAAGGAAGGCAGTGAACATTATTTTGAATTTTTCCCAGGCATCATTTACGTCCGTGCAACTTGTTATCATTGTCCAGTCACAATTGTTTAACCTATTTACCAGCGTTTCTTTACTGTAGTTTCTAGTTGACCTCATTTTTATTGTCCTGTGTAGGCCTATCCGTTCCCTAGTGATTTTCCTGGTGCAGCAAATGATGAAATGATCACTAAGACCTGTGGTAATGACGCCTGACTAATGTTCTCAGAGCGATTACAAAGTATGTGGTCAGTTAGGGTGGCTGAGAACTGTGATCCGGGTTGGTGTATTAGTTGAGTGCAACTATTTAAACCTAGAATTTGCTTATACCTTTCACATAGTCCATTATTATTTTGCTGTTATGTTGCTGCTAAAAGCAGTGTGTGAGGGGTGAAGGTTAGTGGGGCTAGAGGAGAGTGCAAGAGGTAAAATATCAAAGTTGGCGCAATAAGTTAGTTTCTCGTAGAAAGTCAAAGAGAGAGTCTGCATCAGAGATGGAACTTTCACCTAGGAGGTCAGTTAGAGTTAGCATGTTGGGGTGATGGTGACGTCGGAAGTGAATTCTGCGTGATCGCTAACAGACAGGACAATCTATTAAGGAATGTGAACTGACAGTGCACCCTGACAGTCTTATCAGTTTACTAGCTTAAATTTGTTTAGTAATTCAGGAATCATATATTTCTAATTTAAGGTCCCGAGACGGTGGGCAGTGAAGGAGGGACAATATCAGAGACCTATTGTACCTAAAGTCCCACATGTCTCCGGCGTACATCAATATAAATAAGTATAATCTGTTTTTAGATGTGTCAGAGTTCTCCCCAGTTACGTGGGGTGAAAGGTTAATTCAAGGCTGTACTTGTAAAAATTCATCCACATAATTTCTCACACCTACCAATAGATGGATATTTTTTCATAGGCACAACATTAAAGTCTCCAACGCTTAACCCACTTGTTATTTGAGAACTTATATAAGATATCACTAAACTCAAAACCGAGTCCCTAAACTCAGTATTAACCAATAAATCAGTAACATCAACATTTTTAAATGTAAGCTACTACTCAACCTCTGCTAGTCCAAATATCTTCGTACTACAATGAAGGTTATCCATGAACCATCTCCGCCAGATAGTTTTCTGTAGCCCACAACTCACTTCGTTTTCTTCCACTCTAGTCTTGTGCCATCGCTCATGTGTATTAAGTTTATTTAGGCACTGGTACACCTGAATACAATTGTCATACGTAGTGTAAAATTACTTAGGATAACCCAAAATAAGTCAGATAAAGTGACTTATTTGCACTGTTTTCTTCGTGGATAATTTTTGCTGGGATCATTTTACGAATGAAACTGCCACTTACAAATTGAACTTAACACAACTTCATGGATTCCTCAGTAGCTGGTCTGGAAGAAATGAGGCAACGAGCATCAGTTATTAAAAAAATGATTATAACTATGAGCATAATTTTTAAAGGGGTGGACCGGTAAGCCAGTGAAAGGCCACTTATTTGATATCTGTGACTCCCCCTAATTTTCACTAATGACTGTCAACATAAAATTCTGAATATAGCTTTTGCTTTATAATTCTTAAGATAGTCATAAGTTTGTCTAAGACACTCCATTATAGAAGCTTTAATAGAAACTGTAACATGCCAAGACGAGACCATTACCATTAATTGTTAAACTAATTGTTTAAATTTTTTAAATATGTTGAAACCTCAGTTTTGTAAATCTAGTTAATCACTACAACTACCTCACTTTAATACTAGTATGATTCATAACTTGTGTCAATATAGAGTAAGAAACAGTATTAGTCTGCCCAAAATGCCTAGGCCTACCTGGGCATTATTGCACTCAGTAAACCAATTTTCCAAATTTGTTCTATTAAACACGTAAATTGAATTAGGACTTATAAAGGCAAAAATCCATCCACAGTTTTCTCTAAGAAAGATTGGCCAGCATTTAAGGCCAGTATTTAAGTTAATAAGTAAGCTTTGGGTATATACAATATAAATTTTTTACAATGGTATTCCAGGCACACAGATGTTATGTGAACTTAAAAAAAACATTATACAAATTTAATTTAGGATAACCCAATAAAGACAATACTGATATATTTCTCTTCTGAGGAGACATTGTCCGGTTATATCACAGAAACCAGTTTAATTAAAATTTACACAGCATAAAATTAAGGCGAAGCTGCGATTAAGGACAGTACATCATCACTACAATCTCGGAGATGACAAGATGTATTCTGCAGTTATTGCACAGAATCCAACAAAATTTGCACCAATACAGCCTCTATATCCAGAAAGAAATCTTATCCCATATCATATGAAGGAGATGCCTTTTAAGATTGATGCTGATAAGAATTGTTCCATTTTAATCATGGGAAAATGATAAACCCATAGGGGGTGAATCAGCGCTTTTGTCAATGGCGGCATTTCAGATCTATACAGACAAGGAAGTATAAGTCCAATTCCATGGATCGAGAGCCTTTCACCAGCGTCAAGACACCCATCTAAGAGGATAACTTTGAAAGGTACAAATTTGTGGACCGATAAAGATACCTTCCTTCAGTTTCGCGTCACTAAACTTTGGCAAATCTTATTTTCATGTAGGCAAATCGTAGATCTTCTTTGTTTAAATACTAAACATCCTGACTGATGCGAAGTAAGTCTTCACCGCCATCTTGAAAAATGGCAGCAATTTGCAGTTTTTTTGGTCTTGTTAATCCTTTTTTTTTTTTTTTTTTTTTTTTTTTACACAGTGTTTGACAAGGTTAAGGATCTCTAGCTTTATTGACAAGCTATTTACAGGTTAAGGATTCTAACTTTATTGGCAAGCTAAGAGCTGTTACCTACATCAGCTCATTGAAAGCATTTTTATTGTTAAGAGACATACAAGTAGGGAGCAGGATGAAGTTGGAGCCATCTGTGGGCCAGCATTTTCATTTCATCAACTGACTTTATCTCGTTGACATCATTATGCTGTACGAATGTGTTCTATACTCGAGTCATCCTGGGTATATATGATCTCAGATGGAGTGATGTTCTGGAGAAGGGTACAGCCAGAGTGAAGTTGCTGCTTTCTGCCCGTCTTGTGGCATAAAAGCTTGTTTCACGCTGTCCTCGAAGTGGATTCAAGTGTGGTACTTTGACAATATTGGCCTTGTACATAACAGTAAGGCCACCCACATCCCTCCTATGTTGAAGGCTCTGCTGAAATGACAGATCTATCCAGGATGGGTCCAGGCGAGAGATGAGACGTCTTGCTCTGTTCTCTATTCTGTCAAGCAGTCGCAGATGAGATGGGGGGGGGCAGGCAAACCAAGAAAGTGGAGCATACTCAAGGTGTGAGCGTACTTGTGCCTCATACAGAATCTTGCAACCCCTACTGTCAAGTAGATGCAAGATACGGCAAAGTGCTGTAAGCTTCCGGGCTGCCTTGGTTGCAAGATTTACAACATGGTTCTTCATGGTTAGTTTGGAGTCAGATTTCACCCCAAGGATATCAACTTCTTCTCCAGGTGCCAACACCCTCCTATTCATCCTTACTACTGCACCAGCATTACCATCATGGTGCCTAGAGACGACCATCATTTGCATTTATCAGGTGCAAATGTTACTGCCATCTATTTCGCCAAGCTGATATAGCTCTCAGCTGGCGATTGATGTATCTTAAAGCAGCTGGCATTTCTTCTCTTGGATAAGTGATTATATTGCTTATATGGAAGTGACGCTTAATAAAGAAAACTAAAAAAACTCAAACTTCTGTAAATGATAGTATGCATATTCCATTTTGGGGAGAACTTCTAGTACTTTCAAAGAAAATAAATATTTTTCTTCTGCAGACGGGTATAGCCATGGAGTCTTCAATGAGTATGGTCCTCGCGGAGCCCTACTTGGAAGTCCTTGACGCCAAGAGATTCCCGACATCCTTACTTGTGTAGAATGGACGACCTTTTTTTGATAACCTCCTCACGATAGTACTCAGCGAAACTGAAAACATAAGAATGGTGGAACACTGCGGCAGGCCTACTGGTCCAGAGAAGGTAAGTCTCCAATCAGTTCACTTTAAGAGGAAAACAACCACCCTCTTTCCTTGATGTCCTTATACGCAAAATCTGCAGCTTGAAAATTGCTGAATTTTCCCACATTTCATTTTTTCTTGAAACCTTTATACAGAACACAGAAACAAAGAATGTTTTTTACACTGAGAGTAGATAACAAATACAGTGGCAATGTTTTGCATTGAAACTGAGTATCACAGCACCTGGCAAGTGTAGCTGTCACAGAGTAAGACAAACAGATGAAAATGCCTTGAATCGACTCTTATTCATATCACAGACACCATCACAGAATCCGAAAAGTTTTGAGTGGGGAAAATACCGACTCACCAGCTGCTCAGCACACATTGCCCTTCTGACCAGACATAGTAATAACACCAGGAGGCAGCTCTGATGAAAACTCACACTCACACGAGCTTTTAAATCTCTGCACAAAATTCAATTTAAACCAGCAAATAATAGAGCCTACTAGACTGGAGAATACGCTAGACCTCATCTTCACTAACAATGATGATCTGATAAGAAATGTCACCATATCAAAAACAATATACTCAGATCACAACATAATTGAGGTTCAGACATGTATGCGTGGAGCCCCAGACCGACATAATGAGACTAGTCACGAGGGAGCATTCACCAAATTCAACTTCAATAACAAAAACAAAAAGGGGGACCAAGTAAACCAATTCCTAACCGATATAAGCGGGGAAAGATATACTAAGCAACACAGACCCCAACTTATGCCTAGAACAGATTAACCGGTGGCACTCGATGTTTGCACAAGGCTTTTTCCTCTAAGAAAAAGGAGGAGTAGATGAAAATAGAAAGAGACAGGCGCTCCCTTTACAGGCGACGGAAAAGAATAACAGAGTGGCTAAAAGAGGTCAATATATCTGAAATGCTAAAAGAATCTTTAGGAGTCAGGAATCGCGGGAAGAACTAAAAGCCATAAATGAAATCGAAAGAAACCAAAGTATTTCTTCTCCTATGCCAAATCAAAATCGAGAACAACGTCCAGTATTGGGCCCCTACTTAAACAAGATGGGTCCTAACAAGATGACAGAAAGGAAATGAGTGAGCTACTCAAGTCCCAGTATGACTCAGTTTTTAGCAAGCCGCTAACCAGACTGAGAGTCGAAGATCAAAATGAATTTTTTATGAGAAGCCACAAAATTTGATTAACACAAGCCTATCCGATGTTATCCTGACGCCAAATGACTTCGAACAGGCGATAAATGACATGCCCATGCACTCTGCCCCAGGGCCAGACTCATGGAACTCTGTGTTCCCATAAAGAACTCCATCCTTATGGAGGGGGGAGCATGACACGGGGGGTCTCCCACAGTACTAAAACAACAGACATAAGCCCCACTCCACAAAGGGGGCAGAAAAGCAACAGAAAAGAACTACAGACCAATAGCACTAACACCCCATATCATAAAAATCTTTGAAAGGGTCCTAAGAAGCAAGATCACCACCCATCTAGAAACCCATCATTTACACAACCCAGGCAACAGGGGTTTTTTAGAACAGGTCGCTCCTGTCTATCTCAACTATTGATCACTACGACAAGGTCCTAAAGCACTAGAAGAAAAAAGAATGCAGATGTAATATATACAGACTTTGCAAAAGCCTTCGATAAGTGTGACCATGGGTAATAGCGCACAAAATCGTGCAAAAGGGAAAATAACAGGAAAAGTCGGTCGATGGATCTATAATTCCTCACTAACAGAACACAGAGAGTAGTCGTCAACAGAGTAAAGTCCGAGGCAGCTACGGTGAAAAGCTCTGTTCCACAAGGCACTGTACTCGCTCCCATCTTGTTCCTCATCCTCATATCCGACATAGACAAGGATGTCAGCCACAGCACCGTGTCTTCCTTTGCAGATGACACCCGAATCTGCATGACAGTGTCTTCCATTGCAGACACTGCAAGGCTCCAGGCGGACATCAACCAAATCTTTCAGTGGGCTGCAGAAAACAATATGAAGTTCAACGATGAGAAATTTCAATTCTCAGATATGGTAAACATGAGGAAATTAAATCTTAAATCAGAGTACAAAAAAATTCTGGCCACAAATAGAGCGAAACCCCAACGTCAAAGACCTGGGATGATCATGTCGGAGGAATCTCACCTTCAAGGACCATAACATTGTAATCAATCGCATCTGCTAGAAAATGACAGGATGGATAATGAGAACCTTCAAAACTAGGGAGGCCAAGCCCATGATGACACTCTTCAGGTCACTTGTTCTATCTAGGCTGGAATTTTTGCTGCACACTAACAGCACCTTTCAAGGCAGGTGAAATTGCCGACCTAGAAAATGTACAGAGAACTTTCACGGCGCGCATAAACGGAGATAAAACACCTCAATTACTGGGAGCGCTTGGGGTTCCTAAACCTGTATTCCTGGAACGCAGGAGGGAGAGATACATGATTATATACACCTGGAAAATCCAAAGAGGGCTAGTACCGAACTTGCACACGAAAATCACTCACTACGAAAGCAAAAGACTTGGCAGACGATGCACCATCCCCCCAATGAAAAGCGGGGGTGTCACTAGCACGTTAAGGGGACCATACAATAAGTGTCAGGGGTCCGAGACTGTTCAAACTGCCTCCCAGCACACATAAGGGGGATTACCAACAGACCTCTGGCAGTCTTCAAGCTGGCACTGGACAAGCACCTAAAGTCAGTTCCTGATCAGCTGGGCTGTGGCTCGTACGTTGGTTTTCGTGCAGCCAGCGCAACAGCCTGGTTGATCAGGCTCTGATCCACCAGGAGGCCTGGTCACAGACTGGGCCGCGGGGGCGTTGACCCCCGGAACTCTCTCCAGGTAAACTCCAGGTATACCATTCAGGGCCGGATTACCGCATAGGCAAACTAGGCATTTGCCTAGGGCCCCGCGCATTTGGGGGCCCCGCGGTCCAAGGGGTTCAAAGGGGGTCATCCAAGACTGCGCACATGGTGCAAGTGCAAAGGGGTCCCTACCTAAAAAGTTCAAGTGTTTGGAGAGTAAAATTGATTTTTAAAAATTAATGAAAACAAAAATAATGAAATAAAATAAAATAAAAATAAATAAACCCAACCATAGATGGCAAAAACTCAACACGCCTTTGTTTACATCAGAACAGCTGTGTTTTCCCCTAATGGGTGAGTATGGGAGATTTTCCCCTCAATTTTGTAGTAATTACACGTTATTTTAGACTTTTACTGTGACAAATTAACTGAAGTGTTGTTGATAAAAACATTGATGTGAAGGATAAATGTTTGTTTTGCCTCTAAATGTTAAAAGGGGGGTACCCGATAGGGTTACTTGACCAGTAAAGACGCATGGACCAGTAAAGACGCATTTTTGGTAAAAATTTTCTATAAAGAAAAACCTAAAAACGCAAACTGACTCCGTTTGAGATTTAAAATCACTTTGTCCCGTCTTTAAGTCTTTATCATTTCAATAACAGATCTCAATTGATTGATGTTCTACATCACTTCCGTCGCAAATGTTAGTTTTCAAGTTGCGACGGAAAATGATGTAGAACATCAATTAATTTACTACATATTTCCCCAGAACACATAAGCCACACCAGAAAATCGTTGGTTGGGAGTGAAACTGAAAATTGTCCCTGCATTCTTTAATTCTCATGTTCTTATCTATTGTGGAAGGACAGTATCTGCAAAAACATAATGATTAGTTTAGTTATGAAAATGGTAATATAATACCTTGATGCCATTGTTCTTGCGACTCGTGTATGATTTCTGTTTAAGTAAATTGGAGATCAAGGAGGTTGAATTAGTAAAATATTTGTAGCCCAAATCACTAACCTAATCTATGGTAAAAGTTCTGTATAAGGACTCCTTTCTGGTAACGTTTTGAATTTTTAAATGGCGCAGGACAGAGGAAAGGAGGCTACAAGGGCCATATCCCCTCAATGACAGAGAAAAAAAAATTAATAATAATTAAAAAATTAATATAATTGATAATGAAAAAATTTGTATTTGCATGATTACAGACAGGTGATTACATCCTCATTATGGCATCTCGTGAACCTTGATGCTGGACGTTCTTAGGCGAGTGGGTCACAGAAAAGAAAGAAGAAATTCAAGGGAGAACAGACAAAGAAAGATGTAGGAAGCATGCAGAGAAAGATCACCAGACATGATCACGAAAACAGTTTTCTGATGTTACCTGTATAGTTGAATCTGCAGATAAGTCAGAATCATACAGAAGCCCTCCCTCATTATTTCTCAGCCAGCATCTATTCTTTTGTGTCTCCTCTCAATGTCTCAACGGGACATTTCATCCAGAGGATTTGTCTTAAAAAGATCCTGCCTCATGGCCATTGTATCCCAGATAGATTCTCTGCGTAACTGTTTTCATACTGCAGAAAACTTCAGTCAAACTCTGAAACATTGACTTTAGGAATTCAAGTAAGGATTTATGATGATGGAAGTCGTCGTTGTTTAAAACTCTCTATCGTTTTATAGGAAGCTTTGCCAAATTCAGAAACTGGCTCTGGAAAAGATATGGGATGGTATATCTGAAAGCTCAGGGAAAAACGTGTACTGTTCAAGCAAGCTATTTTCTACAAAGAAAATACTTTCACACAGGGGTTCAATGACTGGAAAAATTCCAAGCGTTTCGAGGAAGGGAACATGAAAACAGCACCACTCACAGGAGCCTGCATTTTAGCCAGTGTCATTCGTGCCACAGAAAAAAGGCTTATTGGATTCTAATTTGGAAAATCAAACTGAAAAAGCCAGCGCACTTATGGAGAAAAGTTCTAGAAAGGTTGTTGCTGTTGTAAAATTCTTAGCTCTAAGAGGACTTGCTTTTTTCCGTGGAGAAAAATGAGGTTTTTGGTCGGGAGAAAAACAATGGCAATTTCCTAGGGATCATAGAACTGTTAGCACCAATTCGATCCATTCTTAGAAATCATGTTGTCACGCCCTTGGGCTGCAGGACGAGGCACTGTATCTTACAATGTCATCTACTGTATGCAATGAATTTTACTGAACTGATGACTAAGACGGACCCATCCCCCCCCCCCAATAAATCATAGCAGCTGTGGAAACTGCAAAATACTTTGCAATAAGTGTTAGATTCAACACCAGATATTTCACATGACAGATCAAATTGACATTCATTGTTCGCTTTGTCGACTCCAGTGGTAAGCCTGTAGAGCGCTTTATAAAATCATTTTCCTCTTTCAGGCCATGATGGGAGAAACAATGATGAATGTAGTATACTGGATACTCTGCTTGAAACCATGATCTCTCTATTATGGATTGCCGTGCGCAGCCAGAAGCTACGACAATGCAAGTACATGTCGGATAATTCAGGGTAATTAAATATAAATGGGATTGCAAAGCCCGTATCAAGCAAATCAACCACTTTGCTGAATATGTGACCCCTCTCAGCACATTCTCTTAATCTTGCATGCTGGGTCATGTGCTGCGGAGTGTATGTGTGCTATATCGCCTGCAGTTTCATTTTTTGGACTTTTACAAGCACTCTTTAATTTTTTTTTCTCTGCTTCAAGAATCGGTGGAGTATATCAGTCCAACCCATTCATGGAGATGTCATCAAATTCATTATCAACAAGAAGGTGGTTCAGCGCAGCATCGATGCAACACATGCCTTTGAAAGACAGCTTTGCGAAATACGTTCTGCTTTGATTCCAAATAGCAGAGGATGAAAGACCCAGACAGCAACTACAAGAAGCGAAGCAGCCAGCTTAGCATTCAAAATTAGGAAGATTTTGAATTGGGCCTTACTCTGTGTGTTTGGGACTGTATACTGGAACGGTTAAATGCCACGAACAAGACACTTCAGAAAATTGAAATTGAAATGGCTACTTATGCTAAACTCTATGCAGGCTTGTGGAATTTGTAAGACTTACTTCGCAATGAGAAGCTTTTTGATAATTGTTTGAAGAGAAAGCCCTAAACTGCTGGTGAAAGACTTACAGTTACGGGCGGATCATCAGCGGTCAAGAAGAAGGGAAACGCAATTTTGAAGAGCCGACAATGAAATTGTGTTGCTACCAGGCAGAACATGTAAGATACTTCGTCATTCTGGATTCACTGATTACATGAATTGGTGAAAAGAAAAGAAATCTACCAGATATCTCAATGACAAGTTTGGATTCTCGTTCAAAATTACTTACTATGCCAGATGCAGAATTGAGAGAAGCTGTCATAAGTTGCAACAACACCTTTAAGCGATGTTCAGGAACATTTGTTGAAGAAATAGCTCATTCTTCTGGGTATATGAATCAGATTAAAGCTCCCCTGAAAATGTGCGCCCTCAGATGCTTTGAAACATTTAAGAAATGCTGGTATCTCACAAACTTTCCTAATGTTGACATAGTGTATCGCCTTTACCTACATTCCAGCTACTAACTGTGAAGGAGAACGTTCATTTT
The DNA here is from genome assembly GCF_026875155.1 of Cherax quadricarinatus. Lineage (NCBI taxonomy): Eukaryota > Metazoa > Arthropoda > Malacostraca > Decapoda > Parastacidae > Cherax > Cherax quadricarinatus. The sequence goes on from NC_069472.1 coordinate 13,050,756, forward strand.
CTGTTTTTGAAAAAAAGATGTGAAAAACCAGCTCCATTCAACAATGAGCCATCAGACAAATTGTGTAACCTAGCCTTCTGTTGCCATTGGAGTTGATCTAACAAGAAATATTGATTTTCAGGAATATAATTGATGGTTTTGCCAATATGAAATCAAGAAAAAGTTTCATTTAAGAATGCTGGAATATAAAACAATTCTTACTTTCTTGAGTTTATATGATTTGATAGTGTCTTATGCGTGATGCAATGAATAACAATAAATGGTTCAGTGATTTATAAAGGTGAATAATAGTGCTGTAGTGGTTATGCTGAAGATAATTAGATATATTGATGTCATACTTTAATAGCCTAATTAGTAATACTATAGCTGTCTTGAGTTTATTCTCTTTAAAATGCATGATTTAACAAGATAGTTATAATGGCTGTTGGTAAATGGTTTTGGTTGTCTTGATGTACTTTCCCTATTAAATTTAATCTAAATAGGCAGAATGTATTTAATTAGACTTTAAACAGGCTCACACCGACCCCCCACCCCCCCCTGGCTGGAAGGGGTCGCTTCGCTTACCCGTAACTCAAAGGGGCCCCACCAATCTGAATAGCCTAGGGCCCGGAGACTTCTTAATCCGGCCCTGATACCATTTACTTTCTAGATTTGATAAAGCTGGTCTCCAGGCATAATGTTGTCTTACTAAAGGTTTCCTTTCTACCACAGTTTTTTTTTTCCTTGTTTGTTGGTTTGTTTGTTTTTAGTTGTTGTTGTATTTTCCCTGAAGTGACGTCTTTCTGGAGTGCTTGTATACGTCTCGCTATCTTTGTATGAAAGATTCTTTATATAATTAATTAATTTTGTCTTCTTTCTTTGTATGCTCTACAATGCGTTTATATTCGTTATAAAGACCTCTAAAAGAGGCCTTTCTAATGGGGCTCATAACATCTGAATTCTTGTTACTAATGCAGTTGACCCTCAACTAACGGCGGCATTAAGTAACGGCAATTTCGTCTAACGGCGCTTTTTGCCGTAGAAAAAATGCCTTAACCAACGGCGAAAAACTTAACCAACGACGTTTGTCCAGAACGTGTCGATGAGCTCGGAGTGCGGCCTGAGCAGGCCCAGCACTCCAAGAGTCAGTGTGCCATTGTTTACAAGCTGTTGCGGTCGGTTTCCACGTGTGCCTCAAATATATTTTGGATTATTCCACTATTTCTAGTGCTTGTAACCACTAAATAAGCCACCATGGGTCCCAAGAAAGCTTCTAGTGCCAAGCCTGTGTTAAAAAGGGTGAGAATTACGATGGAAATGCACATGTACAATGACACTCTTGTGTCCCATTTTAGGGAAATCCTAAGAGCACGTGAGCTATTTTGTGCAACAGGGGTCCAGTGACTCTCAAGCTGGTTCTAGTGGCATTAAAAAACCAAGGAGGGAGGTAACCCCACCAAAGGACTTGGTACTTGAAGTCCTTCTGGAAGGGGATTCTCCTTCCAAGCAATAGACAATTCTGAATTTCCCCTGCTGGCACATCACTCATCAACAACTTCACATTTAATTATTGTTGATTTTGCATGTCCCATTCCTTTCCGTATAAGGAAATGTATATTTCATGTAAAAAAAAAAAAATTCTGACTTTGGAGTGTCAGGAACGGATTAATTCTATTTTCATTATTTCTTATGGGGAAAATTAACTCTACCAGCGGCAATTTCGACCAACGGCAAGCCCTCTGGAACGGATTAATGCCGTTGGTTGAGGGTCCACTGTACTTCTGGGTATAACTCCAAGTAGTCTATTAGACTTATTACGTACACATAGGTATTCCTATCTTAGCTTTAAATTTCTGTTAATCATGTCTTCCATCCAGGTCACTTTTACATCCAGTATGATAAACTTCTACATTATTTACTTCATAAGTGGTAGGGTTAGTTTTATTCTCCAGGATTAGAACTTTGCACTTTTCTATGTTGATCTTCGTCTGACAATTTTCCGAGCACAACATAAGCTTGTCCAAATTATTTATCTTCAGGCCTATTTTTCGTTTTTTAAAGGGGAATTCACTTAGGTAACTTCGTCAGGAAATGGGACAAGTGTTTCCTAACCTGTCTTAGCAATGAAAACCCCAATACTGGACCTTTTTAATCACTGACCGAGGCCTTCCACTGGCTTACCCACCCCCCCCCTTCACAAATTAAGGTTTTAAATTTTAAAACCCATTACAGTTATATTATTAAAGTTCTACTTTGTTTTGCATTCTCGCGTCAAGATCATTAACGTAGACGTGAACAGAAAGGGATCCAAAACGCTCCTGTGGAACCCCCTTTTGACTGGGTTTCCTTTCTATTTCACCATTTTTATCAAATTTTCTGTCACCTCATCCAATAAAAGGGTCATTCAACTCAGACCAAACAACAAAAAATCGCACATCTATAGGCAAACCCATGTACGTACTATGCATATATATTGTGTTTTTAGTAGTATGTAGTTACAGCACTTTTCCCATAGGCACTTGGCCTGTTGGTAAGCATGTATTTTTGTACGTAGTATATAGATGGTGCCAAGTAACACTTATAAAAATACTGCATCGTTCAGGGAAAGGTTAATCCCCAAAAAATGGGACTATGAAACCCGATTTAAAAAATTTCGATCAAGCACTTTTGATGAAACATTTGTCTTGATAAAGACTTCTCTTTTCTAAGTGACTTGTATTTACCGAAGAACATTTATTCTACTACCGAAGCCTAAAACAAACAAGCACTAGGGGTGTTTCAACACCTTACAAGAACATGTGTGTAACACTACAACGTAAAACAATACAACGTTGGGAAATTATCAAAAAAGGTCAAATTTAACCCGGAGCTTTTACAAGCCAATACCATCATTCCAAAATGGATCCCGCATTTCGCTTTCCGCTACCCGGACCTCACGCAACAGAAAAACAACGAGCTGTGACCGCCCCGTAAACCCTAAGGGGAGTAAAAATACAACCGTCAGGCATGAAGTGGGTTTTTTCACTGATGAAGTCTTGGGACTACCTCTTACAGAACAACATTATTTTAGGTTTAAAAAACTTTCCAAACCGAGGGTCATTAAAGGCAGCAGACCACAAAATTCTTTCATCAAGATTCTTTAAAATTGTCCATGCAATTAAAGTGCTCTTCAAAGTTACTATACACACCAAAAACAAAAATGGGAACAACAGTATATACCCATTAAACAAAGTATAAATTGAGAAATATCAACCCATACCACGAGCGGGCTGGAAACTCGCATTAGTGAGTTGAACCCCCGCCCTGATGGTTGTCATCTTTTTCATTACGTTTTCGGAGAAAATATGAACATTGGGTATTTTTAGTTTGTGACTTGTGCCAACCAAGATTTTATCAATACAAGGAATAAACGGAAAACTTAGACGGAAGTAATGACCCCTTGCAGAATTTATATCAAAAGACATTAAAATGAGGAAACAGTCCCCCAGCTTGGGAGCGGGTGTGACCCGTAGTCTCATGAGGCTGAAACCCCAGGGGAAGGGGGCTTTACCTGGAGTCAATGAACGCAGGAGATGATGGCAGATGTTGCACGTTCTAAATTTATACAAAAGTTGGTATTGTATCCCTTGACAAAATTTAAAAAACACTCTCTCCCCGTGGTGTTGTGTGTGTGGGGTGTGTGTGTGTGTGGTGTGGTGTGTGTGTGTGTGTGTTGTGTGTGTTGTGTGTGTGGTGTGTGTGGGTGGTCTGGTGTTTTGTGTCGTCTCTGTCTCTGCCCCCTGTCTTCTTTTGTCTGTCTTCTTCTCTCTCCTCTCTCTCACTGGCTTTTAAAAAGATGCTAATATCATTAAAATCCATTTTTTAAAAACCGTAATTTCATTCTAGCTGACAACATATCACAAATTTAGAAAAAAGGGGTTTAACATTTTACCTTTCCGTAAGTTTACAGATGGAAAATAAAGGCTTGCCTTCTTCCTGAGGAGCCAAATGGCAACAAAGGATCACCACAACACAAACAAATGCATTGTTTTCCGGAGATTGATCCCATTGTCTTTAACAGCTCGAAAGAAAACAGCGCCGAACAAACTGACTGACAGACAAGTGGATCGAACCTGCAACCAAAAAGTATTGAGCGATTCTAAGAGAATGCAACGAAGCATTGCATGGTTCAACAGAGGATACTAACAGTGTAACCACATAGGAGGGGGCAGGGGGAATAGCTATCAAAATAAAGAAGAAATAGTTAGTAGTAAAGAGACAAACAGAAGTTTATTGACTGGAACACAACAGCTCCAACAAACCCTATTCACCTCACACACACACACACACACACACACACACACACACACACACAACACACACCACACACACACACACACACACACACACACGCACACGCGCACGCACGCACTCAATCCCTTCCCTCTACACTAACATCCCTCTCCACAAATCCGCTCACCCCCTTACCAACCCACAACAGATACACCCAACCTCCTGCACACTCATTACACACATAACCACCCTTTTCCCACAACAACCAACCCTACACACAAACTGAGATGAAAAGTCTCAAGAAAAGTATATCTAGATTTCCAGAAGGCCATCATTAAGGTACCCCATGGATCACTGATGGTCAAAAAAAAAAAAAAAGCGCATGGTTTAGGAGGCAAACTTTCTGCCTAACAAGTGACTGGCTCAGAGACAGAAAACATAGTGGTTCTCAACGGAGAGGTATCTGAGTGGCTTGCCGTAAAGAGTGGAGTTTTCCGAGTATCGGTTCTTGGTCCAGTCCTCTTCACAGGCAGGGCTAACATCTAAGATAGAAAATTTCTGGGGATGAAAGAGCGCAGCACGCAAAGCAAATTATATGAATATTCAAAGTGATTTGGATAGGTTGTCTCTGTGGTCAGGAACGTGGAAGATGAGTTTCAACGTCGACAGGTGCAAATAAACGAATTTCGGGTGCAACAATGTTAATCGTGAATACAATATGTTCGGCAGCGAGCTAACCGAAACAAGAGAAGAAAAAGACTTTGGAGTAACCATTAGCAACGATCTAAAAGTAACAGGCAGTGCCTATCTGCGGGCAGCATACCTAACAGGATGGTAGGTGTTATACCTGGAAACTGCCAGCACAAAACACCAGACACCAGAGTGACTTTTTAATTCACTTATGAGACCCCATCTTGAGTACGCCGTTGAGTTTTGGTCATGAAATAACATAATGGACAAAGATATACTGGAGAGGACACAGAGAAGAGCTACCAAACTCGCACCGTCATTTAAAGAGAAACCTTATGTGGAAAAATGCAATGCACTCAATCTTTTTCTCTCTCTTATGAAGCGGAAACTACGACGCGATGTCATTGAAACCTTTATGATAATAAATGGCTTTGACATACTCGGACACGAGGAACTACTCGATGCGCTGAATGTGTCCATAACTCTAAACATTGAAGTAAAAATGCGAGGCAGAAGATGCAACACGAATGTATATAGTGTTTTTTTTTGGCAAGCAGAATTATAACACAATATATGAATTACCCCACCAATGTTCTATCGCGAAGACAATACAGTCATTTAAGAACCAGATAGACAACTACTCTGTAAGTGTAGTATTCAACTAGATATATGTGCCATAGAAGGAGGACCTACATGCTCAGTATAAGTCTATCACAAAAGAGAGCTGGAGGCAGAAAACTTGATAATCAGTTCCAGAAACCATCAGCACGGGGTATGGGGAAAGGTTTTGGAACTTTTGGGTTTCTTTAAATACTTGTTACCTCACCAACTAAATTTCCCCCCCCCCACTAAACCCATGCGGATCTTATATGCATTTAACGGGTAGGGGAAATCTGAAGGCAAAAAGGGTTCCAATATTTTTCATTTAAAGAGGTAAAAGGGGGCATCCCGAGTCAAGAAAAGTACAGAAATTAAAAAGGGAGGTAAGGGGTTTTTAAAAGTCACAAAAAAACGGGGGAACCAAAGTAAAAACCCCGGGGCCCACTGCCCTTTGTTTGGGAGTTAAGAAAAAAGAGTGTTTAAAAAAATGAAAGCAGTACTTTAAATTTGTTTGAGGTTTGTAAACCCCCTTTTTAAAACCCTCCCTTCCCCTTCTTTTTTTAAAAATTCCCCTGCCAATTTTTCCCTAATGGTACAGTAAAATTTTTTTCCACATTTTCACCCGGCCATTCTGAGAAGAGTGAAAGGGGGGAAAGAGGGCTGCAACATCTTTTTCTTTTCTTTTCAATTCTTAATTTTAGATACAATATTTTGTTTTTTAGGTTTTGGCTCCCTTCCCCAGAATTTCTTTTAAAAATTAAAAAGTTCCCTCTTGATGTAGATAACTTTTCACCAATAGCCCGGCAAAAGACTTCCCAAAAACCTCTTCTAACTTTCCGATTTACCAACCCAAATTTCCCCCACAACCACAACCCACTCACAAACCCCCACAAAACCCCCACATAAATCCCCCACATAACTCCTCGCAAATCCCCCCCCAAACCCCCCAAAATAATCCCCAAAAACCCAAAATATTCCCTTACAAAACCCACAATCTCTCCCCTAACCCCCACATTCACAGACGAATATTTCAAAGGTTTTTTTGTTTTCACAGGGCGAAACATTTGCCAGAGTTTTTTTTCCCCTAACCAGGCCCCAAAACAAAGGGGGTCTGCAAAAAGCCACACAAACTCCCCCCCCCCTCCAACACTTTTTTCCCCCCCCCTAATTTACCCAAGATTGATGTGTAAGCGTGGCCCAAAATTGGGTCGGCTTGTAACAGCAAACAAAAGCCCTTTTCCCCCCGTTTAAAAACCCCCCCGCTGCGCACGGGGCTCGTAAAGTCCCTGCTTGAGGGGGCTTCCTTTTAAGAAGAAAACACAGACCTCTGCCTTACCTTTGGGGTGGGTCCGAGACCCAGATGAGAAACCCGGGGAAAAGTAAGGAAACCCATTCCCCATCCTTTAACCCTTCGCTTTTAGGTTTCCTTTAAAATTTTGGGTTCAAAATGTTTTTCCCTTTACGAAAAAAAAACCCCAAAACCTTAATAAATATTGTTTAAAGTGAAAACGTTTACTTAGCAAACTCTGTGGCAAAATTTTAAAATAAAAAATAAAAATAAATAATAATAATAATAATAATAAAATCATAAAATAATAATAAAATTTATTATTAATTTTTGTTTTTTTTAAAAATGTCTTAAATAATTTTACAAAAATTATTATTAAAAGGGAAGGGAAAAAACCCATACGGCCCACCCCACCAAAAAAATGGAAAATAATTAGGGGTTTTATCCAAGGAAGGAAAAAGGGGGGTTAAAAAACTTGGGGTCAAAACATCCCTCATCGGTATCAAGGTATTCCCCCCGAGAAGGGGAAACAATTTGAATGAAACCCAAAAATTCGATTGCATTGCAGTGATGGGAGGGAAGGTTTTCCCCCGATATCCCAGCGTATCTCATGATGCCGGAGGTTTTCCCTGTACCCCCCGCGTAAACTCAGAAGCAGGGAAAGGGATCCCCATATCCCAATCAAATTTTATGAGCAGGGAAGGGAGCCCTAGTATCCCAATATTGGTTTAATTTATCAGGAAAAGGGCTCCGGGTGGCATCCCACAAATCACGATGAAGGGAAGAAACCCTAAATCAAATGTATCCATGACGCGGAAGGGTTTCCCGGAATCCCCCGTATCTCACGATTTTAGGAAGGTAACCTGAAATCCCAGTATACTCTGATGCAGGAAGGTATCCCCTGTATCTCAAGAAAGCAAGAAGGAAACCAAGATATCCCCCGCGTACTCACGATGTAGGAAGGTATCCCTGGTATCCCCCGTGATCTCACGAAGCCAAAAGGGAAAGGGATCCCCAGTAAACCCCCGGGGTTAAACTCCCGAAGGGAAAAGGTAAACCTCGGTAACCCAGTGTACAGGAAACCCGGGGCCCCTGATACAGGAAAACCCGGCCCGGATTTTCAGGAAAAACCCGGGCCACTTAAACAGGAACCGGGCCACGATTTTTTTAACCCGGGCCCCGATACAGGAAACCCCGGGCCCACTCATAAAAGGGAAAGGGCCCCCCGATACAGGAACCGGGCAAATTGGGACAGGAACCGAAACCCCTGATACAGGAAAATTGAACACGATACAGGAACCTGGCCCTTGATAACCCGGAACCGGTCCCCGAAAACAGGAACCGGGCCACTGATACAGGGGAAACCCGGGGCCCCCGATGCCCTGGGAAACGGACTACTCTAAAGGAACTGGGCCCCTTTTTAAAAAAACAGGGAAACCCCCAAAATTTCTGGGAAAAAAACCACCACTGATACAAAGGAATGACCACTGATACGGCCAAAAACCGCCAAATGATACAAGAACCGGGTTTACCCGGAAATGGACCGGACCAATTTATACAGGAAACCGGCCCCGATAAAAGGAAAAAGGCTAAAAAAAATACAGGAACCGAACCCCCGATACAGGAACCGGACTACGATACAGGAAACCCACCACTGATCAGGAACCGGGCCCCGGGAAAAGGAACCGAAACCCCTGGGAAAAAGGAACCGGGAAAAACGATATAGGGAAAAAACCCCCCACTGATACGGAACCCCGGGGCCCCTGGGATAGGAACCACCCACTGAGACAGGAACCGCCCCAAAAGTACAGGAAAACCCGGGGCCAAATATACAGGGCCCCAGGCCACTGATACAAAACAAGAAAATTAAAAAAAATGAAAACCCGACAGATGTGGAAAATCCAACATCGGGTAAATAAACTGGATCAACTTGGGTAAGAAACCCCGACTAATTTGGGAAAAAAACCGGAAACCAAATTTAGGGGAAAGAACCCCAACCCACGGGGGAATGGGAAACCGGCTTTTTAAAAAAACGCACCGGGGCCCCCAGAGATATGAAAACAAACGAGGAACGAACCAGGGGGCCCCCTGGGAAAAGAACTAGTTCAAACCCTGAAACGAAACCCGGGCCCCAAACCCTGAATGAACCAAGGCCACATGGAATAACCTGGGGGCCCCCCCCTGGAAAGGAAAACCCGGGGCCAAACCCTAGAATGAAAAAAGGGGGCCCCCATGGAATGAAAACCCGGGGGACCGGGAAAAAACCAGGGCCACCGTAGAATGAACCAAGGGCCCCCCCGTGGAATGAAACAGGGCCAAACCCGGGAAAAAAACAGGGGGCCCCGGGAATAAACCAGGGGGCCAAACCAAAAATGGACAAGGGGGCCCCCGGGAATTTAACCAAAAGGGCCCCCGTTGGAAAAAAAACCCAAAAAGGGACCATTGGAATAACCAAAGGGGGCCCCCCAACCCCCTGGGAAAAACCAGGGGCCACCTTTGGGAAAGAACCCAAGGGGCACCGTGGGAAAGGAAAACCAAAGGGGGTCAAGGGTATGAACCCACTTGGGCGTGGACCACCAAACCCCTGCGCCAAAAAATTTTCCCCAGCCCTTTTCGCACAGAGGGTCCTTTTAAAAACGGAACGACGCCTCATGACTTTTCAATGCTGAGGGAAAAAAACCCTTGAAAAGCTGATAGTCCCCAAAACTGGGGACTATTTACCCCGAAGACCTCAAAGACCCTGGAAGAAAGAGCTTCCAAGAAAAACCCCCTGGGTATTTTGGGAAAACCAAAAAGGGAAGGAAAAGGGAAATAGGGAATGGAATTGATTGTGATTGGGAATTTAAAAAGAGTAATTTTAAAAGCAAAGGGGGGAAAAACATTAGGGTAAAAGGAATCAAAAAAAAAAAAGGAAAGTCTTTTTGGGGAATTTTTTGGGTAGATAAAAACCCTTAGAGAAAGGGGGTAGATTAAAATGGAGAGAAGGAAGTCACTGGGGGAAAAAACAGACTAAATTTAAAAGTGGGGGGAAGGAAAATCACTTAAAGGGTATAGTGGGGGAAAAAAAATCAATAAGGTAGTGTTGGGGGGAAGGTAGTCCCCAGGGTAGACGGAGGGAAAAGGAAAACACTAGGAAGAGTGGGGAAGGTAGTCCCCTAACGTAGAGTGGAGGGAAGGGAGTCACTAAGGTTAAAGGGAAAAGGGGAAAGGGGTCACTAAGGTTAAATGAAGGGGGAAAAAAGTCCCCTAAGGGAGAGTTTGGGGGGAAGGGGATTCCCCTTTAAAGGGAGGTGGAAAGGGGAAATTTGTCACTAAGGCCCGGGGTGGGGGGGAAGGGATTCCCCTAAGGTAGATGGGGGGAAGGTTTGTCACTTTAAGGGAGAGTGGAGGGAAGGTATCAAAAGGTAGAGTGGGGAAGGTAGTCACTAAGGTAAGTGGAGGGAAGGAATCACTAGGTTTGAGTGGGGGAAAGGGGATCACAGGGGGAGAGTTGGGGGGAAGGGAATTTACTAAGGTTTGTTTGGGGGAAGATAGTCACTAAGGGGAAAGTGGGGGGAAGGTATCACAAAAAAAAGTGGAGGGAAGGTAGTCCAAATAAGGTAGAGTGGAGGGAAAGGGATTTCCCCAAAAGGAAGGGGGAAAAAACCGTGTATTCCCCAAAAAAAAGAGGAGGGAAGGTAGTCACTAAGGTAAGTGGAGGGAAGGTAGTCAAAAAAGGTAAATGGGAGGAAAAGGGAGTCACTAGGTAAGGGGGGGGAAAAGGGAGTCACTAAATGGGGGAAGGTAGTCACTAAGGGGAATGGAGGGGAAAGGGAGTCAAATAATAAGGAGGGGTGGAGGGAAGGTATCCCCAAGGGGGTATAATAGATTAATGAAACCAATAGCGTAGATAGTAAAACTAAAAAAAAGGAAGTCAGTGGGGGTAGATGATAGAATAAGCCCAGTCCCCAAATAAATAATATAAAGGAAAGAAAATGACTAATGTAGAAGGTAGACAAAATTTTATAAAAAGAATAGAGTTTAAGGTAGACAAAAAATTACGGTGCTGGATAAATGAGGAAAGCTTCTGGGGTAGACGGTAGACTTATTGGAGATAGATTAAGGTAGACGGATAGACTATTAGGGAGACGAGATAACGAGATTGTAACCAGATACTGGAAACCTTCTTATAATTATAATTATTTTTATTAATATGACAACAACAACAACAACAACAGCAATAATAATAATAATAATAATAATAATAATAATAATAATAATAATAATAATAATAATAATTATTATTATTATTATTATTATTACTATTATATTATTATTGTTGCTATTATTTATATTATTATTATTATCATCATTATATTTAATATTTTATTATTATTCCTATTACTATTATTATTATTATATTTTATTTATATTCAGGAAGCGCTAAACCCGTAGAGATCTTCCAGTGCCTGAAGAATAACAAGTCTGATTCCAGGAAGGGAAGGGTGGCTCCTCTCCCTTTGATCAAGAGCCTTTGAAAAGCATGTGGACGGCACCGCTGGCGGGGATGTTAAGGGATAACTGGGATAACTTTTGTGTTATTGAGGGAGAGATCAAAGATGACTGGAGGAGAAGCAGAGGAGGAGAGATAGTGGAGTACTGTTGGTGGGAGACATGGGTGGAGGAGGGGAGGTGGGAGGACAGAGTGGGAGTTGGTAGAAAGGGGAGGAGAAAGGAGGTGGGAGAGATGGGAGGAGAGAAGAGAGAGAGAGAGAGAGAGAGAGAGAGAGAGAGAGAAAAAAAAGGGAGAGAGAGAAGAGGGGAGAGAGGAGAGAAGGGAGGGGGAGTGGGGGAAAAGGGAAAAAAGGGAGGGGGGGGGGAAAGGGGGGAGGGGTGGAGGGAAAAGGGAAAGGGGAAAGGGAGGAGGGGGGAGGGTGGGAAGAGGAAAAAGAAGAGAGAAGAGGAGGAGGAGGTAAGAGAGTGGAGGAAGGAGAGGGGAGGGGGGAGAGAGGGGAGGTAAGGATGGGAGGTGGAAAAGGGGGGGTGGAAGGGGGGGGGAAGATGGGAGGGAGGGAGGGTGGAGATGGGAGGTAGAGAAGGGGGGTTTTTTTGGGGGGTTTTAAGGGGGGTTTTGGGGGGAATTAAGGGGGGGGGTTTTAAATTTTAATTTTTTTATTTATAAGGTAAAATTTAATATTATTTAAAGGGGGAAAATTAAATTAAAGGTTAAATATTAAAATAATTAAAAATTTTAAATAATTAAAAATTTTAAAAAGGGTTAAATTTTTTGATAATTAATAATTTTAAAAAATTTTTAAGATATTAAATAAATTAAATATTAAATAATTAATTTTTAAATTAAAAAAGGGGGGGAGGTCAAATATTAAAATAATTAAAAATTAAATTTTTAAAATATTAAAAATTTAAAATAATTATTTTGGGGGTCAAATTTTTAATTTAAAAATTAAGGGGATTTAACAAAAATTTTATTAAATTTTTAAATAATTAAATAATTAAATTTAGAAATATTTAATAATAAATGGGAAAAAAATTTAATTAAATAATTATTTAAAGGGAATTAAAAATTTTTAAATAATTTAATTTTATAAAATATTAAAATGAATTAAATAATTTTTTATTTAAATTTATTTTAAGAAAAATTTTATTTTAAAATTTTTTTAAACAATTTAAAATTTATTTCCCTTCCCCCCACCCCCCCTACCCCCCAAAACCCATTTTTTTTCCCCCCGATTAATTTTTGGGGCCCCCCCCCCCCAAATCCCCAAAAACGGCTGACACCAAAGGTTTGTTATAATTTTCCTTTTAAACACGAAAAATTGGAAGATCTTTTCCTTTCCCCAATTAAATTTTCCCCTCGGAATTTAAACTTTCCCACTTTTAAAACCGGGACATCAGTTATTTGTCAAGCCCCGTTTCATTTTGTTTTTTTGGGGGCAATTTCGGACCATGGCACCGAATTTGAAGGTGTTGATTATGATGTACTTTCCTGCCGCAGTCAAGAGATATTCTTTACTGATTTGTACAGTTGTATAAGAAACCCCGTATGTTTTCCAGTTCTACTACAACTATTTTTATTATTAACTTCTACTACTAATACTACTATCCATAATACAACACCCCCCACCCCTAACTACTACTATTACCTCACTACTACCATCACTGCTACTACTAACAAATACACCTCAAAAACTATTACTATTATTACACTACTTCTACACTCCCCATTCCCCCTCCCTCCCTCACCCTCTACCTTCTTTATCCTCCTCTTCCTCCCCTCCTCTTCCCCCTCCCCCCTGCCCTCCTCCCCTCCCCGTACTTCTTCTTTAAGGGTCAAAGTGGAACAAATTGAGGGATTATTGAAGTTCAATGGAGCAGAGAAAATCCGTTTGTGATGGCCCAAAATATAAACGGGTACCAATTTTACGGTGGGGGGGAGTGGGGAATGGGAGAGGGAGGGGAAAGGGAGAAAAGGGGAAAGGGAAGAAAGAGGGGGAAGATAAAAAGGGAAGTAAATTTATTTTGGTACAGGTACACATAAATACAGTTACAAAATTATCATACATACAGTACATTTAGATTACCTAAAAAAAACCCAAAAAAGTCAGAGAAAAGATTAAAGGGAGGAAAAGGAAGGGAGAGGGGGGAGGAAAAAGGGAGGGGGGAAAAAGGGAGGAGGGCGGAACGGAGGGGGGAGAGAGGGGAAACGTGGTAGGTGACGGGGAAGAGAAAAAAAAAGAACTAAAAATATTAAAAAACGGGAAGGGCAGGATGGACAAAAAAAGGGAAAAAATGGGGGGGGAAGATATAGAAAGGAAAAAGCACAGGGGAAGAGATTAATAAGGAGGGGGAAAAATGATAAAACGCGGGAAAAGAATGGAGATAATGGGGGGGGCCTGAGAGGGAAGACAGGGAAGGGGGAGATAAAAGGGAAAGGGAAGATAGGTGGATAGAGTGATAGGCGGGAGAGAAGATGGGTGGGAGGGATGAGAGTTGAACAAAAAAAATATGAAAGGGAAATGAGATATTGGAGAAGTGAATGGGGAAACTAAAAAAACGGGTTGTTTTATATAATTAAAACAAAGAGAAAAGGGAGAGAGAGGGGAAGAGAAGAGAGAGAGAAACCCCCTCCAGATGATAAAATAAGAAGCGGAAGTAAAGCTTTTGAAAGGGAAAGCGGAAAAGGACTAAAAGGGGACAGAGGCAACGGGGGGAGGAGGGAAGGAGGAAAGGGGGAAAGGGGAGGAAAGGGGGAAAGGGGAGGGAAGGGAGAAAACCTCTCCCTCCAGAGGGTTTTTCCCCACCCTTCGGGGAGATTTTTCTACGACTTTTATTGATTTTTTTTTATCATGTGTTTCCCATCTCGATGCACTGGGAGGCTTTTACAAAAAAGGGGCGTGTGGGGGGATGGGGTGCACTGGGCGTGGGATGGGGGCGAGGGAGGGGGAGGGGTGGGCGGGTATGACCCCATGGGCAGTGTTTAGGGGGGATGGCGGGGAAATTTTTTTTCCAGTTCCAAAGCACCCATAAAGCTCGTCACCTTCCCAGTCCTCCCTCCCCCCCCTTTGATAATTTACTCCATCTTTTTTCATATCTAATTTAAATAATAATATATATATTTAAATAAATATAAAAATATATCATAAATATAAATTAATATATAATATGGGGGGTACCCCCTCTAAACTAACGGGACCCCCTCCCAAAAGACAATAAACGTACCTCAGAAAAACCAATGCTCTGGGAAGAAGGATGTAGAGGGGAACGAAAAATTTTTTGGGAATCAAACGAATTTTCGGGAATTTTAAACCCCAATGAAAAGCGTATTGGGTAAGGGACCCAAAATGCAAAGTGGGAGAAACGGTTTGGAGGAGTGCAGGTAAGTTTGGGGTGTCATGTGTAAATATAAGGGGGCCCTGATTGAACTTAAAAAGAAGGGGTTGGTAATGGTAAAATATATTAAGAAAAAAAAAGAAAAATAAGTATATAAGATATGCATAGAGGGTAATAATAAGTCTGTTAAACTATGTTTTGGAAGATAAAAAACAGGGATAGTTTTCAGGATGTCATTGTTTTTAGAAGGGCCAAATATACAGATCTTTTTTTTTTAGTTGCACAACGTAGAGCAAAAGGTAGATGGGTAAAAGGGAGAAAGTCTCAGGAATAAAAAGAGGTTAAGTTTTAAACTAAAGGCGTAGGCTTTTTGGTAAGCATAACAACACGGAAATGGCTAATTGTTCAGCAGAATTTTGATTACAGAAAGGGGGCAGGGGGGAAATGAGAGTTTGGGTGGAATGACGATAACGAGAGTGTAATAAGAGGAAAAAGTTAGAATGAGATTTTATACAAATGAATGAACAAGGAGAATGAAAAAAATCAAGTGGAAAAAAGCTTGCTTTTTATACCTTGTCAGTGAAAGTAGAGTTATTATTGAAATAATTAAGAGGAGCGGAGAGCAGCATCCAGATGAACGGGGGAGGCTTTAGGAAGGGTAGGGGGTGTAGCCAAGTTTTACAATAGGGATAAAGGTGAACAGAAAAAAATTTGAAAGGTAAAAAATTTTTGTTGCAATTTTATAATTTGGGAAAAAAGCATGTGGTATAGCGATAGGTAGGAATAATGGTAGGTTAATTAAATAGTTACATTTTTTTTAAGGATAATGGGCTAATTTACAGTATGAAAGGAGAGGGAGCTTAATTTCCCAGTAAAAGTAGGCCTTAGAAAAGGGAGGTGGTCACTATAATTGTTCAATAATCTATAGACGGGCTTTTTTAAAAAGAAAGGGTGCTCGGGGTGGGGAAAAAGGGGGGGATTAAGAGATAAAGAAAAAACACAATAATGTGATTTCCTAAATTTTTAATTATAAATTAATTTTCATGATCTCCATTGTTTTCGAAATAGTGGACTTTGGGCCCTCGTGCAAAGACAAAGAACACAAAAAATGTGGTATTTGTAACCCGTAGTACTACATGCTGTACTGTGTAGATTTTAAGTACCATTAACTTAGTTTTTTTAGTTACCTTTTCGTAGTGGAGAAAGGGGCAAAATGCTTTATTATATGGGGGACTAGGAAAATTTTTTTTTCGATTTAGAGGACTGAAAACTCTCCTAGTGAAAATAAAGGGACTGGCTAAATTAGATTTCTGAAACACATTGAGAACCAACCCCTGTTTTCTCTTGGGATCACCCACTTGTTTTAAAGCCTTGCCATTGCACATTACTTTAATATTTAATAAAAATCAAAAGTGCTCTAAAATCTAGGGGAAAATTTGGGGCTGAATGATATGATGTAAAGCGACACAAATAATAAATTTGGGGACCGGTTGGCCCGAGGCTTTAACAAAAAAATGGACAGGGCCTGGAGTGGCCACTTAGGTTTTTTACTGGGCAGATGTCAAGTTACAGACTCGGGACAATACCTAAAATGACCAGACATATTGCAAGGACAAATGTGGAATTATGGACCTTTGTCCATATTTCAGATAATAGACATTTTTTAGCTTTTTTTTTTTTGTTGTGTGTGACTGACTTCTTTCGTATAAATACATTTTTTTTAGATAAGACAGGATCTAGCAGTAATTTAAATCTCTTCATTCTCTTTTTTTTTTTTTCATAGTATTAGTTTAATACTTTATTTAGCATCAGTACAAATTGGATATCAACTGGGATTCTGACTCCATTTTTTCTCTATTATCAAAGAAAGGTTATTAAATTTTTCCTTTTAGGGGGGCTCAGAAGAAAAGGGGACAAAAAAAAGTTTTAAAAGGATGAGCCACTGCCCAAAATTTGGGCCCAAAAATCTTCGGCACAAGAAAAACCAAATAAGGGGGGTACCCGAGAGCTCAGGGGTGGGACAACACGCACAATTTTAATTTTTTGGCTTGTGTGTTTAAACTGGTTTTCTTTTCCCTTTCTCCCTTTAGAATTTAAAAAAGCTTTGGCACGGGGAAAAATGCTAGTTTTTTTGTGATCACTAAGTAAAAAAGGGAAAAAAAAATCTATTTCAAAAATTTTTACTCTTTGATCCCCTGTGATTTTATATCTGAAAAACTGGCCTTGGAGATAAAAAACCAGGACTTTAAGAGCTAGAATTGTTACCTCGTCTAGTGCATATGATATGGGTGCAACCCGGGGATTTAAAGGGGGGAGGAGGGGGGGCCCCGGGGGGGCACCTAACCTCTAAAGATACACTAATGCCCCAAAACAGTGCTGCAGCAACAAAGAGAAAAAAACCCCCTTTTTTCTATAACGTACCTCTTTATATTACAGAGTAAAAAAATAGGGCCCAATAGGGAAAACATGATTTGATGAGTGATAGATGATTTTTTAGGATTGGGAGGGAAAGGAAAAAGTAAGAACTATTCACTGGAAAGTTACCTAACCAAGGTAAAAATTGGGAAATAGGTTTTTCCATATTGCAGTTTTTTCTTTTTTTTTCATTGTTGAAGATAAATAAAGAGGATATTTTTCCTTTACTCAAAGTGGTATTTGATTTGTTTCCTCAATATTTTACAGTTTTTATTTTATCATTAATAAAATTTAGAATATTCTCCTGTTTGGTTTATGGCCCTTAAACATTCTCATTGCTAAACATTAGTCACTGGACATGCAGTAGTGACGTAACTGGAGTTTACTCCCCCCCCATCCCCCCGCCCTTGGATTTCGTGGGGGTTGACATCAAAGATGCTGCCCCGGTGACGACACCAAAGATTTGGCCCTGGGTGACACCAACCCAAGCAATGCCACTGGGTGTAACACCAACACCAATTTTCTGGCAGTGGATGGTCCGGCACCATCACCTCTTTTAGTCTGGCAAAATTCCGAGGACGGCCACAGATGGCATATTTAGCACACGCTTATATTATGACTCGGGAAAATTGTAATACCATAATTGCAAACATGGTGAGCATGGGTCCCACTGTGGAGCCCATGTTTGCCTCCCTGTGGTGTATAAATATGCCTAGCTGGATAAATCTTATTGTAACCAGCTGGCCCAATGGCTTACACACTGGTCTGGAGTTTTACGACTCACTTGCCATAAGTTTGAGCCCCACCATACCGTGGTTTGTTTACTTGCTTATATTGTTTACACTGCAGTTGTTGGTGGTGATCCCATGATCTTGTGTGATTTATTTGACCATAGCTATGCAAGGATTAATTTATTAGCCATAGCTCTGGTGGCCTGGTGGTTAACGCTCTCGCTTCACACGGTGAGGGCCTGGGTTCGATTCCCAGCCAGAGTAGAAACATTGGACGTGTTTCTTTCCACCTGTTGTCTATGTTCCCCATCAGTAAAATGGGTACTTGGGTGTTAGTCGACTGGTGTGGGTCGCATCCTGAGACACTGACCTAAGGAGGCCTGGTCACAGACCGGGCCGCGGGGGCGTTGACCCCCGGAACTCTCTCCAGGTAAACTCCAGGTAAAGTGTGAGTTGTCACACTTGCTTTTTGCTGATAACACTGTGCTTTTGGGAGATTCTGAAGAGAAGTTGCAGAGGTTGGTGGACGAGTTTGGTATTGTATGTAAAAGAAGGACACCGAAAGTGAACATAGAAAATAGCAAGGTGATGAGGATAAAAAAATTAGGTAATGAAAGATTGGATATCACCTAGGAAGGAGTACGGAGGAAGTGAATGTGTTCAGATATCTGAGAGTGAACTTGTCAGCAGATGGGTCTATGAAAGACGAGGTGAATCATAGAACTGATGAAAGGAAAAAGCCGAATGGTGTACTGAGGAGTCTGTGGAAACAGAATGTTATCCATGGAAGCAAAGAGGGGAACGTATGAGAGTATAGTTAAACCAACTTTCTTATATGGGTGTGAAACATGGGTGGTGAATATCTCAACAAGGAGAAGACTGGAGGCAGTGGAGATATCATGTTTGAGGGCAATGTGCAGTGTGGACTGTCAGCCTTAAAGTGTAAAGCTGACTAATCTAAAAGATTGGAACATCACATAGATGGCCATTGACATTGTTCTCAATAATGACTGGTTTCTTTATGCATCATCACACTAGAAGAATTACTTGTGTTAGAGAAGGCAGCACACCTAAAACTATGTATTAACTAGAATGAAAAAAAATCTGAACATAAACGCTCTTAATTCACTTGGAAAGTGATAATGACCATTGGAAACAGCAAGTCTTTAAATTTACTACCTAGAGAACATGATGATGGAATGAAATTTTCACGAGTGACAAATGTAAACAAACTCTACAATAAATTTTCAACATATACGTAAATAGTATCAATTATTTATAAAAAAGGGGATAAATGCCCAAAAAAAAATGTTTTAAAAAGGAAGTACTAGAGAATAACGAAAACTTAAGAATAAACAGGAACTTTCCAGAGATTTAAAAAAGGACAACATTGAATATAAGAAAAGAGGGGAAAGGGAAAAGAGAAAAATTCGAGAAGGAAAAGCGGATAAAGGCAATGAAAAACCTAAACCTTCATTTCGACTTCTAAAAAGCAAACAAAAACTAAAAGATAAAAATGAAAAAAGTAAAAGAAGGTCAAATTTAAAATTACTGAAACTGGGAGGAAATTTTTAGAGATAATATGAAGATAGAGAATGGGGTAATATATGAAGATGAACAGAAGATGAAACAGGCTGAAACAGAGTTGAAACAAAGGTTGAAAAGAGGATGGAACAGAGGCTGAAACAGAGGTCGAAACAGGCCGAAACAGAGGTGGAAACAGATTCAAATGTTAAAAAAAAAGTTCCTAAAATGAAAAGTAATACATTTTAAAACGTAGAGAAGGTTAATTAACAAGTTACTAATGTACAAAGTGAACCAAACCAGACTAGTTTTAAAATCATGTTAAATAGTCTGGTTGTTAACATGATGTTTAAATAGTCTGGTTTTAACATGTTAACTAGTCTGGTTTTCATGATGTAACTAGTCTGGTTGTTAACATGATGTTAACTAGTCTGGTAACATGATTTTAACTATCAGGTTGTTAACATGATGTTAACTAGTCTGGTTTTGTTAACATGAATGTTAACTAGTCTGGTTGTTAACATGATGTTAACTAGTCTGGTTGTTTTAAAATGATGTTAACTAGTCTGGTTGTTAACATGATGTTAACTAGTCTGGTTGTTAAATGTGTTAACTAGTCTGGTTAACATGATGTTAACTAGTCTGGGTTTAACAGATGTTAACTAGTCTGGTTGTTAACATGATGTTAACTATCTGGTTTTTAACATGATGTTAACTAAACTGGTTTAACAAAAATGTTAACTAGTCGGTTGTTAAAAACCCCTTTT
>NC_069472.1:13071351-13198441 GCF_026875155.1 Cherax quadricarinatus
CTTCTATCACTATTTTGAAATCTTCACCTGTGATTTTTATAACCGTATATGCTCATGCATCCCGCGTCCCTCAATGTCACTTATGATAGAATACACTTCACTTATATTGGAATACACTTCACATTCGGTGTTACACTTATATGTATAATGTCACACAACTGTTGTGACGTCACTGTTTCAGCAGGCCTACTGCCACCTTCCCTTGTTATATATTATATTTTTCCTTTCTACTTTTGCTTATTAACTTTTTCACTCTCACTGTATGGTGCCCCACATTTCACTTGTTATCCAATCTCTCGAAATTCTTGAACACCCACTTCCACACTCACTTGAATCTTTGTATATTTGAATCTGTGTAGCAACAGAAGCCTACTAGCCACTAACGGTTTGACACTTTGAAATATTAAAGATTTCAGGCTTCCTCTCGACTTTTTTTAACTAATAACTCTGGTTATCACTCGTAGGATTGTTCACTGACGTTGTCACTACAACTGATTACTGCTAGCATTTGTTGCATGCCTTAAAAACCACTAAAGTTCTCGGAGCCTTGTGACCCACGTCTGCTGACTGACTGTGTGTGTGTGTGTGTGTGTGTGTGTGTGTATGTGTGTGTATGTGCGTGTGTGTGTGTGTGTGTGTGTACTCACCTATTTGTACTCACCTATTTGTGGTTGCAGGGGTCGAGTCACAGCTCCTGGCCCCGCCTCTTCGCTGATTGCTACTAGGTCCTCTCTCTCCCTGCCCCATGAGCTCTATCATACCTCGCCTTAAAACTATGTATGGTTCCTGCCTCCACCACATCACTTTCTAGGCTATTCCATGGCCTGACTACTCTATGACTGAAGAAAGACTTCCTAACATCCCTTTGATTCATCTGAGTCTTCAACTTCCAATTGTGACCTCTTGTGTCTGTGTCCCATCTCTGGAACATCCCGTCTTTGTCCACCTCGTCTTTTTCGCGCAGTATTTTATATGTCCTTATCATGTCTCCCCTGACCCTCCTGGCCTCCAGTGTCGTCAGGCCGATTTCCCTCAACCTTTCTTCATAGGACAATCCCCGTAGCTCTGGGACTAGTCTTGTTGCAAACCTTTGCACTTTCTCTAATTTCTTGACGTGCTTGACTAGGTGTGGATTCCAAACTGGTGCTGCATACTCCAGTATGGGCCTGACGTAGATGGTGTACAGAGTCTTAAAAAGAATCCTTACTGAGGTATCGGAACGCTAAACCGTAGGTTTGCCCGGCCCCGTATGCTGCAGCAGTTTTTCTTTATTGATGTGCGCCTCAGGAGATATGCTCGGTGTTATACTCACCCCCCGATCTTTTTTCCTTTAGTGAGGTTTGCAGTCTTTGGCCATCTAAACTATATTGTGTCTGCGGTCTTCTTTGCCCTTCCCCAATCTTCATGACTTTGCATTTGGCAGGGTTTTAAAATTTAAGGAGCCAGTTGCTGGACCAGGGTTGTAGCCTGTCCAGATCTCTTTGTAGTCCTGCCTGATCCTCGTCCGATTCGATTCTTCTCATTAACTTCACATCGTCTGCAAACAAGGACACTTCTGAGTCTATCCCTTCCGTTATGTCGTTCACGTATACCAAGAACAGCACAGGTCCTAGGACTGACCCCTGTGGAACCCCCGCTTGTCACAGGCGCCCACTCTGACACCTCGTCGCGTACCATGACTCGTTGTTTCCTCCCTGTCAGATATTCTCTGATCCATTGCAGTGCCTTTCCTGTTATGTGTGCCTGGTCCTCTAGCTTTTGCAGTAACCTCTTGTGAGGAACTGTGTCGAAAGCCTTCTTGCAGTCCGAAAATACGCAGTCGATCCACCCCTCTCTCTCTTGTCTTACTTCTGTCACCTTGTCATAAAACTCTAGTAGGTTTGTGACACAGGATTTTCCTTCCCTGAAACCGTGCTGGTTGTCAATTATACACTTTTTCTTCCAGGTGCCCCACCACTCTCCTCCTGATGATCTTCTCCATGACCTTGCATACTATACACGTTAGAGATCAGGTCTGTAGTTTAGTGCCTCATGTCTGTCTCCCTTTTTAAAATTGGGACTACATTTGCCATTTCCATACCTCAGGGAGTTGCCCAGTTTCAAATGATGTGTTGAAGATCTTTGTTAATGGCTCACACAATATCTCTGCTCCCTCTTTAAGGACCCATGGAGAGATGTTGTCTGGTCCCACCGCCTTTGAGGTGTCAAGTTCGCATAGCAGCTTCTTCACCTCCTCCTTGGTTATATGTACCTCATCCAGCACTTGCTGGTGTGCCCCCCTGTTCTGACTCTTGGAGTCCTACTGGTTTCCACTGTAAATACCTCTTTAAATCTTGTGTTGAGCTCCTGACATACCTCTCGGTCGTTTCTTGTCAATTCCCCATCACCCTCCTCAGTCTGATTACCTGGTCCTTGGCTGTTGTTTTCCTCCTGATGTGGCTGTACAACAGCTTCGGGTCAGTCTTTACTTTTGATGCTATGTCATTTTCATATTGTCTCTGAGCCTCCCTTCTTATCTGTGCATATTCGTTTCTGGCTCTTCGGCTGATTTCTTTATTTTCCTGAGTTCTCTGTCTTCTGTCCTTTTCCTCTCTGAACACCTAGTTTTTGCCTCCCCCCCCTTTGGGTAAACCAAGGACTCGTTCGTTCTTCCCATTATTTTTTTTCCCTTTGGAACAAACCTCTCCTCTCCCCCTTGCTTTTTGTTGTTACATAGTCCTCATTTCTTTACGGGTTTTTTCCGTCAGTTCCCTTGTGTGGGTGTGTGTGTTGTGTGTGTGTGTCGTGTTGCTTTTTGTCTGTCCTTCCTCCCCTTTTTGTTTTGTCTGTCTCTCCTCTTCTTCTCCTCACTGGCTTTAAAAGACATAAATCTTAAAACCATTTTAAAACCTAATTTCATTCTCTGCAGACAATCAACAAGTTCAAAAGGGGCTTCAACATATTCCCCTTTTACCAGTAAACCATACCCCCGCCGGGATTGAACCCGCCCCATAGAGTCTCAAACTCCACCCGTCGCGCTACCCAGAAAGTTTTACAGATGGAAATAAAGACATTACCTTTTTCCTGGGGACCAAATGGCAACAAAGGATCACCACAACACAAAAAAATGCATTTTTTTCCGGAATTACCCATTTTTCTTTAACGCTCAAAAGAAAAACAGCCCCGAACAACTGACTGACAGACAAGGATCGAACCTGAAAAACCAAAAAAAAGTATTGACGATTCAAAAGAATGCAACAAGCATTGCATGGTTAAACAGGGGATACTAACAGTGTAACCACATAGGAGGGGGGGGGGGAATACTTCAAAAAAAGAAAAATAGTTTGTATAAAAGACAAACAGAAGTTTATTGATGGGAAAACAACAGCTCCAACAAACCCATTTACCTCACACAACACACACACACACACACACACACACACAACACACACACACACACACACACGCGCGCGCACGCACACGGACGCACGCCCAAATCCCTTCCCTCGCACTTTCCTCCCTCCCACAAATCCGCTCACCCCCTTTCCACCCAAACAGATACCCCCAACCTCCGCACACTCATTACCACATAACCACCTTTTCCCACAACAACCACCCCACACACAAAGAAAAGTCTCAAAAAAAGTAATCTAGATTTTCCAGAAGGCCCCTCTTAAGGTACCCCAGGGTCACTGATGGTCAAAAAAAAAAAAAAAAAACGCAGTTTAGGAGGCAAACTTTCGCCTAAAAGTACTGGCTCAAGAAGAAAACAGAGTGGGTTTTCAACGGAAGGGTTTTGAGGGTTGCCGAAGATGGAGTTTTCCGAGACGGTTCTTTGGGCCAGTCCTCTTCACGCAGGGGAACACTAAATAGAAAATTTCGGGATAAAAGCGCAGCACGCAAAGCAAATTATATGAATATTCAAATGATTGGATAGGTTGTCTCTGTGGTCAGGAACGTGGGAAAATGGTTTCAACGTCGACAGGTGAAAAAAAACGAATTTTGGGTGCAACAAGTTAATCGGAAATAAAAATTTCGGCAGCGAGCTAACCAAAACGAAAAAAAGGACTTTTTAGTAACCATAGCAACGATCTAAAAGTAACAGGGATGCCTATCTCGGGGAGCATCCCAACAGGGTGGGGAGGGTTATACCTAAAACCGCCAGCACAAACACCAGACACCAAGTGACTTTTTAATTCACTTATGGACCGCTCTTTATACGCCGTTTAGTTTTGGTATAAAATAACATAATGGACAAAAAAATATACGGGAGGACACAGGAAAGCTACCAACTCGCACCCTCATTTAAAGAAAACCTTATGTGGAAAAAAAAGCAATGCACTCAATCTTTTCTTTCTTTTATGAAGGGGAAAACTACGACGCGTTTCCCACTAAAACCTTTTATGATAATAAAGGTTTTGACATACCGGAACGAGAAACTACTCGATGCCTAAAGGTCCATAACTCAAAACATTGAAGTAAAAATGCGGGGCAAAAAAACAACAGAATGTAAATGTTTTTTTTTTGGCAGCAGTTTATAACACAATATATAATTACCCCACCAATTTCTATCGCAAAGACAATACAGTCATTTAAGAACCAATAGACAACTCTCTTAAGTGTAGTATTCAACTAGATATATTTGCCTAAAGGAGGACCTACATTCCATATAAGCAACAAAAAAGAGAGCTGGAGGCAGAAAACTTGATAACAGTTCCAGAACCACAGCCCAGTGTAGGGAAAGTTAGGAGTCTTATTTTTACATGAAATACTTTTTACCCACTCAACTTCCACAACCCCACACAAACCCATGGGGATCTACAATCATTCAACGGATGGGGCACTCTGAAGTAAACAGATTCCAATATTTATAGTAATGAGGAATGAGGCATCCGAGTCAAAAATAAAACAGTAGTAGCGAGTAAGGGTTGTGATATCCAACAAAAATGTGGGGAACCAGAATAAACCACGTGCAAAACTGCTTGGAGGCAGTGAAGCAACATAGAGTTAAATATGAAAGCAGGTAGGTTCTGGTTTCTTTTTCTGTCTCATAAAAACCTAAAAAACAGGGAATCTTGCTACTCCTACTTACATTTGGCACACTTCACAGACACCACATGCAATATATAAATTTTCATCTCAGGTTTTTTTTCCTTTTTTTTTAAATAGCTCTTGTTTTTTTTTTTTATTTTTTCATTTCCATGGGAAGTGGAAAAAAATTTTCCTCCGTAAGCCTCGGCGTAGAGGCGACTAAAATGCCCGGGGGAAATGGGCTAGTAACCCCTTCTCCTTTTTACAATTACTAAAAAAAGAGAAGAAGAAAAAATTTATAAACTGGGGTTTGCTTAAATGTCGTGGATGTATGCGGGTGACAAGAAACAGATGATTGCGATGTTAGAATAAAAAGAATTTGGATGCCCGGGCCCTAAGCGAAAAAAGCTGGGGGGGGTAGGAGATTTCAGGGGGGAAAAAAATGGGATTAAACTGGATACTGAGAGAGTTAGAGCAAAGGAAGGGGTAGCATTAATGTTAAAGATCAGTTAGGGAAGGAGAAAAGAGAATATGAAGTGAAAATCAAAATTATGGGGATTAAAGAAAAAGGTTTGGTCGAGAAGGGGGAAATAAGCGTGTATGCCCCTGGAGAAGAGAGGAATGAGAGGAGAGAGAGAATTTTGGGAGATTTTAAGGAAAATGTATGGGAGCCTTTGAACCAATGAGAGAGAATTTGTGGGGGGACTTGAATCTAAATAGGAAAATTTTTTGAGAGGGTGTGGTGGGTAAGTTTGGGTGCCAGGTGAAATGATAATGGGAGCCCTTTGATTGAACTTTGTATAGAAAGGGGTTTTTTATAGGAAATCATTTTTTTAAGAAAAAGAGGAAAAAAAGTAACCGATATGATGTGGGGCAAAAATGACAGAGTTTGTTGGAATTATGTTTTGGGTAGATAAAAGACTGTTAGTAGACTTCAGGATGTACATGTTTATAGGGGGCCACGAATATCAGATCCTTTTAGTTGTAGCTACACTAAAGGTAAAAGGTAGATGGGATAAAAGGGAGAAAGAACTCGGGGAAAGAGAGGTGAAGGTTTAAAAACAAAAAGAGGAGGCAGTTGGGGTAAGATATAAACCCTTTGGAGGATAGAGGGGCTAATGAGAGCATAGGCAATGGGGCGAAATTTGGGGTGGGTTTTTTAAAAATGTGTGTTAGGTGTTCACAAAAGTTTGTTTAAAGGGAAAGTGGGTGCAGGGGGGAAGGGAGCGTTGGGGGAAATGATATGTAAAAGAGTAGAAGGGAGAAAAAAGTTGCAAGAGAATTTTTTTAAAAAAATAAAGGAGCAAGGAGGGAAGAGTATATGGAGAAAAGAGAGGGTTAAGAGAGGGGGAAGAAATGTAAAAAGGAGCAAATGAGAGAGGGGTGAATGTTATCAACAAATTTTGTTAAAAATAGAAAATTTTGGAGTGGTTTTAACAAGTTAAGAAAGCCTAGAGAACAAAGGGTTTTTGTCATTAAAAATAGGAGAGGAGAGTTAAAAATGGAGAGTTAGGGGTATTGGGAAGAGGAGGGAATTTTTAGGAATTGTTAAATGTTGATGAAAAAAGGGAAGCTGTGTTTCGTGTATGGGAAGGGGGGGGAATAAATCTTGGGAGTGAGGAAGACCATTGTGGTGGGGGGAAGTTCGTGGGGCAGTGGGAAAATAAAAGGGGGGTAAGGCACCCGGGATTGATGGAAAAGTAGAAAGTTAAAAGCGGTGGGGAATAGTTTTGGAGTGGTGGTGCAATGTTTAATAAATGTAGGGAAGAGGGTAAGGTACCTAGGGTTTGGCAGAGGCATGCATATTCCTTTGTAAAAGGCAAAGGGGGTAAAAGAGAGTAAAAAAATTATGGGGGGAAAAGTCTGTTGGGTCCGGTAAAGTGTATGGTAGAGTTATAATTGAAAGAATTAAGAGTAAGACGGAAAATAGGATAGCGATGAACAAGGGGCTTTGGGAAAGGTAGGGGGTGTGTGGACCAGGTTTTACAGTGAAACATATAAGTAACATATTTAGAAAAGGCAAAAGAGGTCTTTGTGGCTTTTTAGGTTTGGAAAAGGCGTATACGGGTGGATAGGGGGGCAATGGGGCGATTTGCAAGTGTATGGTTGGGGTGGGTTACTGAAAGCAGTGAAGAGTTTTTTACGAGGATATTTAGGCTCAAGTTAGAGTAGGGGAGGAAAGAGGGAAATTTTTTCCCAGTAAAAGTGGGCCTTAGACAAGGATGTGTGATGTCACCGGGGTTGTTTAATATATTTAAGGGGGGTTGTAAGAGAAGTAAATGCGAGGGTCTTGGCAAGAGGCGGGGAGTTAAAAGTAAAGAATCACCACAAAGGGGGGAGTTGTAAAGCTGCTCTTTGCTGTGACACTTGCTCTTGGAGATTCGAAGAAAAATTTGCAGAAAAGGTGGATAATTTTGGGTAGGGTGGCAAAAGAAGAAAAAAAAAAGGGTGAAAAAGGGAAAGAGTAAGGTTATGAGGAAAACAAAGATTAGGTGATGAAAGATTGAATATCAGATTGGAGGGAAGAGTATGGAGGAGGTGAAGTATCAATATTTGGGAGTGGACGTGCAGGGGATGGGTCTAGAAAGATAGGTGATTCATAGAATTGATGGGGGAAAAAAGAGTGATGGTGCACTTGGAGTTTTGGGGAAAAAAGAATTTTGCCCCTTGGGGCAAAGGGGGGAATGTATGAGGTATAGTTTTACCAACGTCTTTAGGGGTGGAAGCGGGGGTGATAATTTGCAGCGAGGAGAAGGCGGGGATGGAGATGTCATCTGAGGGCAATGTGTGGTGTAAATAATGCAGAGAATTCGATTTTGGAAGTTAGGAGGAGGTGCGGGATTCCCAAAAACTGTTGTCCAAGGGCTGAGGAAGGGTTTTTGAGGGGGTTCGACATGGAGAGAATGGAGCGAAACAGAATGACTTCAAGGTTATCATCGTAGTGGAAGGAAGGCGGGGTGGGGGGTGGGCCCTAGGAAGGGTTGGAGGGAGGGGGAAAAGGAGGTTTTGTGTGCGAGGGGTTTGGACTTCCAGCAGCATGCGGAGCGTGTTTGATGGGAGTGAATGGAGACAAATGGTTTTTAATACTTACGTGCTTTGGATGTGAGCAAAGAACATTTTAAGGGGATTTCGGGGAAACCGGCAGGCCGGACTGAGTCCTGGAGATGGGGTACAGTGCCTGCACTCTGGGGGGGGGTTTTAATGTTGCAGTTTAAAAACTGTAGTGAAAGACCCTTCGGGCAAGACTGAGGAGTGAATGATTGAAAGTTTTTTTTTTTTTGGGGCCACCCCCTTGGGGGGAAATCGGCCGGTGTGATAATAAAAAAAAAATTAAAAAGTTGTAGCTCTTTCTACCATCCAGTTCCGCTTCTCTTGTAAATTCCCATGCCAATTTTCCCAAAAATGGTACAGTATTTTTTTCCTTTCACGCCGGGCCTTTGCTGGAGAGGAGTGAAAGGGGGAAAGAGTCTGCAAATTTTCCGTCTTTGTCTCATCCTTAAATCGATAAAGTTTTATTCTCGGATAGCTCTTCTCAGATATTTCTTTTAATTGATATTTCATCTTAGATGTAGAATTTTCTCACCAGATGCCTCGGCATAGTTTCCCAAAACCCTCTTCTATTTTTCCGATTTACACAAATCCTCCACAACCACAACCCACTCACAGGCCCCACAACCACACTTAAATCCACACATAACTCCTCGCAAATCCCCCCCCCCCCAATATTACCCACAACAAAAACCCTTACAGACACCCAAAAACTCCTCCCTAATCCACATTCACAGACAATCATTTAAAGGGTTTTCGTTACACATCGAAACATTTGCCAGATTTTCCGCTAACCAGCCAACACAAGGGGTCTGCAAGGAGCCACCAAAGCTCCCGCCCTCCACACTTTTCCCCCCTCTATTGACCCAGAGATTGTGTGAAAGCGGGTTATAATTATCGGCTTGTAACAGCAAACAAGAGCTCCCTCGCGTTACCCGTCTCGTTTGCCGAGCTTCGTACGTCCTGCTTGGGGCCCCTCCGTTTTAAGAGATACACACAGATCTTTTGCCTTACCGGGAGGGGTCCGAGCCCATGAGATCGGGAAACGTAGGACCGAGTCACATCATTACTTGCGCTTAGTCGCTCACATGGTTCAGTGTTTCACAAAATTTAAAATCTGTCCTTTAATAAAATTTAAAGTAAATACGTTGCTTCAAACTCTGTGGCAAAGACTATAAAAATAATAATAATAATAAAATAAAATAATAATAATAAATTTATTATTTTGTTTTATTTTTGTTGTTGTTAGTATTGTTGTTGTTCTTAGTTTTTGCTTTATTATTATTAAAGGAAGCAATAAACCCTAGGGGCCCCACAGCACAAACGAAAGGGGAAATAATTGGTTTGATCCAAGGAAGGAGGGGTTTAAAATTTTTGGGGCCAATAACCTATCGGTAAAGGTATCCCTCGAAAAGGGTACAGGAATGCCCAGAAAATTTCGTTTTCTTCAGGTGATCGGGAAGGTATCCCTAATACCCAGCGTATTTCATTGGGGGAGGTACCCCCCGGGTACCCAGGTATCTCATGATGCGGAAAGGACCCTAGTACCCAATCATTTCATGAGCGGGGGGGACCCCTGATCCCATATATGTCAGATGCGGGAAGGTCTCCGCGGCATCCCAGCGTACCACGATGAAGGATGTATCCCTAGTATCATAAGTATCTATGCGCAGGAAGGTATCCCGGGAACCCCAGCGTATCTCACGATTCGGGAAAGGTATCCTGGACCCAGTATATCTCATGATGCAGGAAGGTACCCCAGTGATCATGAGCAAGAAGGTATCCAAGAATCCCAGGTACTCACAGAGAAGGTATCCTTGGTATCCCAGTTTTTCTCAGGGTGCAGGAAGGTATCCCCGACCCAGGTATCTCACGATGCAGAAAGGTTCCTCGGTACCCCCGTGTATCGGGAAAACCGGCCCTGATACAGGAACCAGGCCACGATACAGGACCGGTCCCACGATACAGGAACCGGGCCACTGATAAGGAACAGGGCCCCATACGGGAAACCCGGGACTACCAAAAAGGAACGGGCCCCTAACAGGAACCGGACTACTGGTACAGGCCGACCACTGTACGGGAAAAGGGGATCACGGGAAAAGGAACCAGGCCATTATACAGGAACCGGTCCACTGATACAAGAACCGGGACCACTGATACGGGAACCGGGCCCCGAGCGGGAATGGGACTATCATAAAGGAACGGGGCCCCCCTGATACGGGAAAACCGACTACGAACGGAACCGACCCTGATACAGGAAGTGGACCCTGAACGGGAAACCCCGGCCCGATACAAAAAACCGGGGTCACTAGTACTGGACCCGGAAATGATACAGGACCCGGGGCCCCTGAACGGAAACCGGACACTGAACAGGAACCGGGGACCACTGATACGGGAAACCCGCCACGATCGGGAAACCGGGACTATGAACGGAACCGACCCTGATCGGGAACCGGGCCAAAGGACAAAAACCCGCCACTGATACGGAACCCGAATCTGATACGGAAACCGACCACTGATACAGGACCGGGGCCCTGGTTAGGAACGGACTACTGAGACAGGAACCGACCCTGATACGGGAACCCGGGGGCCACTGATACAGGCCCCAGCCACTGTACAAAAACAAAAATTAAAAGAATAACCCAGAAGATTGGAAAGATCCGAACATCGGATAAAAAAAAATGATCACTGGAAAAAGAACCGACTATTGAGAAACAAACCGGACCATTGGGGAATGAACCAGACGTCGAGGAATAATCAGGCTTCAAAATAACGCCCGGGGCCACAGAATTTAAATCAGCGGGGAACAAACCAGGGGCCTCCGTGAAATGAACTAGGGGTCCATGAAACGAACCAGGGCCCAGTGGAATGAACCAAGGCCACATGAATGAACCCGGGGCCGCCCTGGATAACCCGGGGCCACCGTGAAGAAAAAGGGGCCACCAGAAAGAAAGGGGGCACCCTGGGAAAAAACCCGGGGGCCCCGTAGAATGAACCAAGGGGCCCCCGTGGAATGAAACAGGGGGCCCCTGGAATGGACAAGGGGTCACCGGGAATGAACCCAAAGGGGCCACCGTGGAATGAAACCCAAGGGGCCCATTGAAGAACCAGGGGGCCCCCGTGGAATAAACCAGGGCCACCGTGGAATTAAACCGGGGCCACCGTGGAATGAACCCAAGGGCCCCGGGAAGAACCGGGGGGTCAAGGGTGATGAACCCATTGACTGTGGACCACCAATCCCCGGGCTGCCAAAAAATTTTCCCCCTTATCGCACAGAGGGTCCTTAGAAAACTGGGAAAGATCGCCTCATGGCTCCAATGGAGGAAAAAAGCCCTTGACAGCTGTAGTCCCAAACGTGGGGACTATCTCTCCCTGAAGACCTCAAAACCCCGGAAGAAAAGCTTCCAAGAAGACCTCCTGGGTTTGGGTGCTAAATGCAAGGAAGGAACTAGGGGGAGAGGTAATTGGTGTAGATGGAAGTAACTAGAGATTAAATGCAAAGGGGAAATCATTAGGGGAAATGGTAGACTAAATAAAAAAAGGAAAGTCTCTTGGGTAGATTTTAGGCTAGATAAAAGTCATTAGGGGGAGGGGGTAGATTAAGTGGAGAGAAAAAAGTCACTGGGTAATAAAACTAAAACAGAGGGAGGGTAAGTAGTCCTAGGGGGAGAGTGGAGGAAGGGAGTCCAAAAGGGAGGTGGGGGAAGGTAGACTAAGGTAGATGGAGGGGGAAATAGTCTAAGGTAAGTGGGGGGAAGGTAGTATAGGGCAATGGAGGGAAGGTAGTCACAAGGTAGAGTGGGGGAAGGTATCACTAAAAGGAAGTGGAGGAAGGTATCACTAAGGTAGAGTGGAGGGAAGGTAGTCACTAAGGTAGAGTGGAGGGAAGGTAGTCACTAAGGTAGAGTGGAGGGAAGGTAGTCACTAAGGTAGAGTGGAGGGAAGGTAGTCACTAAGGTAGAGTGGAGGGAAGGTAGTCACTAAGGTAGAGTGGAGGGAAGGTAGTCACTAGGGTAGAGTGGAGGGAAGGTAGTCACTAAGGTAGAGTGGAGGGAAGGTAGTCACTAGGGTAGGTGGGGGAAGGTAGTCCAGGGTAGAGGGAGGGAAGGTGTCACTAGGGTAAGTGGAGGGGAAAGGATCACAGGTAGAGTGGAGGGAAAGGGAGTCACAGGGGAAGTGGAGGGGAAAGGGAGCATAAAGGTGATGGAGGGGGGGTAGTCATAAGGTAGAGTGAGGAAAGGGAGTCCTAAGGTAAGTGGGGAAGGTACAAGGGTAAGTGGGGGAAGGGAGTCCTAGGGTAATGGGGGAAAAATAGTCACTGGTAAGGGGGAGGGAAGGTAGTCACTAGGGGAGAGTGGAGGGGGGGTGTCACTGGGAAGTGGGGGAAGGAGTCACTGGGTAGAGTGGGGGGAAGGTTTCACTAGGGTAAGTGGGGGGGTGTCCAAGGGGAAATGGGGGAAGGTAGTCATAAGGAGAGTGGGGAAGGAAATCAAGGGGAGAGTGGAGGGAGGTGCCTAAGGTAGGTGGAGGGGAAGGTAGTCACTAGGGGAGAGTGGAGGGGGGTAGTCCTAAGGTGAGTGGAGGGAAAGGTAGTCCTTTTGGGGAGAGTGGAGGGAATAGTCCTAGGGAGGGGGAAAGGTTCCACAAAAAATAATAAAACATAAGGTAAAAGGGGGAAAAGGGGCAAAAAAAGAAAAAAAAAAAAAAGGAGAGTAAAAGATAAGGTGAGTGGAGGGAAGGATTTATAAAAAAGAGGGAAAAGTCAAAGGTAAAAAAAAGGTAGTCAAAAAAGGGGAAATAAAGGAAAATTGGGGGGAAGAAAAGAGTGGGAGGGAAAAAAAAAAAGGAAGGGAGGGAAGGGATCACTAAGGGAGGTGGGGGAAAAGGGGTTTACAAGGGAAATGGGGGGGTGTCCTGGTGGTGGGGAAAGGGACCTAAAGGGAGAGTGGGGGAAGGAAACACTAAGGTAGAGTGGGGGAAGGTAGTCCAGGTGGTGGGGGGGTACCCTGGAGAGTGGGGGGGTTTCCAAAAGGAGAGTGGGGGAATCACTAAGGAATGGGGGAAAAGGTTCCCTAAGGGGAAGGGAGGGAAGGGTTTACTAAAGGAGAGTGGGGGGAAGGGAGTCACTAAAGGTAGAGTGGGGGGAAGGTATCACTAAGGTAGAGTGGAGGGGAAGTAGTCCTAGGAGAGTGGAGGGGAAAGGGATCCCCAAGGGAGGTGGAGGGGGGGTAGTCACTAAGGTAGAGTGGGGGAAAGGTATCACTAAGGTAAGTGGAGGGAAGGGGTTTACAAGGGGAGAGTGGAGGAAGGTAGTCACTAGGTAGAGTGGAGGGAAGGTGTCACTAAGGTAAGGGGGAGGGAAGGATCCTAGGTGATGGGGGAAGGTAGTCACTAGGTAAGTGGAGGGAAGGTAGTCACTAGGTAGAGTGGGGAAAGGGTATCACTAAGGGAGAGTGGAGGGAAAGGATCACAGGTAGAGGGGGGGAAAGGGAGCACTGGTAGAGTGGAGGGAAGGTGTCCCTAGGGGGATGGGGGGGAAGGGAGTCACTAGGTGAGTGGAGGGGGTAGCACTGGTAGATAAAGATAAGGCCTTAGGTAGATGGGGGAGACTAAAAAATGGAAAAATCAGTTTGAAAGGGGGAAAAGTCACTAAAAAGTAAAAAAAAAAAAAGGGAACTGTAATGAGAAGGGAACTAAAGAAAAAAGAAGTAGTTAGGTAGTAAATATTACGGGTTTGGTAAAAAGGGGAAAGTTCCGGGGTAGATAGTTATTGGGTAGATTAGGAGAAAAGGTAGATATTTGGGACAATAAAATGAAAAATACTGGAAACCCCAAAATAATTTATTTTTATTAAATAAGCAAAAACAAAGAAAAATAATAAAAAAAATAATAAATAATAATAATAAAAAATAATTAAAAATTATTGTTAAAATTTTATTACTAATATTTATTTTATTATTTTTTTTTAATTTAATTTTTTAAACCTTTTAATTTAATATTTTATATTACCAACATTATTAAATTTTTATATTTTTTAATATTAAATAAAGTAATTTATCCCAAATAAAAGTCTATTCCGAAGGGGAAGGGGGGTTTTTATCAAAATTGAAAAGGTTTCCACCCCCATTTTAAATAAACGGATAAAAATTTTTTTTTTTAGGGAGAAAACAAAAGAAAGGAGGGGGAAAAGGAAAGGGTGGGGGGGGGGAGGTGGGAGACAAGTGGAGGGGTAGAAAGGGGGGGGGGGAGAGAGGAGGGGGGGAGAGATGGGGGGGGGAGAGAGGGAGAGAGAGAGAGAGAGAGAGAGAGAGAGAAGGAAGAGAGAAGAGGGGGGAGGGGGAGAGATGGGAAGAGAGAGAGAGGTGGGGGAGATGGGAAGAGAGAGAGGGAGGGGAGAGAGGGGAGGTGGTTTTTGAAAGGGAAAGGGAGGGGAGAGGAGGAGGAGAAGGGGTGTAGGAAGTGGGAGAGATGTAGAAGAGGAGAGAGGAGGGGAGGTATGAGAGTGGGAGGTGTGAAGGGTGGGGGTGGAGAGATGGGAGGTTGAGAGAGGGAGGGGGAGAGTGGGGTGTGGAGATGGGGGTGCGAGAGATGGGAGGTGTGAGAGTGGGGGTGTGAGGATGGGAGGTGTGGAATGGGGGTGTGAGAGTGGGGGGGAGTGGGAGGTGTGAGGTGGGGGTGTGGAGTGGGAGGTGTGGGTAGGTGGTGGAAGGGGGTGTGGGTGGGGGTTGGGTGGAAGGTGTGAGGGGGGGTTAGGGGGTGGGAGGATGGGGGGTGAGGTGGGGGTGTGGGGGTGGGAGGTTGAGAGTGGGGTGTGGGTGGGGGTTGGAGGGGGGGCGGGGATGGGGAGGTGTGGGATGGGGTTTTTGGAGGGGGGGTGGGGATGGGGGTGTGGGGGCTTGGAAATGGTTTAAAAATTAAATAGAAGTTTACCTGGAGTCGCTTCCGGGGGGTCACCCCCCCCGTGACCCGGTCCCCCACCAGGCCCCTTGCTTGCTGGGCCCATCGTTTAAAACTGTTTGTGGCCGCCGCCCCCCCCCAACATATGCCCCAACACGGTGTCAGCAATGATTTGAGAAATTTGCGTACTCCCCCCAGCCCGGTGTTTGGGTTTATAATCTTCCTTTTACACAAAGGAGAGTGTTGAAGATCGTGGGTTTCCCTTTTTAAATTATTGAAATTTTCTCTCTCTTATTACGTTCCACTACTTCTTACTGGGGCATTTTATAGTTTTCAAGCTCTCGTGTTCATTTGTAGTGGTTTCGGGGAGCAGATTTCGGGCCATGAGCGCCTGAATTTTTAAGGGGTTATTATGATGTTCTTTCTCGCCTGCGTCAAGGGGTATAGTTGCTTTATGATTTTTTCGAGTTTATAAGATCTGTATGTTTTCCAGTTCAAAAATATTATTTTTACTACTTCTACTATACCTATCCCATAATACAATACCACCACCACTACTATACACTTTTTCCTTACTACTACCATCACTGCTACTACTATTAATACTCCTCTACCACTATTACACTATTACTATGCTTCTACAATCCTCCAGTTTTTTCCCCCCTCCTCCCCCACTCCTCTACCTTTTTTTCCTCCTTTTTCCTCCCCCCTCTTTCCCCTCCCCCCTGCCCTCCTCCCCTCCTCCCGACTTCTTTTTTAGAGGGTCAAAGGAACAAATTGATGGAGTTTTTTGTAAGTTCAATGGAGCAAGAAAATGCCGTTTGTGATGGTCCAATATAAATTAGCCAAGTTTTCTGGTGAGGGGGGGTGGGAAAGGAGGGAAAGGGGGGGGAAAGGGGGAAGAGGGGGAAAGGAAGAAAGAGGTGGAAGATAAGAGAGGTAAGTAAAATTTTTTTTGGGACAGGTACACATAAAAACAGTTACATAAATTTCAACATAGCAGTACTGTTAATTACCTAACATAACCCAAGAAAAGTCAGAGAAAATGATTGAATGGGGAAGAAGGAGAGAGGAAGGGGGAAAAAAGGGGGGAGGAAAAGGGGGGAGAGGCGGAACGGAGAGGGAGAGAGGGGAAAATGGAAGGGGGACTGGGAGAGAGAGAAAAAAAGAATAAAAATATTACAAAACGGGAATGGGAGTGATGGAAAAGGGAAGGGAAATAAATGGGTGGGAGAGATATAGAAAGGGAAAAGCACATGGGGAAAAGGAGTAATAGGGGATGGGGAAAAATGATAAAAGGCAGGAAAAAAATGGGGGATGATGGAGGGCCTGAATGGAAAACAGGGAATGGGGGAACAGAAGGAAGGGATGATAGGTGGGTAAGGGGTAGGCGGGAGAGAATGATAGGGGGGAGGGATGAATTTTGGCGAAAAATAGAAAGGAAAAGAACATTGGGGAAGTGAAAAGGGGGGAAACTAGAAAAAAACAGGTTAATTTTTTAGTAATGTAAGGACAAAAAGGGGGAGAAGGGGGAGAAGAGAGGGGAGAAGAGGGGGAAGAAGGGGAAAGGGGAGAGAGAGAGAGAGAAAACCCCCCCAGATAGTGATAGAATTAGGGGAGCGGGAAATAAAGCGGAAGGAAATGGAAAAGGACTATAAGGACAGAGCAACGGAGGGAGGGGGGGAGGAAAGAGGGAAAGGGGGGAAAGAGGGGAAAGGGGAGAAAACTCTCTCCCTCCAGAGGGTGCTTCCCACCCTTCAGGGAGATGTTCTACGACTTTTATTGATGTTTTTTATCGATGTGTTTACCATCTGCGATGCACGTGGGAGGGCGTTTACGATGGGCGTGTGTGGGGGATAGGGTGCACGTGGGCGTGGGATGTGGGCGAGGGAGGGAGGAGGGTGTGGGCGGGGTAGTGAGTCCCATGGGCGGCAGTGTTTACTGGGTTATGGCTTGTGGAATTGTTTCTTCCAGTTCCTAAGCACCCATAAAGCTCGTCACCTTCCTCATGTCCTCCGCTCTCCTCCCATTGATATATTTATCTCCATCTTTTATCGTATATCTAATTTAAATATATATATTATATATATATATATATATATATATATATATATATATATATAATATATATATATATATATATATATATATATATATATATATAGGGAGGTACCACCTCTATAACTGGACTGGGGACCCTCATCCTCAGAGAAGACAATAAACGTACCTCAAGAAAAACTCAAGGTTCTGGAGAAGAGAGGAGTGTAGAGGAGAGCGAAAGATTTTGGGAGATGCTAAACGAACGTTCAGGAAGTTTTGAACCAAATGAGAGCGTAGTTGTGGTAAGGGACCCGAATGCTAAAGTGGGAGAAACGGTTATGGAGGGAGTGCTAGGTAAGTTTGGGGTGTCATGTGTAAATGATAATGGGGGGCCTTTGATTGAACTTTGTATAGAAAGGGGTTTGGTAATAGGTAATATATATATTAAGAAAATAAAGAGAAATAAGTATATAAGATATGACATAGAGGGTAATAATAGTAGTCTGTTAAACTATGTATTGGAAGATAAAAAACTGATGGATAGATTTCAGGATGTTATGTGTTTTTAGAAAGGCCACAGATATATCAGATCATTTTTTTTAGTTGTCACAACAGTGAGAGCAAAAGGTAGATGGGTTACAAGGAGAATAGTGTCAGGAAGTAAGAAAGAGGTTAAGGTTAAGGGTAAGACATAAACAACTACTGGAAGAAAGATGGCTACATTGTTCAGCAGAATTTTTAATTACAGGAAAGTGGGTGCAGGAGGGAAGATGAGAGATTGGTGGAATGACGAGTAACGAGAGTAGTAATAAGAGAGAAAAAGTTAGTATATGAGAGGTTTATACAAAGTGAAGTGATACAAAGAGAATGATAAAAATTAGAGTGGAATAAGCTTGCTGATTATACCTTGTACAGTGAAGAGTAGAGTTATTATTGAAATAATTAAGAGTGAGACGGAGAGCAGCATCGCAGATGAACAGGGAGCCTTTAGGAAGGGTAGGGGGTGTGTAGACCAAGTGTTTACAATGAGGTATATAGGTGAACAGTATTTAGATAAGGGTAAAAAGATTTTTGTTGCATTTATGAATTTGGAAAAGGCATGTGGTATAGCGGATAGTGTATGGAATAAGTGGTAGGTTAATTAAAATAGTTACATTTTTTCAAGGATAATGGGGCTAATGTTACAGTATGTACGAGAGAGGGAGCTTATTTCCCAGTAAAAGTAGGCCTTAGATAGGGATGTGTGATGTCACTATAATTGTTCAATATATCTATAGACGGGCTTTCAAGAGAAGTGAATGCTCGGGTGTTGGGAAAAGGTGTGGGATTAAGAGATAAAGAAAAATCTAACACAGAGTGTGAGTTGTCACACTTGCTTTTTGCTGATAACACTGTGCTTTTGGGAGATTCTGAAGAGAAGTTGCAGAGGCTGGTGGACGAGTTTGGTATTGTATGTAAAAGAAGGACACCGAAAGTGAACATAGAAAATAGCAAGGTGATGAGGATAACAAAAAAATTAGGTAATGAAAGATTGGATATCACCTAGGAAGGAGGGAGTACAGAGGAAGTGAATGTGTTCAGATATCTGAGAGTGAACTTGTCAGCAGATGGGTCTATGAAAGACGAGGTGAATCATAGAACTGATAAAAGGAAAAAGCCGAATGGTGTACTGAGGAGTCTGTGGAAACAGAATGTTATCCATGGAAGCAAAGAGGGGAACGTATGAGAGTATAGTTAAACCAACTTTCTTATATGGGGTTGAAACATGGGTGGTGAATATCTCAACAAGGAGAAGACTGGAGGCAGTGGAGATATCATGTTTGAGGGCAATGTGCAGTGTGGACTGTCAGCCTTAAAGTGTAAGGCTGACTAATCTAAAAGATTGGAACATCACATAGATGGCCATTGACATTGTTCTCAATAATGACTGGTTTCTTTATGCATCATCACACTAGAAGAATTACTCGTGTTAGAGAAGGCAGCACACCTAAAACTATGTATTAACTAGAATGAAAAAAAATCTGAACATAAACGCTCTTAATTCACTTGGAAAGTGATAATGATCCATTGGAAACAGCAAGTCGTTAATACTACCTAGGAGAACATGATGATGGAATGCAATGTTACGAGTGACAAATGTAAACAAACTCTACAATAAATTTTACAACATATACGTAAATAGTATCAATTTATTTATAAAAAAGGGGATAAAAGCCCAAATAAAAATGATTAAAAAGGAAGTACTAGAGAATAATAAAAACTTAAGAATAAACAGGAACTTTCCAGAGATTTAAAAAGGACAACATTGAATATAAGAATAGAGGGAAGGAAGAGAGAAACTTCGAGAAGAGAATAGCGGATAAAGGCAATAAAGAACCTAACCCTTCATTTCAACTTCTAAAAAGCAATCAAAAACTAAAAGATAAAAATGAAAGAAGTAACGAAGGTCAAATTTAAAAATTACTGAAACTGAGGAGGAAATTTGAGAGATAATATGAAGATAGAGAATGGGGTAATATATGAAGATGAAACAGAAGATGAAACAGGCTGAAACAGAGGTTGAAACAAAGGTTGAAATAGAGGATGGAACAGAGGCTGAAACAGAGGTCGAAACAGAGGATGAAACATGTTGAAAGAGAGGATGAAACTGAAGTCGAAACAGGTTGAAACGAAGGTTGAAATACAGGATGAAACAGAGGCTGAAACAGAGGTCGAAACAGGCTGAAACAGAGGTGGAAACAGATTCGAATGTTAAAAAAAAAGTTACTAAAATGAAAATACATTTTAAAACGTAGAGAAGGTTAATTAACAAGTTACTAATGTACAAAGTGAGGGAACAACCAAACCAGACTAGTTAACATCATGTTAACAACCAGACTAGTTAATATCATGTTAACCAGACTAGTTAACATCATGTTAACCAGACTAGTTAACATCATGTTAACCAGACTAGTTAACATCATGTTAACCAGACTAGTTAACATCATGTTAACCAGACTAGTTAACATCATGTTAACCAGACTAGTTAACATCATGTTAACCAGACTAGTTAACATCATGTTAACCAGACTAGTTAACATCATGTTAAACCCGACTAGTTAACATCATGTTAACAACCAGACTAGTTAACATCATGTTAACAAACCAGACTAGTTAACATCATGTTAACCAGACTAGTTAACATCATGTTAACAACCAGACTAGTTAACATCATGTTAACCAGACTAGTTAACATCATGTTAACAACCAGACTAGTTAACATCATGTTAACCAGACCAGTTAACATCATGTTAACAACCAGACTAGTTAACATCATGTTAACAACCAGACTAGTTAACATCATGTTAACAACCAGACTAGTTAACATCATGTTAACCAGACTAGTTAACATCATGTTAACAACCAGACTAGTTAACATCATGTTAACCAAACCAGTTAACATCATGTTAACCAGACTAGTTAACATCATGTTAACCAGACTAGTTAACATCATGTTAACCAGACTAGTTATCATGTTAACCAGACTAGTTAACATCATGTTAACCAGACTAGTTAACATCATGTTAACAACCAGACTAGTTAACATCATGTTAACCAGACTAGTTAACATCATGTTAACAACCAGACTAGTTAACATCATGTTAACAACCAGACTAGTTAACATCATGTTAACCAGACTAGTTAACATCATGTTAACAACCAGACTAGTTAACATCATGTTAACAACCAGACTAGTTAACATCATGTTAACAACCAGACTAGTTAACATCATGATAACAACCAGACTAGTTAACATCATGTTAACAACCAGACTAGTTAACATCATGTTAACAAATAGACTAGTTAACATCATGTTAACAAATAGACTAGTTAACATCATGTTAACAACCAGACTAGTTAATATCATGTTAACAACCAGACTAGTTAACATCATGTTAACAATCAGACTAGTTAACATCATGTTAACAACCAGACTAGTTAACATCATGTTAACCAGACTAGTTAACATCATGTTAACAACCAGACTAGTTAACATCAAGTTAACCAGACTAGTTAACATCATGTTAACAACCAGACTAGTTAACATCATGTTAACAACCAGACTAGTTAACATCATGTTAACAACCAGACTAGCTAACATCATGTTAACAACCAGACTAGTTAACATCATGTTAACAACCAGACTAGTTAACATCATGCTAACAACCAGACTAGTTAACATCATGTTAACAACAAGACTAGTTAACATCATGTTAACCAGACTAGTTAACATCATGTTAACCAGACTAGTTAACATCATGTTAACAACCAGACTAGTTAACATCATGTTAACAACCAGACTAGTTAACATCATTTTAACCAGACTAGTTAACATCATGTTAACCAGACTAGTTAACATCATGTTAACCAGACTAGTTAACATCATGTTAACAACCAGACTAGTTAACATCATGTTAACAACCAGACTAGTTAACATCATGTTAACAAATAGACTAGTTAACATTATGTTAACAACCAGAATAGTTAACATCATGTTAACAACCAGACTAGTTAATATCATGTTAACAACCAGACTAGTTAACATGTTAACCAGACTAGTTAACATCATATTAACCAGACTAGTTAACATCATGTTAACAACCAGACTAGTTAACATCATGTTAACAACCAGACTAGTTAACATCATGTTAACAACCAGACTAGTTAACATGTTAACAACCAGACTAGTTAACATCATGTTAACAAATAGACTAGTTAACATTATGTTAACAACCAGAATAGTTAACATCATGTTAACAACCAGACTAGTTAATATCATGTTAACAACCAGACTAGTTAACATCATGTTATCAATCAGACTAGTTAATATCATGTTAACAACCAGACTAGTTAACATCATGTTAACAACCAGACTAGTTAACATCATGTTAACAACCAGACTAGTTAACATCACGTTAACAACCAAACTAGTTAACATCATGTCAACAAACAAAACTAGTCAGATTCATATCACAACCAGACAAGTGAGAACCAACAACTTGACACACAAGAAGAAACTGACACACAAGAACAAGCTGACGCAAAGAACAAGCTGACGCACAAGAACTAGCTGACACACAAGAACAAGCTGACGCACAAAAACAAGCTGACGCACAAGAACTAGCTGACACACAAGAACAAGCTGACGCACAAGAGCAAGCTGACACACAAGAACAAGCTGACGCACAAGAACAAGCTGACGCACAAGAACAAGCTGACGCACAAGAACTAGCTGACACACAAGAGCAAGCTGACGCACAAGAACAAGCTGACACACAAGAACAAGCTGACACACAAGAACAAGCTGATGCACAAGAACTAGCTGACACACAAGAACAAGCTGACTCACAAGAACAAGCTGACATACAAGAACAAGCTGACACACAAGAACAAGCTGGCACACAAGAACAAGCTGACGCACAAGAACAAGCTGACGCACAAGAACAAGCTGACGCACAAGAACAAGCTGACACACAAGAACAAGCTGACGCACAAGAACAAGCTGACACACAAGAACAAGCTGACTCACAAGAACAAGCTGACATACAAGAACAAGCTGACACACAAGAGCAAGCTGACGCACAAGAACAAGCTGACACACAAGAACAAGCTGACTCACAAGAACAAGCTGACATACAAGAACAAGCTGACACACAAGAACAAGCTGACTCACAAGAACAAGCTGACTCACAAGAACAAGCTGACGCACAAGAACAAGCTGACGCACAAGAACAAGCTGACGCACAAGAACAAGCTGACGCACAAGAACTAGCTGACACACAAGAACAAGCTGACGCACAAGAACTAGCTGACACACAAGAACAAGCTGGCGCACAAAAACAAGCTGACACACAAGAACAAGCTGACGCACAAGAACAAGCTGACACACAAGAACAAGCTGACGCACAAGAACAAGCTGACACACAAGAACAAGCTGACGCACAAGAACAAGCTCATGCACAAGAACTAGCTGACACACAAGAACAAGCTGACGCACAAGAACAAGCTGACACACAAGAACAAGCTGACGCACAAGAACAAGCTGACACACAAGAACAAGCTGGCGCATAAGAACAAGCTGACGCACAAGAACAAGCTGACACACAAGAACAAGCTGGCACAAAAAGAACAAGCTGACTCACAGGAAAAAAGCTGGCACACAAGAACAAGCTGACGCAGAAGAACAAGCTGACGCACAAGAACAAGCTGACGCACAAGAACAAGCTGACACACAAGAACAAGCTGACGCACAAGAACAAGCTGATGCACAAGAACAAGCTGACGCACAAGAACAAGCTGACACACAAGAACAAGCTGACACACAAGAACAAGCTGACGCGCAAGAACAAGCTGGCACAGAAGAACAAGCTGACACAGAAGAACAAGCTGACACAGAAGAACAAGCTGACGCACAAGAACAAGCTGATACACAACAAGCTGACACAAAAATTAGCTGACACTCAAGAACAAGCTGACACACAAGAACAAGCTGACACTCAAGAAAAAGCTGACACAGAAGAACAAGCTGACACACAAGAACAAGCTGACACAGAAGAACAAGCTGGCATAGAAGAACAAGCTGACGCACAAGAACAAGATGACAGAAGAACAAGCTGACGCACAAGAACAAGCTGACACACAAGAACAAGCTGACGCACAAGAACAAGCTGACACAGAAGAACAAGCTGACACAGAAGAACAAGCTGACACAGAAGAACAAGCTGACGCACAAGAACAAGCTGACACAGAAGAACAAGCTGACACAGAAGAACAAGCCGACACAGAAGAACAAGCTGACACAGAAGAACAAGCTGACACAGAAGAACAAGCTGACTCACAAGAACAAGCTGACACAGAAGAACAAGCTGACGCACAAGAACAAGCTGACGCACAAGAACAAGCTGACACAGAAGAACAAGCTGACGCACAAGAACAAGCTGACATAGAAGAACAAGCTGACACAGAAGAACATGCTGACACACAAGAACAAGGTGACGCACAAGAACAAGCTGACACAGAAGAACAAGCTGACACAGAAGAACAAGCTGACACAAGAACAAGCTGGCACACAAGAACAAGCTGACGCACAAGAACAAGCTGACACAGAAGAACCAAGCTGACACAGAAGAACAAGCTGACACAGAAGAACAAGCTGACACAGAAGAACAAGCTGACGCACAAGAACAAGCTGACGCACAAGAACAATCTGACACACAAGAACAAGCTGACACACAAGAACAAGCTGACACACAAGAACAAGCTGACACAGA
Source organism: Cherax quadricarinatus (assembly GCF_026875155.1). NCBI lineage: Eukaryota > Metazoa > Arthropoda > Malacostraca > Decapoda > Parastacidae > Cherax > Cherax quadricarinatus. The sequence continues at coordinate 13,095,657 of NC_069472.1, forward strand.
AGAACAAGCTGACACAAGAACAAGCTGACACAGAAGCACAAGCTGACACAGAAGAACAAGCTGACGCACAAGAACAAGCTGACACAGAACAAGCTGACGCACAAGAACAAGCTGACACAGAAGAACAAGCTGACACAAGAACAAGCTGACACACAAGAACAAGCTGAGACACAAGAACAAGCTGACACACAAGAACAAGCTGACACACAAGAACAAGCTGACACACAAGAACAAGCTGATACACAAGAACAAGCTGACACACAAGAACAAGCTGACACACAAGAACAAGCTGACACACAAGAACAAGCTGACACACAAGAACAAGCTGACACACAAGAACAAGCTGACACACAAGAACAAGCTGACACAGAAGAACAAGCTGACGCACAAGAACAAGCTGACACAAGAACAAGCTGACACAGAAGAACAAGCTGACACACAAGAACAAGCTGACACTGAAGAACAAGCTGACACACAAGAATAAGCTGACACACAAGAACAAGCTGACACACAAGAACAAGCTGACAGCAGAAGAACAAGCTGACGCACAAGAACAAGCTGACACACAAGAACAAGCTGACACAGAACAAGCTGACGCACAAGAACAAGCTGACGCACAAGAACAAGCTGACACAGAAGAACAAGCTGACACAGAAGAACAAGCTGACACACAAGAACAAGCTGACACACAAGAACAAGCTGACACACAAGAACAAGCTGACATAGAAGAACAAGCTGACACACAAGAACAAGCTGACACAGAAGAACAAGCTGACACACAAGAGGACACTAGTACAACAACTCTCAACAATATTTATACAAAAAAAGCATCAATAGAGTTATTCACTACATAAACTCTGTCAGTACTCTGAAGTACAACTGTCAGTACTCTGAAGTACAGCTGTCAGTACTCTGAAGTACAACTGTCAGTACTCTGAAGTACAACTGTCAGTACTCTGAAGTACAACTGTCAGTACTCTGAAGTACAACTGTCAGTACTCTTGAAAGTACAACTGTCAGTACTCTGAAGTACAACTGTCAGTACTCTGAAGTACAACTGTCAGTACTCTGAAGTACAAATGTCAGTACTGTGAAGTACAACTGTCAGTACTGTGAAGTACAACTGTCAGTACTGTGAAGTACAACTGTCAGTACTGTGAAGTACAACTGTCAGTACTGTGAAGTACAACTGTCAGTACTGTGAAGTACAACTGTCAGTACTCTGAAGTACAACTGTCAGTACTCTGAAGTACAACTGTCAGTACTCTGAAGTACAACTGTCAGTACTCTGAAGTACAACTGTCAGTACTCTGAAGTACAACTGTCAGTACTCTGAAGTACAACTGTCAGTACTCTGAAGTACAACTGTCAGTACTCTGAAGTACAGCTGTCAGTACTCTGAAGTACAACTGTCAATACTCTGAAGTACAACTGTCAGTACTCTGAAGTACAACTGTCAGTACTGTGAAGTACAACTGTCAGTACTGTGAAGTACAACTGTCAGTACTCTGAAGTACAACTGTCAGTACTCTGAAGTACAACTGTCAGTACTGTGAAGTACAACTGTCAGTACTGTGAAGTACAACTGTCAGTACTGTGAAGTACAAAATGTCAGTACTCTGAAGTACAACTGTCAGTACTCTGAAGTACAACTGTCAGTACTGTGAAGTACAACTGTCAGTACTCTGAAGTACAACTGTCAGTACTCTGAAGTACAACTGTCAGTACTGTGAAGTACAAAATGTCCAGTACTCTGAAGTACAACTGTCAGTACTCTGAAGTACAACTGTCAGTACTCTGAAGTACAGCTGTCAGTACTCTGAAGTACAGCTGTCAGTACTTTTGAAGTACAACTGTCAGTACTCTGAAGTACAACTGTCAGTTTCTCTAAAGTACAACTGTCAGTACTCTGAAGTACAACTGTCAGTACTCTGAAGTACAACTGTCAGTTATTCTGAAGTACAACTGTCAGTACTCTTAAGTACAGTCAGTACTCTGAAGTACAACTGTCAGTACTCTGAAGAACAACTGTCAGTACTCTGAAGTACAGCTGTCAGTACTCTGAAGTACAACTGTCAGTACTCTGAAGTATAACTGTCAGTACTCTGAAGTACAACTGTCAGTACTGTGAAGAACAACTGTCCAGTACTCTGAAGTAAAAACTGTCAGTACTCTGAAGTACAACTGTCAGTACTCTGAAGTACAACTGTCAGTACTCTGAAGTACAACTGTCAGTACTCTGAAGTACAACTGTCAGTTTCTCTGAAGTACAACTGTCAGTACTCTGAAGTACAACTGTCAGTACTCTGAAGTACAACTGTCAGTACTCTGAAGTACAACTGTCAGTACTCTTAAGTACAGTCAGTACTCTGAAGTACAACTGTCAGTACTCTGAAGAACAACTGTCAATACTCTGAAGTACAACTGTCAGTACTCTGAAGTACAACTGTCAGTACTCTGAAGTACAACTGTCAGTACTCTGAAGTACAACTGTCAGTACTCTGTCAGTACTCTGAAGTACAACTGTCAGTACTCTGAAGTACAACTGTCAGTACTCTGAAGTACAACTGTCAGTACTCTGAAGTACAACTGTCAGTACTCTGAAGTACAACTGTCAGTACTCTGAAGTACAACTGTCAGTACTCTGAAGTACAACTGTCAGTACTGTGAAGTACAACTGTCAGTACTCTGAAGTACAACTGTCAGTACTCTGAAGAACAACTGTCAATACTCTGAAGTACAACTGTCAGTACTCTGAAGTACAACTGTCAGTACTCTGAAGTACAACTGTCAGTACTCTGAAGTACAACTGTCAGTACTCTGAAGTACAACTGTCAGTTTCTGTGAAGTACAACTGTCAGTAACTCGAAGTACAACTGTCAGTACTCTGAAGTACAACTGTCAGTACTCTGAAGTACAACTGTCAGTACTGTGAAGTACAACTGTCAGTACTCTGAAGTACAACTGTCAGTACTCTGAAGTACAACTGTCAGTACTCTGAAGTACAACTGTCAGTACTGTGAAGTACAACTGTCAGTACTCTGAAGTACAACTGTCAGTACTCTGAAGTACAACTGTCAGTACTCTGAAGTACAACTGTCAGTACTCTTAAGTACAGTCAGTACTCTGAAGTACAACTGTCAGTACTCTGAAGAACAACTGTCAATACTCTGAAGTACAACTGTCTGTACTCTGAAGTACAACTGTCCCGTACTCTGAAGTACAACTGTCAGTACTCTGAAGTACAACTGTCAGTACTCTGAAGTACAACTGTCAGTACTGTGAAGTACAACTGTCAGTACTCTGGGAAATACAACTGTCAGTACTCTGAAGTACAACTGTCAGTACTGTGAAGTACAACTGTCAGTACTCTGAAGTACAACTGTCAGTACTCTGAAGTACAACTGTCAGTACTCTGAAGTACAACTGTCAGTACTCTGAAGTACAACTGTCAGTACTGTGAAGTACAACTGTCAGTACTCTGAAGTACAACTGTCAGTACTGTGAAAATACAACTGTCAGTACTCTGAAGTACAACTAGTCAGTACTGTGAAGTACAACTGTCAGTACTGTGAAGTACAACTGTCAGTACTCTGAAGTACAACTGTCAGTACTGTGAAGTACAACTGTCAGTACTCTGAAGTACAACTGTCAGTACTCTGAAGTACAACTGTCAGTACTGTGAAGTACAACTGTCAGTACTCTGAAGTACAACTGTCAGTACTGTGAAGTACAACTGTCAGTACTGTGAAGTACAACTGTCAGTACTCTGAAGTACAACTGTCAGTACTGTGAAGTACAAAATGTCAGTACTCTGAAGTACAACTGTCAGTACTGTGAAGTACAACTGTCAGTACTGTGAAGTACAACTGTCAGTACCCTTTAAGTACAACTGTCAGTACTGTGAAGTACAACTGTCAGTACTCTGAAGTACAACTGTCAGTACTCTGAAGTACAACTGTCAGTACTGTGAAGTACAACTGTCAGTACTCTGAAGTACAACTGTCAGTACTGTGAAGTACAACTGTCAGTACTGTGAAGTACAACCATGGAATGTATAGGTTTAGATGTTATAGGAATGTGCAGCAGTAGCAACAGCTGCTGCAGCAACAGCAGAAACAACAGCTCTAACAACAACAACAACAGCTGCTTCAGAAACAACAGCTCTAACAACAACAACAACAGCTGCTTCAGAAACAGCAGCTCTAAACAACAGCTGCTGCAGAAACAGCAGCTCTAACAACAGCTGCTGCAGAAACAGCAGCTCTAACAACAGCTGCTGCAGAAACAGCAGCTCTAACAACAGCTGCTGCAGAAACAGCAGCTCTAACAACAGCTGCTGCAGAAACAGCAGGCTCTAACAACAGCTGCTGCAGAAACAGCAGCTCTAACAACAGCTGCTGCAGAAACAGCAGCTCTAACAACAGCTGCTGCAGAAACAGTAGTAGTATCAACACTTGCAGCAGTAACAACAGGAAAATAACAGCAATAGCAACAGCAGCAGTATTAATAATAGCAGTAGCATGTTACAAACGAGAACAACAACGACAACGATAAAACACCAACAAAAACAACACCGAAACTAACGACAACAGCAGCAACAACTACAATAACAACAGTATCAACAACTGCTAACATCAGCAGCAACAGCAACACTAGCTGGAGCAGTAACAGCGGCAGCAGCAACAGAAGTAGCAGCAATAGGAGCCACAATGGTAACGGAAACAGCAGCAGTAACAGCATAAACAGCAGCAGCAACAACAGGAGTAGCAGCAGCAATAGTAACAATGTAACCAGCAGTAGCAACAGAATGTCAACAACAACAGCATCAGGAACAACAACAGCAGTTGCAACTGCATTATCAGCAACAGCAGCGGCAGCAGCGGCAGCAGGAGAATCACCGGCGGTAAAAAATATCAACAGCAACAACAGCAGCAGCAACGCAACAATAACAGCAACAATAATAATTGTAATAACAAAAAAAACAATAGCAGCAACAGCAGCAGAAACAACAGCAACAACAACAGCAAGAGCAATACCAGGAAGAACAGTGGCAACAACAACAGCAACAACAACAGCAGCAACAACAGCAACAACAACAGCAGCAGCCACCCATTCGTGTCTGGACCATCGGTACAAGTGAGCGGGACATGGAGATAAGAGCTGACAGATTGGAGGAGGAGGAGGAGGAGGAGGAGGAGATGGAGGAGGAGGAGATGGAGGAGGAGGAGATGGAGGAGGAGGAGGAGGAGGGGAGGATGAGAGGAAAAACAGGGAGAGGGAGGGAGGAGGTAAGAAAGAGGGAGAATGGAGAAGAAAAGGAAGAACAAGTAGAAGGGGAAGAAGAGGAAGATAGAGTAAGGAGGGGAGAAAGAAAGAAGGAGCTGGAAGGAGGCAAATTATTTTTACATACCAGATACAACAGCAGTGTGCTACTACTCCATTCCTTGTAACAGTTACACAGTGAGAACAGCAGCAGTGTACTGCTTCCCTATTCTATGTAACTGTTACACAGTTGGAGCAACAGCAGTGTACTGCTTTCCTATTCTATATGACAGTTACACAGAGGGAACAAAAGCTAGCTATATTTCCCTGTTACATTTTCCTAGGTAGGGTCACATATTGTGTTGATATGTGTCAGTCTGAGCTGGGAGTCTTCAGTAGTATAAGTCTGAGCTGGGAGTCTTCAGTAGTATAAGTCTGAGCCGGGAGTCTTCAGTAGTGTAAGTCTGAGCTGGGAGTCTTCAGTAGTGTAAGTCTGAGCTGGGAGTCTTCAGTAGTGTAAGTCTGAGCTGGGAGTCTTCAGTAGGACAATGACGATATCGTCATGTATTCCTTCATCAGCTACAGCAGCTTTATAGGTTACCTTCCAACGGAGCTGGAGTTACTCTTACTTGACACTTATCATCTCTCACAAGAGCCTATCCCATGCACGGGTAAAACAGAATTTTTACGAGTATCTTCATCATCACAGAGTGGGACAATAAAAATTATATCCAATAGACAGAGAGAGAGAGAAAGAGAAAGAGAAAGAGAAAGAGAAAGAAAGAGAGAGAGAGAGAGAGAGAGAGAGAGAGAGAGAGAGAGAGAGAGAGAGAGAGAGAGAGAGCGAGAGAGAGAGAGAGAGAGAGGAGAGAGAGAGATAGAGAGAGATGATCTCTAGGCACCAAGATGGTAATGCCGATGCAGTAGTAAGGATGAATGGAAGGGTGTTGGCACCTGGGAAGAAGTTGATATCCTTGGGGTGAAATCTGACTCCAAACTGACCATGAAAAGCCACGTTGTAAATCTTGCAAACAAGGCAGCCAGGAAGCTTAAAGCACTTCCCCGTATCTCGCATCTGCTTGACAGCAGGGGTTGCAAGATTTTGTACGAGGCACAATACGCTCACACCTTGAGTATGCTTCACTTTCTTGGTTTGCCTGCCCCCCTTCTCATCTGCGACTGCTTGACAGAGTAGAGAACAGAGCAAGACGTCTCATCTCTCGCCTGGACCAGTCCTGGATAGATCTGTCATTTCAGCAGAGTCTTCAACACAGGAGGGATGTGGGTGGCCTTACTGTTATGTACAAGGCCAATATTGTACAAGTCCCACACTTGGATCCACTTCGAGGACAGCGTGAAGCAAGTTTCTATACCACAAGACGGGCAGAAAGCAGCAACGTCACTCTGGCTGTATGTACCCTTCTCCAGAACATCACTCCATCTGAGATCATATATACCCAGGATGACTCGAGTATGGAACACATTCGTACAGCATAATGTCAACGAGATAAAGTCAGTTGATCAAACGAAAATGCTGGCCCACAGATGACTCCAACTTCATCCTGCTCCCTACTTGTATGTCTCATAGCAATAAAAATGCTTTCAAATGAACTGATGTAGGTAACAGCTCTTAGCTTGCGAATAAAGTTAGGAATCCTTAACCTGTAAATAGTTTGTCAATATGTTACCCTCCACCCGTAGGGCCCAAGAAAGAAGACAGAAGAAAGAAGAAGATGAATGACACCCCCAACTCGGGGGCCACCGCCGGGTCACCATCTGGAGAAGACCCGGGCCGGAAGTACCGGCAAATCCCTAATGAATGAATGAACGCTTGTCAATAAAGCTAGGGATCCTTAACCTTGTCAAACCCTGTGTAAAAAAAAAAGAAAGAGAGAGAGACAGAGAGAGAGAGAGAGAGAGAGAGGAGAGAGAGAGAGAGAGAGAGAAATCTGGACGAGTTGGTTATTTCTAAATTGGCACAAACATTAATATATAGAAGTGCAGATTTATTTTGCGGCTAAAAATACATACTTACCTTGCACTAACATGATTGGAAAAGACTGTCAGTCACTACCTCCCTAGACTGGTGTGAAGATGACCGGAAGACACTCGATGCTTTCCAATGCAGTGAACAATCCTCTAGGGTTGAAATTTGCCTCTGGGGTGACACTGGGGAACCAGTTGGTAAACCGAAGAGCAGCCTTACAACTTGCAACCTTATAGCGCAACTTTATACGAGGCGCAAGTGGTCCACACCTTAGACGGCCTACTCCTATCAGAAATCAAAATTATTGAAAAGGTACGATTCATGACGACTCACCTCTTGCCTCGTCCAAGCCAGAACGGACCGGTCATTTCAGCAAAGCCTTCAGCACTAAGTATACATATACTGTTTCCTTACTGTTATGTATGTCCCAATGATCTTGACGATTCCCATTTGAAATAACTTCGGTGACTGTCAGAAGATAGCCATTATACCAAAAGACGGGCAACCATCAGCAGGATCTCTATGAGTATTGATCTGAAGCCTAAATATCATTTTTCAACTTTTCCCTAAAACATATATTCCACATATCAGGTAAACTGATAAAAAAATGTCAGCAAGGCTCAAACTTCATTTAGTCTTCTATACGTATATTACTCCGAGTACACAAATATAAAATCACTTTTTAATCACAGAAATGTTGGGGTCAGGCTTTAAGATAAGCCACTGAAAAATCAGTATTTATATGTGCAACCCTTGGTAGGTACTGAGATGAGAGGAATAGAGAGAGAGATTGAGAAATAGAAACGAGGAAATTGAATAGTAGTAGTATGGAGAGAGGGAAGAGAGCTTAAGGGAAGAGAGACTGGGTTAAAAGGGAAGGACTAGAGAAAGGGAGAGGGAGAGAGAGAGAGAAAGAGAGAAGGGAGCATAGGGAGTGTGAGACGGAATTAGAAGGGTCACTTTCCTCAGTGCCAAACACACACACACACACACACACACACACACACACACACACACACACACACACACACACACACATACATAGAAGAGGTATGATAAAGTTCATTGAGCAGGGAGAGTGGACCTGGTAGTGACCAGGGTAGAGGCGGGGCCAGGAGCTATGAATCGACCCCTGCAACCACAATTAGACGAGTACACACACACACACACACAAGCACACTGCAGAATCGCATTAATGCTTCGCACAAACTTGCAAAGCACACTTGTCGTGCCTGGGTCCTCCTAGCCGCCGTCCATCACCGAACAACCAACCATCCAGCCTAGCCCTGGTTACGCCCTTCTTCCTAACCATCGTTCAATTGTTGTTGGATCCTTCTTTGTTGGGCAGTGATTGTGCGATTGTTTACACTCTGCTTGGAGATAACAACTGACTACAAGAATAGAGCCAAATTTTTTTCCCGTTTCACCTGCCTGGTTTGGGCGAATTATATGAGCTTTGCCTCATCATTGTAAACACAGACAGAATGACGCTGAACCCTCACGACCTTTTGAGAATGACAAAGAATGTAGAGGTAGCAAGGGAAACTGACCAGCTGGGTGTACAGCCCCACATAATACAATTATAATTCCTGCACAATAAAACAGGGCATGTGCCATGATTATTCTCTTTCCTTCTGTATTATGCATTTTGTCATTTATAATCATCTTGGTGAGTGGGGGACACATGCAGACAACACATAATACTGAGAAAACTATTATTTTAGACGTTTCGCTCGGGGCTGAGCTTTATCTTGAGTGAAACGTCGTCTAACAGGCTTTCTCTGAGTTACGTGTGTTTACACACGCAATTCAGCATTAATAAAGACTTAGAGGTAGTGTCAGTACGTCACGTGACGTAACTCCAGCTTAAGACGTACCTCTTTAAGTTTTTATCTAATAACAACTTAAGTGTAACTTTCATTATCGTTGCAACTTTAGAGGCTAAGGAGAAGCATTTATTGACGGTTTTCCCACCATCCTAGAACTAGGAGATGGAACTTAATAAGACGACACTTTAATCTGTCGTGGACAACGACTGTTCGAAACATGGTGTGTATAGTTTCCTCTCTAAAGTGAAGATTATCGAATCGTTCTACTGTATTACGACTGTTATACTTTAGATTTTCAATACTGTTCCTCATGGTAATCTAGATTCCTGACGGTAGTCTAGGCTCCTCATGGAAGTCAGGGTTCCTCTTGGTAGTCTGGGCTTCTCATGGTAGTCTGGGCTTCTCATGGTAGTCTGGGATTCTCATGGTAATTTGGACTCCTCATGGTAGTCTGGACTCCTCATGATAGTCTGGGCTCTTCATGGTAGTCTGGGCTCCTCATGGTAGTCTAGGCTCCTCATTGTAGTTTGGAATCCTCATGGAAGTCTGGGCTCCTCATGGTAGTACTAACTCCTCATGGTAGTATTGGCTCCTCATGGAAGTCTGGGCTCCTCATGGTAGTCTAGGCTCCTCGTGGTAGTCTAGGCTCCTCATGATAGTCTGGACTCCTCATGGTAGTCTTGGTTCCTCATGGTAGTCTGGGCTCCTCATGGTAGTACTAACTCCTCATGGAAGTCTGGGTTCCTCATGGTAGTCTAGGCTCCTCATGGTAGTCTGGACTCCTCATGGTAGTATTGGCTCCTCATGGAAGTCTGGGCTCCTCATGGAAGTCTAGGCTCCTCGTGGTAGTCTAGGCTCCTCATGATAGTCTGGACTCCTCATGGTAGTCTTGGTTCCTCATGTTAGTCTGGACTCCTCATGGTAGTACTAACTCCTCATGGAAGTCTGGGTTCCTCATGGTAGTCTAGGCTCCTCATGGTAGTCTGGACTCCTCAGGGTAGTATTGGCTCCTCATGGAAGTCTGGACTCCTCATGGTAGTCTAGGCTCCTCGTGGTAGTCTAGGCTCATTGTAGTCTGGACTCCTCATGGAAGTCTGGGCTTCTCATGGTAGTATTGGCTCCTCATGGAAGTCTGGGTTCCTCATGATAGTCTAGGCTCCTCATGGTAGTCTGGACTCCTCATGGTAGTATTGGCTCCTTATGGAAGTCTGGGCTCCTCATGGTAGTCTAGGCTCCTCATGGTAGTCTAGGCTCCTCATGGTAGTCTGGATTCCTCATGGTAGTCTGGGTTCCTCATGGTAGTCTGGGCTCCTCATGGTAGTACTGACTCCTCATGGAAGTCTGGGCTCCTCATTGTAGTATTGGTTCCTCATGGAAGTTTTAACTCCTTATGGTAGTCTGGCCTCATGATAGTCTGGGCTCCTCAAGGTAGTATTGGATCCTCACGGAAGTCTGAGATGTTCATGGTAGTCTAGGCTCCTCCTAATAGTCTAGGCTCCTAGTAGTCTGAGCTCCTCATGGCAGTCTGAGCTCCTCATGGTAGTCTGGGCTCCTCATGATAGTCCGGGCTCCTCATGGTAGTCTGGGCTCCTCATGATAGTCTGAGCTCCTCATGGTAGTCTAGGCTCCTCATGGTAGTCTGAACTCCTCATGGTAGTCTGGCCTCCTCATGATAGTCTGGGCTCCTCAAGGTAGTATTGGATCCTCATGGAAGTCTGAGATGTTCATGGTAGTCTAGGCTCCTCCTAATAGTCTAGGCTCCTAGTAGTCTGAGCTTCTCATGGTAGTCTGAGCTCCTCATGGTAGTCTGGGCTCCTCATGATAGTCTGGGCTCCTCATGATAGTCTGGGCTCCTAATGATAGTCTGAGCTCCTCATGGTAGTCTAGGCTCCTCATGGTAGTCTGAGCTCCTCATGGTAGTCTGGGCTCCTCATGATAGTCTGAGCTCCTCATGGTAGTCTAGGCTCCTCATGGTAGTCTGAGCTCATGGTAGTCTAGGCTCCTCATGGTAGTCTGAGCTCCTCATGGTAGTCTAGGCTCCTCATGGTAGTCTGAGCTCCTCATGGTAGTCTGAGCTCCTCATGGTAGTCTAGGCTCCTCATGGTAGTCTGAGCTCATGGTAGTCTGGGCTCCTCATGGTAGTCTGAGCTCCTCATGGTAGTCTGGGCTCCTCATGGTAGTCTAGGCTCCTCATGGTAGTCTGAGCTCCTCATGGTAGTCTGAGCTCATGGTAGTCTGGGCTCCTCATGATAGTCTGGGCTCCTCATGGTAGTCTGAGCTCCTCATGGTAGTCTGGGCTCCTCATGGTAGCCTAGGCTCCTCATGGTAGTCTGAGCTCCTCATGGTAGTCTGAGCACCTCATGGTAGTCTGGGCTCCTCATGGTAGTCTAGGCTCCTCATGGTAGTCTGAGCTCCTCATGGTAGTCTGGGCTCCTCATGGTAGTCTGGGCTCCTCATGGTAGTCTAGGCTCCTCATGGTAGTCTGAGCTCCTCATGGTAGTCTGGGCTCCTCATGGTAGTCTGGGCTCCTCATGGTAGTCTAGGCTCCTCATGGAAGTCTTCACCACATAAACCAGCTGACAGTTCTCCTCGGCCTCTCATTATTTCCCAGTTGACGATTATCGTAAAATAGATTTACAGAAGAGACAAACCCGAAAGTTACTTACCAATTTCGTTGGTAGTGACATTTTCCATTCCAGGAGATAAGAGTATTTTATCTTCTGAAATAAAAGCGGGATTTGTTGGCATTAGTCAGATCACAAGTGAAGGAATTTTTAACTGACGTGATTTTTATCCCCCCCAGGTCTGAAACATAATATTATTTGCAGCAAAAAAAATTGATGTGAGATAAAAATAAAAATGGAAATTTACTGTTGCAATAAATCAGGCTGGACATCAGGATATTATTATATTTCATTGGTGATAAATAACGACTCACGAAATAGTGATAACACGATGGCAAACAAATCACAGAACTGGTGGGGGATGGAGCCCATGGCTTCGAACCCCACCAATTCTGTGATTTAGGATAAATTTAGGAAAACAGTGAAAAAGGATTAACTAAATTACTAAGTTTTTGTGCAAAATGTAATAGACTTGTTTCAGTCGCTGGACAGTCACAGTATTCATATATCTAAATGCACGATGTATTAGACACTTGTGCGACACTTAGGTATTTTTATTGTGGAAACGTTTCGCCAACCAGTGGCTTCCTCAGTCCAGTATACAGAAGAACAATTGAAAATCAGAAGTAGTTTGAGGTAATCAATCTTTTAACCTGGAGTCGATGTAATCAGTCCATCAATCTGATCACATCGACAATAAAGAGGTTGCCTGAATACTTTTTATTCCTCCAGCTTTTCGATTTTATTTCTCTCATAACTAGATGTGAGGGAAAAGTTCAATAGATAGGAGTAGAGAGGGAGTATATAGTAACAATAGTTTCATTGCCGGCTACTTGTTAAGGTAAGGTAAGTCCAGCTCCGGCTATTCCCGCCTTTTTTCCCCCACCCCGAAAGTGATAGTTTGATTGCCGGCTGCTTGTTAAGGTAGGGTCAGTCTAGCTCCCGCTATCCCTTCCCCTCCTTCCCCCCCCCGAAGGTGACGTGTGGGGCTCCGGTCCAAACAGTAATCACTAGACTCACAGCTCCCAGCACTACTGTAAGTACATGCCTGCCTTGTATTCTAGTGGATTTATTGGTTGAAAGCTTCACTTTTGACCAATAATAAACTTAGTCCTTTCAGTCTTGCTCTAGGTTGACTGTTGTAATAATCACCACATCTTTTAGGTATTGTACTTATCATGGAGAGTGATTTCTTAAGCAGTGGGTAACCTGTCTATCTTTCCAGCTTGGATGACAGAGAGGGTCACCTGCCAATCAACGAGTAGAACTGATGGAGATGGACTAACGTCTTGAGACTTCCCCTTTTTGGATTTAATTACCTGTGCACCTGTATGAAATTGCAGGACGTAACCCCTCATCATTGCAGCGGTAAAGAACCTGCTTCCCTGTCATCGGGATAGAATACTCAAGGCTATACTGTGAAGAACGAACAGGTGGGTTGTAACCAACACCTGCAACCCCCCCCCCATCATCAGCAACTGCTACGATTTCAACAACACTCAGTGTCACCAACACCAGACACCCCTATATATATTAGCGTTGAATTCAGTTATTTATATTTTTCATTTTTCATTTTCTTTAATGTAGGATTAATATTTCATATTTAAGTGTTATATATTTTCTATATAATAAAGTGTTTGTATGTTATTATTTCTTTTTCTATTCACTAATTTTCCTGAGGAGGAGCCAGCCTTGGTAATACTGTCTGAAGTTGTTACAGGGCTGAGTAAGCCTTCACGGACCCATAACACCTCATCCTATCGATTTTAAAATCTTAACACTTGTGTATGTTCACGTGTCTTGTGAACAAAGTTGTTGAACACATTTCCAGCATCCTGGAATAGCGCTGGTAACTTTCAAAATCCTTGGCGGTGGAGCTTCAAACATCACAACAAATCCTGCCAAAAATACCACGTTCGGTGGAGAGCAAAAAGTCAAACGTGTAGGAGCAGATTTGACAAGTTTAGGTGTGAAATATCGAGAAATTTTTATATCACGTTAAATCACGTAAGATAATTTTCAGTTTACCTCTTCTGAACGGCGTCAAAATTAAATGGTCTATGAATTTTAGGGCCAGGATAGTACGTGTTAAGTTTGGTTTACAGGCTGGTGTATTTGTTATTGTAGTAAAATAGCAAACAATACCTGGACTATTTGGAATCTGTGTCATAAGTTGAGAATGAGTAATCTGATCGGCTTCAAATTTTCCATCAATGAAGAACAAAAATGCACAATACCGTGACTGGAACAATACTCAAATAACCCACACATTGAGGGAGGGGCTTACGACTACTTTTCGGTTCGACTTGAACCATTTACAAATGGTTCAAGTCAGACCAATACGTCGTCGTAAGCTCCTCTCTTCTACATGCGGGTTATTTGTGTAATTCTTCAATGGTGTTTTATCCTGAACACAAGGCCATGCTGCTACTGGCTGGTATTAATCCCAATTTGCCAGTTTTATTGAATAAATAGAGATAATTATTTTTATCCAACTAGCGATTATTTCTGATTATCTCCAAAATATTACTAACGATGCATTCTATAAGACAGTTGATAACTCATAAGTTTACTCAGAGAAAGTGTAAATTCGATGTTTTACTAAAACTTATTTATTTTTTTAAAAGCAAGCCAGTCTTCCTTAGAGAAAAATTTGGACTGAGTTTGGCCTCTGTATTTCCCCTTTTGCTTGTCTGGAAATAAGAAAAAAATTATATAATTTCTTGTCATGAGATAATTTCAAAGTGTCACATCTAATAAGCTTCAATTCTTCTATGCTGATCACTTGATAATGAAGCTTCTGAGCGGCTTCAAGCTTATTGTGCTTGTGTATTCCAGCTTATTGGTCTCTTGGAAAAGTTTGAATTAGATTTGGTCTGTGTGTGCCCTAGTTTACCATTTTTATTAAAGAAATTTGAATATTAGTTTTCTTGACTCTTCCACTGCATTATCAGCTTATGCCGCACTCTGTACTATTCTAATCGCGTGCATTGAGGCACAGGGAACTGTGGTTATGAAATACGGGGATACCTTCCCGAGTAACTGAGGCACAGAGAACTGGGGTTATGAAGTACGGGGATACCTTCCCGGGATCACTGAGGCACAGGGAACTGGGGTTTTGAAATGCTGGTATAGGTTCCCGGGATCATTGAGAAACGGAAACTGGGATTATGAAATACGGGGATACGCTCCTAGGGGTTTCCAATCCCTTTTGCAGGCATTAGAAACCTACTTTATCTAGTCTTTTAAATCTTTTAAAGAATCTATAAGTGGTTTATCAAGCCTCGTCTTGCCTTGCTATCAGCCATCATGGGCAACTTTAATGATTTTCAGCCTTTCATTATATTTCACGTTGCTCTGGCAGCCAGTTTCTAGCGTGGTATAAACCTTGGTAATAAATACGACAAGTTGGTTTAAAAAACACGTAAGCAAACACTAGGACATATTTATTAGAAAACGTTTCGGTCATGGGGACCTTTATTAGAAGTGAGCAAAGTCCCAGAACCGAAACGTTTTCTAATAAATATGTCCTAGTACTTGATTACGTGTTTTTCTAAACCAGTTTCTAGTTTATCTCTGTACCTGTCAGGTGTGGACACCACACCTGACAATCACAACCAAATATATAAATTTCAAGTATTGTTGGGTCAAGTACAGCACCTTGTGGGACACCACCTGTGACATACCTTCATGCACACATTTTTCCTCTAACAACTGTTCGCATTTTTGCCTCACACAATAAAAAATCTCATCCATTGTAGTAATTTACCTTTAACTCGTATATTTTGCTGACTCCAAATTAGTCTTTCACGGGGAACTCTATCAAAAGTTTTCTTAAATTCTAGGCAAATACTGTGTGCCAATCCATTTCTTTCTTGAACAATTTCCGTAACTCTATCATACAGACTGAAAACTAAATTGTTGCCCAGTTAATATCTAATTCTCTAAGAGACGAATCCACTTTTATCTAATAACTTTTTCCAATAATCTTATAACACTCGTAGAAATAAAACTGGTTCATATTTTAAATCATCTTCCTTGTCATGTTTCTTGAAATATAGTCTCAGTATATTCCAGCTTCCATGTGTTTGCTAATGCAGCGTCTTGCAGTGAAATCCTAAAAAAAAAAAATTCCACAGTGGATGACATAACTCATCTGCACGTTCTTTTAAGAGCCAAAGTGTTGTCATATCTTGCTGGATAATTATTTTCTTATTAGCCTGGTGGTTAACGCTCTCGCTTCACACGGTGAGGGCCTGGGTTCGATTCCCAGCCAGAGTAGAAACATTGGACGTGTTTCTTTCCACCTGTTGTCTATGTTCCCCATCAGTAAAATGGGTACCTGGATGTTAGTCGACTGGTGTGGGTCGCATCCTGGGACACTGACCTAAGGAGGCCTGGTCACAGACCGGGCCGCGGGGGCGTTGACCCCCGGAACTCTCTCCAGATAAACTCCAGAAACTCCAGATAGTAACACTTTATTTACTTCTTATTCCAGCATCCTCTAGCGCATCTCTCTCTCTGGGATTAAGATCTCCTACATTAAATATATCTTTTTCTAGTGGACTCTAAAACTTTCTCTTTATTATCTCACACATTTGCTTCAGTATCTCAGTGACTTGGTTATTTATTTTTTATAGTTTGTCTTTCACTTTTACTTCACATTTTACTAATTTTAATAAAATATTGGGTTCTAACTTGCTCTAGTCTATTATTTCTTTTTCATTTTTTCCTTCCTCTGGTTCAAGCCCGAAACGTTTGCAATGAAAGTGTCCTAATTAAACGCATTTCACTCTATTTTCCACAAATATTGCACAGTGGTCGCTGGTTAATATAATCTGCCTTTATACTGTATTAATGTCTACTTTCACAACGTATCATTATTTTGTATCATTTATCTCCAACGATGATGTCATGATGAATAATCTTGGCATAGTCCAGGGCCCGCTCATCACTGGTCCAGGACCCGCTCATCACTGGTCCAGGACCCGCTCATCACTGGTCCAGGATCCGCTCATTACTGGTCCAGGATCCGCTCATTACTGGTCCAGGGCCCGCTCGTCACTGGTCCAGGACCCGCTCATCACTGGTCCAGGACCCGCTCATCACTGGTCCAGGACCCGCTCATCACTGGTCCAGGGCCCGCTCATCACTGGTCCAGGATCCGCTCATCACTGGTCCAGGACCCGCTCATCACTGGTCCAGGGCCCGCTCATCACTGGTCCAGGGCCCGCTCATCACTGGTCCAGGACCCGCTCATCACTGGTCCAGGACCCGCTAATCACTGGTCCATGACCCGCTCATCACTGGTCCATGACCCGCTCATCACTGGTCCAGGACCCGCTCATCACTGGTCCAGGACCCGCTAATCACTGGTCCAGGGCCCGCTCATCACTGGTCCATGTCCCGCTCATCACTGGTCCAGGGCCCGCTCATCACTGGTCCAGGGCCCGCTCATCACTGGTCCATGACCCGCTCATCACTGGTCCATGACCCGCTCATCACTGGTCCAGGGCCCGCTCATCACTGGTCCAGGACCCGCTCATCACTGGTCCAGGACCCGCTCATCACTGGTCCAGGGCCCGCTCATCACTGGTCCAGGACCCGCTCATCACTGGTCCAGAACCCGCTAATCACTGGTCCATGACCCGCTCATCACTGGTCCATGACCCGTCATCACTGTCCAGGACCCGCTCATCACTGGTCCAGGACCCGCTAATCACTGGTCCAGGGCCCGCTCATCACTGGTCCATGGCCCGCTATCATGGTCCAGGGCCCGTCATCACTGGTCCAGGACCCGCTAATCACTGATTCAGGACCCGCCAATCACTGGTTCAGGACCCGCTAATCACTGATTCAGAACCCGCTAATCACTGGTCCAGGACCAGCTCATCACTGGTCCAGGACCAGGTCATCACTGGTCCAGGACCAGCTCATCACTGGTCCAGGACCAGCTCATCACTGGTCCAGGGCCCGCTCATCACTGGTCCAGGGCCCGCTCATCACTGGTCCAGGGCCCGCTCATCACTGGTCCAGGGCCCGCTCATCACTGGTCCAGGACCCGCTCATCACTGGTCCAGGACCCGCTCATCACTGGTCCAGGGCCCGCTCATCACTGGTCCATGGCCCGCTCATCATTGGTCCAGGGCCCGCTCATCACTGGTCCAGGGCCCGCTCATCACTGGTCCAGGACCCGCTCATCACTGGTCCAGGGCCCGCTCATCACTGGTCCAGGGCCCGCTCATCACTGGTCCAGGGCCCGCTCATCACTGGTCCAGGACCCGCTCATCACTGGTCCAGGACCCGCTCATCACTGGTCCAGGACCCGCTAATCACTGATTCAGGACCCGCCAATCACTGGTTCAGGACCCGCTAATCACTGATTCAGAACCCGCTAATCACTGGTCCAGGACCAGCTCATCACTGGTCCAGGACCAGGTCATCACTGGTCCAGGACCAGCTCATCACTGGTCCAGGACCAGCTCATCACTGGTCCAGGACCAGCTCATCACTGGTCGCTCACACCAGAGAGACTCTTGCTTTTCTCATCCTCTCAGATAAGAAAATTAAAGTAGATGCATAAATTTAAGTAAAAAAATCATAGGGATGGGACGATACCAAAATTTTTACCCAATACTGATACATAATTTTCGGCCGATACCGATAATTTTCATATTTTTTTTTATTTTTAAATTACAATATGTTCATTGTATAGGGGAATGTTATTGTACAATGAATTTTAAATAACACAGGAAGGTTAAATTTCTCTGATATTATGCCATTACTCTTGACCTTTTTGTGTGTTAGTTACTAGCTCTCAAAGGCACTTGTTGATTGTGTGAGTATACGTCTGTGTGTGTGTGTGTGTGTGTGTGTGTGTGTGTGTGTGTGTGTGGTGTGTGTGTGTGTGTGTGTACTCACCTAAATGTGGTTGCAGGGGTCGAGACTCTGCTCCTGGCCGAGCCTCTTCACTGATCACTATTAGGTCCTCTCTCTCTCTCTGCTCCCTGAGCTTTGTCATACCTCGTCTTAAAGCTATGCATCGTTCCTGCCTTCACTACATCACTTGCTAGACTATTCCACTTACTGACAACTCTATGACTGAAGAAATACTTCCTAACGTCCTTGTGACTCGTCTGAGTCTTCAGCTTCCAATTGTGACCCCTTGTTTCTGTGTCCCCTCTCTGGAATATCCTGTCTCTATCCACCTTATCTATTCCACGCAGTATTTTGTATGTCGTTATCCTGTCTCCCCTGACTCTCCCGTCCTCCAGTGTCGTCAGGATGATTGCTCTCAACCTTTCTTCGTAGGACATTCCCCTGAGCTCCGGAACTAACCTTGTTGCAAACCTTTGCACTTTCTCTAATTTCTTGACGTGCTTGACCAGGTGTGGGTTCCAAATTGGTGCTGCATACTCCAGTATGGGCCTGACGTACACAGTGTACAGCGTCTTGAACGATTCCTTACTAAGGTATCGGAACGCTATTCTCAGGTTTGCCAGGCCCCCATATGCTGCAGCAGTTATCTGGTTGATGTGTGCCTCCGGAGACATGCTCGGTGTTATGGTCACCCAAAGATCTTTCTCCTTGAGTGTGATTTGCAGTCTTTGTCCATCTAGCCTAAACTCTGTCTGTGGTCTTCTTTTCCCTTTCCCAATCTTCATGACTTTGCATTTGGCGGGGTTGAACTCGAGAAGCCAGTTGCTAGACCACGTGTCCAACCTGTGCAGGTCTCTTTGTAGTCCTGCCTGATCCTAATCTGATTTAATCCTCCTCATTAACGTCACATCATCTGCGAACAGGGACACTTCTGGGTCTATCCCTTCCATCATGTCATTCACATATACCAAGAATATCACTGGTCTTAGGACTGACCCCTGTGGGACCACGCTCTTCACAGGCGCCCACTGTGATACCTCATCACGTACCATGACTCGTTGTTGTCTCCCTGTCAGGTATTCTCTGATCCATTGTAGTGCCCTTCTTGTTATATGCGCCTGATCCTCCAGCTTCTGCACTAATCTCATGTGAGGAACTGTGTCAAAGGCCTTCCTGCAGTCCAGGAAAATGTTATCAACCACCTCTCTCGTGTCTTAATTCTGTTACCTTGTCATAAAACTCCAGAAGGTTTGTGGCACAGGATTTCCCTTCCATGAATCCGTGCTGGTTGTCGTTTATAATCTTGTTCCGTTCCAGGTGCTCCACCACTCTTCTCCTCATAATCTTCTCTATGACTTTACATACTATACACGTCAGAGACACTGGTCTGTAGTTTAGTGCTTCGTTTCTGTCTCCGTTCCTAAAAATGGGGACTACATTTGCCGTCTTCTACACCTCAGGTAGTTGCCCAGTTTCAAGGAATGTATTGAAGATTGTGGATAGTGGCACACACAGCAGCTCTGCTCCTGCTCTAAGACCCCACGGAGAGATGTCCGGTCCCATCGCCTTTGAGGTATCAAGGTCACTTAGCAGCTTCTGCACCTCCTCCTCCGTTGTGTGTATGTCATTTAACACTTGTTGGTATATTCCCTGTTAGTGTTCCCCTTTGTGCTGTCTTCCCAGAGCCCTTCCCGTCTCTACTGTAAATACATCCTTAAATCTCGCGTTGAGCTCCTTGCATACCTCATATTCGTTTCTTGTGAGTTTCCCACCTTTCCTCAGTCTGATCATCTGGTCTTTGGCTGTTGTCTTCCTCCTGATGTGGCTATACAGCAGTTTCGGGTCAGACTTGGCTTTCGATGCTATGTTTTCATACTGTCGCTGGGCCTCCCTCCTTACCTGTGCATACTAGTTCCTGGCTCTTCGACTAATCTCCTTATTTTCCTGTGTTCTTTGCCTTCTGTACTTTTTCCATTCTCTAGTGCACTTAGTTTTTGCCTCCCTACACCCTCGGGTAAACCAGGGGGCTCGTTCTGGTCTTCCCATTATTTCTGTTGCCCTTGGGAACAAACTTTTCCTCTGCCTCCTTGCATTTTGTTGTAACGTATTCTATCATTTCGTTTACTGACTTTCCTACCAGTTCTCTGTCCCACTGAACCTCCTGCAGGAAGTTCCTCACACCTGTGTAGTCCCCCCTTTTATAGTCTGGCTTTTCCCATTCAACTCCTGTTACCCTCTCCACTTGTAACTCTACTGTATATTCAAAGCACGGAACCTCGTGGTCACTAGCTCCTAGGGGCCTCTCATATGTGATGTTCTCAATGTCTGAACTGCTCAGGGTGAACACAAAGTCTTGCTGGTTCGTCCTCCCCCCTCTCTCTCTGGTCGTATCCTTAACATGTTGATGCATGAGATTTTCCAGTACCACATCCATCATCTTGGCTCTCCATGTTTCGGGACCCCCGTGTGGCTCCAGGTTTTCTCAATCGATCTTCCTGTGGTTGAAATCACCCATAACTAGTAACTTTGCTCTGCTCCGGTGAGCTCTTCTTGCCACCTCAGCCAGTGTGTCCACCATTGCTCTGTTGCTCTCTTCATATTCCTCTCTTGGCCTCCTGCAGTTCTGTGGTGGATCATACATCACTACGGCGACTACCTTATGTTCCCCAGACTGAAGTGTACCTACTATGTGTGTGTGTGTGTATGTGTGAGTAACCCTCATAATCGTGAGGTAGAGTGTTATTGTTGATATTTTTAAGCACCGGTACCGTAAAAATAGCCGATACTCGCCCTGATCGACACCGATACCTAACAGAAACTACTGTGTTGGTAGACTGGTACTTGTGGTTGACTGGTAGTTGTGCTAGATTGGTAGGTGTGATTGACTGGTAGTTGTAATAGATTAGTAGATGTGGTTGACTGGTAGTTTTGATAGACTGGCAGGTGTGGTTGACTGGTAGTTGTGATAGACTGGTAGGTGTGGTTGACTGGTAGCTGTGATAGACTGGTAGGTGTGGTTGACTCGTTATGTTCTCTTGTGTATATTAGTAGTTATGGAGTGATGTCCTCGCTGCTGGAGTGTTGTTGTCCTCGCTGCTGGAGTGATGTTACCCTTGCCGCTGGAGCGTTGTTGGCCTCGCTGTTGCAGTGTTGTTGTCCTCCCTAGTGTAGTGATGTTATCCTCGCTGCTGGAGCGTTGTCCTCGCTGCTGGAGCGTTGTCCTCGCTGCTGTAGTGTTGTTGTCCTCGCTGCTGGAGTGATGTTATCCTTGCTGGAACGTTGTTGTCCTCGCTGCTGTAGTGTTGTTGTCCTCGCTGCTGGAGTGATGTTATCCTTGCTGCTGGAGCGTTGTTGTCCTCGCTGCTGTAGTGTTGTTGTCCTCGCTGCTGGAGTGATGTTGTCCTCGCTGCTGTAGTGTTGTTGTCCTCGCTGCTGGAGTGATGTTATCCTTGCTGCTGGAGCGTTGTTGTCCTCGCTGCTGTAGTGTTGTTGTCCTCGCTGATGGAGTGATGTTATCCTTGCTGGAACGTTGTTGTCCTCGCTGCTGTAGTGTTGTTGTCCTCGCTGCTGTAGTGCTGTTGTCCTCGCTGTTGAAGGGATGTTGTCCTCGCTGTTGGAGGGATGTTATCCTTGCTGCTGGAGCGTTGTTATCCTCGCTGCTGGAGCGTTGTTGTCCTCGCTGCTGTAGCGTTGTTGTCCTCGCTGCTGTAGTGTTGTTGTCCTCGCTGCTGGAATTATGTTATCCTTGCTGCTGGAGCGTTGTTGTCCTCGCTGCTGGAGCGTTGTTGTCCTCGCTGCTGGAGCGTTGTTGTCCTCGCTGCTGGAATGATGTTATCCTTGCTGCTGGAGCGTTGTTGTCCTCGTTGCTGAAGCGTTGTTGTCCTTGCTGCTGGAGCGTTGTTGTCCTCGCTGCTGAAGCATTGTTGTCCTCGCTGCTGTAGTGTTCTTGTCCTCGCTGCTGTAGTGTTGTTGTTTTCGTTGCTCTAGAGATGTTGTCCTCGCTGCTGGAGTGTTGTCCTCGCTGCTGGAGTGCTGTTGTCCTCGCTGCTGGAGTGCTGGTGTCCTCGCTGCTATAGTGTTGTTGTCCTCACTGCTGTAGTGTTGTCCTCGCTGCTGGGGTGTTATTGTCCTCGCTGTTGTAATGATGATGCCTTCGTTGCTGTAGTGATGTTGTCCTCGCTGCTGGAGTGTTGTCCTCGCTGTTGTAATGCTGTTGTCCTCGCTGCTGTAGTGATGTCCTCGCTGCTGTAGTAATGTTGTCCTCGCTGTTGTAATGATGTTGTCCTCACTGCTGTAGTGATATCCTCGCTGCTATAGTGATGCTGATGAAATTAAGACACAGGTGCAACATCTGGGTATCTTTATTGTAGACGTTTCGCCATCCAGTGGCTTTATCAGTACAAATTCCAGAACATAATCTGAAGACAGTAGAACTATATACAGAAGATGAGGTAATCAGTCCCTCAGCCTTGGAGCTGGTGTGAAGAGCACCGTAGTCGTGGATGTTCTGGAGCAGAGACAAGAAGCCTGGCGCTTATATACTAACGTCAGGTGGAAAGGGGACGTGTAGCAAACGAGGACATAGTCACTGGTAGGTGGGATTCCCCAGTGGAAGTAGGTCCTACCCAAAGAGATGGGTTAGTTGTAGTAGTAGTTGTCTTAGCCGTGAAGAAGGTTATGTACATGTCCTCAGAATCAAGATTCCATGATGTTGCAGTGTCTGACAAGTACATAAATGGTACACAATATGACTCACGAAGTCGTAATGACACGATTGCAAACAAACCATACCCCGGACGGGGATAGAACCCGCGGTCAGAGAGTCTCAAAACACCAGACCGTCGCGTTAGCCACTGGACCAGCTAGCCACAATAAGATTCGTCCAACTAGGAGATTCGTCTGTAAAAACTTGTATTTGTGGTCACAGTGGTGCCTGTGCTAACCTTCCTATGGTGTAGAAATATACCTAGTTGGATGAATCTTATTGTGGCTAGCTGGTCCAGTGGCTAACGCGACGGTCTGGAGTTTTGAGACTCTCTGATCGCGGGTTCAAATCCCGCCCGTGGTATGGTTTATGGTATACAATACCAACATCATCACTTCATTGATATTGTCCTCGCTGCTGTAGTGATATTGTCCTTGCTGTTGTAGTGATATTGTCCTCGCTGCTGTAGTGACATTGTCCTCGCTGTTGTAGTGATATTGTCCTCGCTGCTGTAGTGATATTGTCCTCGCTGCTGTAGTGATATTGTCCTCGCTGTTGTAGTGATGTTGTTCTCGCTGCTGTAGTGATATTGTCCTCGCTGCTGGAGTGATATTGTCCTCGCTGCTGTAGTGATATTGTCCTCGCTGCTGTAGTGATATTGTCCTCGCTGTTGTAGTGATGTTGTTCTCGCTGCTGGAGTGATATTGTCCTCGCTGCTGGAGTGATATTGTCCTCGTTGCTGGAGTAATATTGTCCTCGCTGCTGGAGTGATATTGTCCTCGCTGCTGTAGTGATATTGTCCTCGCTGCTGTAGTTTTTATTGTGCTCGCTGCTGGAGTGATATTGTCCTCGCTGCTGGAGTGATACTGTCCTCGCTGCTCGAGGAATATTGTCCTCGCTGCTGGAGTAATATTGTCCTCGCTGCTGGAGTTACATATCCTAGCAGATATATATAACCTAACATGAATCATGCCGCTGTCTGACGAAGGCAGGTCAATGTATGTTAGGTGAAAGGGCACAGTGCAACAAATGCGATATTTCATTAAGGCAATGTTTCGCTCTTCAGGAGCGAAACTCATGTTAGTGGCATTTGTGTTTTTTACCCTAAAATTATGACTGTAATTCTACCATTATTACTAAGTAGATATATAACAGTATCCTGTTACCGTTGTTTAAGAAAGTAGATATATAGCAGTATCCTGTTACCATTGTTTAAGAAAGTAGATTTATAGCAGTATCCTGTTACCGTTGTTTAAGAAAGTAGATATATAACAGTATCCTGTTACCGTTGTTTAAGAAAGTAGATATATAACAGTATCCTGTTACCATTGTTTAAGAAAGTAGATATATAACAGTATCCTGTTACCGTTAAGAAAGTAGATATATAGCAGTATCCTGTTACCATTGTTTAAGAAAGTAGATATATAGCAGTATCCTGTTACCATTGTTTAAGAAAGTAGATATATAGCAGTATCCTGTTACCATTGTTTAAGAAAGTAGATATATAGCAGTATCCTGTTACCATTGTTTAAGAAAGCAGATATATAGCAGTATCCTGTTGTCGTGTGGGGTTCGGTAGGAGATTGATGGATAAGGTAAACTCACTTGTTGGATGGTAACGCTATATTGTCAGACTGTGGTAATGGGAGATGGAGGGAGCCCAGCCTGCTGTGTTCCGCCTTCTTCTATGCCTATGCGTCGACTAAGAGGGAGGCAGCTTGTCTCACTGACTCATGCTGTATCCCATGACGTCATACAGTCACTCGGCCTAGGGATCTTCTATATAAAGCACATGGATGGTACTATGATACGCTATACAACACATATAAGGGGATCAGCAACTATGCTGACAGCTCGGTCATGTTACGTATGTTGTCCCGACATACACTACTATGCTATAGGCTGAACAGGCAGGTGGTTCTGGGCTGATTCTATACAATAACAAATTCATATGTAACTTAGAACTAATGGATGGTATCATAATGGATGTTAACAAAATGAGTTTTACGTAATGGGTGTTAACGTAATCAGTTTTACGAAATGGGTGTTAACGTAATCAGTTTTAACGTAATGCATTACAAACTATAAGAACAAATCATTGTACAATATGGGATGGAATTGATCAATCGATCTGTATTCATGCACTCTACGGATTCTGAGGAAATAAATATATATTATATATATATATATATATATATATATATATATATATATATATAATATATATATATATATACAAGGCGAAATTAACATCAAAGGCATCTGGTGCACA
The DNA here is from genome assembly GCF_026875155.1 of Cherax quadricarinatus. Classification (NCBI taxonomy): domain Eukaryota; kingdom Metazoa; phylum Arthropoda; class Malacostraca; order Decapoda; family Parastacidae; genus Cherax; species Cherax quadricarinatus. The sequence goes on from NC_069472.1 coordinate 13,121,218, forward strand.
CTCAGATCATTACTGTCAAATTCTCAGAATACGGAGGGAACGTGAACACGAAAAAATAAAAAAATTTGAAAAACTAATCAGTTAATAACAAACAGTTAACAATTTCCTTCATCTCGGACATCTAGTTATACAGACTATGTACATTTAAACCCGATTCTGCGAGGGTGAGGTTTACATATGCAGAATGGTTATCATCTCTGGGAGGATCGAATTCCTCTGCAATGGCTAACACATGCCTTGACTGAGGGAGATCTGAACGAGTATCTACAAAAGATACTTGTGGGTTTCTCATTACTTGTCGAGTACGTAAGGAGTAACGACATTCAGGTTGAATATCTGACTGAGTATCTGAGGTAGAGGGTACAGAGTCAAGAGGATTTTCAGCATCTGTCACATTAGTCTGGGTAGCAATATCATCAACATCGCATACTAATTTCATATGATCTAAATGCGATTCTTTGTACTTACCAGTACTAATTTCTCTAACCTTATACTTATTACCAGAGATATGTTCTACAACTCTATAAGGTCCGACAAACTTTTGATCGAGCTTAGGCATTTCGGATGTTTTGTTGAAATTTGTCAGCATTACTCTCGAACCTACTTTAACTTTTGATGGCTTAGCACGGCTATTAGTTACTCTAGTAAATTCTGCTGTTGATTTATGAAGTGTTTTACGGATTCTTCTAAAAACACTGAGCTATGCTGGTACGAGTTGCTATGAAATCATCATGGTTGTAATTGGGTTTCGGATTAGAATATAACAACTCATAGGGTAAACGCTTGTCTACACCATACAATGCATAATGTGGAGTATCACCTATGGAAGCATTGTAAGCAGAATTTATGGCACATTGAACATCTGGTATAACTTCATCCCAAGTTTCACTATTGGGGTTGATAGTGGCTCTCAAAACATCAAGTACTTTCTTATTGGTTCGTTCAGCTAACCCATTGCTGGCAGGATGATGAGGAACAAAGGTGGATTTAGAGATCTTGTACAAAGTACACAAATTTTCAAGAATCTCATTACAGAATTCACCTCCATTATCTGTTACTAAGGACTTAGGGGTGGAATGCCTGCAGATAATGCGTTCTTTAAACGCTTTAGCTACTGTCTCGGCAGTCTTATCTGCAATAGGAACTAACTCACAATATCTGGTGAAATGGTCTACCATAACACACAGATGTTTGTTGCCTTGGAGGGAACATTTAAAATTGGTTAACAAATCAAGGGCAACTTTCCCACGGTTCGCTAGTGGTTGGGTACACTTGGATTGGATTAGGACCATTGACATTTCCTTTATGTTGCATACAGACACTACATTTCTTAACATACTCTGAAATGTCAGTTGCCATACGTGGCCAAAATTACTTCATTCTGGCTTGTTTCACAAAACGATCCATACCAGGGTGTGTAACACCTGGTGCATCGTGAACTAGCTGTAGAGCTACGTTCACTAGTGACTGTGGAATTACTAATTGGTAAACTCTTCTACTTGGGGTACACAACTCGGCTGTCGATACAGTAATTCTTGGCTCATTACAAAGTCACTAATGGGTGCTGGTGGCTTCACAGTAAGAATAAGATCTTCCTGGAGCAGGAATCGAGTCACACCAGACCACATGAGATCTGTTCTTTGGGCATTCTTTACATCCTCTGCAGTAAATGGAGGATCTGCAGTAACTACACTAACGTGTCGCGATAAAGCATCTGCGACTACGTTTGACTTGCCAGGTAAATGTTCAAAAGTGGGATTGAACTCTTGGATAGTCAAGGTCCATCTGGCTAACCTTCCAGTAGGTTGTTTGCTCTGGAATAAAGGTATCAGTGGTGCATGGTCTGTCAAGACATGAACAGGGTACTGGTAAATAATGTCTCGGAAGTGCTTCAAAGACCATACTATCGCTAAAGCTTCTTGCTCCGTTACTGTATAATTACGTTCAGCCTTCGTAAGGACTCTACTAGCAAATGCAACTGCGTTGTACTTGCCATCAGTCTTCTGAGCTAGTACGGCACCTATGCCAATTGAACTAGCATCAGTTGTCAAACAGAAGGGCTTAGAAAAATCTGGGAATTTCAAAATGGGAGTGACGTTAGCTTTTCTTTTAGTGTCTGGAATGCTCTTTCTTGACGGAAGGTCCAGACAAAAGGAGCATCTTTCTTAAGCAATTCAGTTAGAGGAGCTGCTATTGAAGAAAAATTAGCGATGAAAGATCTGTAGAAACCTGCTAGACCCACAAAGGATCTTACAGCATCAGCAGTTTTGGGGGATGGAAAATTTAGTACTGCCGTTACTTTACTTTGATCAGTCGTAACCCCTCTAGGAGTGACTACGTGACCAAGAAACTTAATTTCTGATCTGAAAAATTGACATTTTGACAGTTTGATCTTTAAATTGGCTTCTTCAAGCTTACCAAGTACTATATCAAGTCTTTTCAGGTGTGTATCCACATCTTCGGACATGACGATTACGTCATCTAAGTACACCATAAGTGCTTTACCTATAAGACCTCTAAAGATATTGGTCATGAGTCTAGAGAACGTGATAGGAGAGGATCGTAATCCAAAAGCCATTCGAAGGAAGTGATAATGACCTGTGGGAGTAGAGAATGCAGTGAACTCTTGGCTGTCTCGTGAGAGGGACTTGCCAAAACCCTTGTAACAAGTCCAGGGTCGAGAAGACTTTGTTATCTCCGATATTGCGTAAAAGATCACCTAGTACAGGAAGTGGGAAGCGATCTGGAATAGTTTTCGCATTTAATTTCCTAAAGTCAATCACCGGGCGCCAAGTACCGTTCTTCTTAGGCACTAGGATTAAGGGCGCATTCCAGGGTGAATTGCTATGTGCAATAACTCCATCATCGAGCATTTGATTGATCAATTCCTCTACGACAGCAACTTGGGAATGAGGCATTCTGTACGCAGGTATATAGATAGGTCTAGTACCAGGCTCAAGTAGAATACGATGGGACAATAAGTTCGTTATACCCATCTTCTCACCAGGAAAGGCAATGGCTTTACGACGTTTATTCAACAGCGTCAACAAACGCTTGACTTCGTCTGGGAAGTCAGTGGGAGCTTGGGAGCTAAGTCTTTCTCCTCAACTGGTGGAATGGATTGATCCAGTGGGGTGGATGAGGTCTCCCCTGTTGAAATAGCACCGACCCACTGGTCAGGTGGCACGTCATCTTGTACTTGAACAGGGTAAGGATAGTGAACTAGGTCAACGAGATTGGTATTTGCTCTGAGACGAACACTGTGACCCGAAGTGTTGGCAAGGAATAAATGGATCTTACTGTCTCTTACAACGTGTAAGGAAGGTTCAACAAATGAACCCTTGACCTTGCAGGAATCACTGTCAACTAGGACGTTATCACCATCTGGAACATTAGGAACAACAACAGACACTAGTGAGAGCACTAGCCGCAACAGAGACGTCTTTCTGCAGACGGCATGTGACATCAACAAGAGATGGCATTACTAGTTTCAAGTAATCGTTTTCCGACAAGGCGTGCCCTGTGGAGAAACTACTACTTGGACTAGCAGACATTGCAGGGATAGGCTGAGCACTCAAAGCAGTCTGAGCGTCCTCGGACACTTGAGGCAATACACTATCTTGCATATCTGAAGGTGTAGGTGGAACACAGAGTGACAGAGTTACTAGTGCCTGACCGCTTGGGTACGCTACTGGAAAATGCATTAGCTTGTAAGGACTTAATCCGTACATCGTACTCTGCGGCAGTATGGCAGATTTCTGATCCAAGCTGGTAACCCCAAAATGGAACGATCAAGTCGTCAATTTGGGCATGCCATCGGTAAGGGTCGAGCACAATGCGTAAGTCTCGCATGGAAGCAAATCCCAGTAGAAGGTCACCAGGGAAAGTAATCTGGTCGACAACAAGAAAAGCAGCAGTAAAGTCTCTACCTTGGATAGTAAAGGTGAGCGAAGTCTGACCTCGGACTCGCAGAAGGGAACCAGCTACTCCACTAAGTTGAACCAACTACTCCGTTGTTGGTTCAACGAGGAGGACACGTCGTAACTGCTTCTCTTTAAACAAGCTAGACCTGATGATATTAACTTGCGCACCAGAGTCCATGAACACATGAACGGGCGCATTATGGATAGAAGCTTGTACCAAAGGACCTATCGTTTCGTTTGGAGTTATATGCAAACAGAAGGGCGGGTTGTCATCGGAGAAGGCATTTTCTACTTCATCCCCAAATTCCTCTACGTCAGAGACGTGTGAAGCAGCATCAACAGCGAGGTTGTCATTCTCAAGGCTGGCTAAAGCTTCATAGGAATTTTGAACTGGGATGGTGTACTCATTATCACCTACTGTCACGACTGGACGAGTAGACTGGGGCGCTCGGATTCCCACGAATTGGAAGAATGAGCCTGGTTCTGGTTAGTTTGAGAACCACGGCGTCTGTTTCCTCTCCTGGCTCTGCGGTTGGAACGGCCACGGAAAGATCTAGAGTACTGCAGGTTGTAGAGAGCATTGCACTCAGATGTGTCATGTCCATGTATTCTATGATAAGTACAGTAGGGAAGATCTGACTGGTGCTCATCATCAGTACGACGTCTCTTAGGATGACTATCAGGGACAATTAATTGCAATATGGCCACGGAAACCACGATTGTAGCAAGTTCTTTGACTATAGGTACTATACATGCTACGGGTGCTACGAGAATGATGGCTCTTAACACTAGCTTTGGATAATGACTCATGCTGTATCCCGTGACGTCATTCAGTCACTCGGCCTAGGGATCTTCTATATAAAGCACATGGATGGTACTATGATACGCTATACAACACATATAAGGGGATCAGCAACTATGCTGACACTGTTACCGTTGTTTAAGAAAGCAGATATATAGCAGTATCCTGTTACCGTTGTTTAAGAAAGCAGATATATAGCAGTATCCTGTTACCGTTAAGAAAGCAGATAAATAGCAGTATCTTGTTACCGTTGTTTAAGAAAGTAGATATATAGCAGTATCCTGTTACCGTTAAGAAAGAAGATATATTGCAGTATCTTGTTACCGTTGTTTAAGAAAGCAGATATATAGCAGTATCCTGTTACCGTTAAGAAAGAAGATATATTGCAGTATCTTGTTACCGTTAAGAAAACAGATATATAGCAGTATCCTGTTACCATTGTTTAAGAAAGCAGATATATAGCAGTATCCTGTTAGCGTTGTTTAAGAAAGCAGATATATAGCAGTATCCTGTTACCGTTGTTTAAGAAAGTAGATATATAGCAGTATCCTGTTACCATTGTTTAAGAAAGCAGATATATAGCAGTATCCTGTTACCGTTCTTTAAGAAAGCAGATATATAGCAGTATCCTGTTACCGTTGTTTAAGAAAGCAGATATATAGCAGTATCCCGTTACCGTTGTTTAAGAAAGCAATATAGCAGTATCCTGTTACCGTTGTTTAAGAAAGTAGATATATAGCAGTATCCTGTTACCGTTGTTTAAGAAAGTAGATATATAGCAGTATCCTGTTGCAATTGTTTAAGAAAGTAGATACATAGCAGTATCCTGTTACCGTTGTTTAAGAAAGCAGACATACAGCAGTATCCTGTTACCGTTGTTTAAGAAAGTAGATATATAGCAGTATCCTGTTACCATTGTTTAAGAAAGTAGATATATAGCAGTATCCTGTTACCGTTGTTTAAGAAAGTAGATATATAACAATATCCTGTTACCATTGTTTAAGAAAGCATATATATAGAAGTATCCTTCTACCGTTGTTTAAGAAAGTAGATATATAACAGCATCCTGTTACCATTTTTTAAGAAAGCAGATATATAGCAGTATCCTGTTACCTTTGTTTAAGAAAGCAGATATATAGCAGTATCCTGTTACCGTTGTTTAAGAAAGTAGATATATAGCAGTATCCTGTTACCATTAAGAAAGCAGATATATAGCAGTATCCTGTTACCGTTGTTTAAGAAAGCAGATATATAGCAATATCCTGTTACCATTAAGAAAGCAGATATATAGCAGTATCCTGTTACCGTTGTTTAAGAAAGTAGATATATAGCAGTATCCTGTTACCGTTGTTTAAGAAAGCAGATATATAACAGTATCCTGCTACCGGTGTTTAAGAAAGCAGATATATAGCAGTATCCTGTTACCATTGTTTAAGAAAGCAGATATATAGCAGTATCCTGTTACCATTGTTTAATAAAGTAGATATATAGCAGTATCCTGTTATCATTGTTTAAGAAAGCAGATATATAGCGGTATCCTGTTACCATTGTTTAAGAAAGTAGATATATAGCAGTATCCTGTCACCGTTGTTTAAGAAAGAAGATATATAACAGTATCCTGTCACAGTTGTTTAATATAACAGCATCCTGTTACCGTTGTTTAAGAAAGTAATATAACAGTATCTTGTTACCGTTGTTTAAGAAAGTAGATATATAACAGTATCCTGTTACCGTTGTTCAAGAAAGTAATATAACAGTATCCTGTTACCGTTGTTTAAGAAAGTAAATATACAACAGTATCCTGTTACCATTGTTTAAGAAAGCAGATATATAGCAGTATCCTGTTACCGTTGTTTAAGAAAGTAAATATATAACAGTATCCTGTTACCATTGTTTAAGAAAGCATATATATAGCAGTATCCTTCTACCGTTGTTTAAGAAAGTAATATAACAGTATCCTGTTACCATTGTTTAAGAAAGTTGATATATAGCAGTATCCTGTTACCGTTGTTTAAGAAAGTAGATATATAACAGTATCCTGTTACCGTTAAGAAAGCAGATATATAGCAGTATCCTGTTATCGTTGTTTAAGAAAGCAGATATATAGCAGCATCCTGTTACCGTTGTTTAAGAAAGCAGATATATAGCAGTAACCTGTTACCGTTGTTTAAGAAAGCAGATATATAGAAGTATCCTGTTACCATTGTTTAAGAAAGTGATAATGCAGTATCCTGTTCCCGTTTTTTAAAAGTGATGTATAACAGAAACCTGTTCCCGTTGTTTAAAGAAAGAGAATATGCAATTTCCCTGTTAGGGTTTGTTTAAAAAAGCAGTAATGCAGGACCCTTTTTCTTGTTTAAGAAGTAGAATACGCAGTATCCTGTTCGGTTGTTTAAGAAGTAGCATATAACAGTATCCGTTACCGTTGTTTAAGAAAGCAGATTATAGCAGTATCCTGTTACCGTTTTTTAAAGAAAGCAGTATATAGCAATCCTGTTCCGTTTTTTAGGAAAGAGAAATTGGAAGGACAACCCTGAGAGGTCCAGACAACTGGGGGGCCCCAGGACAATCTGTGTGGTCCAGGACAATTGTGGACCCCAGGAAAACCTGGGGGGCCCCCAAGAAAATTTTTGGCCCCGGAAACTTGTGGGGCCCCAGGATAAATGCGTGGCCCCAGGAAAACGTTTTTGGCCCCCTAGGAAATTGTGGGGCCCCGGGCAACTGATACGTGGGCCCCCAGGACAATGACTCCTGGGGGGCCCCCCAAGAAAACCCTGCGGGGCCCTCAGGACAATGTGGGCCCCCACGAAACCCCTGCGTGGGCGAAAGAAAACCTTGGGCCCGGGACTACTTGTGGGGGCCCGCAGAAAAAACTGGGGCCCCAAGACAATGTAGGGCACCGGGAAACCCCTTGGGGGGCCCCCCAGGCAACCTGTGTGGGCCGAAAAGAAAAACCTTGGGCCCCAGGAACCGGAAGGGGCCCAGACAACCTAAAGGGGGCCCAGGAATAATCGGGTAGGAACTGTGCGGCTCCAGGAAACCTGTGGGCCCCAGGACAACTGGGGGGGCCCCGGGGTACCTGTCGGGACCCCAAAAACAATTGCTGGCCCCCGATTAAGTTGTAGGAAACCCCAAGAAATTGCAGGGGCCTGAAATTATGGGGACCAAAAGGGGCAAACTATGGGGGACCAAGGCAATTTAGGGAACCCCGACCAAGTTATTTTTTAAAGGGGACTGCACAACCTGTGGAGGCCGGAAGCAAAATTGGGGGGGCCCAGGGAAAGGATAGGAAAGGGGGAGGGACAGACCAAAGGGAAAAGGCCCAGGGGATGGATAAGGGAAGGAGGGGGAGAAAGGAAGAGCCCGGGGGGTGAGTAAGGGGGGGGATAGAACAAGGAAAAGTCTGACGGATGGGTAAAGGGGAGGGGGACAGACAAAAAAAGAGTTAGAGGATTAATAATGGGGGGGACGGGCCCAAGGGAAAAGCCGCCTTTTGCCTGTGAAAAAATAAAGTCCAATCGTCACAAAAAGAACGCGGGGAGTGAGGGATGGGGGGGATGGAGGGGTAGGGGATGGTGGGGGGAAGTAGAGGTGGGAAGGTAGGGGTAGAGGAGGGGGGGATTGTAAGGGGATGAATGTTCCCCCAGTGGTCTTTGGGGTTGTCTCAGCTAGACCAGCCCCCCTTCAGCGAGTACCCGAAGGGGGGTCTTCAGCCCCCTGGGGAACGGGGCCTTCAACCCCCCAAAAATGGTTTCTCAAAGTCATTTTACTGTCGGGATTTAATCGAAGGGGGTGACGAATGATAAAAAAAAGGCCCCGGATTAGGGAGAAGTCTCCCCCTGATTTGCATATTCCTTTACCCCTTTTAATTAATGCGATTAGCTGTTTGAGCGTAGCGAGTAGGTTAATCGGCTGAAGATATAACTTATGGATGAAATTTGATATGCAAAAATTTTAGCAAGAGAAACGGCGCTTTCCGGGGTTTTCTCCTCTGAAACCTGAAAAAAAATTCGGTGCTATTTTCATTTGGTGTTTGTTTTTACCCCGGGCAGGTAAATTTTCTAGGGGATTAATGTATATTATACTAATGACTGTATAATTTCGGGAGGGTATAACCAGGGGGTATATGAATATGCTAATGGTATATCACAGTGAATATATAAATATATATATATATATATATAATTTATATATAAATTTCTAGCTGTGCTTGGTAGCATCATTAGTAATTAAATCGCCTGCCTTACGTACTCATTTGCATAAAGGATCACCACTCTCACAGAACGTCATTTAGTTACGAGAAAAGAATTTAAAAGAAAGTCATTCGGGTGGTGGGAAGTGGTAGTTGTGGGAGGGGTGTGTGTGGGGGGAGGTGTGGGGGCGGAAGACGAGTGGGGAGTTGGAGGGGAAGTAGTGGTCCTTGCGGGGGGAAGGGAGAGGGGGAGGGGGATGTGAATTGTGATTTTTATTAAGATTGTTGATGTATGTATCTCTAAATATCCATATGATTGTTAAATAAGGATACTCTATGCTGCTACAACATACCATACAATAGTTACATAGTAGAGCCAAAAGCAGTATTTCATGTCATGGTACATCACATAGGATGAGTTTCTTATATCAAGTGATGAAATGTGCAGCTCGAGGTGGTATTATATCCTGGCTTCAGTAAGTAAAGGTTGGTAAGTATAGCTTAAGTAATAATGGCTTCGGTAACTACTACAACTTCAAAGGCTTCTTTTCCGGAAGTAGGAAGTAAAGAGATTTGACGAGTGTTTTGGTTTGAATCATTCAGAGCTCTTAGCAATTCAAAATCTAAACAACAGACACACTCACACTCTGGAGGGTGATGTAGTGGAGACAGAATCCATACATAGCTGATAGCTACTAGAGTGGATCTAGTAGGTATCAGCGAAAGGCCCTGATTGTTACAGGGCCAACAAATGTGAATCGACTCCTGCAGTCACAAATAGGCGACACACATGTCACGCACGAAGATTCAGGGGCTGAACCAGCATGGCTGCGCCTGGTATTCACCCAGGTGATGCTGACCTACTGGATATTTAATACGACCACACAGTCCTGAGTTTCGAATTTATTGAGGTATACTTGACAAGAGAGAGAGAGGGAGAGAAGGCAAGGGAAGAACCAGAGAAGCCAAACTTCAAATCACAGGAATGAGGCAGTTCTTGAAAGAGATGAATTGTGAGAGGGAACTGAAAAGAAAGATAGCGAATGAGATGGAGTACGTTACTGGAAAGGGCCGGGAGGCAGAGAAGAAATTCATCCCAGGAACAGAAAAAGCAATTGCAAGAACAGAGAGAGTACATGGTTCCCCAAAGGTGCGGAGAGGCCAAAGCTACAAGTTCTAGAGCATGGAAAACAGAGAAGACAAATTTGGAGGAAAACAAGAAAGTAAGCAGAATAAAGAACGAATATGCGGGGTAAGAATGGAGGCTCAACAACAACGAAAATTACAGCATCGAAAGTCAAATTCGACATAAGGAGAAAGACAACAGTAAAGGTCGAGATAATCAAGCTGAAGAAGGAAGGAGGAGAGTTCACAAGGAATAACCGCGAAGTCTGTGATGAGCTCATCAAAAATATTAAGGATGTATTCTCTGAGAAAATAAGGACATTACCAGAAAGGCAAGGAGGCAGAGTACACCAGCGAGTGCTGGACACAGTACATACGACAGATGAAGAAATTAATGAGAAGAATACAAGTGGGAGGGGAAGAACAAGACTACAAATGGACCTAGACAGGCTTTATATCTGGTCTAACATGTGGTTACTAGAATCTAACTCCAGCAAAGGCACAGTTATGAAGATTGGAAAAAGGCAAAGAAAACTATTAACAGAGTACAGGTACAGGAAGCAAAGATTGCAAGCCTCGCTCTTAGAGGAGCTCGGTATAAACACCGATTACATCAACTGAAGGACGCAATCAGCTAAATAACTTCCAGAGCAAACGTGCATCTGGCAAATCTAAGATTAGCATTCAGGAACCTAACCAAGGAATCATTCACGACACTTCATATGACATATGTCAGGCACACTTTGGAGTATGCAGCTCCAGTATGGAACGCACACCTGGAGAAAGTGCAGAGGTTTACAACCAGATTACTTGAGGAGCTTAGTAAGGAGTGTCCACTATGAAGAAAGATTAAGGGAACAAAACAGGATTACAGAACCTTCATTGTGTATCCCAACCCCAATTTATCCCAACCCACGCATTCCATCTCACAAAACTTTTGACAGCCCAAAAAATACTGAATTACCATAAAAAAAATACATTGAATTTACATTGTTTTGTAGATCTATAGAGCCCAACAAAGTATACTTTAATAATATAAAATATATATTCAAAAGTGAACAAAAAAATAAATTCTCCATTTGGCTGAAGTTAACAAGTTAATTACCTAATCTTAATAGAAAAATAAAGTTTAGTGAGACTTCAGGTTTGGCATTTTACTCACAAGAAATTTGAAGCAGCGAGATGCAGCTTTCTGAGCGACCAGAAGCTTACTTAGCTGTAACATAAGCTGGCCTCTTTATTGTTAATGTTGTTTTTATTATTATTGTCTTTGATTCATAATGTATTCCATAATTAGTCGACATATAAATTTTAGGCAGAATTAATACAGTAATCGTTTACAAAAGAATATAAAATACATTTGTGTACTAGAGACCGTTCATGCACTCCCTGCTGAGGCTCCACTCACCCCCAGGGGTTCATGCACTCCCTGCTGAGGCTCCACTCACCCCCAGGGGTTCATGCACTCCCTGCTGAGGCTCCACTCACCCCCAGGGGTTCATGCACTCCCTGCTGAGGCTCCACTCACCCCCAGGGGTTCATGCACCCCCTGCTGAGGCTCCACTCACCCCCAGGGGTTCATGCACCCCTGCTGAGGCTCCACTCACCCCCAGGGGTTCATGCACCCCCTGCTGAGGCTACCACTCACCCCCAGGGGTTCATGCACTCCCTGCTGAGGCTCCACTCACCCCAGGGGTTCATGCACCCCCTGCTGAGGCTCCACTCACCCCCAGGGGTTCATGCACTCCCTGCTGAGGCTCCACTCACCCCCAGGGATTCATGCACTCCCTGCTGAGGCTCCACTCACCCCCAGGGGTTCATGCACCCCCTGCTGAGGCTCCACTCACCCCCAGGGGTTCATGCACTCCCTGCTGAGGCTCCACTCATCCCCAGGGGTTCATGCACTCCTGCTGAGGCTCCACTCACCCCCAGGGGTTCATGCACCCCCTGCTGAGGCTCCACTCACCCCCAGGGGTTCATGCACCCCCTGCTGAGGCTCCACTCACCCCCAGGGGTTCATGCACTCCCTGCTGAGGCTCCACTCACCCCCAGGGGTTCATGCACTCCCTGCTGAGGCTCCACTCATCCCCAGGGGTTCATGCACTCCCTGCTGAGGCTCCACTCACCCCCAGGGGTTCATGCATCCCTGCTAGAGGCTCCACTCACCCCCAGGGGTTCATGCACCCCTGCTGAGGCTCCACTCACCCCCAGGGGTTCATGCACCCCTGCTGAGGCTCCACTCACCCCCAGGGGTTCATGCACCCCCCGCTGAGGCTCCACTCACCCCCAGGGGTTCATGCGCTCCCTGCTGAGGCTCCACTCACCCCCAGGGGTTCATGCACTCCCTGCTGAGGCTCCACTCACCCCCAGGGGTTCATGCACTCCCTGCTGAGGCTCCACTCACCCCCAGGGGTTCATGCACTCCCTGCTGAGGCTCCATTCACCCCCAGGGGTTCATGCACCCCCTGCTGAGGCTCCACTCACCCCAGGGGTTCATGCACCCCCTGCTGAGGCTCCACTCACCCCCAGGGGTTCATGCACTCCCTGCTGAGGCTCCACTCACCTCCAGGGGTTCATGCACTCCCTGCTGAGGCTCCACTCACCCCCAGGGGTTCATGCACTCCCTGCTGAGGCTCCACTCACCCCAGGGGTTCATGCACTCCCTGCTGAGGCTCCACTCACCCCAGGGTTCATGCACCCCCTGCTGAGGCTCCACTCACCCCCAGGGGTTCATGCACCCCCTGCTGAGGCTCCACTCACCCCCAGGGGTTCATGCACTCCCTGCTGAGGCTCCACTCACCCCCAGGGGTTCATGCACTCCCTGCTGAGGCTCCACTCACCCCCAGGGGTTCATGCACTCCCTGCTGAGGCTCCACTCACCCCCAGGGGTTCATGCACCCCCTGCTGAGGCTCCACTCACCCCCAGGGGTTCATGCACCCCCTGCTGAGGCTCCACTCACCCCCAGGGGTTTCAATGCACTCAATGCTGAGGCTCCACTCACCCCCAGGGGTTCATGCACTCCCTGCTGAGGCTCCACTCACCCCCAGGGGTTCATGCACTCTCTGCTGAGGCTCCACTCACCCCCAGAGATTCATGCACTCCCTGCTGAGGCTCCACTCACCCCCAGGGGTTCATGCACTCCCTGTTGAGGCTCCACTCACCCCCAGGGGTTCATGCACCCACCTGCTGAGGCTCCACAATCCCCAGGGTTCATGCACCCCACTGCTGAGGCTCCATCCCCAGGGGTTCATGCACCCTCTGCTGAGGCTCCACTCACCCCCAGGAGTTCATGCACTCCCTGCTGAGGCTCCACTCACCCCCAGGAGTTCATGCACTCCCTGCTGAGGCTCCACTCACTTGCAGGGGTATATGCAGCCCCTACTGAGGCTCCATTCACCCCCAGGGTTGACAAAGATTGCTTGAGAGGCGGGAAACAGGAACACGAGGGCACAACTGGAAATTAAAAACAAAGATGAGTCACAGGGATGTTAGGAAGTATTTCGTCAGCCTTAGAGTAGCCAGGAAGCGAAACGACCTGGAGAACGAAGTGGTAGAGGCATGTTCCATCCATAACTAAGAAAACGTATTAGAAACCAGGAAAGAGTGAACCTAGTAGCGAGCAGCGAAGAGGTGGGACCAGGAGCTAAGGAGAGACTACCCCTGCAACCTCATATAGGTATTATTATTAAGGTTTTCAGACTTTCCCGCGGAGGTGGTCAGTTTAGTGCGCACTCCAAACATGTGTAACTGGAGTACTCATATATATATATATATATATATATATATATATATATATATATATGTATATATATATATATATTTTATATATAATATATATATATTATATATATATATATATATGTCGTGCCGAATTGGCAGAACTTGCGATCTTGGCTTAAATAGCAACGTTAATCTTGCCATATAGGACAAGTGAAAATTTGTGTATGCAATAATTTCGCCAAAATCATTCTGAACCTAACGAAAAAAATATATATCACTGTGTTTGTTTAGTATTAAATTACTGTAAACAAATCTAAAATAAATTTAGTTGGGTTAGGCTAAAATAAATTGCTCTTGTAATAATAAGGTTAGGTAAGTTTTCTAAGAATCTTTTGGTGCAAAATTAAAAATTCTTACATTAACATTAATGAAAGAAATATATCTTTAAACGTATAAAAGAAAATTTCTGAAAAGACTTAATTTTAAATGAGTTCTTATTAATTGACCAGTTTTACATATTCGGCACGACATATATATATATGATTTCGTGTATAGGGCAAGGAGGAATAACATCTTGTAGGAGTGAGGAAGAGCCAGTTGTGAGTGTGGGGGAAGTTCGTGAGGCAGTAGGCAAAATGAAAGGGGGTAAGGCAGCCGGGATTGATGGGATAAAGATAGAAATGTTAAAAGCAGGTGGGGATATAGTTTTGGAGTGGTTGGTGCAATTATTTAATAAATGTATGGAAGAGGGTAAGGTACCTAGGGATTGGCAGAGAGCATGCATAGTTCCTTTGTATAAAGGCAAAGGGGATAAAAGAGAGTGCAAAAATTATAGGGGGATAAGTCTGTTGAGTGTACCTGGTAAAGTGTATGGTAGAGTTATAATTGAAAGAATTAAGAGTAAGACGGAGAATAGGATAGCAGATGAACAAGGAGGCTTTAGGAAAGGTAGGGGGTGTGTGGACCAGGTGTTTACAGTGAAACATATAAGTGAACAGTATTTAGATAAGGCTAAAGAGGTCTTTGTGGCATTTATGGATTTGGAAAAGGCGTATGACAGGGTGGATAGGGGGGCAATGTGGCAGATGTTGCAAGTGTATGGTGTAGGAGGTAGGTTACTGAAAGCAGTGAAGAGTTTTTACGAGGATAGTGAGGCTCAAGTTAGAGTATGTAGGAAAGAGGGAAATTTTTTCCCAGTAAAAGTAGGCCTTAGACAAGGATGTGTGATGTCACCGTGGTTGTTTAATATATTTATAGATGGGGTTGTAAGAGAAGTAAATGCGAGGGTTTTGGCAAGAGGCGTGGAGTTAAAAGATAAAGAATCACACACAAAGTGGGAGTTGTCACAGCTGCTCTTTGCTGATGACACTGTGCTCTTGGGAGATTCTGAAGAGAAGTTGCAGAGATTGGTGGATGAATTTGGTAGGGTGTGCAAAAGAAGAAAATTAAAGGTGAATACAGGAAAGAGTAAGGTTATGAGGATAACAAAAAGATTAGGTGATGAAAGATTGAATATCAGATTGGAGGGAGAGAGTATGGAGGAGGTGAACGTATTCAGATATTTGGGAGTGGACGTGTCAGCGGATGGGTCTATGAAAGATGAGGTGAATCATAGAATTGATGAGGGAAAAAGAGTGAGTGGTGCACTTAGGAGTCTGTGGAGACAAAGAACTTTGTCCTTGGAGGCAAAGAGGGGAATGTATGAGAGTATAGTTTTACCAACGCTCTTATATGGGTGTGAAGCGTGGGTGATGAATGTTGCAGCGAGGAGAAGGCTGGAGGCAGTGGAGATGTCATGTCTGAGGGCAATGTGTGGTGTGAATATAATGCAGAGAATTCGTAGTTTGGAAGTTAGGAGGAGGTGCGGGATTACCAAAACTGTTGTCCAGAGGGCTGAGGAAGGGTTGTTGAGGTGGTTCGGACATGTAGAGAGAATGGAGCGAAAAAAGAATGACTTCAAGAGTGTATCAGTCTGTAGTGGAAGGAAGGCGGGGTAGGGGTCGGCCTAGGAAAGGTTGGAGGGAGGGGGTAAAGGAGGTTTTGTGTGCGAGGGGCTTGGACTTCCAGGAGGCATGCATGAGCGTGTTTGATAGGAGTGAATGGAGACAAATGGTTTTTAATACTTGACGTGCTGTTGGAGTGTGAGCAAAGTAACATTTATGAAGGGATTCAGGGAAACCGGCAGGCCGGACTTGAGTCCTGGAGATGGGAAGTACAGTGCCTGCACTCTGAAGGAGGGGTGTTAATGTTGCAGTTTAAAAACTGTAGTGTAAAGCACCCTTCTGGCAAGACAGTGATGGAGTGAATGATGGTGAAAGTTTTTCTTTTTCGGGCCACCCTGCCTTGGTGGGAATCGGCCAGTGTGATAATAAAAAAAAAAATATATATATATATATATATATATATATATATATATATATATATATATATATATATATATATATATATATATATATATATATATATACTGTTGCAATCAAATTTAGAAATAATGCTTAATATGTCTAGTATCTTGTTTCCATTAACAACATTCCGTGAATTATCATACTGGTTAATATGCTGTATTTTATGCACTTGTGACAGCACACATTACAGCACAAACAGCACAGCACAAACACAGCACAGCACAAACACAGGGCAGCACAAACACAGCACAGCACAAACACAGGGCAGCACAAACACAGCCCAGCACAAACACAGCACAGCACAAACACAGCACAGACACAGCACAGCACAAACACAGCACAGCACAAACACAGCACAGCACAAACACAGCACAGCACAAACACAGGGCAGAACACAGCACAGCACAAACACAGCACAGCACAAACACAGCACAAACACAGCACAGCACAAACACAGCACAGACACAGCACAGCACAAACACAGGGCAGCACAAACACAGCACAGCACAAACACAGGGCAGAACAAACACAGCACAGCACAAACACAGCACAGCACAAACACAGCACAGCACAAACACAGCACAGCACAAACACAGGGCAGAACACAGCACAGCACAAACACAGCACAGCACAAACACAGCACAGACACAGCACAGCACAGCACAAACACAGCACAAACACAGCACAGACACAGGGCAACACAAACACAGCACAGCACAAACACAGGGCAGCACAAACACAGCACAGCACAAACACAGCACAAACACAGCACAGACACAGCACAGCACAAACACAGGGCAGCACAAACACAGCACAGCACAAACACAGGGCAGCACAAACACAGCACAGCACAAACACAGGGCAGCACAAACACAGGGCAGCACAAACACAGCACAGCACAAACACAGGGCAGAACAAACACAGCACAGCACAAACACAGCACAGCACAAACACAGCACAAACACAGCATAGCACAAACACAGGGCAGAACAAACACAGCACAGCACAAACACAGGGCAGCACAAACACAGCACAGCACAAACACAGGGCAGAACAAACACAGCACAGCACAAACACAGCACAGCACAAACACAGCACAGCACAAACACAGGGCAGAACACAGCACAGCACAAACACAGCACAGCACAAACACAGCACAGCACAAACACAGGGCAGAACAAACACAGCACAGCACAAACACAGCACAGCACAAACAGAGGGCAGAACAAACACAGCACAGCACAAACACAGCACAGCACAAACACAGCACAGACACAGCACAGCACAAACACAGGGCAGCACAAACACAGCACAGCACAAACACAGCACAGCACAAACACAGGACAGCACAAACACAGCACAGCACAAACACAGCAAAACACAGCACAAACACAGGGCAGAACAAACACAGCACAGCACAAACACAGCACAGCACAAACACAGCACAGCACAAACACAGCACAGCACAAACACAGGGCAGCACAAACACAGCACAAACACAGCACAAACACAGCACAGCACAAACACATGGCAGCACAAACACAGCACAGCACAAACACAGCACAGCACAAACACAGCACAAACACAGGGCAGCACAAACACAGCACAGCACAAACACAGGGCAGCACAAACACAGCACAAACACAGCACAAACACAGCACACCAAGTTAAAATAACCAGCATCAGTTGGAAAAATGAACACACTGGTAATGTTAAGAAACATTTAGTGCATGTTGATCAGACGATAAAACTGAACAATGAAACATCTGTAGCAGCATCAACGTTGTGTTATCAATGTTGTAGACACTTAAGTAGTTTTAGGAATGTGAAACATGTGTAACAGACACCTATGTAGGTGTTAGTTTATGTTTCACATAGGCGTCACATTAAACTACACAGGTGTCTACTACATATATCTCACATTATCAACGCTGAATACGTGTTTTGCTACACATGTGTCACATTAACACTACACAGGTGTTTGCTACGCATGAGTTACATTGTTAACACAACACAGGTGTTTGCTACGCATGAGTTACATTGTTAACACAACAAAGGTGTTTGCTACGCATGAGTTACATTGTTAACACAACACAGGTGTTTGCTACGCATGAGTTACATTGTTAACACAACACAGGTGTTTGCTACGCATGAGTTATATTAACACAACACAGGTGTTTGCTACGCATGAGTTACATTGTTAACACAACACAGGTGTTTGCTACGCATGAGTTACATTGTTAACAGAACAAAGGTGTTTGCTACGCATGAGTTATATTAACACAACACAGGTGTTTGCTACGCATGAGTTACATTGTTAACACAACAAAGGTGTTTGCTACGCATGAGTTATAGTAACACAACACAGGTGTTTGCTAAGCATGAGTTACATTGTTAACACAACAAAGGTGTTTGCTACGCATGATTTATATTAACACAACACAGGTGTTTGCTACGCATGAGTTACATTGTTAACACAACACAGGTGTTTGCTACGCATGAGTTATATTAACACAACACAGATGTTTGCTACGCATGAGTTACATTGTTAACACAACAAAGGTGTTTGCTACGCATGAGTTATATTAACACAACACAGGTGTTTGCTACGCATGAGTTACATTGTTAACACAACACAGGTGTTTGCTACGCATGAGTTATATTAACACAACACAGGTGTTTGCTACGCATGAGTTACATTGTTAACACAACAAAGGTGTTTGCTACGCATGAGTTATATTAACACAACACAGGTGTTTGCTACGCATGAGTTACATTGTTAACACAACACAGGTGTTTGCTACGCATGAGTTACATTGTTAACACAACAAAGGTGTTTGCTACGCATGAGTTATATTAACACAACACAGGTGTTTCCTACGCATGAGTTACATTGTTAACACAACAAAGGTGTTTGCTACGCATGAGTTATATTAACACAATACAGGTGTTTGCTACGCATGAGTTACATTGTTAACACAACAAAGGTGTTTGCTACGTATAAGTTATATTAACACAACACAGGTGTTTGTTACGCATGAGTTACATTGTTAACACAACACAAGTGTTTGCTACGCATGAGTTACATTGTTAACACAACACAGGTGTTTGCTACGCATGAGTTACATTGTTAACACAACACAGGTGTTTGCTACGCATGAGTTACATTGTTAACACAACACAGGTGTTTGCTACGCATGAGTTACATTGTTAACACAACAAAGGTGTTTGCTACGCATGAGTTACATTAACACAACACAGGTGTTTGCTACGCATGAGTTACATTGTTAACACAACACAGGTGTTTGCTATGCATGAGTTACATTAACACAACACAGGTGTTTGCTACGCATGAGTTACATTGTTAACACTACACAGGTGTTTGCTACGCATGAGTTACATTGTTAACACAACACAGGTGTTTGCTACGCATGAGTTACATTAACACAACACAGGTGTTTGCTACGCATGAGTTACATTGTTAACACAACACAGGTATAACACCCAGCATTCTCTCAAGATGATCTGCCACATAGAAGCGATAAGTTTTAAATTTGTTTACAGGAAGGTGTAAGCATTGTTTATATGAAGGTGTATTGTTTACAGGAAGGTGTAAATATTGTTTACAGGAAGGTGTAAATATTGTTTACAGGAAGGTGTAAATATTGTTTACAGGAATGTGTAAATATTGTTTACAGGAAGGTGTAAATATTGTTTACAGGAAAGTGTAAATATTGTTTACAGGAAGATGTAAATATTGTTTACACTAAGGTGTAAATATTGTTTACAGGAATGTGTAAATATTGTTTACAGGAAGGTGTAAATATTGTTTACAGGAAAGTGTAAATATTGTTTACAGGAAGATGTAAATATTGTTTACAGGAATGTGTAAATATTGTTTACAGGAAGATGTAAATATTGTTTACAGGAAAGTGTAAATAGTTTACAGGATGTAAATATTGTTTACAGGAAGGTGTAAATATTGTTTACAGGAAGGTGTAAATATTGTTTACAGGAAGGTGTAAATATTGTTTACAGGAAGGTGTAAATATTGTTTACAGGAAGGTGTAAATATTGTTTACAGGAAGGTGTAAATATTGTTTACAGGAAGGTGTAAATATTGTTTACAGGAAGGTGTAAATATTGTTTACAGGAAGGTGTAAATATTGTTTACAGGAAGGGGTAAATATTGTTTACAGAGAGAACTTCAGTTTCATCCTTGCATATCTAAGTCATTCACGATTTACATATTGCCAATATTTTTTACTTTCTGGGTAATAATTCAAATAAAAAAACAGCGCCAACAAGGAGTGAGGGAGGGAAGGAGTGAGGGAGAGAAGGAATGAGGGAGGGAAGGAGTGAGGGAGGGAAGGAGTGAGGGAGGGAAGGAATGAGGGAGGGAAGGAGTGAGGGAGGGAAGGAATGAGGGAGGGAAGGAGTGAATGTGGGAAGGAATGAGGGAGGGAAGGAGTGAGGGAGGGAAGGAGTGAGGAAGCGAAGGAGTGAGGGAGGGAAGGAGTGAGGGAGGGAAGGAGTGAGGGAGGGAAGGAGTGAGGGAGGGAAGGAGTGAGGGAGGGAAGGAGTGAAGGAGGGAAGGAGTGAGGGAGGGAGAGAGTGAGGAAGGGAAGGAGTGAGGAAGGGAAGGAGTGAGGGAGGGAAGGAGTGAGGGAGGGAAGGAGTAAGGGAGGAAAGGAGTGAGGAAGGGAAGGAGTGAGGGAGGGAAGGAGTGGGGAAGGGAAGGAGTGAGGGAGGGAAGGAGTGAGGGAGGGAAGGAGTGAAGGAGGGAAGGAGTGAGGGAGGGAAGGAGTGAGGAAGGGAAGGAGTGAGGAAGGGAAGGAGTGAGGGAGGGAAGGAGTGAGGGAGGGAAGGAGTGAGGGAGGGAAGGAGTGAGGAAGGGAAGGAGTGAGGGAGGAAGGAGTGAGGGAGGGAAGGAGTGAGGGAGGGAAGGAGTGAGGAAGGGAAGGAGTGAGGGAGGGAAGGAGTGAGGGTGGGAAGGAGTGAGGGAGGGAAGGAGTGAGGAAGGGAAGGAGTGAGGAGGGAAGGAGTGAGGGAGGGAAGGAGTGAGGGAGGGAAGGAGTGAGGGAGGGAAGGAGTGAGGAAGGAAGGAGTGAGGAAGGGAAGGAGTGAGGGAGGGAAGGAGTGAGGGAGGGAAGGAGTGAGGGAGGGAAGGAGTGAGGGAGAGGAGTGAGGGAGGGAAGGAGTGAGGGAGACAAGGAATGAGGGAGGGAAGGAGTGAGGGATAGAAGGAGTGAGGGAGGGAAGGAGTGAGGGATAGAAGGAGTGAGGGAGGGAAGGAGTGAGGGAGAGGAGTGAGGGAGGGACGCAGTGAGGGAGAGAAGGAATGAGGGAGGGAAGGAGTGAGGGATAGGAGTGAAGGAGGGAAGGAGTGAGGGATAGAAGGAGTGAGGGAGGGAAGGAGTGAGGGAGAGGAGTGAGGGAGGGACGGAGTGAGGGAGAGAAGGAGTGAGGGAGGGAAGGAGTGAGGGATAGAAGGAGTGAGGAGGGAAGGAGTGAGGTATAGAAGGAGTGAGGGAGGGAAGGAGTGAGGGATAGAAGGAGTGAGGGAGGGAAGGAGTGAGGGATAGAAGGAGTGAGGGAGGGAAGGAGTGAGGGACAGGAGTGAGGGAGGGAAGGAGTGAGGGAGGGAAGGAGTGAGGGATAGAAGGAGTGAGGGAGGGAAGGAGTGAGGGATAGGAGTGAAGGAGGGAAGGTAGTGAGGGATAGAAGGAGTGAGGGAGGGAAGGAGTGAGGGATAGGAGGAGTGAGGGAGGGAAGGAGTGAGGGAGAGGAGTGAGGGAGGGAAGGAGTGAGGAAGGAGTGAGCGTAGGAAGGAGTGAGGGAGGAGGAGTAAGGGAGGAAAGGAGTGAGGGAGGGAAGGAGTGAGGGAGGGAAGGAGTGAGGGAGGAAGGAGTGAGGGAGGGAAGGAGTGAGGGAAGGAAGGAGTGAGGGAGGGAAGGAGTGGAGGGAGGGAGAGAAGGAGTGAGGGAGGGAAGGGGTGAGGGGAAGGAAGGAGTGAGGGAAGGAAGGAGTGAGGTGAAGGTGAGGGAGGGAAGGTGAAGGAGGGTGGAGGAAGGATGGGTGGATATGGAAGGAGGGAGGGAGGATGTGGGGAGGATTACGTGAGGGAAGGAAGGAGTGAGTGGTGGGAAGGGTGAGGGAAGGAAGGAGTGAGGGAGGGGGGGGTTTGGTGGGAGGGTAGGGAAGGATGTGAGTGGGGGAGGGTTGGGGATGGAGGTTATTGTGATGGGATAGGAGGATTGGTGTATTTGAGTGAGTGAGGGAAGGAAGGAGTGAGGGAAGAATGGAGGAAGGAAGTGTAAGGAGTGAGGCTTGCAAGGGTGGGGAAAGGAGTGAATATGGAAAGAGTAAGGAGGGAGGGAGGGGCGGAGGGAGGGAGGGAGGGGGGGTAATGAGGAGGAGTTGAAGAAGCCACTTGTAATGTAGCTGAGGTAACAGTTGGTGCAGGTGCACCAGTCTTTTCCTTCAGTTGTATCACCTTAAATTCAAAATAATTATTTAGCCTCTTGTTAAGATTTTCGAAGCTAATATTACCACATTCTGGTTCGGGTTCGAATCCTTCCTATTCCCAGAAAAAAAAATGCTTTATTAACTTCCTACGATTCTCTTCTTGTAAAAAAAAATCGTTCAGCAAATATTAAGCAACTTTGGACCGTGAACAAATATAGAGAGTTCAGAAAGCATTCACTTGCCTTTCCTGAATGTTTTGATGATAACTCACAACTCACAACTTGAATCCAGGTTACAGAGAAAACACAACACATTCAGCTAACTACAGAACGCCAACACATTCACCTGACTACAAAAATGGTATTAGGGAGCACTCTGGCTAAGCTGTACTGTGATCTATGTAGCATAAACCAATATAAATCATGAACCAACACTTCTCTTCATTAGACTATCCGCACTTGTGTATTCAGTAGAGACCTAGGAAAAAATATATAAATTCGCAGAAATGACTATAACAATTCATAAGACACATGTGTAGCATTTGATGTAATTACTGAAACGTTTCACCTTGATAGTAGGCGTCTTCAGTCAAATACAAAGGTGAAAAAACCTGCTGGGCACTTGAAACATTTTGGAAATAACGATACCCAAGCCTTACCTGCGTTTTATTCATTAACTTAAGTGGGTGAATGTGGTGTCTGAATCAGCAGGTATTGACGTTCTTACACTTAGCTTATTGTAGGTTCTTTGGTTTATCAATTTATTAACGATATCTTTAAAAAAAAAGAATAAATGTCACAATACCGAGCTGGAACAAACAAGACATTTTACCACTTAAATCTTATAGAAGATTAAAAATCACAATACCGGACTGGAACAATTCACAAATAACCCGCACATAGAGAGGAATTTTGTATCGATGCTACCGTCCGTCCTCGACAATTGTCAAATCACAACTGAGTGAGACAAGGCAGAGAAGACTAGAGGACTGATGTACATAGGACAGACAGGCAGATATCTGGAAACTAGTATTAAAGTTTAAAGAAATTCCATTATTGAGTAACTAAAAAAGACACAATACCGTGACTGGAACGATACACAAATAACCCGCACATAGAAGAGAGGAGCTTACGACGACGTTTCGGTCCGACTTGGACCATTTACAAAGTCACACTGACTTTGTAAATGGTCCAAGTCGGACCGAAACGTCGTCGTAAGCTCCTCTCTTCTATGTGCGGGATATTTGTGTATTGTTCCATTATTGAGTTTCATGGACTGTAACAGGTCCAGGTACTATAATTATTCGCAAGTTTCACCCATATTAAAGGCCTTGATGTGACTTGAAATTCACTAGATTCAACTTCTTTATAATATAGGCCTATGTATCGATATAATTCATCAGCATCAGCCTTCTTGTAACGCAGAATTTATTATTCACTACTTTAGCATTCATAGAATAGACCTAGTAACAGCCTACAGCTCACTAACTTCATATAATAGGCTAAGCTATGACCTGCATTTTTCTAGTTTTCCCCTGTATAGGCCTAGATTTGGGCTATGATTCGCTAGCTTCTCGTTTAGTATAGCTTTGATTTGGGCTATGATTCCCCAGCATCACCCCTAGTATAGGCCTATGAATTCCTTCCCTAAATGATCCCACCAGCATCCCATCTCAAACCTTCCCAATGGAATTACACCAATTAGCTCCGCGTCACTATTGCTTCCGTAGGCCTAAATTTGAATAGCTGAGGCGAATAATGAGTCGGCCTATGATCAGCATGAGGCGAGGGGAGGCCTAGGCTGAAAGATGGGGGATGAGGGGAGAGAAGGAGAGGCCTACCAAGGCACTTTCCCCTCTTACCCTTTGATTCAGGGAGGGAAGGGAGAGCCGAGGGTAAAGACGGGGACTTTTATTAGATTTGTCCCATGTCAGTCTCTCTCTGTGTCTATGGTGAGTTTTTTAGGCCCACCTCACTTTTGTAATTCCCTCCCTCTTACCCTCCCCACCTTCCCCTCACCTTACCTCCCCTCCTTCCCTTCCTCCCCACCCTGTACATTCCTACCTTTAATTTTTTTTTTTTTTATAAGATGTGGATAAATTTTTGTACACGTGCATGCACACTCACAGACACAGACACATTCAGACTGGAACTGTGACTCAACCCCTGCAACCATATATAAGTGAGTACACACAGAGAGACACTCAAACACATTCACACAAACAGACGGACACACACACACACACATACACACACACACACACACACACACACACACACACACACACACACACACACACACACACACACACGCGCAACACACAAAAAAGTCCAAGCGTCAATCAAAAAGCTCCTGTGACAACCAGCAACTACTACTACTACTGTTACTACTACTATTACTACTACTACTATTACTATAACTACTACAACAAATACAACAACAAATGGAGTAACAGTGAAACAGGAAGTGGGACTACAGAAGAGGTGTCTATAATGACACGGGAAATTTGCTAAGTGAAGTGCGGCAGAAGAGGGAACAGCAGGACAAAGCTGTACAAGAAACTGGTGATAATAAAATCAGCGTCAAGAAGCAAATGAGGAATTCAACCCAGACGTGAAGAAAAAAAAACACGAGAAACAGAGAGAGGATGTAGAGGAATCAGGAATAAAGAGAATCCAATAGGAGATGCAAGAGAGCGTGGGAGAAATATAAAGTACATCAAACTACAGAAACAGAGAATCGGGCAAGGGAGCTAGAAACCAGAGTCCATGGATAAGATGTGAGGCTGAAAGACTGTTTTCTAAATTAAATAGCACCTAAGGCCAAAAATGACCCAAAGATTTTCCACAGCCACATCAGAAAGAAGACGACTGTAAAGGACTAATTTTTAAGGCTGAAGAAGGGAAGGAAGGAGGAAGCCAGTGAATGAGCTTAACAAAGAAGTCTTCACCGAAGAATGCAAATGCTACCTGAAGACACTGTTGCCAGAACAAACAGGTTCTAGAAAACATCAACATAAGAAAACATGCGATGTGACTAGTAAAGAAACTTAAAAAAAAAGTAGGAGCAGACAATACATCTTTATGGGTGCTGCGAGAGCCAGCAGAACCACTGTGTCACCCCATACCTAAGCTCTTCAAACAGTCTCTGTTAAAAGGAGGGCTTCCAAAAATTGGGAAAAGATCAAATTACAAATGGTGCCGTTAAAACGTCCGACTCCCATATGTAGCTTCCTGGGAAGCGCTTCGCAAAAAACTATATAGGGGGGGGGGGGAGTCGTACGTTTTTCCGGCACCAATTGCAGTTTGACTACGGACAACATACGCACTTTGTGTAATAAGACTTTCTGATATTTTCGTAAAATCATATTCAATTCAAACAGTGAAACAAGTGACAAAGCTCTTTCTGGATTTATAACCAAACTTCAACAACTCGCATCACCACCAACTCCAAAAGGTAAGTCCTTTTCTGATATGATGCCACCTTGCTATATATATGATGAATGAAGAAATATATTCTCATATCACTTCACATAAATTTGGAATGATCTTCACTTCTTCACTCATCACATAGACAACAAACACACCTCATACCACTCACAACAATATTCTCTTTCCATCCCCAGATATCTACTACACACGTTCAACTCCAAGGATCTACTGGAAACTAGGGGGTAACGTCTTCTGCTACCGCCATATGACCCCAGTCTGGTGCGGAGACTCCTACGTACCGGACCTATGGTGTGTACTCCAGAAAAACGACTGGTACAAGACACTAGCAATGAAATCAACATTTGACGACTCACTCAGATTATGAGTTCAGCCCCTCCTATACCGCAGACAGACAAAGGTTTTCCAGTCTGACGGAGAATCTGCCAGATATGGGTCAAAGCAGCAATTGGCAGAGTAAGGACAGCACTAAAGGACTGGGCTCTCAGTCTTCCACTGACTGTGGAATGCTTAGCGGAATGGGACCCGAAGCTGATAATCTCGAAATCACCATTAACAAACAGCTGAAGAATGTATCATCACTTCAAATCAGGAAATCACTACACCACCTACTCAAAGATCTTCAATCACAGAATATCCTCCAACTCCGGGAAGGAAGGATTATATTTCATCCCCATCAGGAAAGTCAGACGTAAACTTAATGACTCGGAAGACAACACTGACAGCGTTACTGCTAGGCTACGCAAAAGTCTGGGAACCACATTTCCAAGACCCACAACGTCAACATCTATCACCAGCAGAACTATTGGACAGTTACTCACCCCCACTAATAAAAGACGAGGAAGATCAACAACTCCTAGAAGCACTGATAGAAGCGGAAAACGCTCAAGAGCAACTGAAAGTAGAAAAGACGTACTATGGCAAGAAAAGCCGAAGAGGAACTTCAGAATCTCCTCCACGACACAGACATGGAATAATGGGACAAGATGGAGATAGAAAACAGAGAGATTCATTCGAAACTTCTCCCGACACTCCAGAAAGACCTTCCAGGAGACAGGACCAAGTAAACACCGGGGGACTGGAAGAGAATCAAAATGATCAACAAACACAAACAATCTACACCTTCCTCTTCAGACAAAAACCAAAACCAAAACAACAACGAAGAGTCCCAGACTTCATCCTAGGAGTTGTTGATCTTCCTCGTCTTTTGTTATTAGAGGGTGTAACTGTCCAATAGTTCCGCTGGTGATGGTTGTTGATGTTGTAGGTCTGGGAGATGTGGTTCCCAGACTTTTGCGTAGCCTAGCAGTAACACTATCAGTGCTGTCTTCCGAGTCATATTCATGTTTATGTCTGACTTTCCTGATGGGGATGAAATATAATTCTTCCTTCCCGGAGTTGGAGGATATTCTGTGATTGGAGATCTTTAAGAGTAGTGATTTCCTTGTTGGAAGTGATGATACAGTCTTTAACTGTATTATTAGATTGTTTGTTACTGGTGATTTCGAGATTGTCAACTTCGGGTCCCATTCTTCTAAGAATTCCACTGTCAGTGGAAGACTGAGAGCCCAGTCCTTTAGTGCTAGCCTTACTCTGCCAATTGCTGCTTTGATCCATATCTTGTAGATTCTCGGCCAGATTAGAAAAACTTTGTCTGTCTGCGGTATAGGTGGGGCTGAACTCATAATCTGAGTGAGTCGTCAAATGTTGATTTCATTGCTGGTGTCTTGTACCAGTCTTTTACTCTACAATCTGAGCATGGATCGTTTTTCTGGAGTACACACCATAGGTCCAGTACGTAGCAGTCTCCGCACCAGACTGGGGTCATATGACGGTAGCAGAAGTTACCCCCTAGTTTCCAGTAGATCCTTGGAGTTCAACGTGTGTAGTAGATGTCTGGGATAGAAAGAGAATAGTGTTGTGAGTGATATGAGGTGTGTTTGTTCACTATGTGATGAGTGAAGAAGTGAAGATCATTTTAAATTTATGTGATGTGATATGAGAATATATTTCTTCATTCATCCTATATATATCAAGGTGGCATATCAGAAAAGAACTTACCTTTTGGAGTTGGTGGTGATGCGAGTTGCTGATATTCGATTATAAATCCAGAAAGAGGTATGTCACTTGTTTCCCTGGTTGAACTGGACCTGATAATTGAGGGAGTGCTTTAGTACGTCAGAGAGTGCATGAAATACTCTCAGAAAGTACATGAAAGACACTCAGGAAGTTCCTGGAAGACACTCAGGAAGTACCTGAAATAAATCAGGAAGTACTCAAAGATACTCAGGAAGTACCTGAAAGACAGTCAGAAACTATTCAAAGGTACTCAAGAAGTACTCAAAGACACTCAGGAAGTACTCAAAGACACTTAGGAAGTACTCAAAGACATTCAGAGATATCTGAAAGACAGTAAGGAAGTACTTGAAAGACAGTAAGGAAGTACTTGAAAGACACTTACAAAGTACATGAAAGACACTCAAGAAGTACATCAAAGATACTCAAGAAGTACGCAAAGGCACTCAGGAAGTACTCAAAACACTCAGGAAGTACTCAAAGACAGAAGACAGAGAGTAACTACATCTCAACAACAAAAATTATTATAATCCTAACCACTGTTTTTAAAGGGGTGGACTGGTAAGCCAGTGGAAGACCTCAGTCAAATGACCAAAAGCTCCAGTTGTGGGGTCATCATATGACTAATACCCGCGTCAGGAAACACTTGTCCTGTTTCCTGACAAATCTTATATAATATACCCACATTTCCTTTCCACAAGGGAGATAGTCTTACGTGCAATTGCTTCTTCAAGTTGCAAAATTGAGAAGACTAAAAAAAAAAACTTAGGTTATAGATAAATAACATGTAGAAGTGCTTAAAAATGACTTTCAAAGTTCAGTCCAAAAAAATGGAAGGTCAAGGAGGTGAGGGAAGACCAGACACAGATGAACTTCAACAAAGAATTCTTCAGACTCATAAAGTGTACGACGTATGTTTGGCCAGTCACTGAGTACGCAGCCCCAGAATGGAGCCCACACCTGGCCAACCACAGATGGTCCAGAGGAACCCATTCTCTGCGGAATGGGTGGTAATCGGATGAGATCCAAGGATGTGGAGGGTATCTCCAAGTCCTAGTATCAAAAGCCCATCATCAAGGGTTCCTTGATCTTGTACTGGTTTTGTTGAACCTTCACGACTGAAACATTAAGAAGTGCTACAATGATATTTTGCACAAAATTAGAAACTAATAGTGCTTGCTTACACGTGCACTAATTCGTGAGTGCACGAGTGCATGCGTGCTGAGTGCACGCTAACATACACTTACGAGCAAGTGCATGTCTTCACGTACAAGTGTATGCATATATATGCGCACAAGTACATAAATATACCAGTACAAACGTGTACGTGCACTAGTAAATACATTTACGTGCACAAGTACATCCAAGTACGTGCTCGAGTGCGTGCGTGTACAACAAGGAACATTCAAGCACAGACACTAACAAGCGGACAGTTCCTGAGAACTATTATATGCAAATTTAGCATTAATTGACCCCAGATTGGTGGGGTGATTACTGTGACTCATCACTACCATGTTTCTTGTCTACCAGCTCGTCAAAAACATCAGGAAAATAATTGATACGGGTGGTAGTTGATTGTTGGTGATGGTGGTAGTGGTGGTTGTTGTAATGTTGGCCGTTAGTGATGGTGGCAGTAGGTATTAGTGATGGTGGTAGGTGTTAGTGATGGTGGTAGGTGTTAGTGATGGTGGTAGGTGTTAATGATGGTGGTAGTAGGTATTAGTAATGGTGGTAGTAGCAATTATTGATGGTGTTAGAAGGTATTAATAATTGTGGTACGTATTAGTCAAGTTGTGGTAGCTATTAGTGATGGTGATAGCAGGTATATGTGATGCTGGTAGGTGCTACTGATGGTGGTAGGTGTTAATAATGGTGGTAGTAGGTATTAGTGATGGTGGTAGGTGTTGGCAATGATGGTAGTTGGTATTAGTGATGGTGGTACATATTAGTGATAGTGGTAGATGTTAGCAGTGATGGTAGTAGGCATCAGTGTTGGTGGTAGGTGTTAGTAATGGTGGTAGTAGGTTTTACTGATGGTAGTAGGTGTTAGTAATGGAGGTAGTAGCAATTAGTGATGGTGTTAGAAGGTATTAGTAGTTGTGGTAGCTATTAGTGATTATGGTAGTAGGTGTTAGTGATGGTAGTAGGTATTCGTGATGGTGGTAGGTGTTAGCAATGATGGTAGCCGGTATTAGTGATGGTGGTATATTTTAGCAATGATGGTAATAGGTATCAGTGATGGTGGTAGGTGTTAGTAATGGTGGTATAGGTTTTTGTGATGGTAGTAGATGTTAGTAATGGTGGTAGTAGCAATTAGAGATGGTTTTAGAAGGTATTAGTAGTGGTGGTAGCTATTAGTCATGGTGGAAGTAGGTGTTAGTGATGGTGGTAGTAGCTATTAGTAATGAGGGTAGAAGGTGGTAGGTATTGGTGAGATTGTAGTAGCTGCTAGTGATGGTGGTAGTAGCTATTAGTGATGGTAGTAGCTATTATTGATGGTGATATTGGTGGTTGTTACTTTAGTTGCTATTAGTGATGGTGGTGGAAGTGGTTACAACAGTGGTTATTGATAACGGTGACCTAAGGTAGTTGTGGAAAGGTCGTTGTGGTTGTCGTTATGGTGGTGGTAGTGATGGTGACAGGTGGCTGTTGCAAGTGGTGGTAGTGGTGGTAGTGGTGGTAGTGGTGGTGGTAGTGTGGTACTGGTGGTAGTGGTGGTGGTGGTAGAGGTGGAGGTGGCGGTGGTGACGATGGTGGTGATGCTTACGCCATAGGTGCCTCATAGGTTAGTGGCAGCTCCTACGGCTCACAACCGAAGGACCAGGGTTCGATCCTGAGGCGTGTGGAGACAACGTTCATGTTTCCTTACAGCTGTTGCCTCTGTTCACCTAGGTAGGTATCCGGGTGTGAGCAACCCGTTGTGGGTGGCATCCTGGGAAGGGGGCAGAATAAAAGTACTTGACAGGTCTTTAAAGTAAACCAAGGCCGGATACATTCTGTATACTGAACGTCGTAAAAAAATCTAACTACCAATATATATATAATGTAGTGTAAACTATCGTGACATCATATTAAATTAGAATGTATCGTGATAGATATTGTATTGGAAGTTAACTATCGTCAGCCACTCGTAATACATCCATGTACTGCTGCTGTATATGAGTAACATAGAGAGTAGCACTATTTTATATGACAGTTACACAGTGGAAACAAAAGCTAATTAGGTTTATCTGTTACATTCATGAACAGGACGAATCACATATAGAGACATGTCAAGTCAGTGCTGGGAAACTACAGTAGGGCAATGTGGACATCGCCAAGAATTCCATTAAGGTTCATCAGATACGGAAGGTTCAAAGGTTTCGTTCCAGCATAGATGGAGTTATTATCCCGTAGGAGTTATCATCACGTAGGAGTTATTATCACGTTGGAGTTATTATCACGTTGGAGTTATTATCACGTTGGAGTTATCATCTCTCAATACACAAGAGAATTTTTTTTTTCATGCAAATTCCAATTCTCCCGTGAATGGTATAAACCATTCTGAGAGAAGTCAATTCCCAAGTATCAGCAACTCCAGCTCTGTTGGAACGAAATCTTTGAAGTTGATGTGGCTGATGAACATGTACAGGAAAACCTGACGATGTCCTCGTTGCCCTACTGAAGTCTTTCAGTTTAGGCTGATAGATTTCAACACTATATATGTGACCCATCTTTTCTAATGGAATATGACAGAAAACAGAGACAACTTGCATTTCCGCTGTGTAAACAGAATAATAGAATAACAGGGTAGCAGCACACTGCTGTTCCATCTATGTAACTATCACATAGAATAGTGTAGCAGCACACTTGTTGTTCCCACTATGTACTATCACGTAGAATAGTGTAGCAGCAGATTTGTTGTTCCCACTATGTAACAATAATGTAGTAGCACACTTGTGGATTTTCTTTATAATTTTCCTAAATTCAGCATGTGTAAATACGAATAATATAATTGTGTATTAAAATGGATTCTGATTTGACCCTTCAAGAAATTTTGTGTGAAGGAGGGTGTGCAGCGGCCGCGGAGTGATACGGGGGTGGGGGGGCTCAGGTAGGACGCCATAATGAATTAATGTGTGAGCACTGGTTGTGGAAAAAAAATATTTAGTAATCTGGCATCATCGAGGCCATAATTGAATGGATAGGTCTCAAACTATAATTAATAAGTACTGGAATATTCGCTGCTGAAGAACAGGGACAAAGAATTTGCGGGGCCTCCAGAATTAGGTGGTGATAGTGGAAATAATGAGGCGTCGCCATGCAACACATCCAGTATGTACGCGATTAGTCCATTGATTTAGATTTATAGCTAGCCAGTAGGATTCTGTTTGTTAGGTAGGCGTTGTGGTGCGATCCAACTACAATATAAATGGTACGTAGCAATATAAATTTCTTAATTACCTAACTTTTGGTACATATGTGACTGGTGTCAATTATAAATTCTTAACCTTAGTGGAAATCAGTTCCTTTAATTTTCATACAGTCACATTGTTTTATAATTTACCATTACTGGTATTAATGTTTAATACTGTAATTAATGTAAGGTCAAGCTTTTTTGTGAGAGTGGCGAAGGAGTGGGCTTCGAGGGAGTGACAGTCCTGTGGCCACTGTGACTAAGTCCCACTTACCTCACCTAAATTACTGTAATAATTCAGGTAATACCCTGTAAACTTCATGCAGGTAATTTCTCACAGCATTTGTTGTTCCTACTACGTAACTATCACATACAACAGTGTAGCAGCACGTGTGTTACTCCCACTATGTAACTATCACATACAACAGTGTAGCAGCACATGTGTTGCTCCCACTATGTAACTATCACATACAACAGTGTAGCAGCACATGTGTTGCTCCCACTATGTAACTATCACATACAACAGTGTAGCAGCACATGTGTTACTCCCACTATGTAACTATCACATACAACAGTGTAGCAGCACATGTGTTGTTCCCACTATGTAACTATCACATACAACAGTGTAGCAGCACATGTGTTGCTCCCACTATGTAACTATCACACAGAATGGTGTAGAAGCACACTCGTTGTTCCCATTATGTAACTATCACATAGACTATTGAAGCAGCACACTTGTTGTTCCCGCTATTTAACTATCAAATAGAATAGTGTAGCAGCACACTGCTAATGTATCTAACTTTGTTAAATAAAAAAAAAGCTCTCCTTTGAATTGTATAACAGATGTAATACATCGAGAGGTGTATATCTTTCTCTGTGTATGCTGTATGCCGAGGGTTTACTTTCAATGGAATTAAATTATTCCTGCATAATTGTGAAGAAATTTCATGCAGCCTTAATGACTCTCGTGTGAACGATAGGCTTTAAACCCAATTAACGAATCAATCGAATCTTCATTGCTCAATAATGAGCGAAACATGCCATTACCACAGTTGTGTTATTGCTCCAGTCACCTCCTCGTTCCGAATTTCATCCTAGACTGTACCCAGCATTTAACCAGAGCTCAAATACTACCCAAAACAGGACGCAAAAATCACCCAAACAGTACCCAAAAGCACCCAAACAGCACCCAAACAGCATCCAAACAGTACCGAAACAAAACGCAACTAGTCCACTGGACAAAAAAGATCATGGAGTCCTCTCCTTCCCCCATCCTAGATTTCTTCCTTCACCCTTCCCCATAGATCCCAAGTTGTTGTAATCTCACACCCAGGATGCTGTCATCTCCTTCTCAGGATGTTGTAATCTCGCTCCTAGGATGTCGTAATCTCACTTCCACAATGCTGTCATCTCCCAGGATGTTGTCATCTCCCAGGATGCTGTCAACTTGCTCCCAGGATGCTGTCAACTTGCTGCTAGGATGCTGTCAACTTGCTTTCAGGATGCTGTCATCTCCCAGGATGCTGTCATCTCCCAGAATGCTGTCATCTCGCTCCCAAGATGCTGTCATCTCGCTCCCATCCTTCACTCTTATCTCCTCGTCAATTATGAAAACCACAATGAGAGTCTTCTGCGGTTTTTTCTTCTTCCCGGAAAACCGTTTTAATCTGCGATATTTCGGGTTTATCGCCAGGAATCGCATTAACGAGTTTTGGCTAATAAATGGCCCCAGGCGAGGGAAAGAATTATCATCATTATTCGCTCGATCATTAGCGCTTCTCTGAAGTTTTCGCTCGCGGAGAGTGAACTGAAGACGGCCCGAAAATTACCAAGTATTTGAAATTCGGTCATTGCTTTTGGGGAAAAAAAAAATTAATCACTATCCATCCCCACCTTCCGTCCGTCGGAGCTAGAGTCACGGATGAACGAGAGCATTAAGACCGTAATTGCGTTACGTTGGAAAGCGATTTCCACCCGTTGCGTGGTGTGTTGTGTGGCAGTGTCGGGGGGGCGGGGGACGGCACCGTTGACCAAGATGCCGGAAAAGACAAAGGAGAGCTATTAAAGTTGGCCGCCGCGGCGCTTTGTTAATTACGTTTGCATTCAAATTACTCATTTCTATCACCGCCATTGTCTCCGCTATCGATCTTGTGGCCCAGGGCCCTTCTGTGTGTGTGTGTGTGTGTGTGCCCCGTGGGCCCCTATGTTTTTGCGTGCCCCGGGCCAGTAGACGCTTATGGGACCCCTTATACCACAGTGCCCAGCACTGTTTAGTGAAACTTACGTTAGTTTAGTTATGGCATCAGTAATAGTCCTCTGTGTCCTGAAAGTTATCAGTGCAAGAGAACCTTGATACCTTCAGTGCAGGAGAGCTTTGATACCTTCAGTGCAGAAGAACCTTGATACCTTCAGTGCAGAAGAACCTTGATACCTTCAGGGCAGAAGAACCTTGATACCTTCAGTGCAGGAGAGCTTTGATACCTTCAGGCAGGAGAACCTTGATACCTTCAGTGCAGGAGAACCTTGATACCTTCAGTGCAGGAGAACCTTGATACCTTCAGTGCAGGAGAACCTTGATACCTTCAGGGCAGGAGAACCTTGATACCTTTGGAGAGAAATTAGTGCTAGAAAATGTAGAGAGAATGTTACTTCCCGCACACAGCCAACACAATATCTTAACTATCGGAAACGTTTTAAAATACTGATAATGAACTCTCTGGAACAGAGAATAGAGGGATACCTTATAATATATACATAGAAAACACTCGAGAGCCAAGTCCTCAATCTACACACTGATATAACAACGTACTGAGTAAGAGTTATATTATAAAATACACCCAGTGAAAACCAAGGGCGCCATTGGAACAGTGAGAGAACACTATATCAACATCCGTGGCCAAAAGCCCACTACCAGTAGGTATCAGAAATATTGCTGGAACAAAAGTAGAATTTTCCAAAAGTAAATTAGGTGACTAACTCCTCCAGGTACCAGATCAGTCAGGCTGTGTTGGCTATATAGCCAGATGGCAGCAGAACTTTCTTTCCTGGTTGTATTGTCACAACAACCATCACCCTACACACTTGTGTTGTGTCAAGACAACCATCACACTACACATGCGTGTTGCATCTAGACAACCATATCACTACACATCTGTATTGCATCAAGATAGCCATCACACTACACACTTGTGTTGCATCAAGACAACCATCACACTACACACTTGAGGGGGAGTCACCACTCCAGCAGAGATTATGAAATTGAAGAGCTCTTAGAGTTTGAGCACAACCTGAGGGTCGCTCTTCTGCTCTCTATCTTCTCTTCTACTCTGACCTAATACCTCTCTTCTCTCCCCTCCTCTACGGTCCTCACTCTCTCTCCCTCCTCTACTTTTCCTCGCTCTCTCCCTCCTCTACTTTCCTCGCTCTCTCCTCCTCTACTTTCCTCGCTCTCTCCCTCCTCTACTTTCCTCGCTCTCTCCCTCCTCTACTTTCCTCGCTCTCTCCCTCCTCTACTTTCCTGCTCTCCCTCCTACTTCCTGCTCTCTCCATCCTCTACTTTCCTCGCTCTCTCCTCCTCTACTTTCCTCGCTCTCTCCCTCCTCTACTTTCTCGCCTCCCTCCCCACCTTCTCGCCCTCCTCCTCTACTTTCCCTCTCTCACTCCTCTACTTTCCTCGCTCTCTCCATCCTCTACTTCCTCCTCTCTCCCTCTCTACTTTCCTCGCTCTCTCC
Organism: Cherax quadricarinatus; assembly: GCF_026875155.1. Lineage (NCBI taxonomy): Eukaryota > Metazoa > Arthropoda > Malacostraca > Decapoda > Parastacidae > Cherax > Cherax quadricarinatus. Next base: position 13,157,506 of record NC_069472.1, read on the forward strand.
TTCTACTTCCTCAATCTCTCTCCTCTATTCTCCTCACGCCATCCCTACGGTCCTTCCCTTCTTCTTCCGGTCTTTATACACTGCGAGAGACAGTTGTAATTATACCACAACTGGAACAGTTGTTATTATACCACAACTGGAACAGTTGTTATTATACCACAACTGGAACAGTTATTATACCACAACTGGAACAGTTTTACCACACTGGAACATTTATACCACAACTGGAACAGTTGTTATTATACCACAACTGGAACAGTTGTTATTATACCACAACTGGAACAGTTGTTATTATACCACAACTGGAACAGTTGTTATTATAACACAACTGGAACAGTTGTTATTATACCACAACTGGAACAGTTCACAACTAAACTTCAAATTGGATAAAAAAATAAAAAAACTTGCTGCAGATAAGGCTGTTACTGGGATAATCTTCCTTCCCTTCTTTATCAAGTCATAAGTTAATAAAGCTTAACAGGGATCGAAATGTTGTCACAACCAAAACTTGTTTTTCAGCTTTTGTCTTTTGCTTCATAGGCTATTTAATCCAAATTCTGGACTATAAGGGTTCATGACTGACCTAAATGGCGGTTCGGTTTCATCTCAGATGTGCGCAAATTACCTGAACATAGGAAAATGAAACTTATGACGACGTTTCGGTCCGATTTGGACCATAAACTAGTGGCTACTTAATGGTCCAAGTCGGACCTAAACGCCGTCATAAGTTTCATTCTCTTGTGTGCGTGTTATTTATCTGTTGTTCTAAACACGGTATAGTGCCTTTCTGTTCTTCATCTCAGATGTGTGACTTGGCTGGGAACTCTTCCTTTGCTCTTTCATCTTCCTCGATTTCCCTGATTGTTCTCTATGCTTCGTCCTGATTGTGAGCTTACAATCAGGACGAAGCTTAGAGATTGTGAGTTCACTCTGAAAACTCTCCTCTGTGTGATTTCTCACATTACCAAGGAACAGTTCCTTGATAATGTGAGAAATCACAAAAGCACTTGAAAGTTCACTATTCTTTTCACAGTGTTTGTTCTGCTTATATCACATTATGTCATTGTGGATTTAGTTTTTGAATCTTGTCATGGTTGAACTTTAACCAAGAGTGTCAGCACTGGTTTGTGTAACCTTAGCCTGTATTCTATGACTGTATGTTGCATATGACTCATGAGAGTGTTGCTGCCTACTAGCAGTACATGTACCATTATCCTGGTACAGGGAATGCCTTCCACAACTCATTTACCAAACAACTGTTTACCATGAAGAGTTTCCAGAAGTGGGCCTCGCTCACCTATGACATCACCTCCAGCTGCTTCACCTCATTTTTTTGCTTTAGTATATGACGTCTGGCCACATGCCTATGCTTGGGGGATTGACCACCCCCTACCAACGCTGACGGACTGATTACATCAAAAGTACTACTTTCACTATTTACAGTGTTCTTATTCACTTATATCCGATTAAAGAAGCCTGTTGTGAAGGTGAAACGTTTAGGCAATATATAATATAATATATATATATATATATATATATATATATATATATATATATATATATATATATATATATATACCCAAGTGTTGCACATGTGTCTTATTATTCAACTTGTCGGTATTATATATAATTACTTATGTTAAGAGAATGTACATAGGCTTAGAGCTCTCAGTCTTGTAGGAAGGATTTCTTACAGTGGGTTAGTTTTATTGTCCTTTGAATATTCCAGGTATTTATATATTTGCTGTAATTTGGAGACCAGAACTGTAGCACATAGATGATGATACATAGAGCTGCGGAATAGCCTCTCGACTTTTGTTACTAAATCTTCTTAATATAAATCTAAGCAGTCTTTTGTTTATTATGGATATTTAGGCATAGCTGTCTTTGTTTCATATTTCTGATAACTATGACTCTCATATTCTGTATTATTAACTTCAACATTATTTACAGTAGTGTACAGGTTCCAAGGGCAGTGCATCAGTGAAGTGCATCTATTAAAGAGAGAGAGAGAGAGAGAGAGAGAGAGAGAGAGAGAGAGAGAGAGAGAGAGAGAGAGAGAGAGAGAGAGAGAGAGAGAGAGAGTCAGCTGAAACAATGACCTGTGTGTCACAGTAAGACTGAGTCACCTCACTGATACTTTTCATTTATTTAGCCTGATGAAGTCACTTCAGGAATACTTTTATCCACATTACAATCCAGAGTAAACACGCTTTGTATGGCGCGCACGTGCCTCTGTATGTGTCTTCGTGCATATACTGTATACGGTTTTAATACACTGATTATTAGTTTTATTAATATTATTTCATGGGGGATCGATAAACCTATAGGGTGACATAACGCCTGGGGTAATAAAAGGCATTCAGACTTGATTCCAGAAAATGGAGTACAGATCCACCTCCTTAGATCAAGAGCCCCTCACCAGCGAAAGGTTAAGTTAGGTAAGATTCACCAGGGAACAGTATAATTGTTACATGTCGCCGGTCTTAGTTATATGATGATCCGCCACTGGAGCTTTAGGTCATCTGACTGAGGCCTTCCACTGGATTACCCGTCCACCCCTTTAAAAATTAAAATATAGTAGTGGTTGAGAGAAAACTGGATAATAGGTGGTGAGGGGAAGCTGGTGCAGGTGTGTCGTGGTTACTCTGAGGTGGTGAGGGGAAGCTGGTGCAGGTGTGTGTCGTGGTTACTCTGAGGTGGTGAGGGGAAACTGGTGCAGGTGTGTGTGTCGTGGTTACTCTGAGGTGGTGAGGGGAAGCTGGTGCAGGTGTGTCGTGGTTACTCTGAGGTGGTGAGGGGAAGCTGGTGCAGGTGTGTCGTGGTTACTGTGAGGTGGTGAGGGGAAGCTGGTGCAGGTGTGTGTCGTGGTTACTCTGAGGTGGTGAGGAGAAGCTGGTGCAGGTGTGTGTCGTGGTTACTGTGAGGTGGTGAGGGGAAGCTGGTGCAGGTGTGTCGTGGTTACTCTGAGGTGGTGAGGAGAAGCTGGTGCAGGTGTGTGTCGTGGTTACTCTGAGGTGGTGAGAAGCTGGTGCAGGTGTGTGTCGTGGTTACTCTGAGGTGGTGAGGGGAAGCTGGTGCAGGTGTTTCGTGGTTTCTCTGAGGTGGTGAGGGGAAGCTGGTGCAGGTGTGTCGTGGTTACTGTGAGGTGGTGAGGGTCGCTGCTAGTCACCACTCATCCCACTTCAAGATAAAATATATTAAGTGTTTGTGTAACGTGTTACAACAGGAAAAATTGACATGAGTGGAGATGTTGGGGAAGTCGAGTGAGGTCACTAACCATTCCTTGTCTTACTTTCTGGTAATAAAACATTGTTAGGGGCATAATACCACTGGAGATTTCTTGATAACTGGGAGGCAGTTCAGCTTATATGTATGTATTACCAATTTAAATTGTTGGAGTGCCGCTGCTGCTAGCGGCAGGATGTGGCACTAATGCAAGTGGCGGCCGCCCACACCCACACGCCTACGCCTCATACCCGGCTACCCCCACCCGGGCACTCGAGGCAGCATTTCACCAAGTTTCCCGGGGAGTTATCAGTGCCATTTTGTAGATTAGGCAGCTCTCGCTGCTCCTACTAATCCCTGATTCCTATGCACAAAGGGTGAGTGCCACATCAAACTTTTTTATTTTGATTTACATATATTGCCGATGAGCTCGATCTAAGAGGGGCCTAAAAGACTTGCCAGCCTGGAAAAGGACTTCCAGCCTTGCGGCAACTGCCCCGAGAGGAGAGAATAACGCCTCCGTGAATACATAATTGGCCTTTTACATCCGTGAGATATTTAATTCGAGAAAGGCGGGCGAAGGTGATGCTGGAGAGATGATTAGATGAGGAGAGTCAGCGCCGGAAGTGTCAACCAGGCCACCCTCAGAATTTTTATAAGTAACCCTTCACAGAACCCCCCTCCCCCACCTGTCCCCTGCCCCAGCCTCACCCCCCCTCTCCCAGCCTCCCTCCCCCTCTCCCAGCCTCACACCCTCTCTTCCTCCCCCCCTCCCTCATGCCAGTCTCCCTCATGTGACTCCAGGCAGCCTCTTCCCTCCCTCCTGCAAGTTACGCTCTCCTTGGCCCTAGGGAAAACTTGTTTGTTATTTCGTTGCTCTCCTGTGAGCTGTGTCTTGAAGTGTGCAGCGACAGCTCTTTGAAAAAAAAACCAGGCATGAATAGTTGATAGTAAGGATACAAGTGCATAATAATACCAGCATTACGGCTACTAACTCCTGCTACACCACTACCTAACTTCTCCTAGGGTGACAGTGCCAACTTCTCCCAGGGTGACAGTGCCAACTTCTCCCAAGGTGACAGTGGCAACTTCTCCCAGGCTGACAGTGCCAGCTTCACCCAGTAGATCTAAATGGAATACTGCAAAAAATAATGAAGAAACGTTACAGGATTGGCTATTACGACGACAAACTTCTACAAGAGTCGAAGCATGTTTTGCAACGTGTATCATCTCTTCACTCCTCAGGGTGGACTGTGACTAGTAGAATCATCTAGCTGCAGTGATTCGTTTAACTGAATTTTCAAGGAGTGAACTGACTTACTACTAAAAATTTGAGTGCTTCAAGTCCACATTTGTGTGATATTGCTTGCCATGGAGTTTCATACTATTATTTGGGGCGCCATAATTGTATCTTTTTTTTCAAATTTAAGAAAGATATTATTCTGAATACGATAAATTTGTTTAGTGTCTTAAAGTTTTGTGTGTGTGTGTGTGTGTGTGTGTGTGTGTGTGTGTGTGTGTGTGTGTGTGTGTGTGTGTGGTGTGTGTGTGTGAGTGTGTGGAAAGGTGTGTGTGTGATTCATGTCATCTTTTTCTTGTCATGTCACAGGAGGGCCTGACCAACCAGTGGTAATTCCCCACACCTTGTCTTAGCATGGAGATGTTATATTGTAGGGGTCATCTGCTCTCTGCCTTCTCAAGTCTCATTGTTCGAGAAGTCTATCCTTTGTGTAAAACATACGTGGCGTGGACCCCATGGAGGGTGATCCCCGAAACCTGGAGTCAATGGGGGGAGGATAAGCGCGTAAAGTACCATATAAGCCCAAGGAAACAGATAAGAGAGTGAATCCCGGGAGAATTCTGGTCATGTGGAGAGCACTAAGCAGAGGACTGACAGAGGGCAGTAATCTGGCTCTGTGAGAGGACTGGAGAGTCTGTTGGAGGCTTTGGGCAGACTACGGGATGATAGTTGTGCTTGTGCTGTGTGGAACTTGGGACCTGTGGCTAGAGGTTGACTGAATTCCTAGAAGCGACCTGTCCGACTGAACTTATACTGCAAGTTATTTTCACTTTTGTCAGATAAATTGCATTACCTGTCTCAGCTTGTGTATAATCACCATTTATTTCAATATCAAACACCGTTCTCTTGTCCCCAAATATATTACTGTACAAGAAGTTAATAATAAATCTGAATTTGAGTGGAATAGTATATTCCCTATATGACAAGAGAGATAAAGAGAGATACTCCAATTCTCCAGCTGACGATGTGTCGGAGAGATTATAATCCACGAGCCTTTAGTGACCTTGGGACATTGATGAATAATCAATAAAGACTTTTTATTCTCTTATAACTTTGGCCATTTTGTTTGTAAAATCTTGACATGGAAAATTAACTTCTCAGAACTTTCTTAAGCGTAACTTATACAAATTATTTACTTTAATTAATGGTAAAAAGTCAGATATGTTGATGAATGAGACACGTGTATAACACACGTCTCCAATACTAAAACCATTTCTAAACTCGACTGACGAAGCCTGCTGTGCAGGCGATAGGTTTGGACAATAAACATACTCAGTGTCTTATTCATCAGTAATTATTTCGGTAAAGAAATTAAATTTTTGGGTCATTTGTACCTGATTACGTTTGAGTTCGTGGAGAAATCAGGTCTACAGTTTCTGAGGTACAGAAATTCAATTTGTCAAATGGTTCACCTACTGCCAACGGGTTTAATGGCTAATTTGATATCTGCTAATTCCGAGATTTGATGATAAATTCTCGCGTTAATACCGTCGAATTTAGCTTCAGATCATGAAATGGCCGAGAGAAAAAGGCCGACTAACACGTCAGCATTAATCTTTTCCTTTTACTTGGCTGAATATTAGCAAAAGCACAATCAAGGAAGCCGTCAAAATTACCCACAAACGTGATAATGTCACGAAAAAGTACGATGATAAAATACATTAAAAGCGGGAGTCATTATTTCGTAGTTAATTACGTTATTAATTACATCATTAAATACGTTAATAATTACGTTATTAATTACTATGAATGTTTATTCTAAGTAATGAAGATGAGTAATAGACGGTCACTCCCTAGTAATTTATGTTATTGAATGTTTAAGGACAGGTGAATGTTTCAGTAAATGTTTATGAATAAGTAAATTTTCAGTGAATGTTTAAGAACAAGTAAATTTTTCTGTGAAGTTAAGAACCAGTGAATGTTTAGAACCAGTGAATGTTTATGAACCAGTGAATATTTCAAAACCAGTGAATGTTTAAGAACCAGTAATTTTAAGAACGTGAATTTCAAGAACCAGTGAATGTTTAAGAACCAGTGAATGTTTAAGAACCAGTGAATTTCAAGAACCAGTAATGTTTAAGAACCAGTGAATGTTTAAGAACCAGTGAATGTTTAAGAACCAGTGAATGTTTAAGAACCAGTGAATGTTCAAGAACCAGTGAATGTTTAAGAACCAGTAAATGTTTAAGAACCAGTGAATGTTTAAGAACCAGTGAATGTTTAAGAACCAGTGAATGTTTAAGAACCAGTGAATGTTCAAGAACCAGTGAATGTTTAAGAACCAGTGAATGTTTCAAGAACCAGTAGAATGTTTAAGAACCAGTGAATATTCAAGAACCAGTGAATGTTTAAGAACCAGTAAATGTTTAAGAACCAGTGAATGTTCAAGAACCAGTGAATGTTTAAGAACCAGTGAATGTTTAAGAACCAGTGAATGTTCAAGAACCAGTGAATGTTTAAGAACCAGTGAATATTCAAGAACCAGTGAATGTTTAAGAACCAGTGAATGTTTAAGAACCAGTGAATATTCAAGAACCAGTGAATGTTTAAGAACCAGTGAATGTTTAAGAACCAGTGAATATTCAAGAACCAGTGAATGTTTAAGAACCAGTGAATGTTTAAGAACCAGTGAATGTTTAAGAACCAGTGAATGTTTAAGAACCAGTGAATATTTAAGAACCAGTGAATATTCAAGAACCAGTGAATGTTTAAGAACCAGTGAATGTTTAAGAACCAGTGAATATTCAAGAACCAGTGAATGTTTAAGAACCAGTGAATGTTTAAGAACCAGTGAATGTTTAAGAACCAGTGAATGTTTAAGAACCAGTGAATGTTTAAGAACCAGTGAATATTCAAGAACCAGTGAATATTCAAGAACCAGTGAATATTCAAGAACCAGTGAATGTTTAAGAACCAGTGAATATTCAAGAACCAGTGAATATTCAAGACCAGTGAATGTTTAAGAACCAGTGAATGTTTAAGAACCATGGAATGTTTAAGAACCAGTGAATTTTTAAGAACCATGAATGGTTAAGAACAGTGAATATTCAAGAACCAGTGAATATTCAAGAACCAGTGAATATTCAAGAACCAGTGAATGTTTAAGAACCAGTGAATATTCAAGAACCAGTGAATATTCAAGAACCAGTGAATGTTTAAGAACCAGTGAATGTTTAAGAACCAGTGAATATTCAAGAACCAGTGAATGTTTAAGAACCAGTGAATATTCAAGAACCAGTGAATATTCAAGAACCAGTGAATGTTTAAGAACCAGTGAATATTCAAGAACCAGTGAATATTCAAGAACCAGTGAATGTTTAAGAACCAGTGAATGTTCAAGAACCAGTGAATGTTTAAGAACCAGTGAATGTTTAAGAACCAGTGAATATTCAAGAACCAGTGAATGTTTAAGAACCAGTGAATGTTTAAGAACCAGTGAATGTTTAAGAACCAGTGAATATTCAAGAACCAGTGAATGTTTAAGAACCAGTGAATATTCAAGAACCAGTGAATATTCAAGAACCAGTGAATATTCAGAACAGTGAATGTTAAACCAGTGAATTTCAAGAACCAGTGAATATTCAAGAACCAGTGAATGTTTAAGAACCAGTGAATATTCAAGAACCAGTGAATATTCAAGAACCAGTGAATATTCAAGAACCAGTGAATATTCAAGAACCAGTGAATGTTCAAGAACCAGTGAATGTTTAAGAACCAGTGAATGTTCAAGAACCAGTGAATGTTTAAGAACCAGTGAATGTTTAAGAACCAGTGAATGTTCAAGAACCAGTGAATGTTTAAGAACCAGTGAATGTTTAAGAACCAGTGAATGTTCAAGAACCATTGAATGTTTAAGAACCAGTGAATGTTTAAGAACCAGTGAATGTTCAAGAACCAGTGAATGTTCAAGAACCAGTGAATGTTCAAGAACCAGTGAATGTTTAAGAACCAGTGAATATTCAAGAACCAGTGAATGTTTAAGAACCAGTGAATGTTTAAGAACCAGTAAATTTTTATGAAAATGTCTTACGAGAGTAAGACCCTGACACCAGAGGAGTTTTTATTAGTGCAGCGTAAAGTTCATTTTCCTAAATTTTCTAATTAAAAAAGCAGCTGGTAGAGAAAATTTGGTTTAGAAGTTCACTGTACCTAAAATTTAGAGGCGCACTGTACCTAAAGTTTAGGGACACACTGTACCTAAAATTAAAAAAAAAATTCTGACTGTCTGAAGCGTCGAACTTTAAGTTTTAAGACAAAACTAGCTAAAGACAGTAATAAAGACGCAGGAGAAGAGAATACATCGACTGCAGTGTAGATCTTGAAGGTGGTCTTCAAGACCATGGATGAGATGCGGGTGAGACTCAGTTGATGAACTGCGGGTGGCACTCAGTGGATGAGTTGCTGGTGGCACTCAGTGGATGAGTTGCTGGTGGCACTCAGTGGATGAGTTGAGAGTGGCACTTAGTGGATGAGTTGCTGGTGACACTCAGTGGATGAGTTGCGGGTGGCACTTAGTGGATGAGTTGCTGGTGACACTCAGTGGATGAGTTGCGGGTGGCACTCAGTGGATGAGTTGCTGGTGGCACCCAGTTGATGAGTTGCGGGTGGCACTCAGTGGATGAGTTGGTGGTGGCACTCAGTGGATGAGTTGCGGGTGGCACTTAGTGGATGAGTTGCTGGTGACACTCAGTGGATGAGTTGCGGGTGGCACTCAGTGGATGAGTTACTGGTGACACTCAGTGGATGACTTACTGGTGGCACTCAGCATATGAGTTGCTGGTGACAGTGGATGAGCTACTTATGACGCTCACTGGATGAGCTGTGACACTGGATGAGCTAATTGTGACACTCACTGGACGAGCTACTGGTAGCACTCATTGTATGACCTACTCTTGGCACTCATTGGATGAGACATTGGTGGCACTCACTGGATGAGTTACCAGTGGCAGTCAGTGGATGAGTTACTGGTGGCACTCACTGGATGATCTACCTGTGACACTCAATAGATGAGCTACTGGTGGCACTCACTGGATGAGCTACCGGTGGCACTCACTAGATGACACACTGATGGCACTCACTGGATGAACCACTGGTGGCACTCGTCTCAGAGTGCCTCACCACACGAACATTGCCTTGCTAATTAATCAATTAATTAAAAAGCAGGTGCCACGCTCTGGGCGCGGAGGACCATCTACAAAAGGCAAATTCGTGGCTAGGATCAGGTGGGGCCACACCTAGGGCCACAGAGGGCCGCAGATGGCCACCCACGACCCGGACCCCGTCACCCACAAGAAAGGAACAGATCTGCCAAGAGGAAGCGCCTGAAGCTAACACTCGCTGGAGACCACACCACACCTGAGAGCTCTTCCGGTTTTCAGCAGAGAAAAATCTTTCATCTGAGACCTAATATATATATATATATATATATATATATATATATATATATATATATATATATATATATATTTTATATATATATATATATATATTAACACATCAGCCGTTTCCCACCAATGTAGGGTGGCCCGAAAAGAGGCACGGTTACACTACAGTTATAAAACTGCAACATTAACACCCCTCCTTCAGAGTGCAGTCACTGTACTTCCCATCTCCAGGACTCAAGTCCGGCCTACCGGTTTCCCTGAATCCCTTCATAAATATTGCTCTGCTCACACTCCAACAGCACGTCAAGTTATAAAAATAATTTTTCTCTATTCGCTCCTATCCAACACGCCCATGCATGCTTGCTGAAAGTCCAAGCCCATCGCACACAAAACCCCCTTTACCCTCTCCCTCCAACCTTTCCTAGGCCAAACTCTACCCCCGCCTTCCCTCCACTACAGATTTATACACTCTCGAAGTCATTCTATTTTATTCCATCCTCTTTACATGTCTGAACCACCTCAACAACCCCTCCTTAGTCCTCTGGGTAATAATTTTGGTAATCCTGTACCTCCTCCTTGTTTCCAAATTACGAATTCTCTGCATTATATTCACACCACACATTGCTCTCAGACACAACATCTACACTGCTTCCAGCCTTCTCCTTGTTGCAACATTCACCACCGATGCTCTTCACATCCGTATAACAGCGTTGGTACAACTATACTCTCATATTCCCTTCTTTGCTTCCTTCCATGGATAAAGTTCTTTGTCTCCACAGACTCCTAAGTGCACCACTCACCTTTTTTCCCTCGTCAATTCTATAATTCGCCTCATCTTTCATAGACCCATCTGCTGACACGTCCCTTCTAAATATCTGAATACGTTCACCTCCTCCATACACTCTCCCTCCAATCTGATATCCAGTCTTTCATCACCTATTTTTTTTATCCTCATCACCTTACTCTTTCCTATATTCACTTTTAATTTTCTTCTTTTATATACCCTACCAAACTCATCCACCAAGCTCTGCAACTTCTCTTCAGAATCTCCCAATAGCACAGTGTCATCAGGAAAGAGCAACTGTGACAACTCCCACTTTGTGGTAGATTCTTTATCTTTTAACCCCACATCTCTTGCCAATATTCGAGCATTCACTTCTCTTATCTTCCCGATACCTCTAACTTTCCATTTAATAACTCTCCTCTCCTATTTTTAACTATCAAATCCATTGGTTCCCTAGGCTTCATCAACTTATTAATCTCACTCCAAAATGTTTTCTTATTTTGAACAAAATTTGTCGATAACATCTCACCCACTCTCTCATTTGCTCTCTTTTTACATTGCTTCACCACTCTTCTAACCTCTTTTTTTTCTCTCCATATACTCTTCCCTCCTTGCATCACTTCTACGTTGTAAAAACCTCTCATATGCCAATTTTTTCTCCCTTACTACTCTCTTTACATCATCATTCCACCAATCGCTCTTCTTCCCTCCCGCACCCACTTTCCTGTAACCACAAACTTCTGTAACCACAAACTGTGTACTTTTGATGAAAGGTTTTGAAAACCGCCAAGTTGAAGAATTGAGACACTTATGCAATATATGGGAAACTTTCTTCAATAAAGATTCCCAAATGTTGCATAAGTGTCTCAATTCTTCAAACTGTGTACTACTGCGTCAACTAAAAACGCATCTAATTTGAACAACCTGCCACTGTTATTGTATAATATCAGTGGAAGGGAAGATTACTCTTACTTTCTGCCAGTTGAAAATCGCGTTCGACTCTTGTGCTATACGTATCGAATAACGGTGTTGTGATATTCTAACTTCTAAAAATTTTCCAGTCTGTCCCAAACAGGAGAGACTGCAACCATTGCAACCAACTCTGTAGACACCACCAGCACGCTGTTGGGGTGAATTCTTTATCAGAATGCTTCTAACAGTTCGGGAATTTTTAAAAACTACTTGTATATTAAATCTTTTAAGGGCATTCTGGCAGGATAGATAAATTCTCATTGTATGGGAGGACCAGCACATTCTTGGTCTGAGGTGTTATCCTAGGCTCTGTTCTATAATAAGTTTTCTTAGCTGCCAGCAAAGCAGATTCCATGAACTCCTTAGGATACCGCAGGTTCATGGCAATGTGAAATATTTTCCTAATTTCTTCATTTAAAAACTCCGGACTGCACACTCTATAAGCTCTCAGAAACATAGCAAGAATACACTCCTTTTAACTCTCGTCTCATGGTTGGAATAATAGTGAGTGTATGAGCATTGAGCATACATTATTGGCCTTCCTATATACTGATGTGTGGATAACACAAGATGTCCTCCACATATCTGAGCCATTTAGCTCTACATGTCAGGATATGTTTCAACAGTCTAACCTCGAAAAATTCCATATACAGATTGCTCAATAGGGAAGACAACGGATTACTTATAACCATTCCCTGCCTTTGAGCACAGTATTTTCCCTCAAACTCAAACTTGCAATCAACTGCACACAACTTAATCATTCAATACTGGTATTTTTATCAAAAGGCAAAGAGAACTCATCCAATTCTTCTTCCAGATCAGACAAGCAAGTCGGGGACAGGTACTCTCGTGAACAACACAGTGACATCAAAACTTACTAGTGTAAAATCATTAGACATGTTGATATTTTGCAATTTGTCGATGAGATCATGTTTGTTTTTAAGTGTGAGTGTATGTATATATATATATATATATATATATATATATATATATATATATATATATATATATAATATATATATTGCAATAAGATCACAGTAAACAGGTGATTTCGGAATATGCAAAACAACCACTCTGAAAAAATAGAGAAATTCCAAGCGCTTTCGTGACTACTCACATTATCAAGGAACTATGAAAGTAAAGTATGTATGTATAATGTTCGCCAAGACCATAGTCCTGGCACGGGTCTCAATCTTGCGATGACCCGTCTCTGGCTCCCGAGGGAGAAAGGTTTCTACAATGATGCGACATATGCTGTTCAAGCACTCTTCTGGTCAGTTCAACTCGTGCATCTCATAAGCGACAACACCGTATGTACTCCTAACTATGGACACTAGCGAGGAGGAGGATATGTCGTTATCACAGGTAACAGCTTGTCTGGTTCGTTGACTCCATGGTACACTAGTGTGGCCGCAGTCATCTCTGGTTCCTCTTCGGGAAGGAATATCACTCCTAGTTGCCTGCGGAGCGTCTCAGTAACTTCGCACTCCAGAAGATAGTGTGTTAGGGGCCGCTGGACAACGTGCTGACAGTACTGGCACATCTCCTCCTCAGCCTTGTCTACCATCATCTTGGCTGTGGGAAAGCCCAAACGAAGCCGATGGATGGCGGTACACTGCGCTCTGGACCAGCTTCTATCATATGGAGGGGGTTCTCCCTGAGTCGCTGCTCGGTACCACTGTTGAGATGGGGTATCACCTAAGACCTCCCCCATAAGTTTCATGGCTCTGGCAGCCACAAGTTTGGTCTGTCGTAGGCTGATTGGGACAGTAATCCCAATCAGCCAATGCTCTATTTATTCATGTAAGAGATTTTAACCATCCAATTGATTTTCAAAAAGTTGAGAAAGTAGTATCAAGCAAGTCCATGGTCGACAGGAATATAATTGAATCTTGTTTCATAAAAAGCAGTTTTGACAATAATATGAATATTTCCTTTGGTTTATATAAATTAGATCCATTCATAATTAATAGAATTTGGGAAGAATTTAATAATACACTGGACAAATAATTTTTAAATTTTCTTAGGTAGAAGAGTTTGTGGGGTGAGTTGTGCAAAGGACCTACCCAAGTTGGGTCGGCGCGCGTCAGGTGTTTAACCGATGTGGGATCTGATAGTGAGGTGCTGGCCAGACCCCTTATATAGCTTCCTTGTATGCTTTACTTTCATAGTTCCTTGATAATGTGAGTAGTCACGAAAGCGCTTGGAATTTCTATTTTTTCAGAGTGTTGTTTTGTAATATATATATATATATATATATATAATATAATTTATATTTTATTAATATAATATATATATATATATATATATATATATATATATATATATATATATATATATATATATATATTATATATATAAATAATAATATATATATATATATATAATATATATATATATATAAATATATATATATATAATATATATATATATATATATATATATATATATGTGTGTGTGTGTGTGTGTGGTGTGTGTGTGTGTGTGTGTGTGTGTGTGTGTGTATGTGTGTGTGTGTATGTGTGTGTGTGTGTGTGTGTGTGTGTGTGTGTGTGTGTGTGTCTGTGTCTGTGTGTATGTGTATATGTGTATGTATATGTGTATGTGTATATGTGTGTGTGTGTGTGGTGTGTGTGTGTGTGTGTGTGTGTGTGTGTGTGTGTGTGTGTGTGTGTGTGTGTGTGTGTGTGTGTGTGTGTGTAAGAAATCACATTAAATCGTGTTATTGGAAATATGCAAAAATAACACCGTGAAATTAAGAAATAAAACCTGAACGCTTTCATGTGCTTACACACATATCTTCAGACGAATAGGCATACATACATAAACACGTCAACAAACTTCGATGAATTCTACGTAGCATATGGATCTCTCAAAGCAGTGAAGCTGTGGCGTAGTGAGAGTAGCTTTCGAGAATGCATTCTACCTCGTAATAAGGAACGTGATTTTGAAAGCCGTTCGAGAGCATTCCTCCTAGTCTTTTCATCTATTCCTTTCATGTGGTTATAACGAAGACCCGACTGTTATTTGGCGAGCATGGTGTCACCTTGTTAAAGTGCTTCCAGCAGGGAGACCCACTCTCCCCATCAGAGGTTAGAGATCTCACAGCTGGACTGAGCAGTGGACTCAACATCTGGTCCTGGATTATGGTGCTCTGGTACGTACAGAAGAGTCCTTCGTAGTAGATCTTCGAGAGGTAACGTTACGGAGAGAATTTTTCGGACTCGTCCTAAACTCCTCCAAATGTGAAATCGTCTTGACGAAACAGCCAATCATTACTGCTGTTAGACCCATAATTCCGGACTCTCAACTATCACCTGCACTAATAGCATCTTATTAGGAGCATCGTTGGGTTCTCTAGCCCTCAAGAGCAAACTGAATAAATTGAAGAGGAAGAAGTTGAGAATAAGCTATTTAGATGCCCAGGATTTCGGGTGTTCTCTCTAACCTGTTTTTTGAGGGGTGTAAATTCCTGTGACAGCCGAAAATACAAAGGACGCAAAGAACGCCTGAAATCTATATTCTTGAAAGAACTAAATCTCTTACTGGCAGATCACCAACGTGATGAAGCAACATTTTCAGTGAGGTGGTGGAGGGTAAATAGATGTTCACAAAGAAACAGACAGTATTACCAGCATTACTATCCTCATCCATTACATCCAGTGAACTAGTAAATTAGATTGTCTCAGTGTCTCATTGCAACAGTTGCAGTGTATAAGGAAATCGCCTCGGCAATGCCTCAACTCCCAGCGGTGAAGTCACTACATATTGGGTATATTCTCTTGGCTATCTCTAAGTCCTCCTTGGGCACTCGATTTCAACCTTATGGCCATTCACACTGGCGTAGTTCTTCGCCCAGTCGCCCCCATACTCACCCAACACAGGTGTAATTATTCCAATCTCCTTGACCTCATCTGTCATAGAATACAGGACATAAAGTGGCTAACAATAACATCAAGCAAAGCCTCGCCATAGCTCTTTGAGCGCCAGAATGGGAATCCCAGTTAACCAGACCCAATGGCAGCTATAATCACCAGGGTGGAATTACTCTGCTATCCAGAAAAGACTACGTTGATAGCAAGTGACAAACAACTCTTGTGTCTGTACAATACAATGATATCCTAAAGCTTAACTGGTCGGTGCCGCCTGTTTCAGGGAAACTGAGAACCGCAAATACAAAGTCTCGCAGAATGCTACTGCTTCAGAATGAAGCTATGTGCACTCACTCTTCTACAAGAACTAAGTGATAAACTTGTCAGGAAAAAAGCAGACTCCAGAACGATCAGCTTTCCTTTCCAGAGACTCTGCTGAGATTCAGAGAGGTAATGGCCTTCAGCATCCTGATCATGCGTCCCACAGCTGGGCAGTTAACTGAGGTGTTTAAAATACTGGTTTAGTGTCACACATATTTTTCTTATTCCCAATCCATAATTTAAAACAACGTCTTTAATTTTATTTTAAAACACATGCCATTTCCCAGGAAAATAAGGCGATCTAAAAAAGTGCAGATACATTTATCACCATACCTTCAACACCTGTCTTGCCAGGAATGTGCAGACATCACAGTTCAATTGACCATCAGAACTGCAACATCTCCCCTCCCCTCTTATACTCCCCACACCCAGGACTCAAGGAAAACTGACCAGTTTCCCATGATTTCCTTCATAAATGTTACCTTGCTCACTATAACTTCACATCAAGGCATAAAAATCACTTGCCTGCTCTCACTCCACTCTAAGACGTTCACACAAGCCTCCTGGATGCTACGTGCTGTAGTAACCAAGCCATCCATTCTTTACCTACTACCTCCAACTGTTCTTGGCATGACTCCTACCCCTTCTTCCTTATACTTCTGATTTATATATTACCTTGGTCATCCTATTTTGCTCCATCCTACTAGACACACACACACACACACACACACATACACACACATACACACACACACACACACACATACACACACACAAACACAAATAAACACTCACGCACACACACAGAGAAAAACACACACACACACATATATACATACATTCACATACGCAAACACACACACACATAAATACACATATACACAGAGACAGATAGACACACACACACACACACACACACACACACACACACACACACACACACCACACACACACACACAACACACACACGACACACACACACACACACACACACACACACACACACACACACACACACACACACACGCACACACACACACTCGTGGAGGAATCACGCGGTTTGAGCTCGTGTTTTGGTGGTAATTTCTGACTGTACCATAAGGAATAGAGTGTGGGATATAGGCGTGTGCACGCACAAGAGTGAATATAATCACTTAAGCCCCGAAAAAAGGAAATATAAGTGATCACAGAAAAGCAATTTAGTAAATAGTGACAGTTACTATGTGGGGGCCGTTGGAAGGAAGGTGAACGGCTGTGTCAGCCCTAAATAGTGTTGCCATAATAACACAGCGGGGTATTTGAAGAATAAGTGCGACTTAAGATCAGGGAGATAAGAGTATAGATAAGAGATAAGAGTATAGATGTGTCAGTAAATACAGTGAGTGAAAAAAAAATAGATGAGCTAGAGACCACAGTGCCTACAGGAAGTTAGTGGAAAAATTACCGAGAAGCATCAAGCATTTTCATACTGGGACCCAGGAGGACGACAACATTACTCCACTGCCAGCCGCAAGTAATATTCACCTAGTTTGAGTTGCATGGGGTCAGCACCAGTCTCTAGCTGGAAATTGGGGGTCACTCTCCTCGAGCTATCAGAATTAGAATAAGCAGCATTTACTTGCATTTAATAGAATTTATTGAGGTTTAGGAGAGTTAAGCAGTTAATGATAGATAGCCTAGTATGAGAGGTAGCCTAGCGAAGCCTAGCATACAGAATTGAACGTAATTATAGGCACAAGATAGTACAGTGGGAACCAAGAGATTGGGTACATATGCAAAACATATGTAGTACATACGAGGGAAATAAGGACTGCTTACATAAACACAAGCATACACACACACATACACGCACACTAGGTGAGAACAGGATCTGCTGTTAGGCACTTGAATAGCTGTAGCACACACACACACACACACACACACACACACATACATGCATACACATACACATACACACACATATACAGGATTTCACACCTTTATGTGAATTGACCCTCTAACCCTTCCTTCTCTCTCCGTCTCTGTCTCTTTTCCTCTCTTCCTCTCTCTCTATTCTTCTCTCTCTCTCTTACTCTTTCTGTCTCTTCCTCCTCTCTTAATCTTTCTCTCCCTTCCTCTCTCTCTATTCCTCTCTCACTGTCTTCCTCTCTCCCCCTTTCCTCTCTCTCTCTCTCTCTCTCTCCTCTCTCTCTCTCTCTCTCTCTCTCTCTCTCTCTCTTCTTCCCTTCTCTCTCCCTTCTCTCCTTATCTTTCCCTTCTCTCCTCTCTTTCTCTCACTCTCTCCCCCTTTTCCTTTTCACTCTCCCCCTCTCTCTCCTTCTACCTTTCCCCCTCTCTCTCTTTCTCTCTCTCTTTCTCTCTTTCCTTTACTAAAAACAAAAAAAAAAAATATGGTTGGAACTCGTAGGAATCAGGGATCAGATGACAATGGTATTGGTAGGGAGGAATGGATGGAGGAGCAGTGGAGAAGGATGGAGCAAGAATGGGAGAGAAAATTAGGAGAGCTTTCTGAAAAAATGGAGAAAGAGCTCTCTGCAAAATGGGAAAAGAGGTTGGAGAAGGAGACGAAGAAGTGGGAGGCACAAGTCGAAACTGCAGTAGACAGGGTAAGGGTCCTAGAGTTTGAGGTAAACAGGCTGAAGCAAGTCTCAGGGGCAGTGACCAGAGAAGACACAGCATATGAAGCTGAGAGGCTGAACAGGAAGGAAGGAGATATGAATTATGCTAAGGTCATATCAGCCTGCAAAGAAGGGTCAGGGAGTAAAAGGAAAGAGCAGCTGGGTGCCGATAGAGAGGGAGATAAGTCGAATGCTGAGGCACAACCATGCTACCAAGAGCCACTGGAAAAATCAAGGGAGAAAATGACCATATACAGACAGGAACCAGAGTCACAGAGGGAGAGGCAATGGGAGGAGGAAAGGGCAAAATCAGTGTTTATCCATGGGCTTCGGGAGAGAGAGGAAAAGACACACACTGAAAGACAGCAGGAAGAAAGAAAGGAGATTGAGAAAATCATCACGGAAATAGAGGAAGAAGACGTGGACGAGATTGTAAATTTTTAGAGAATAGGGGGGTACATGAAGGGGAGAAACCGACCGATCAAGCTGATTCTCAGGACAGAAACAGTGAGGAACAGGATCCTCAAAGAGAAACCAAGGTTGAAAAACTCGGAACAGTACAAGAAGGTGTTCCTAGATAGAGACAGAACACAAACAGAGAGACAGCAGCTGAGGGAGAGGACAAAAAAGCGAAAGGAGATAGGAAAGGAAACAAGGATGGAACCAGAAGTGGTCAGTCAGAGCAGAACAGAGAAGCAAGGGCAAGCACACACACAACTATCCTCAGAACCCCACAACCTATCACACCATCCCAACACAAACTACAATCCATACCCACAGCTTCCACCCAACCCCCAATCGTAGAATCCCACAGTATGCTACCAGGTCTCCCACCCCCACAGGCCCCCCAAACCACAGTATTAGAAAGGAAACTGAAGGTATGGTACACAAACGCTGATGGAATAACAAACAAGTGGGAGGAGTGGCACGAGTCAAAGAGACATCACCGGACATCATAGCGCTCACAGAAACCAAGCTTACAGGTATGATAACAGATGCCATCTTTCCAACGGGATACCAGGTCCTGAGGGAAGACAGAAGGAACAGGGGGGGGTGGAATAGTGGCACTGCTGATCAAACACCAATGGAATTTTGATGAGCTGGAGAGAGGAGACAGCGGAGAAGAAAGTGATTACATAGCGGGAACGCTTCACTCTGGAGGTCCCAAGGTGGTAATTACAGTGATGTATAACCCACCACAGAACAGCAGGAGACCAGGGCATGAGTATGACGAGAGCAACAGAGCGATGGTTGACACACTGGCTGCAGTGGCCAGAAGAGCTCATGCATGCAGGGCAAAGCTCCTGATCATGGGTGTGAGGGAAAAATTCAATAGATAGGAGTAGAGAGGGAATATATATATATATATATATAATATTAACAATAGTTTCATTGCCGGCTACTCGTTAAGGTAGGGTCAGCCTAGCTCCCGATATTCCCGCCTTTTCTCCCCCAACCCCTAAATTGATAGTTTGTCTGCTGGCTACTAGTTAAGGTAGGGTAAGTCAAGCTCCCGTTTTTCCCGCCTTTTCTCCCCCTCCCTGAAAGTGATAGTTTGACTGCCGGCTGCTTGTTAAGGTAGGGTCAGTCTAGCTCCCGCTATCCCTTCCCCTCCCTCTTCCCCCCCCTCGAAAGGTGACGTGTGGGGCTCTGGTCAAACAGTAAATCACTCGACTCACAGCTCCCAACACTACTGTAAGTACATGCCTGCCTTGTATTCTAGTGGATTTATTGGTTAAAAGCTTCACTTTTGACCAATAATAAACTTAGTCCTTTCAGCCTTGCTCTATGTTGACTGTTGTAATAATCACCACATATTTCAAGTATCAGACTTACCATGGAGAGTGATTATTTAAGCAGTGGGTAACCTGTCTATCTTTCCAGCTTGGATGTCAGAGAGGGTCACCTGGCAATCAACGAGTAGAACAGGAGAAGGACTAACGTCCAGAGACTTCTCCATTTTGTATTGAAGTACCTGTGCACCTGTATGAAATTGCAGGACGTAACTCCACAGCATTGCAGCGGTAAAGAAGCTGCTTTCCTGTCTACAGGATAGAATACTCACTGGTATACTGTGAAGAACTAGCCAATGGTGGTCACCAATACCTGCGACCCCCCCCCCCCATCATCAGCAACGGCTACGATTTCAACAACAGTGTCACCAACACCAGACACCCACGTTTTATATACATTTAAATTAGCGTTGAATTCAGTTATCATTTATATTTTTCATTTTTCATTTTCTTTAATGTAGGATTAATATTTCATATTTCAGTGTTTTACATTTTATATTTTCTATATAATAAAGTGTTTATGTTTGTCTGTTATTATTTCTTTTTCTATTCACTAATTTTCCTGAGGAGGAGCCAGCCTGAGTAATACTGAATGAAGTTGTTACAGGGCTGAGTAAGCCTTCACAATGGGCGACTTTAACCACAAGGAGATCGACTGGGAGAACTTGGAGCCACATGGGGGCCAAGATACATGGAGGGCTAAGATGACTGAGGTGGTACTGGAAAACTTCATGCACCAACACGTAAGGGACACTACAAGAGAGAGAGGAGAGGATGAGCCAGCAAGACTGGACTTAGTATTCACCTTGAGCAGTGCAGATATTGAGGACATCACATATGAAAGACCCCTTGGGGCCAGCGATCATGTGGTTTTGAGCTTCAAATACACAGTAGAGCTACAAGTGGAGGGGGAAGCAGGAAAGCCAGGACAAATGAAACCAAACTACAGGAAAGGGGACTACACGGGAATGAGGAACTTCCTGAACGAGGTTCAGTGGGACAGAGAACTGGCAGGGAAGCCAGTTAATGAGATGATGGAATATGTAGCAACAATGTGCAAGGAGGCTGAAGAGAGGTTTGTACCCACGGGAAACAGAAATAATGAAAAAGCCAGGATGAGCCCATGGTTCACCCAAATGTGCAAGGAGGCAAAAACCAAGTGTGCTAGGGAATGGAAGAAATATAGAAGGCAAAGGACCCAGGAGAATAAGGAGAGCAGTCGTAGAGCCAGAAACGAATATGCACAGATAAGAAGGGAGGCCCAACGACAATATGAAAACGACATAGCAGCGAAAGCCAAATCTGACCCGAAGCTGTTATACAGCCACATCAGGAGGAAAACAGTCAAGGATCAGGTAATCAGGCTAAGGAAGGAAGGAGGAGAGACAACAAGAAATGACCGTGAAGTATGTGAGGAACTCAACAAGAGATTCAAAGTGTACACAGAGGAGACAGAAGAGGCTCCAGAGGGACGGAGAAGTGTGGCACATCACCAGGTGCTGGACACGGTACACACAACCGAGGAAGAAGTGAAGAGGCTTTTGAGTGAGCTAGATACCTCAAAGGCAATGGGGCCAGATAACATCTCTCTATGGGTCCTGAGAGAGGGAGCAGAGGCGCTATGTGTACCCCTAACAACAATATTCAATACATCTATCGAAACAGGGAGATTGCCTGAGGCATGGAAGACAGCAAATGTAGTCCCAATCTTTAAAAAAGGAGACAGACATGAAGCGCTAAACTACAGACCAGTGTCACTGACATGTATAGTATGCAAAGTCATGGAGAAGATTGTCAGGAGAAGAGTGGTGGAACACCTAGAAAGGAATGAGATCATCAACAGCACCCAACTTGGTTTCCGGGACGGGAAATCCTGTGTCACAAACCTACTGGAGTTCTATGACATGGTGACAGCAGTAAGACAAGAGAGAGAGAGATGGGTGGATTGCATTTTCTTGGACTGCAAGAAGGCGTTTGACACAGTACCACACAAGAGATTAGTGCAAAAACTGGAGGACCAAGCAGGGATAACAGGGAAGGCACTACAATGGATCAGGGAATATTTGTCAGGAAGACAGCAGCAAGTAATGGTACGTGGCGAGGTGTCAGAGTGGGCACCTGTGACCAGCGGGGTCCCACAGGGGTCAGTCCTAAGACGAGTGCTGTTTCTGGTATTTGTGAACGACATGACAGAAGGAATAAACTCTGAGGTGTCACTGTTTGCAGATGACGTGAAGTTGATGAGAAGAATTCATTCGATCGAAGACCAGGCAGAACTACAAAGGAATCTGGACAGGCTGCAAACCTGGTCCAGCAATTGGCTCCTGGAGTTCAATCCCACCAAGTGCAAAGTCATGAAGATTGGGGAAGGGCAAAGAAGACCGCAGACGGAGTACAGTCTAGGGGGGCAGAGACTACAAACCTCACTCAAGGAAAAAGATCTTGGGGTGAGTATAACACCAGGCACATCTCCTGAAGCGCACATCAACCAAATAACTGCTGCAGCATATCGGCGCCTGGCAAACCTCAGAACAGCATTCCGACATCTTAATAAGGAGTCGTTCAGGACCCTGTACACAGTGTACGTTAGGCCCATATTGGAGTATGCGGCACCAGTTTGGAGCCCACACCTAGCCAAGCATGTAAAGAAACTAGAGAAAGTGCAAAGGTTTGCCACAAGACTAGTCCCACAGCTAAGAGGTATGTCCTACGAGGAGAGGTTAAGGGAAATCAACCTGACGACACTGGAGGACAGGAGAGATAGGGGGGACATGATAACGACTTACAAAATACTGAGAGGAATTGACAAGGTGGACAAAGACAGGATGTTCCAGAGACTGGACACAGCAACACGGGGACACAGTTGGAAGCTGAAGACACAGATGAATCACAGGGATGCTAGGAAGTATTTCTTCAGCCACAGAGTAGTCAGGAAGTGGAATAGTTTGGGAAGAGATGTAGTGGAGGCAGGATCCATACATAGCTTTAAGCAGAGGTACAATAAAGCTCATGGTTCAGGGAGAGTGACCTAGTGGCGACCAGTGAAGAGGCGGGGCCAGGAGCTTGGACTCGACCCCTGCAACCTCAACTAGGTGAGTACAACTAGGTGAGTACACACACACACACACACACACATACACACACACACACATACACACACACACACACACACACACATACACACACACACACACACACACACACACACACACACACACACACACATACACACACACATACACACACACACACACACACACACACACACACACATACACACACACATACACACACACACATACACACACACACACACACACACACACATACACACACACATACACACACACACACACACACACACACATACACACACACACACACACACACACACACACACACTCACATACACACACACACACACACACACACACACACACACACACACACACACACACACACACACACACACCAAAGAGATACCCGCAATATTCTTTTGCCAAAGACTGGAATAAATTCTTGGGAGGAAAATATAATTCCACAAGACATTTTATTCAATTGCTGGCCATTATAGCGGTTTGTTCGGGGGACCTGCATTTGCATAAGGTCATCATGAGGAATAAAGATACGCATTATCTTTGCAATCTCAAGTTATTCCGAATTTCGCATTTTCTGACGGATAAAGAAATTTGATATAGCAGCGACGTGTGTTGCGTCGTACCTTGAGCGATTCTTTTAAATGTGCAATTTCGTCTGGAATGTGATAGAAATGATGTTTTGATTTTGCCTTCGCGTCTTTCAATGTTTCCAGATGTCACAATATTCCGTCTCGTGTCAAAATGCTGCGTCCCTCAACACTTCAGTATTTTCTTTTGCTGTCTGGGGCGCTTCTCGGTCCTCTTGTCTTCAGTTCCCAATGCCAGTAGTGAAGGTATTAAGCGCAATAATAAAATATACGTCTACAAATCGTCTTTGTGTACTATGAGAGGAGAATAAGTCGCTTTTATGGAGTAGTTACGAAACCTTCAAGAATTTTCCCCAGCAACACAGAGGCGATCAGTCACTGTGTTCCAACCTTCCACATGGCCTCGACTTCGACTACACACGACCGGTATTATACGTGATATTCATATAAACACATACAACCCCATTCACAGGACAAACCTCTCACATGAATGTTTATTATCTGTTAAGCCTTAGGCCCCTCAAAAGCCTATTATTGCAATAATGTTGAAAATGTGAAGAAACTCCGACAGCGTGGCACCATACTCCAAGTATGTCCGTAAGAGCATCCTATCTAAACTCATCTAACCTAATTTATATGGTAGCATTAGTATAACATTGTGATATAACCATATACAGCACGTAACCTTGTGATCCAATCATGTAACTTTGTGATCCAGTCATATATGTAACTTTGTGATCCAGTCAGATACGTAACGTTGTGATCTGATCATCTTGGTGATGTTGTGATCCAGTCATGTAACGCTGTGATCCAATCATGTATGTAACGTTGTGATCCAATTACCTATGTAACGTTCTGATCCAATTACCTATGTAACGTTCTGATCCAACCAAGTACGTAACGTTGTATCCTATCATGTTATTAATGTTGTGATCCAATCATTTTAATTATCTTTTGATCAAGTCATGTATGTAACGTTATCATCCAATCATGTATGTAACGCTATCATCCAATCATGTATGTAACGTTATCATCCAATCATGTATGTAACGTTATCATCCAATCATGTAACGTTATCATCCAATCATGTATGTAACGTTATCATCCAATCATGTAACGTTATCATCCAATCATGTATGTAACGTTATCATCCAATCATGTATGTAACGTTATCATCCAATCATGTATGTAACGTTATCATCCAATCATGTAACGTTATCATCCAATCATGTATGTAACGTTATCATCCAATCATGTAACGTTATCATCCAATCATGTATGTAACGTTATCATCCAATCATGTAACGTTATCATCCAATCATGTATGTAACGTTATCATCCAATCATGTATGCAATATTGTGATCCAGTCATAAATTTGTAACATCGTGATCCAATCATATAAGTAACAATGTACTTTTGATACATTCTTGATGGGTTTCGAGAGTTTTCCTACTCCCTGAGCCCGGCTCTAGGCCAGACTTGTTTGATGCTTGTCTGGTCAACCAGGTTGTTGCTGCCGGCGGATCTTTCGCCCACATGTCAATCACTTCCTGGTTGATTTGGCACTTAGCAGAGGTATTTGTCAAGTTTTCTCTTGAAGACGTCAACACTTGTTCCGGCAGTGCCTCTGATATTTTCCGCT
This sequence comes from Cherax quadricarinatus, assembly GCF_026875155.1. NCBI lineage: Eukaryota > Metazoa > Arthropoda > Malacostraca > Decapoda > Parastacidae > Cherax > Cherax quadricarinatus. The sequence goes on from NC_069472.1 coordinate 13,183,106, forward strand.
AGAGTGTTGAATAGTTTGGGATCACGGATAATGACACAATGTTCTCTTATTGTGCCCACGGTGCTCCTGCTTTTCACTGTGTTAATTCTACATTTTCTCCCATATATGTCACTCCAGTATGTTATGGCAGTGCGTAGATTTGGAACCAGGACCTCAGGTATCTTCCACGTAGTATATAATATCATGTATACCTCTTCTCCGTCGAAATTTGTTAGTTTTCTATGGACCGTGAATGATTTCTATATCTTTCAGAGCTCTGATATCTCTCCTGCCCTGAACGAAGGCATTAACCCCGAACAATAAAAGGGCAAAAGCGATTTAAGTAGTGTCACCACTGTCACTGTTTTCTTGTTTCGAAAGTTCTCATTATCCACCACATCATTTTCCGGGTTGCCTCATTGTGTTCTTTTAACGAATGGTCAGCTACCTGGAGTCTACCTGGAGGGAATTCCGGGGATCAACGTCCCCGCGGCCCGGTCCACGACCAGGCCTCCCGGTGGATCAGGGTCTGATCAACGAGGCTGTTACTGCTGGCCGCACGTAATCCAACGTACGAACCACAGCCCGGCTGATCCGGCACCGTCTTTAGGTATCTGTCCAGCTCCCTCTTGAAGACAACCAGGGGTCTTCCCGTAATGCCCCTTATTGCTGGTGGGAGGCTATTGAACAGTCTTGGGCCCCGGACACTTATTTTGTTTTCTCTTAGTGTACCAGTGACGCCCCTACTTTTCACTGGGGGTATGTTGCATCGCCTGCCAAGTGTTTTGCTTTCGTATGGAGTGATTACTGTGCGCATATTAGGGACCAGTCCCTCCAGAATCTTCAAGTGTAGATTATGATATATCTCTCTCGCCTGCGCTCTAGTGAGTACAAGTCAAGTGCTTCCAGGCGCTCCCAGTAGTTAAGGTGTTTGATGGAACTTATACGTGCAGTAAAGGTTCTCTGTACATTCTCTAGCTCTGCAATTTCACCTGCCTTGAATGGGGATGTTAATGTGCAGCAGTGTTCCAGCCTAGAAAGAATAAGTGATTTAAAAAGGATCATCATTGGCTTAGCATCTTTTGTCTTGAATGTTCTCATTATCCATCCTATCAGTTTCCTAGCAGATGTGATAGTGGCATTGTTGTGATCCTTGAAGGTGAGATCCTCTGACATTACCACTCCCAGGTCTCTCACATTACTTTTCCTCTCTATTGTGTGATTGGAGTTTGTAGTATACTCAGTTCTAGTTATTATTTCCTCCAGTTTTCCATAACGGAGTAGTTGGAATTTGTCTTCATTGAACATCATATTGTTCTCTGTTGCCCATTGGAAAACTTGGTTTATATCTTCTTGGAGGTTAACAGTGTCCTCAATGGATGACACTCATGCAGATCCTAGTATCGTCCGCAAAAGATGATACAGCGCTGTGGTTTACATCTCTGTCTATGTCTGATATGAGAATAAGGAACAGGATAGGTGCGAGTACTGTGCCTTGTGGGACAGAGCTCTTCACTATGGCAGCATCTGATTTAACTCTGTTTACCACTACTCTTTGTGTGCGATTGGTTAGAAAGTTGAAGATCCATCTGCCTACTTTGCCGGTTATCCCTTCAGTACGCATTTTGTGTGCTATTACACCATGGTCGCACTTGTCAAAGGCTTTTGCAAAGTCTGTGTATACTACATCCGCATTCTGTTTGTTTTCCAGTGCATCTAGGATCATATCATAGTGGTCAAGCAGTTGCGAAAGGCAGGAGCGACCTGCTCTGAAACCATGTTGCCCTGGGTTGTGCAATTTTTGGGAGTCTAGGTGGTTTGCTATCCTGCTTCTTAGAACTCTTTCAAAGATTTTTATGATGTGGGACGTTAAAGCTATTGGTCTATAGTTCTTAGCTACTGCTTTGCTGCCACCTTTATGGGGTGGGGCTATATCTGTTGTTTTTAGTGACTGTGGAATCTCGCCTGTGTCTAAGCCCCTTCTCCATAGCATACTTAGGGCCCGTGAAAGGGGTTTCTTGCAGTTTTTAATGAACACCGAGTTCCACGAGTCTGGGCCTGGGGCTGAGTGCATGGGCATGTCGTCGATGGCTTTCTCAAAGTCTAGTGGAGTTATGTCATAAATTCGGCCTACATTGGCAGGGTTTTGAGGCTCATTCATGAAAAAATTGTTTGGATCATCTATCTAAAACTGGTTAGTGGCTCACTGAACACTGAGTCATACTGCAATTTCAGTATCTCGCTCATTTCTTTGTTGTCGTCAGTGTACGATCCATCGTTTCCATATCTAAGCAGCTGGAACTTACCACCACTGAACGTCATGTTACTTTCCACTCTCCAGTGGAAGACTTTGCTTACATCTTGCAATTTTTCGGTGTCTTCTATGGAGGTGATTTCCAAGCTTATTTTGGAATCATCTGCAAATAATGTTACGAGACTGTGGCGAATGTTTTTGTCTATGCTATATGGATAAGATACAGTAGAGACGTCAGAGCCGAGCCTTTCGGGAACCGAACTTTTTTCTTTGTGAAATCCATGTAAACAACATCTGCGTTTTGGTTTTCTTCCATCGTCTCCGCAAATGTGCATAGTGATGTAGTAACTGTGACAAACATGATCTATCAGCTCAAATTCCATGCTGGTCTGGGTTGTGCCAATTGGGTTAATCCATAAAATTTGTAATTTGGTTTCTCATTACTGTTTCTAAGACTTTTAGAATGTACGATGTTAGGATTGGTCTGTCAATTCTCGGCAAGTGCTTTACTGCCTCCTCCTTGTGAAAGAGTTATGTCTGCACTTTTTATTGCCTTGGGTATATCACCTAGATCTGAACTCTTTCTCCAGAGCATACTGAGTACTCGTACTAGTGGTATTTGGTACTTCTTTATAAATAAGGAACGCCACGAATCCAGTCCAGAAGCTGCATTGATGGGCATGGTATCTATTTCTTTTTCCGGATTATACAGGAGTATGACTTATGTGAGTTTTGTAACATCAAACATATCAATTATTGTGATCTTATTACATATGTAACACTGTGATTCAATTATGTCTTTATTACCTCCTCACTAGTGTGTCCCACTCACTACCCTCACTAGTGTGTCCCACTCACTACCCTCACTAGTGTGTCCCACTCACTACCCTCACTAGTGCGTCCCTTTCACGACCCTCACTACTGCGTTCCTCTCACTACCCTCACTACTGCGTTCCTCTCACTACCCTCACTAGTGCGTTCCTCTCACCACCCTCGCTAGTGCGTTCCTCTCACTACCCCTCTCTAGTGTGTCTAACTCACTACAATCTCTAGTGCATCCCACTCACTACCCACACTAGTGCGTCCCTCTCACGACCCTCACTAGTGTTTCTCACTCACGAGCCTCACTAGTGCGTCCCTTTCACGACCCTCACTAGTGTGTTCCACTCATTACCCTCATTAGTTCGTCCCACTCACTACCCCTCGCTGGTGCGTCCCACTCACTACCCCTCGCTAGTGCGTCCCACTCACTACCCCTCGCTAGTGCGTCCCGCTCACAACCCCTCGCTAGTGCGTCCCACTTACTACCATCACTAGTGCGTCCCTCCCACTCACTACCATCACTAGTGCGTCCCTCCCACTCACTACCATCACTAGCGCGTCCCACCCACTTACTACCATCACTAGTGCGTCCCACCCACTTACTACCATCACTAGTGCGTCCCACCCACTTACTACCATCACTAGTGCGTCCGACCCACTTACAAACATCACTAGTGCGTCCCACCCACTTACAACCATCACCAGTGCGTCCCACCCACTTACAACCATCACTAGTGCGTCCCACCCACTTACTACCATCACTAGTGCGTCCCACCCACTTACAACCATCACTAGTACATTTCACCCACTTACTACCATCACTAGTGCGTCCCACCCACTTACAACTATCACTAGTGCGTCGCACCCACTTACTACCATCACTAGTGCGTCCCACCAACTTACTACCATCACTAGTGCGTCCCACCACTTACTACCATCACTAGTGCGTCCCACCCACTTACTGCCATCACTAGTGCGTCCCACCCACTTACTACAATCACTAGTGCGTCCCACCCACGTACAACCATCACTAGTGCGTCCCACCCACTTACTACCATCACTAGTGTGTCCCACCCACTTACAACCATCACTAGTGCGTCCCACCCACTTACTACCATCACTAGTTTGTCCCACCCACTTACAACCATCCCTAGTTCGTCCCACCCACTTACTATCATCACTAGTTCGTCCCACCCACTTATTACCATCACTAGTGTGCCCCACCCACTTACAACCATCACTAATTCGTCCCACCCACTTACTACTATCACTAGTTCGTCCCACCCACTTACAACCATCACTAGTTCGTCCTCCCCAATTTAAATACCATCACTAGTGGTCCCCCCACTTACAACCATCACTAGTTCTTTCCTACCCACTTACTCCATCACTAGCGTGTCCCACCCACTTACAACCATCACTAGTGCGTCCCACCCACTTACTACCATCACTAGTGCGTCCCACCCACTTATAACCATCACTAGTTCGTCCCACCCACTTACAACCATCACTAGTTCGTCCCATCCACTTAAAACCCATCACTAGTTGTCCCACCCACTTTACAACCATCACTAGTTCGTCCCACCCACTTTACAACCATCACTAGTTGTCCCCAACCACTTAAAACCATCACTAGTTCGTCCCACCCACTTACAACCATCACAGCTCGTCCCACCCACTTACTACCATCACTAGTTCTTTCACACCCAACTTACTACAATCACTAGTTCGTCCCACCCACTTACAACCATCAGTAGTTCGTCCCACCACTTACTACCATCATAGTTCGCCCCACCCTTATTACCATCACTATTTTCGTCCCACCCAAAAACTACCATCACTAGTTCGTCCCCCCCAAAACTTACTACCTTTCACTAGTTCGTCCCACCCACTTACTACCATCACTGGGTTCGTCCACCCACTTTTTTCCTTTCACTGTTCGTCCCACCCACTTACTACCATCACTAGTTCGTCCCACCCACTTACAACCATCACTAGTTCGTCCCACCCACTTACTACCATCACTAGTTCGTCCCACCCACTTACAAACCATCACAAAGTTCGTCCCCCCCCATTTTACTACCATCACTAGTTCGTCCCACCCAACTTACAACCATCACTAGTTCGTTCACCCACTTACTACCATCACTAGTTCGTCCCACCCACTTACTCCATCACTAGTTCGTCCCCCCATTTACTACCATCGCTAGTTACTCCCCACCCACTTACTACCATCACTAGTTCGTCCCACCCACTTACTACCATCCTAGTTCGTCCCCCCACTTACTAGCATCCAAGTTCGTCCCACCACTTACTACCATCACAAGTTCGTCCCACCCACTTACTACCATCACTAGTTCGTCCCACCCACTTACTACCATCACTAGTTCGTCCCACCCACTTACTACCATCGCTAGTTCGTCCCACCCACTTACTACCATCACTAGTTCGTCCCACCCACTTACTACTTAAACTAGTTCGTCCCACCCACTTTACCATCACTAGTTCGTCCCACCCACTTACTACCACCCACTAGTTCGTCCCACCCACTTACTACCCCCAACTAGTTCGTCCCACCCACTTACTACCACCACTAGTTCGTCCCACCCATTTTACTACCAACCACTAGTTCGTCCCACCCACTTACTACCACCACTAGTTCGTCCCACCCACTTTTTTTACCATCACTAGTTCGTCCCCCCCACTTACTACCACCACTAGTTCGCCCCAACCCACTTACTACCATCACTAGTTCGTCCCACACAACTTACTACCATCACTAGTTCGTCCCACCCACTTACTACCACCACTAGTTCGTCCCACCCACTTACTACCATCACTAGTTCGTCCCACCCACTTACTACCATCACTAGTTCGTCCCACCCACTTACTACCTTTCACTAGTTCGTCCCCCCATTACAACCATCATATTTTCGTTCCACCCACTTACTACCATCACTAGTTGTCCCACCCACTTACTACCATCACTAGTTCGTCCCACCCACTTACTACCATCACTAGTTCGTCCCACCCACTTACTACCATCACTAGTTCGTCCCACCCACTTACTACCATCACTAGTTCGTCCCACCCACTTACAACCATCACTAGTTCGTTCCACCCACTTACTACCATCACTAGTTCGTCCCACCCACTTACTACCACCACTAGTTCGCCCCACCCACTTACTACCATCATAGTTGTCCCACCCACTTACTACCATCACTAGTTCGTCCCACCACTTACTACCATCACTAGTTCGTCCCACCCACTTACACACACCCTAGTTCGTCCCACCCATTTTACTACATCACTAGTTCGTCCCACCCACTTACTACCATCACTAGTTCGTCCCACCCACTTACAACCATCACTAGTTCGTTCCACCCACTTACTACCATCACTAGTTCGTCCCACCCACTTACTACCATCACTAGTTCGTCCCACCCACTTACTACCATCACTAGTTCGTCCCACCCACTTACTACCATCACTAGTTCGTCCACCCACTTACTACCTCACTAGTTCGTCCCACCCACTTACAACCATCACAAGTTCGTTTCCACCCACTTATTTCCATCACTAGTTCGTCCCACCCACTTATTTCCCATCACTAGTTCGTCCCACCCACTTACTACCATCACTAGTTCGTCCCACCCACTTACATACCATCACTAGTTCGTTCCACCCATTATTTACCATCACTAGTTCGCCCACCATTACAACCATCACTAGTTCGTTCCACCCACTTACTACCATCACTAGTTCGTCCCACCCACTTACTACCATCACTAGTTCGTCCCACCCACTTACAACCATCACTAGTTCGTTCCACCCACTTACTCCATCACTAGTTCGTCCCACCCACTTACTACCATCACTAGTTCGTCCCACCACTTCTACCATCACTAGTTCGTCCCACCCACTTACAACCATCACTAGTTCGTTCCACCCACTTACTACCATCACTAGTTCGTCCCACCCACTTACTACCATCACTAGTTCGTCCACGCACTTACAACCATCATAGTTCGTTCCCCCCACTTACTACCATCACTAGTTCGTCCCACCCACTTACAACCATCACTTGTTCGTTCCCACCACTTACTACCATCACTAGTTCGTCCCACTCACTTACTACCATCACTAGTTCGTCCCACCCACTTACTACCTCACTAGTTGTCCCACCACTTACTACCATCACTAGTTCGTCCCACCCACTTACAACCATCACTAGTTCGTTCCACCCACTTACTACCATCACTAGTTCGTCCCACCCACTTACTACCATCACTAGTTCGTCCCACGCACTTACAACCATCACTAGTTCGTTCCACCCACTTACTACCATCACTAGTTCGTCCCACCCACTTACTACCATCACTAGTTCGTCCCACCCACTTACAACCATCACTAGTTCGTTCCACCCATTTTACAACCATACTAGTTCGTTCCACCCACTTTTTACCATCACTAGTTCGTCCCACCCACTTACTACCTTCATTTGTTCGCCCCACCCACTTACTACCATCACTGTTCGTCCCCCCCACTTACAACCATCACTAGTTCGTTCCACCCACTTACTACCATCACTAGTTCGTCCCACCCACTTACTACCATCACTAGTTCGTCCCACGCACTTACAACCATCACTAGTTCGTTCCACCCACTTACTCATCATAGTTTGTCCCACCCAACTACTACCATCATAGTTCGTCCCACCCACTTACTACCATCACTAGTTGGTCCACGCACTTACAACCATCACTAGTTCGTTCCACCACTTACTACCATCACTAGTCGTCCCACCCACTTACAACCATCACTAGTTCGTTCCACCCACTTATTTCCATCACTAGTTCGTCCACTCACTTACTACCATCACTAGTTCGTCCCACCCACTTACTACCATAACTAGTTCGTCCCACCCACTAATACCATCACTAGTTCGTCCCACCCATTTTACAACCATCACTAGTTCGTTCCACCCACTTACTACCATCACTAGTTCGTCCACCCACTTACTACCATCACTAGTTCGTCCACGCACTTACAACCATCACTTGTTCGTTCCACCCACTTACTACCATCACTATTTCGTCCCACCCACTTACTACCATCACTAGTTCGTCCACCCACTTACAACCATCACTAGTTCGTTCCACCCAAACTTACAACATCACTAAGTTCGTTCCCCACCCACTTACTCCCATCACTAGTTCGTCCCACCCACTTACTACCATCACTAGTTCGTCACCACCCACTTACTACCATAAATAGTTCGCCCCCACCCACTTTAAAACCCAAATCACTATTTCGTTCCACCCACTTACTACCATCACTAGTTCGTCCCACCCATTACTCCCACACTAGTCGTCCACGCACTTACAACCATCACTGTTCGTTCCACCCACTTACTACCATCACTAGTTTGTCCCACCCACTTACTACCATCACTAGTTCGTCCCACCCACTTACAACCATCACTAGTTCGTTCCACCCACTTACTACCATCACTAGTTCGTCCCACTCACTTACTACCATCACGCTAAAGCACCTCAACACCTTACTCGTGTATCTCCGGTGTCATATTGTTGGTGAATGTCACAGGTGGGTACACTGAGAGACAACTCCCACACGCAAGTGCACACATTGCCAAATTGATTTAATCGGCACAACGTTTCGCTCTTTGTAGAGCTTTATCAAGCGGTGACTTGATGTAAGCGTGAACTGATGTGTCAGCTGAGTGTTAGCGCACTCAGCTGACACGCTGACGTCCAGGGTCGATCCCTGGTACAGGTCTAAAACATTAGGACGTGTTTCTAAAAGGCACCTGCCTTCCCTGGGTGTTAGTTGATTGGTGTGGGTCACATCCTGGGTGTTAGTTGACTGGTGTGGGTCGCATCATGGGTGTTAGTTGACTGGTGTGGATCGCATCCTGGGTGTTAGTTGATTGGTGTGGGTCGCATCCTGGGTGTTAGTCGACTGGTGTGGGTCGCATCCTGGGTGTTAGCTGACTGGTGTGGGTCGCATCCTGGGCGCTAGTTGACTGGTGTGGGTCGCATCCTGGGTGTTAGTTGACTGGTGTGGGTCGCCTCCTGGGTATTAGTTGACTGGTGTGGGTCGCATCCTGGGTGTTAGTTGACTGGTGTGGGTCGCATCCTGGGTGTTAGTTGACTGGTGTGGGTCGCATCCTGGGTGTTAGTTGACTGGTGTGGGTCGCCTCCTGGGTGTTAGTTGACTGGTGTGGGTCGCATCCTGGTGACAAAAATTGACCTAATTTCCCCGAAAATATTCTGCATCACAAAGGGCTTTCTATATAGTAGATATCAGCTGGGACTGTATACCTTGTACATGTACTTGTAGAAATAAATATTATTATTATTATCACGTATTATTATTATTATTATTATTATTATTATTATTATTATTATTATTAAGTTGAAGAACAAGACACTTTTAAAACATTTTTTTTTATCGTGGACACGGTCCCCCAACATTGGTTTCTTCAGTCCGGTACAAAGATGAATGGTGGAAGATTGATGAGAAGAATTTGAGGTAATCAGTCCTTCATGCTGGAGTCGGTGTGTCGGTCCATCACCTGTGGACCGGACTGAGGAAACACTTGTTGGCAAAATGTCCATAATAACAATTCCAAAATGATGCAACTGCGTTTAATTTTTCAAGCGGTGACTTGATAAGATTTACCTTGAGCGAAACGTTTATCCCAGATAGATGCGTTTCGCCCGCCTCATGATCCGAAAAGGGTGTCCCCCGTGTTCAATAACCCCAACCCCTATCTACCTCAACCCACACTTTAGTAGTTGATTTCCGACCCTCATGAGGCGGGAGGAGCTGGAGCTCTACTTTTACAAGAGAACTAGGAATTATAATTTATTCCTCCGAGAAGGCCCAGGACTGTAGACAACATCTTCATGAAGATCAGAAGGCTGAACTCAACCCAGTCTAACACTGGGTTGAGTTCAGCGCACACACACACCCACACACACCACACACACACACACACACACACACCACACACCACACAGGCACGTATAACAGGAAGGGCACTGCAGTGAATCAGAGAACACCTGATAGGGAGGAACAACGAGTCATGGTACGTGATGAGGTTATCACAGTGGGCACGTGACGAGGGGTTCACAGGGGTCGTCCGAGGACCATGCTATTTTTGTTTTATGTAATGACATGATGTAAAAGGTTACATTCATAAGTGTCCCTCTTTGCAGATGATGTAAGTTAATGAGGAGAATTAAACCAGTGAGGATCAGGCAGGACTACAGAGAGACTTGGACAGGTTGGACACGTGGTCCAGCAACTGGCCCTCGAATTCACCCAGCCAAATGGGATAGGGGAAGGCAAAGAAGACCGCAGACCGAGTATAGGCTAGTGGCCAAGACTGCAAACCTTACTCAAGAGAAAGATCCTGGGTGAGTATAACACCGAGCACTTCTCCGAAGCATACATCAGTCAGATAACTGCTGCAGCATATGGGGGCCCCGACAAGCCCGAATAGCGTTCCGATACCTCAGTTAGAAATCGTTCAAGACCCTGTACACCGTGTACGTCGCCCTACTAAGTATCAGCACCAATTTGACCCCACACCTGGTCAGACGCAAGAAATTAGGAAAGCGCAAAGGCTTGCAAGAAGGCTATTCCAGAGCCAAGGGGACATGTCCTAGAGAAGGTAAGGGAAATCTGCCTGCGACACTGGAGGACAGGAGGTTAGGGGAACAGATAACGACATACAAAAACTCGGGGTAAAGATAAGGTTGACAGAGACAGGAGTTCCAGAGGGGGACACAGACACAGGGTCACAATAGTGAAACTCAGATGAGTCAAGGGATGTTAAAGGGAAATATTTTTTCAGTCTAGAGTCGTCAGAAAATGGAATAGTCTGGCAAGTGATTAGTGGAGGCAGGAACCATAATAGTTTCAAGGACTAGGTATTATAAAGCTATGGAGCAGGGAGAGAGAGGGACCTAGTAGTGCCCGTGAAGAGGCGGGGGCAGGAGCTGAGTCTCGACCCTGCAACCACACGGGTGAGCACAGAGGACACTGTGCAGGTACCCATGTTTCAACTCTTAGATTCTGAAACATATCGAATATCAAATAAAGAGTTACTTAGAACCTTCATAGAACAGTGTCCCGTTAGTGTGGATACAGGTGAACAATGAATAACAGCAATTTGGGTCTAGAGACTTTTAGTCAAAGAAACATGTTCAAGGTGTCGACCATTATTATGATACTCTAACACAGATGAGAGAACCTGTCAAACAGTACACTGGGAATGGTGTTGGGAACGATGTGTACAAGTGCCAATAGTCTAGGATGGGACCATACCATAATTTTGACGATACCGGGTATTGGCGCATCTCTAAAATCGATACCAAATAGTATCATACTTATGGAAAAACTCGTGTATGTGAATTAAATAATAATCTTAAGGAAAACCATGGAAAGCACAATAAAGTAAGCCAGACATCTGTATTATAAGGGAACAAAGTAAGCCAGGGCACTTGTGCCCCACTGAGTAAAGTTTATCGGTTATTTATTTTACCGCAATACAAACGAACTTGGTGGCCGAAAATCCCTTGAGTTTTTTTTTTTAAAAAATTCAAATTCGTTTTATAAAACTTGCGAATTTGAACTTATACAACCCCTGAATAATGCGAACATTACTAGAGCACAAAACCTTTAAAAAATTTGAAGGCAATCAGAAGAGGCAATGTCGCCCATTTATACGAAACCAATTTACCTCTCTATTATAATTAAGTCGTTAAAATTGGCAGTTTTGTTCAGCATCAGCTAAAAACTGGAATGATATTTTCTTAAATCTTTAAAGTTTAAGTCTTTAAAGTTTGTCTTTAAAGTTTAAAACTTTTTCAAACTACACGTTATTAAGGTACCCCAAAAATAGTACTTTTCTTTTAGATTAAGAAATTGGAACTTTCACTTCAATAATATTCTTGATGGGTAAGTGGTAACTCGTTTTTGTTAGAGGTACAATTATATTGTCAAAGTGGTACACTTGTAGGCGTAGTGGTACACTTGTTGGTGTTAGAAAAAACACTTTGGGGTTTAAGGGGTAACTTTGGTTTTTACTGGTAGAGTTGTTTTCGTTAAGTGGGCACATTGGCCCTAAATGAATTTTGCTGGTGTAAGAGGTACATTTGTTGGGATAATGACAAATAGAACATAAAAGAAGGAAAACTGCAAGGCCTACGACCATTTCGAAGCAGTTCCTTGCCCACCCCCGGCAGAACAATGACCACCCTTGTCAGGTACTTCCACTTAGGGAAGGGCAACGGACCGCCCTGGTAAACCCAAACTAGTCATCCAACTCACACCCAAACCCAAGTAATTTACCAACCTATTTTTAAACTACACAAGGTCTTGCTTTTTATACGGTACTTTGGGAGTTTGTTTCCACTCTATCCACAACTCTGTTACAAAACCAGTGCTTTCCTATGTCCTTCCTGAACTGAATTTTCCAACTTGAAACATTGCTGCGGGTCCTGTCTTGGCTGGATATTTTCAGCACGCTATTTACGTCCCTTTTTATTCTGTTTTCCATTTATACACCTCAAGCATATCCCTCTTAATTCTACGCCTTTCTAGAGAGTGCAGATTTAGGGCCCTCAGTCCTATCCTCATAGGGAAGATTTCTGATTCATGGGTTTAACTTTGGTCATCCTCCTCTGTTACTTTTCCAGTGCATTTATATCCATTTCTGTAATACGGTGACCAGAACTGAGCAGCATAGTCTAAATGAGGCCCTAACCAAGGATATATAGAGTTGAAGAGCAACCTGAGGAATTCTATTTACATTCTTGATATGAAGCCAAGGATTGTGTTGCTTTATTGCGAAACACTTATGCACTGTTGTCTTGGTTTCATATTTTCTGCTAACCAGAACTCCTAAATCCTTTTTCGCAATCAGTAGTATTAAGATCTACATTATTTAGTTTATATGTGGCATGGTTATTGTCCTGTCCAACATTTAGAACTTTGCATTTGTCTGTATTAAACTGCATCTGCCACTTCTCCGACCATTGCATCAGTCTATTCAAATCATCTTCTAGTGCACTAATGTCCTCAATAGAATGAATTGGACGGCCTATTTTGGTGTCATCAGCAAATTTGCTTATGTCGCTATTTGTTCCCTCATCTATGTCGTTTATGTAAATTGTGAACAACAACGGACCCAACACTGACCCCTGAGGAACACCGCTTATGATGTGCCCCATCCTGATTTCTCCCCATTTATGCAAACTCTTTGTCAACCACGCCTTGCTGCAACCCCTGAATGGGTCACAATGTATATAATGTATATTACCTTTTCATATAATTTTATATTGCTTATATTTGCGATAACAGCTAAATCGTAAATATATTGCTTTATATTATTATTTGACTTAGTTATATTGTTAGGTAGGATGTAACATTCATATATTATGTGCTCATAGTTCAAGTCTTGATTGTCTAACTACTGTAATTATCGCTCGTGGCTCGTTACTCTGCCGGCTTCTCGGTGTTGCTGGGCAGCAACTGTACACGGAGCTATCACGTGATCGAGGGGGGGGGGTGTTCACACCTCGCCTGGAGTAGTCAGTTTGGGCTAGACTCTCTTGATGGTTGGACGTATTCCTGACAAGACGTGCCTAACTCTCCCTTATTGGCCCTTGTTGGAAGATCGTCTCTGTCGCTTTCTTGTTGTTGGTTCTGTAGAACTATTCACAGAACATTGTCTAGACTTAGTGATTTTCGACGGTGTACTGAGGTTGTGTGTCGCATAGACACTCTGAGCAACTCAGGTCCTGAGCTGTAGCTTCTGACCTAATTTGTACTGGTATCTGTGTACTGTCACAGTCGGGGTTTTTCGTATGCTGAACTTAGATTCAGTAGTATGGGAGTTTTGTGACTTTTGTGGAGGATCTGCTGATGGTCCCTACTTAGTGTCGTTATATTATCTCTTTGATCCTGATTCTGTGTCGCTGTTGCTTGTTATATTGCTGTTCGGCTTATCAGTCGTTTTTATTGTTCAAGCAAGTGTTCTGATTGCCAGGTGGTCAAGAAGTTGGCTAATGTGAGGACTTTGTCAGTCACTTGTTTAAGTCTAGTCGAGTCGTGAGACATAGTGAACTACTTTGAGCAACTTACACACATAAAACACAAACTTATTTGTATATTGATTATTTAAAATGTTAATGTACCAGACCGGTACTTAAGACGTATAAATGTGATATGTGCCATCAGCACAATACTACTGTACACGAGAGAAGTGTAGGAACTTGTATCCTATATTATATTCAATTGATTAAATTAATTTATTTGATTTATACCTTTAGACATTTTATTAATAAACTTATTAAATTTTAAATTTCTCTAGTTAGTAGCCTACCAGTTGTAATCCTCAAGCACTAATTAATTATTATTGAATTTAATGGATAAATTTGGGCAAGGATACTGACTACTTTTTTACGAAAACCCAGTAAAAAGGCTGAATGCTAGAAGGGCAGTCCTTTTTGTATTCACTGGAGATTTTCTAAGTTATTAGAAATCGCGTTTTTTGTAACACGCCTCACCCAGGAAAAAAATTTTCCTCCTATTCCGCGTGCCTTAAGTTTCCTTCAAAAGTCCTGATGTGGAATTTATCGAAAGCCTTACTAGTCATATACACAATCATTTCAATACCATGATCTACCTCCTCAAATACCTTAGCGAAAAAAATTAGTAAATTCGTAACAAACAGGAACGCCCCTTTTAAAACCGTGTTTGAATTCGTTTATTTTATTTAACATGTAAGATGGCCTAGAATTGCCTCGGCCCGTTTATTGATTCCATACATTTTCCCACTATGGAGGTAAGGTTTATTGGTCTATAGTTCGAAGCCAAGGACCTGTCACCCGTCTGTAAAATGGTATTTAAATTTTCCATTTTCCTCTTATCAGGCACTTTTGCCTGTTTGTAGTGATATGTTGAAAGATTAGCCAAAGGTTGCAAATTTTTCCTCTTTACATTCCTCTAAAACCCTTGCAAACAGTTCATCAGGGCCTGGGGGATTTGTTAGGTTTAATTTCTCTATTTGTCCGAGGACCATGTCACTAAGTTACCGCAATCGTGCATAGTTTATTATCGTCCGTTCTACATAATTTATTATTATCTGGAATTTCGCTAGTATGTTCCTGAGTAAAAACTGAGAGGAAGTTAAGAATTGAAAATTTCACACTTCCCCACACTGTCGTGATCTGCCAAAAAAG
>NC_069472.1:13198941-13206441 GCF_026875155.1 Cherax quadricarinatus
CCCCCCACCCTACCCTCACTAGGGGGTTTCCCACCCACTACCCTCCCCCTAAAGTGGTCCCAACTATACCCAAAATGTGGTCCCACCACTACCCTCACTTGGGTCCCCCATACCCCCCACTATTTTGACCCACCACTTCCCACACTGTCGCCCCCCTTCAACCCCCACTAGGGGTTTCCCCCCCCACTTACTACCATCACTAGTTGTCCCACCCACTTCTACCATCATATTTTCGTCCCACCCACACCCCTCATAGTTCGTCCCCCCACTTACTACCATCACTTTTCGTCCCACCCACTTACCCTACTATTGTCCCCCACTTCACCACCCAAAGTTCGTCCCCCCACTTACTCCCATCCTGTTCGTCCCACCCACTTTCAAACATCACTAGTTCGTCCCCCAAACTTCCACCATCACAGTTCGTCCCACCCACTTACTACCATCACATTTCGTCCCACCCATTATTCCCACAGTTGCCCCACCCCTTACTCCTCACTAGTTCGTCCCCCCCACTTACAACCTAAAACTAGTTGCCCCCCACTTACTCCCATCATATTTTCTCCACCCACTTCAACCATCACTAGTTGTCCCCCACTTACTCCATCATAGTTCGCCCCCACCCACTTCAACCATCCTGTTTTTTCCACCCACTTACTACCATCATGTTCGTCCCCCCACTTAAAACCATCATATTGCCCCACCCACTTACCCCATCCTAGTTCTTCCCCCCCACTTACTACCATCACTAGTTCGTCCCCCCACTTACTTCTCACAGTTCGCCCCACCCCTTACTCCATCAAAGTTCGTCCCCCCCCACTTACACCATACTATTCGTCCACCCATTTTTCCCTAATCATATTCGTCCCCCCCACTTACTACCTCATAGTTCGTCCACCCATTACCCCCATCACTAGTTCGTCCACCCACTTACTCCCATCATAGTTGTCCCACCCTTACACCACCCTTTTTCGCCACCCATTT
Organism: Cherax quadricarinatus; assembly: GCF_026875155.1. Lineage (NCBI taxonomy): Eukaryota > Metazoa > Arthropoda > Malacostraca > Decapoda > Parastacidae > Cherax > Cherax quadricarinatus. The sequence continues at coordinate 13,199,923 of NC_069472.1, forward strand.
ATACCATCCAGTTGTCCCCCCCACTTACACCATCACTATTTCTTTCCCCACCCCTTACTACCTCACTAGTTGTCCCACCCATTTTAAAACCATCACTATTCTTTCCCCACCCACTTACTCCATCACTATTTCGTCCCACCACTTATACCACACTATTTCCCCCCACCATTTACACCACATTGTTCGTCCCCCCCCACTTATACCACACTAGTTGCCCCCCACTTTAAATTCCCCCCCCTTCAACAGTTCGTTCCCACCCACTTACTACCTCACTAGTTCGTCCCCCCCACTTAACCACACTAGTTCGTCCACCCATTTAACAACCATCACTTTTCGTCCCACCCATTTACTACCATCACTAGTTGTCCCCCCCCACTTACTACCCCACATTTGTCCCACCCACTTACTCCACCACTAGTTCGTCCCACCCACTTACTAACACTAGTTCGTCCCCCCCACTTACTACCATAAAAGTTCGTCCCACCCCCTTATACCATCATATTGTCCCACCCACTTACTACCATCAAGTTGCCCCCACCCACTTTCCCATCACAGTTCGTCCCCCCATTACTACCCCACTGGGTTCGTCCCACCCATTCTACCCCCACATTTCTCCCACCCACTTCACCACCACTATTCGTCCCACCCACTTCTTTTAATTTTTAACCACCACTAGTTGTCCCACCCACTTACTCCACCATAGTTTTCCCAAAACCCACTTATCCACCACTAGTTCGTCCCACCCCCCTTACACCATCACTATTCGTCCCACCCATTACTCCATCCGCAAGCCCCTCAACACCTTATCGTGTACCCCGGGGTGTATATTGTTGGGAAATGTACGGGGGGGTCATGAAGAAACTCCCCCCGGGAAGTCCCACATTGCCAAATTTTTTTAATCGGCACAAGTTTCCTCTTTGTAGGCTTTATAAAGGGGTGATTGAGTAAGCTGAACGTGTGTCAGTGGTTAGCGCACTCAGCTGACACGTGACGTCCAGGGTCGATCCCGGGTTTCGGTTTAAAAAATTTTAGAAGTGTTTCAAAAGGCACCTGCCCCCGGGGTTTTTGTTGATTGGTGTGGGTCACACCCTGGGTGTTAGTTGATGGTGGGGTCGCACTGGGTGTTATTGACGGGTGTGCGACCCGGGTTTTTGGGGGGGGTAGGGTTGATTTGGTGTGGGTCGCATCCTGGGGGGTTGGGTCGACCGGGGTGTTGGGGTTTCGCCCCCTTTGGGTGTTCCCCGGGGTTGTGACTGGTGTGGGGCCATCCTGGCCTATTGACTGGTGTGGGTCGCTTTTTAATGGGGGGTGTTGGGGGTTTTGTTGAGGGTTTGGGGTCGCTCCGGGTATTTTGATGGTGTGGGTCGCACCCTGGGTTTATTGGGACTGGTGTGGGTCCCCTTCCTGGGTTTAGTTGACTGGTGTGGGTCGCACCCGGGGGCGTTTTTGGGGTTTGTCGGGGGTTTTGTTGGGGGGTCGCCTCTGGGTTTAGTTGACTGGTGTGGGTCGCATCCTGGTGACAAAAATTGACCTAATTTCCCCGAAAATATTCTGCATCACAAAGGGCTTTCTATATAGTAGATATCAGCTCGGACTGTATACCTTGTACATGTACTTGTAGAAATAAATATTATTATTATCACGTATTATTATTATTATTATTATTATTATTATTATTATTATTATTATTATTATTATGATTAAGTTGAAGAACAAGACACTTTTAAAACATTTTTTTGTTTATCGTGGACACGGTCCCCCAACATGTGGTTTCTTCAGTCCGGTACAAAGATGAATGGTGGAAGATGATGAGAAGAATTTGAGGTAATCAGTCCTTCATGCTGGAGTCGGTGTGTCGGTCCATCACCTGTGGACCGGACTGAGGAAACAACTTGTTGGCAAAAATGTCCATAATAACAATTCCAAAATGATGCAACTGCGTTTAATTTTTCAAGCGGTGACTTGATAAGATTTACCTTGAGCGAAACGTTATCCCAGATAGATGCGTTTCGCCCGCCTCATGATCCGAAAAGGGTGTCCCCAGTGTTCAATAACCCCACCCACATCTACCTCAACCCACACTTAGTAGTTGATTCTCCAGACCCTCATGAGGCGGAGGAGCTGGAGCTCTACTTTCACAAGAGACCTAGGAATTATAATTTAATCCTCCGATAAGGCCCAGGAGCTGTAGACCAACATCTTCATCAGAAGGCTGAACTCAACCCAGTCTAACACTGGGTTGAGTTCAGCGCACGCACACACACACACACACACACACACACACACACACACACACACACACACACACACACACACAGGCACGTATAACAGGAAGGGCACTGCAGTGAATCAGAGAACACCTGATAGGGAGGAAACAACGAGTCATGGTACGTGATGAGGTATCACAGTGGGCACCTGTGACGAGCGGGGTTCCACAGGGGTCGGTCCGAGGACCAGTGCTATTTTTGTTATATGTGAATGACATGATGTAAGGGTTACATTCATAAGTGTCCCTCTTTACAGATGATGTGAAGTTAATGAGGAGAATTAAACCAGATGAGGATCAGGCAGGACTACAGAGAGACTTGGACAGGTTGGACACGTGGTCCAGCAACTGGCTCCTCGAATTCAACCCCGCCAAATGAGGATAGGGGAAGGGCAAAGAAGACCGCAGACAGAGTATAGGCTAGGTGGCCAGAGACTGCAAACCTCACTCAAGGAGAAAGATCTTGGGGTGAGTATAACACCGAGCACTTCTCCGGAAGCATACATCAGTCAGATAACTGCTGCAGCATATGGGCGCCTGACAAACCTGAGAATAGCGTTCCGATACCTCAGTTAGAAAATCGTTCAAGACTCTGTACACCGTGTACGTCAGGCCCATACTAGAGTATGCAGCACCAATTTGGAACCCACACCTGGTCAAGAACGTCAAGAAATTAGAGAAAGCGCAAAGGCTTGCAAGAAGGCTAATTCCAGAGCTAAGGGGAATGTCCTAGGAAGAAAGGTTAAGGGAAATCGGTCTGACGACACTGGAGGACAGGAGGGTTAGGGGAGACATGATAACGACATACAAAATACTGCGGGGAAAAGATAAGGTTGACAGAGACAGGATGTTCCAGAGAGGGGACACAGACACAAGGGGTCACAATAGATGAAGACTCAGATGAGTCAAAGGGATGTTAGGAAGTATTTTTTCAGTCATAGAGTCGTCAGGAAGTGGAATAGTCTGGCAAGTGATGTAGTGGAGGCAGGAACCATATATAGTTTAAAGACTAAGTATGATAAAGCTCATGGAGCAGGGAGAGAGAGGACCTAGTAGTGACCAGTGAAGAGGCGGGGGCAGGAGCTGAGTCTCGACCCCTGCAACCACAATGGGTGAGCACAGAGGACACTGTGCAGGTACCCATGTTTCATACTCTAGCATTCTGAAACATATCGAATATCAAATAAGAGTTACTTAGAACTTCATAAGAACAAGTGTCCCGTGAGTGTGGGATCACAGGTGAACATGAATCAACAGCAATAGGATCTAGAGACTTTTAGTCAAAGAACATGTTCAAGGTGTCGACCATTATTACTGATACTCTAACACAGATGAGAGAACCTGTCAAGCAGTACACTGGGAATGGTGTTGGGAACGATGGTGTGACAAGTGCCAATAGTCTAGGGATGGGACCATACCATAATTTTGACCGATACCGATACTTTGGCGCATCTCTAGTCGATACCAAATAGTATCATACTTATGGAAAACTCTGTGTACTGTGCAATAATAAATAATAATCTTAAGACGACCCATGGATGCACAATAAAGTAAGCCAGACATGTGTATTATAAGGGAACAAAGTAAGCCAGACACTTGTGCCCTACCTGAGTAAAGTGATCGGTTATTTATTTTTACCGCAATACAATCGAACTTGGTGGCCGACATCCTTAGAGTTTTTTTTAAAGATTCAAATTCGTTTTATAAAACTTGCGAATTTGAACTTATACAACCCGTGAATAATGCGAACATTACTTAGAGCACAAAAACCCTAAAAAAAATTTGAAGGCAATCAGAAGAGGCATTGTCGCCTCATTATACAGAAACCAATTACCTCTCTATTATAATTAAGTCGTAAAATTGGCAGTTTTGTTTCAGCACAGCTAAAAACTGGAATATTTTCTTTAAATCTTTAAAGTTTAAGTCTTTAAAGTTTGTCTTTAAAGTTTAAAACTTTTTCAAACTACACGTTATTAAGGTACCGCAAATATAGTACTTTTCTTTATATTAAGAAATTGGAACTTTCAAACTTCAATAATATTCTTGATGGCGTAAGTGGTACACTCGTTGTTGTTAGAGGTACAATATATTGTCATAAGTGGTACACTTGTAGGCGTAAGTGGTACACTTGTTGGTGTTAGAAATACACTTGGTGTAAGTGGTACACCTTTTGGTGTTACGGGTAGAGTTGTTTTCGTAAGTGGCACATTTGGCGTAAGTGATATAATTGCTGGTGTAAGAGGTACATTTGTTGGCATAAGTGACAAATAAGAACATAAAGAAGGAACACTGCAACAGGCCTACTGACCCATGCGAAGCAGGTCCATGCCACCCCCGGCCAGAACAATGACCACCTAGTCAGGTCACTTCCACTTAGGGAAGGAGCACGGCACCAGCCCTGGTAGCCCAAGCTAGTCAGGTCCAACTCACACCCACCCACGTATTTATCCAACCTATTTTTAAAACTACACAAGGTCTTAGCTTCTATGACGGTACTCGGGAGTTTGTTCCACTCATCCACAACTCTGTTACCAAACCAGTGCTTTCCTATGTCCTTCCTGAATCTGAACTTTTCCAACTTGAAACCATTGCTGCGAGTCCTGTCTTGGCTGGATATTTTCAGCACGCTATTTACGTCCCCTTTATTTATTCCTGTTTTCCATTTATACACCTCAAGCATATCCCCCCTAATTCTACGCCTTTCGAGAGAGTGCAGATTTAGGGCCCTCAGTCTATCCTCATAGGGAGATTTCTGATACATGGGATCAACTTTGTCATCCTCCTCTGTTACTTTTCCAGTGCATTTATATCCATTCTGTAATACGGTGACCAGAACTGAGCAGCATAATCTAAATGAGGCCTAACCAAGGATATATAGAGTTGAAGAGCAACCTGAGGACTTCTATTTACACTTCTTGATATGAAGCCAAGGATTGTGTTAGCTTTATTGCGAACACTTATGCAGTGTTGTCTTGGTTTCATATTACTGCTAACCAGAACTCCTAAATCCTTTTCGCAATCAGTAGTATTAAGATCTACATTATTTGTTTATATGTGGCATGGTTATTGTCCTGTCCAACATTTAGAACTTTGCATTTGTCTATTAAACTGCATCTGCCACTTCTCCGACCATTGCATCAGTCTATTCAAATCATCCTGGAGTGCACTAATGTCCTCAATAGAATGAATTGGACGGCCTATTTTAGTGTCATCAGCAAATTTGCTTATGTCGCTATTTGTTCCCTCATCTATGTCGTTTATGTAAATTGTGAACAACAACGGACCCAACACTGACCCCTGAGGAACACCGCTTGTGACGTGCCCCCATTCTGATTTCTCCCCATTTATGCAAACTCTTTGCTGCCTATTTGTCAGCCACGCCTTGCTGCAACCCCTGAATGGGTCACAATGTATATAATGTATATTACCTTTTCATATAATTTTATATTGCTTATATTTGCGATAATAGCTAAATCGTAAATATATTGCTTTATATTATTATTTGACTTAGTTATATTGTTAGGTAAGAAGTAATACATATATTATGTGCTCATAGTTCAAGTCTTGATTGTCTAACTACTGTAATTATCGCTTGTGGCTCGTTACTCTGCCGGCTTCTCGGTGTTGCTGGGCAGAAACTGTCCACGGAGCTATCACGTGATCGACGGGGGGTGTTCACACCTCGCCTGGAGTAGTCAGTCTGGGCTAGACTCTCTTGGGTGGCTGGACATATTCCTGACAAGACGTGCCTAACTCTCCCTTATTGGCCCTTGTTGGAAGATCGTCTCTGTCGCTTTCTTGTTGTTGGTTCTGTAGAACTGTTCACAGAACATTGTCTAGACTTAGTGATTTTCGACGTTGTACTGAGGTTGTGTGTCGCATAGACACTCTGAGCAACTCAGGTCCTGAGCTGTAGCTTCTGACCTAACTTGTACTGGTATCTGTGTACTGTCACAGTCGGGGATTTTCTTATGCTGAACTTAGATTCAGTAGTATGGGAGTTTTGTGACTTTTGTGGAGGATCTGCTGATGGCCCCTACTTAGTGTCGTTATATTATCTCTTTGATCCTGATTCTGTCGCCGTTGCTTGTTATATTGCTGTTCGGCTTATCAGTCGTTTTATTGTTCAAGCAAGCTGTTCTGATTGCCAGGTGGTCAAGAAGTTGGCTAATGTGAGGACTTTGTCAGTCACTTGTTTAAGTCTAGTCGAGTCGTGAGACATAGTGAACTACTTAGAGCACTTACACACATAC
>NC_069472.1:13211441-13283941 GCF_026875155.1 Cherax quadricarinatus
GTAAGAGTATCATGTTCTTCTTCAGAGACAAAATATTACCAGGAGTGGGGCTCATGTCTTTTGAAGTGTCTTTACACTTAATATCATTCTTGATGACTGACTGCTGTTGTCACTATCCTCAGCTTATTCTCTTAGTGTTTTCAGTTTAATTGCTTTACCAAAAAGCGCATTCAGAATAGTTGTTGTCCTTGTGAATATTGCCACACTGACCGTCCTATGTGTGTTGTGGGAGCAGTCACAGGCCTTTACATCACTCCCAGGCAAGCCTGGGTCATCACAAATGGAGCATTACCTTACGGTAAGTGTTCTGTTTGTTTACGACCACCGCGTCTTATATGATGGTAATATCATGAATATTTCACGTGGATAGCTAAATAGTGGGGCTAAGTGCTGATATAACTAAGAATGATCCTATAGGAACTCTGTATACATTTTATCTCTAAAAAAAAAAATAGGACATGGCCTGTCGAGCAATATACGGATAATCATTTACATGATAGTTAAGAAACAGTGAAATCGATTTCCATATAATTTCATTATTTTTTGTCAAGATAAATTTCATAAGATATTGATTTTATAATATGGGATTAATTTAATATTTTTTGGAGGAAATTTTCAAGGACAGTATGAACAAATATTCTGAAAGTGAAGGAAACAATTTTCTGCTGATTTTGATTATATATATTATAGGTTTTTATGAATAAATTATTTAAAAAACCGACACGCTGATGAGTGAGACACTTTCGCAACAATTGGGTATCTTTGTTCTGGAAACGTTTCTCCACAGTGGCTTCTTCAGTCCCATGCACACGTCCACTCAAGGCTGAGGGACTGATTACCCCAAACTCCTCTTATTCGCCACTGTGTGGCGAAACGTTCTCAGAATAAAGATACCCAAATGTTGCAAAAGTCAAAGGTGATAAAATCCATCCACACTACATATTCAACCTTGTAGAAGAGAACATAGATGCTGAACCTTGTAGAAGAGAACATAGATGCTGAACCTTGTAGAAGAGAACATAGATGCTGAACCTGTAAGAAGAACATAGATACTGAACCTTGTAGAAGAGAACATAGATGCTGAACCTTGTAGAAGAGAACATAGATGCTGAACCTTGTAGAAGAGAACATAGATGCTGAACCTTGTAGAAGAGAACATAGATGCTGAACCTTGTAGAAGAGAACACAGATGCTGAATCTTGTAGAAGAGAACACAGATGCTGAACCTTGTAGAAGAGAACACAGATGTGAATCTTGTAGAGAGAACACAGATGCTGAAATCTTGTAGAAGAGAACATAGATGCTGAACCTTGTAGAAGAGAACATAGATGCTGAACCTTGTAGAAGAGAACACAGATGCTGAACCTTGTAGAAGAGAACACATATGCTGAATCTTGTAGAAGAGAACACAGATGCTGAATCTTGTAGAAGAGAACACAGATGCTGAATCTTGTAGAAGAGAACACAGATGCTGATCCTTATAGAAGAGAACACAGATGCTGAACCTTGTAGAAGAGAACACAGATGCTGAACCTTGAAGAAGAGAACACAGATGCTGAACCTTGTAGAAGAGAACATAGATGCTGAACCTTGTAGAAGAGAACACAGATGCTGAACCTTGTAGAAGAGAACACAGATGCTGAACCTTGTAGAAGAGAACATACATGCTGAACCTTGTAGAAGAGAACACAGATGCTGAACCTTGTAGAAGAGAACACAGATGCTGAACCTTGTAGAAGAGAACACAGATGCTGAACCTTGTAGAAGAGAACACAGATGCTGAACCTTGTAGAAGAGAACACAGATGCTGAGCCTTGTAGAAGAGAACATAGATGCTGAACCTTGTAGAAGAGAACACAGATGCTGAACCTTGTAGAAGAGAACACAGATGCTGAACCTTGTAGAAGAGAACACAGATGCTGAATCTTGTAGAAGAGAACACAGATGCTGAACCTTGTAGAAGAGAACACAGATGCTGAACCTTGTAGAAGAGAACACAGATGCTGAACCTTGTAGAAGAGAACACAGATGCTGAATCTTGTAGAAGAAAACACAGATGCTGAACCTTGTAGAAGAGAACACAGATGCTGAATCTTGAAGAAGAGAACACAGATGCTGAATCTTGTAGAAGAGAACACAGATGCTGAATCTTGTAGAAGAAAACATAGATGCTGAATCTTGTAGAAGAAAACACAGATGCTGAATCTTGTAGAAGAGAACACAGATGCTGAATCTTGTAGAAGAAAACATAGATGCTGAATCTTGTAGAAGAGAACATAGATGCTGAATCTTGTAGAAGAGAACATAGATGTTGAATCTTGTAGAAGAGAACATAGATGCTGAATCTTTTAGAAGAGAACATAGATGCTGAACTTTGTAGAAGAGAACATATATGCTGAACCTTGTAGAAGAGAACACAGATGCTGAACCTTGTAGAGGAGAACATAGATGCTGAACCTTGTAGAAGAGAACAGATGCTGAACCTTGTAGAAGAGAACATAGATGCTGAACCTTGTAGAAGAGAACATAGATGCTGAACCTTGTAGAAGAGAACATAGATGCTGAACCTTGTAGAAGAAAACATAGATGCTGAACCTTGTAGAAGAGAACATAGATGCTGAACCTTGTAGAAGAGAACATAGATGCTGAACCTTGTAGAAGAGAACATAGATGCGAACCTTGTAGAAGAGAACATAGATGCTGAACCCTGTAGAAGAGAAACATAGATGCTGAACCTTGTAGAAGAAAACATAGATGCTGAACCTTGTAGAAGAGAACATAGATGCTGAACCTTGTAGAAGAGAACATAGATGCTGAACCTTGTAGAAGAGAACACTGATGCTGAATCTTGTAGAAGAGAACATAGATGCTGAACCTTGTAGAAGAGAACATAGATGCTGAACCTTGTAGAAGAGAACATAGATGCTGAACCTTGTAGAAGAGAACATAGATGCTGAACCTTGTAGAAGAAAACATAGATGCTGAACCTTGTAGAAGAGAACATAGATGCTGAAACTTGTAGAAGAGAACACTGATGCTGAATCTTGTAGAAGAGAACATAGATGCTGAACCCTTGTAGAAGAGAACATAGATGCTGAAACCTTGTAGAAGAGAACATAGATGCTGAACCTTGTAGAAGAAAACTAGATGCTGAACCTTGTAGAAGAGAACATAGATGCTGAACCTTGTAGAAGAGAACATAGATGCTGAACCTTGTAGAAGAGAACATAGATGCTGAACCTTGTAGAAGAGAACATAGATGCTGAACCTTGTAGAAGAGAACACAGATGCTGAATCTTGTAGAAGAGAACACAGATGCTGAAGAGGAACAAGAGCAACAACCATCGAATTAAAAAAAAAAAATATAGTATTTACCAATGTTTGTTTTAGGTAACAAATTCTTAAACAGCTGGATCTATTTTTTTGATATTGTATTTACCTATATTTTCAGTTTTAAATCGTTAAATGGCTGACGTAAGTTAATTTTTGTCTTGGTGATACCGAGTACAAGAGGCAGGTGACAGACTCGGGAAATATTACGAGTTCCAACATTTCTCTTTTATTTTTTATCCCATAATTCGTGTTTATGTTGGGATATATTATGTAATTTGTTACGTTGAGACTATTTCAAAAGTATATTTTGCAACAGATAGCCAGAAAGGAAAGCTATTTTTTTTTTTGGTAGTGTGAATGCCAGTCTGACAGAATCTTTTATTATTCAACAAACAACAAGTTGTAATGAAAAAAATAAAAATGATTTATACAATAATACAAAATAAAAATGAAATTAAAATGATTTACTGTTCATATTGCTTTCTATTTTCTGTATGTTGTTCGTTATGCCTCATAAACTGTCACCTCATACATCAAACTGTCACCTCATACATCAAACTGTCACCTCATACATCAAACTGTCACCTCATACATCAAATTGTCACCTCATAGATCAAACTGTCACCTCATACATCAAACTGTCACCTCATACATCAAACTGTCACCTCATACAACAAACTGTCACCTCATACATCAAACTGTCAGCTCATACATCAAACTGTCACCTCATACATCAAACTGTCACCTCATACATCAAACTGTCACCTCATACATCAAACTGTCACTTCATACATCAAACTGTCACCTCATACATCAAACTGTCACCTCATACAACAAACTGTCACCTCATACATCAAACTGTCACCTCATACAACAAACTGTCACCTCATACATCAAACTGTCACCTTTTACATCACAAAATCACCTCATACATCATAGACTAAGTCACCTCATACATCATAGATTAAGTCACCTCATACATCATAGACTAAGTCACCTCATACATCATAGACTAAGTCACCTCATACATCATAGACTAAGTCACCTCATACATCATAGACTAAGTCATCTTATACATCATAGACTAAGTCACATCATACAACATAGACTAAGTCACCTCATACATCATAGACTAAGTCACCTCATACATCATATACTAAGTCACTTCATACAACATAGACTAAGTCACCTCATACATCATAGACTAAGTCACTTCATACAACATAGACTAAGTCACCTCATACATCATAGACTAAGTCACCTCATACTTCATAGACTTAGTCACCTCATACATCATAGACTAAGTCACCTCATACATCATAGACTAAGTCACCTCATACATCATAGACTTAGTCACCTCATACATCATAGACTAAGTCACCTCATACATCATAGACTAAGTCAGTCACTTCATACAACATAGACTAAGTCACCTCATACATCATAGACTAAGTCACTTCATACAACATAGACTAAGTCACCTCATACATCATAGACTAAGTCACCTCATACATCATAGACTAAGTCACCTCATACATCATAGACTAAGTCACCTCATACATCATAGACTTAGTCACCTCATACATCAGAGACTAAGTCACCTCATACATCATAGACTAAGTCACCTCATACATCATAGACTAAGTCACCTCATACATCATAGACTAAGTCACCTCATACATCATAGACTAAGTCGCCTCATACATCATAGACTAAGTCGCTTCATACAACATAGACTAAGTCACCTCATACATCATAGACTAAGTCACCTCATACATCATAGACTAAGTCACTTCATACAACATAGACTAAGTCACCTCATACATCATAGACTAAGTCAGTCACTTCATACAACATAGACTAAGTCACCTCATACATCATAGACTAAGTCACCTCATACATCATAGACTAAGTCACCTCATACATCATAGACTAAGTCACTTCATACATCATAGACTAAGTCACCTCATACATCATAGACTAAGTCACCTCATACATCATAGACTAAGTCACTTCATACATCATAGACTAAGTCACCTCATACATCATAGACTAAGTCACCTCATACATCATAGACTAAGTCACTTCATACATCATAGACTAAGTCACCTTATACATCATAGACTAAGTCACCTCATACATCATAGACTAAGTCACCTCATACATCATAGACTAAGTCACCTCATACATCATAGACTAAGTCACTTCATACATCATAGACTAAGTCACCTCATACATCATAGACTAAGTCACTTCATACATCATAGACTAAGTCACCTCATACATCATAGACTAAGTCACCTCATACATCATAGACTAAGTCACTTCATACATCATAGACTAAGTCACCTCATACATCATAGACTAAGTCACTTCATACATCATAGACTAAGTCACCTCATACATCATAGACTAAGTCACCTCATACATCATAGACTAAGTCACCTCATACATCATAGACTAAGTCACCTCATACATCATAGACTAAGTCACTTCATACATCATAGACTAAGTCACCTCATACATCATAGACTAAGTCACTTCATACATCATAGACTAAGTCACCTCATACATCATAGACTAAGTCACCTCATACATCATAGACTAAGTCACTTCATACATCATAGACTAAGTCACCTCATACATCATAGACTAAGTCACTTCATACATCATAGACTAAGTCACTTCATACATCATAGACTAAGTCACCTCATACATCATAGACTAAGTCACTTCATACATCATAGACTAAGTCACTTCATACATCATAGACTAAGTCACCTCATACATCATAGACTAAGTCACCTCATACATCATAGACTAAGTCACCTCATACATCATAGACTAAGTCACCTCATACATCATAGACTAAGTCACTTCATACATCATAGACTAAGTCACCTCATACATCATAGACTAAGTCACTTCATACATCATAGACTAAGTCACTTCATACATCATAGACTAAGTCACCTCATACATCATAGACTAAGTCACCTCATACATCATAGACTAAGTCACCTCATACATCATAGACTAAGTCACTTCATACATCATAGACTAAGTCACCTCATACATCATAGACTAAGTCACTTCATACATCATAGACTAAGTCACTTCATACATCATAGACTAAGTCACCTCATACATCATAGACTAAGTCACTTCATACATCATAGACTAAGTCACTTCATACATCATAGACTAAGTCACTTCATACATCATAGACTAAGTCACTTCATACATCATAGACTAAGTCACTTCATACATCATAGACTAAGTCACCTCATACATCATAGACTAAGTCACCTCATACATCATAGACTAAGTCACCTCATACATCATAGACTAAGTCACATCATACATCATAGACTAAGTCACCTCATACATCATAGACTAAGTCACCTCATACAACACTGCTGTTGCAGCTTGTGTCAGGTCATCCCACAGATATACTGGAAGATAATATTTAATTACGTTTTCAAAAGTTCTTACTAGTAAAAATTTAATATAATAAAATAGATAAATAACTTCACCTGACAACAGAGTTATAAGACAAATATTGTTAATATAACCAAGCTGCCAACAATAACAGCAGCAGCAACTAGCAACTACAGTAACAACTACAGCTACAACAATCACAAGTATAGTAACAACTACAGCTACAACAATCACAACTACAATAACAACTACAGCTACAACAATCACAACTACAATAACAACTACAGCTACAACAATCACAACTACAATAACAACTACAGCTACAACAATCACAACTACAACGCCTCCTACAACTTAAACACCAATTACACCAACAACAATAGTAACAGCATCAACAAAAGCACTACCACCACCAACTAAACAACAACAAAAACAGCAACAACAACTGCGACGACAAAAGGAACAGATAAAAGAATGGTAGAGAGAGGAGACAATTGAGAGGAACATATGAAAGAGAAAGGAGAGAAAAGAGCTGAAAGGGGAATGAATGAGGGGAACGAGTGAGAGTGAACAGGTGAAAGGGGAACTAGAGAAGACTGGGAAGTCATGGATGATGGAAGTGGTGGAAATGGTAGTAGTGGGGATAGTGGGAACGATAATGATAATAAAAGTGATAATTTTTATTCCTAAATAAGTACAATACACAATTAATATAGGATTAGGTGACATGAGGCCTGGTCACAGACCGGGTCGCAGGGGCGTTGACCCCTGAAACCCTCTCCAGGTATACTCCAGGTACACCTGAAGGTATACCTCCAGGGATTTTTTTTAGCAGTTTGATGTAACATTTGAAGGTTAGGTTACGTTAGGTTAGATATGGTTTGTCAGGAAACAGGACAAGTGTTTCCTGACGCGGGTCTTAACCATCACCCGCAGTTGGAGTTTTTGGTCATCTGATGGAGGCCTTCCGCTGGCTTACCAGTACACCCCTTCAAAAAACAAGGTTAGAATTATAACCTGTATATGTATAGCTAACACTGGTATTTACTAGTAAAGACGTTGAAATATATAAGTGATAGTGAGAACAAGATTATCAATGATAATGTAACAGGTTGTTGTTGATAAACTGGGAGTTAATACAATATGTCTTTGCTGACTTTAAGTCAGATTAAGGAGGAACTTTTTGAATATATTTTGTAGTAGCTGGCAGATAGGGAACTTTTGCAGTGTCTTTCCAGACGCTGCAAATTTTAAGACCCTTTATTTGCATATAGACTGAATCGACCACGTGGAATGTTGGATGCATTTGTTTCCTGTATTGTGTTTGTGTTACACTGCAATTTTCCAGATGTTTTGGAGTCAGGGTGGAAGAGCCTTGGCAAGTGTTACTGAGGTAATCATCAACCTGAGCAATGGAGATTGGGATTCTGGTGGAAAGATTAGTTCGTGTAGTTGAGTAGAAGTTATTAACAGTCATTATAATTGAGAAGTTATTAAGTTCATTGACTGTATCAGTAGGATGGCTGGGAGGTTCATCAAGGCTGGTCAGTAGGATGGCTGGGAGGTTCAGCAAGGCTGGTCAGTAGGATGGCTGGGAGGTTCATCAAGGCTGGTCAGTAGGATGGCTGGGAGGTTCAGCAAGGATGGTCAGTAGGATGGCTGGGAGGTTCAGCAAGGCTGGTCAGTAGGATGGCTGGGAGGTTCATCAAGGCTGGTCAGTAGGATGGCTTGGAGGTTCATCAAGGCTGGTCAGTAGGATGGCTGGGAGGTTCAGCAAGGCTGGTTAGTAGGATGGCTGGGAGGTTCATCAAGGCTGGTCAGTAGGATGGCTGGGAGGTTCATCAAGGCTGGTCAGTAGGATGGCTTGGAGGTTCATCAAGGCTGGTCAGTAGGATGGCTGGGAGGTTCATCAAGGCTGGTCAGTAGGATGGCTGGGAGGTTTATCAAGGCTGGTCAGTAGGATGGCTGGGAGGTTTATCAAGGATGGTCAGTAGGATGGCTGGGAGGTTCATCAAGGATGGTCAGTAGGATGGCTGGGAGGTTCATCAAGGATGGTCAGTAGAATTTCTCTGGTAATGATAATTTTGAGTGAGCCTGGGACGAGAGAGTATTTCCCAGTGGTAATGGTGGTCGCACAGGAGTTAACACCACTTAACGTATCAAGACAGTGTGGGAGTTAAGGTGGGCGCCAAAGGGAACATTATACGCCCCGCTGGACACTTTCTGCCCCTCACGCCCGACCCCACCCCTCACCTCTCCCTAAATCCCCTCCTCGGGCTCCTTCTCCCCTTTTAGGCACCCCCTCTCCTCCACGACACCCCCTCCCCCTCCACGAATGCCATTTTGCCAGACATTTTGGGGGTTATCTTAGGTAGTTTCCACATATTTTACTATGTATGACAATTGTACTTATGTGGACCTGTACCTAAATAAGTTTACTTACTTACCCCTTTCCCTCCTCTGGCACCCCGTCTCTCCTCCTCAACTTCCCCCTCCCTCTTCTCAGGCACGCTCTCCCCCACCTCAAGTACCACCCTTACATGAACTTTGGGGCCATGAAGGTCTGAGTATTGGAGAAGGAGGCTCTGAGTGTCAGGGATGGCTGCCTGAATGTAGGACACGAAGATTCTGAGTGTAATGGAGGTCTAAGTGTTGAAGATTGTGCTGTGAGAGTTGTGGATTGGGAATCTGAGTGTTGGAGATGGGGTTTTGAGTGTTGAAGATAAGGAGTCTCAGTGCTGGAGACGTGTGTTTTGAGTGTTAGAGATAGGGAAATATGGGTTCTTACAGGATTTTTCCAGGGGTTAACGGCCCCACGGCTCATTCCCAGATCGGATGTTTCCAGGGGTCAGCGCCCCCGCGCTCACTCCCATACTGAAATATGACAATTTTCAGATGTTTAAGTTCAATCTACAATTTTTTTCTCTCTTTAATCTTTAACATACAACGTCAGCCAGCTGACACCTTGCATGTTACCAAGTCAGCTAGCTGACACACAAGTGTTATCACGTCAGCCAGCTGTTACATCGAGTGTTTTCATGCCAGACAGCTGTCACATCGGGCGCTGTCATGTCAAACAGCTGATACACCAAGTGTTATGTTAGGCAGATGACACACCGAGTGTTATCATGTCAGCCAAGTGAAACGCAGAGTGTGTTAGCCAACTGACACTCCAAGTTTCATCATGTCAGCCAGCTGACACACCATGTTTAATGTCAGCCAGTTGACACATCGAATGTTAACAATTCAGCAAGCTGACACACCAAATGTTATCATATCAAAGAGCTGACAGTGTGTGCCAGCCAGCTGACACCCATAATGTTATCATGTCAGTCAGCTGACACCCAGAATATTATCATCTCAGCCAGCTGACAACCAGAATGTCATCATATCAGCCAGCTGACACCCAAAATGTTATCATGTCAGCCAGCTGACACACCATTTTTAATGTCAGCCAGTTGACACATCGAATGTTAACAATTCAGCAAGCTGACACACCAAATGTTATCATATCAAAGAGCTGACAGTGTGTGCCAGCCAGCTGACACCCATAATGTTATCATGTCAGTCAGCTGACACCCAGA
Organism: Cherax quadricarinatus; assembly: GCF_026875155.1. Classification (NCBI taxonomy): domain Eukaryota; kingdom Metazoa; phylum Arthropoda; class Malacostraca; order Decapoda; family Parastacidae; genus Cherax; species Cherax quadricarinatus. The sequence goes on from NC_069472.1 coordinate 13,221,800, forward strand.
ATATTATCATCTCAGCCAGCTGACACCCAGAATGTTATCATGTCAGTCAGCTGACACCCAGAATATTATCATCTCAGCCAGCTGACACCCAGAATGTCATCATATCAGCCAGCTGACACCCAAAATGTTATCATGTCAGCCAGCTGACACCAAGAATATTATCATGTCAGCCAGCTGACACCAAGAATATTATCATGTCAGCCAGCTGACACATTGTACCAGGCAGCTGACACCCAGAATGTTATCATGTCAGCCAGCTGACACATTGTACCAGGCAGCTGACACCCAGAATGTTATCATGTCAGCCAGCTGACACATTGTACCAGGCAGCTGACACCCAGAATGTTATCATGTCAGCCAGCTGACACATTGTACCAGGCAGCTGACACCCATAATGTTATCATGTCAGCCAGCTGACACACTGTACCAGGCAGCTGACACCCAGAATGTTATCATGTCAGCCAGCTGACATTGTACCAGGCAGCTCACATCCAGAATGTTATCATGTCAGCCAGCTGACATATTGTACCAGGCAGCTGACACCCAGAATGTTATGTCAGCCAGCTGACACATTGTACCAGGCAGCTGACACCCAGAATGTTATAATGTCAGCCAGCTGACACACTGTACTAGGCAGCTGACACCCAGAATGTTATCATGTCAGCCAGCTGACATATTGTACCAGGCAGCTGACACCAAGAATGTTATCATGTCAGCCAGCTGACATATCAAATATTTACCACCAGTTTCCAGAACAGGTTTTCTTCAGAAACAATTACCTCTGTTTATTTGCTGGCGTCATGAATGTTCTTGCGCCCGACAAAGACAGTTTACAATTAAATAATTTCGCTATAAATCCTCAATTCTGAAGATTAGAGCGATAAACCCGGCAATTATCGAATAGCTATGGAAAATTAGCACAAAATAACGGAATCTCCGTTAATAATCTGCATAAAAAAACGGAGTATCCTTTAATAATCTACATAAAATAACGGAGTCTCCGGTAAATATTAGCACAAAATAACGGAAACTTCGTTAATAATTTGAGTATAGTAATGAAATCTCCGTTATTAATTAACATAAAATAACGGAATCTCAGTTAATAACGTGCATATAATAACGGAACCTCAGTTATTAATTAACATAACATCAGGAATCTTCGTTATTAATTAACAAAAAGTAACGAGATCTCCGTTAATAGTCTGCTTATAGTAACGGAATGTTCATTATTAATCAGGATAAAATAACAGAATCTCCGCTGATAATCTGCAGAAAATAACAAAACCTTCGTTAATAATTTGTACAAAATAACGAACTTCTCGTTGATAATTTAGCACATTATACTTGAATTGCCGTTAACACAAATAACGCAATCACCGTTAATAATTTACGTACACAATAACGGCGTCTCCGTTAATAGTAGCGAGCGGGGCACCCGATTTTCTTTTGCTTTTCATTAGCCAAGGAGCGCTAAACCCGTACGAGGCGCCCACACCGGCATGGAGGTGGGGAAACGGGAGGTGATCAGGTTCCATCCATGGGTGGGCAGCTCCAGTCCCTTGGATCAAGAGCCCTTCAGCGGCCTCAGGAGGCGCCTCCCTAGAAGGACCGGCCACCCGGCATTTTGAGGTAGGCCGAAAGGCTCCTGATCCAAGGGACTTAGGCAGCCTTTCCCTGGACCCCTGTGGCATCATCTCTCGTTGCCCAGGTGCTGCTTGTCCCCTGCGGGTTTAGCGCTCCCACAGCTAATGTAATAATATCAATATGCAAATTATTTTGTTCGGCGAATTATTTTATATGTTGTAAATTATTGCAGGTTTAGCTTAGTTTTGTAGGTGAGTGTTGTAGGTGAGTGTTGTAGGTGAGTGTTATAGGGGAGGGGGTTGTAGGTGAGTGTTGTAGGTGAGTGTTGTAGGTGAGTTTGTAGTGAGGGGTTGTAGGTGGTGTTGTAGGTGATTGTTGTAGGTGAATGTTGTAGGTGAGTGTTGTAGGTGAGTTTTGTAGGTGAGTGTTGTAGGTGAGTGTTGTAGGTGAGTGTTATAGGTGAGTGTTGTAGGTGAGTGTTGTAGGTGAGTGTTGTAGGTGAGTGTTGTAGTGAGTGGTGTAGTGGTGTTGTAGGTGTATGTTGTGGTGAAGTGTTGTAGGGGAGTTTGTAGGTGAGTTTGTAGGGTGAGTGTTGTAGGGAGTGTTGTAGGTAGTGGGTTTTAGGTAAGTGTTGTAGGTGAGTTTTTTGTAGGGGAGTGTTGTAGGTGAATGTTGTAGGTGTGTTGTGGTGAGTGTTGTAGGTGAGTGTTGTGGTGAGCTTTGTAGGGAGTGTTGTAGGTGAGTTTGTAGGGAGTTTTTATAGGTGAGTTTTTGTAGGTGAGCTTTGTAGGTGAGTTTTGTAGGTGAGTTGTAGGTGAGTTTCGTAGGTGAGTGTTGTAGTGAATGTTGTAGGGGAGTGTTGTAGGTGAGCTTTGTAGGTGGTGTTGTAGGTGGTGTTGTAGGTGAGTGTTGTAGGTGAGTGTTGTAGGTGAGTGTTGTTTAAATGAGTGTTTTAGGTGAGTTTGTAGGTGAGCTTTGTAGGGTGGTGTTGTAGGGGAGTGTTGTTGGTGGTGTTGTAGGTGAGTTTTGTAGGCGGAGTGTTGTAGGTGAGTGTTGTTAGGTGAGTTTTGTAGGCGAGTGTTGGAGGTGAGTTTTGTAGGTGAGTGTTGTGGTGAGTGTTGGTAGGTGTGGTTTTGTGGTGAGCTTTGTAGGTGAGTTGTTGTAGGTGAGTTTGTAGGTGAGTGTTGTAGGTGAGTTTTGTAGGGGTGAGGGGTTGGGAGGTGAGTGTTGTAGGTGAGTTTTGTAGGTGGGTGTTGTAGGCGAGTTTTGGAGATGAGTGTTTGTAGGTGGTGTTGTAGATGAGTGTTGGGAGGTGAGTGTTGTAGGTGAGTGTTGAGGTGAGTGTTGTAGGTGAGTGTTGTAGGTGAGTGTTGGTAGGGAGTGTTGGGAGGGAGTGTTGTTGGCGAGTGTTGTTGGTGAGGTTGAGGCGAGTGTTGTAGGTGAGTTTTGTAGGTGAGTTTTGTCGGGGAGGTGTTGTAGGTCGGTGTTGAGGGTGGGTTTTGTTGGGGAATGTTGTTTGGGGAGTTTTGTAGGTGAGTTTTGTAGATGGAGTGGGTGTAGGTGAGTGTTGTAAGGGGAGTTTTGTAGGTGAGTGTTGTAGGTTGAGTTTTTGTAGGTTTAGTTTTGTGGTGATTGTTGTAGGTGAGTGTTTGTAGGTGAGTTGTTGTGGTGAGTTTTGTAGGTGAGTTTTGTAGGTGAGTTTTTGGTAGGTGATTGTTGTAGGTGAGTGTTGTGGTGTAGTGTTGTAGGCGAGTGTTGTAGGTGAGTGTTGTAGAAGTGTTTTAGGTGAGTGTTGTAGGTGAGTGTTGTAGGTGGTTTTGGGAGGGGTGAGTTTTTAGGTGAGTGTTTTTTAGTGCGAGTGTTGTAGGTGGTTTTGTTGGTGATGTTTGTAGGGGTTTTGTAGGTGAGTGTTGTAGGTGAGTTTTGTAGGTGAGTGGTGTAGGTGAGTGTTGTAGGTGAGTGTTGTAGGTGATGGTTTTTTAGTGGTGTTGTAGGTGAGTGTTGTAGGGTGTTGGGGTTAGGTTTGGTGTTTTTAGGTGGTGGGTAGTGTTGTAGGTGAGTTTTGTAGGTAGTGTTGTTGGTGAGTTTTGGGAGGGTGAGTTTTTTAGGTGAGTTTTGTAGGTGATGTTTGTAGGTGATTTTTGTAGGTTGAGTGTTTGTAGGTGAGTTGTTGTAGGTGAGTTGTAGGTGAGTTTTTGTAGGTGATGTTGTAGGTGAGTGTTGTAGGTGGGTTTTGTAGGTGAGTTTTTGTAGGTGAGTGTTGTAGGTGAGTTTTGAAGGTGAGTGTTGTAGTGAGTTGTTGTAGGTGAGTGTTGTAGGTGAGTGTTTTTAGGGAGTTTTTGTAGGGAGTGTTTGTAGGGAGTGTTGTATGGTGAGGGTTTTTGTAGTGTGTTGAGTGTTTTTGTAGTTTGGGGTTGTAGGTGAGTGTTTTTAGGTGATGTTGTAGGTGAGTTTTTGTTTGGTGAGTGTTGTAGATGAGTGTTTGTAGGTGAGTGTTTGGGTGGTGTTGTAGGTGAGTGTTGTAGGTGAGTGTTGTAGGTGAGGGGTTGTAGGTGAGTGTGGGGGGATGTTAGGGAGGTGTAGGTGATGTGTAGGGAGTGTGTAAGGTGAGGGTTTTTAGAGAGAGTTGTAGGGTGGGAATGTTGTAGGGAGGTTGTAGGGTGAGTGTTGTAGGTGAAGTGTTTAGGTGGGTGTTGTAAATTAATGAGGTTGGTGAGTAGGGGAATTTTTTTAAATTAAAAGTGGGGAGAAATTCAATAAAGAGGAGGGGAATAGGAAAGGGGAAGGGGGAAAAGGAGAGGAAGGGAAAAAGGAGGAAGGAAGAAGAGAGAAAGAAGAGGAGGAAGAAGAAAGGGGAAGGAAAAAAGAGAGGAAATGGAGGGGATGAAAGAATAAAGGCTAATGTTACGTGTGGATTGACCAACTAAAAACATAATTACAAAAAACATCACAAAGAAAGGAAAATCTCGCCAAACGAGACAAGAATGAGGAATTCTTTATGGATTAAGGGGAAGGGGGATAAAGGGAGGGAAGGGTAATGGAAGAGAGAGGGTAAAGGAAAGGGAAGGGGCGAGGGGCAATAACAAAGACAAGCGGGGATATACAGCATAAAAGGTGAAGGAAATGTCGTGATTGGGGCAGACACGCAAGAAACACACACCACAACCACACACACACACCACACACACACACACACACACACACCCACACACAACCACACAAAACAGTAATGAGGTGAGCGTGTTTTCTCTCAATTCTCTCTCTTTAAATCCCGACCACCTTCAAACACCCGTCCCATACCTCACTGAGACCAACCCCAGCCATAACCCTGTTTCTCACCTCCCCGTCCTGTCCATGTGTAAATATGAACGACAAAGAAATGCCGAACTCTCTTTAAAGAAAGGGAAGTGTGTTATAAAAACACAAGAAAAGGAGGAGCATGCGCAGGGCCCGTTGGGCCCCTACTAGGCAGGGGCCCTTTACAATTTATCCCATAACAAAACATTTGCCCAACCCAAATTTTCAATGCTACCCCAAATAAAAAAGCTCTAATGTGCAAGTCCCACTCAAATCCAATCCCTCCCACTCATGTATTTATCCAACCTAAATTTGAAATTACCCAAAGTCCTAGCCTCAATAACCCAACTAGGTAGACTGTTCCACTCATCATCTACCCTATTTCCAAACCAATACTTTCCTATGTCCTTTCTATATCTAAACTTATCTAATTTAAATCCATTACTGCGGGTTCTCTCTTGGAGAGATATCCTCAAGACCTTATTAATATCCCCTTTATTAATACTTATCTTCCACTTATACACTTCGATCATGTCTCCCCTCATTCTTCGTCTAACAAGTGAATGTAATTTAAGAGTCTTCAATGTTTTCTAACGAATTTATGTCCATTCTGTAATATGGAGGCCAGAACTGAGCTGCATAATCTAGGTGAGGCCTTACTAATGATGTATAAAGCTGCAGTATGACCTCTGGACTTCTGTTGCTTACACTTCTTGATATAAATCCCAGTAATCTATTTGCCTTATTATGTACGCTTAGGCATTGCTATCTTGGTTTAAGGTTGCTGCTTACCATAACCCCCAAGTCCTTTTCGCAATCTGTATGGCTAAGTTCTACATTATTTAACTTGTAAGTGCTAGGGTTATGGACACTCCCGAGCTTCAGAACCTTGCATTTATCTACATTGAACTGCATCTTCCACTTTTCTGACCAAGAATAGAGTTTGTCTAAATCCTTCTGAAGTTTCCTAACATCTACGTTTGAATCAATTATCCTACATATCTTTGTGTCATCGGCGAATTTGCTCATATCACTAGTAATTCCTTCATCAAGATCATTGATATATATTATAAACAACAACGGGCCCAAGACTGATCCCTGTGGAACGCCACTTGTTACTGATCCCCACTCGGATTTAACCCCATTTATGGACACACTCTGCTTCCTGTCTGTGAGCCATGATTCGATCCACGAGAGCACCCTTCCCCCAATGCCATGAGCTGCCACTTTCTTTAACAGTCTTTGGTGCGGAACTCTATCAAAAGCCTTACTAAAATCTAAGTAAATAATATCAAATTCTTTGGTTTAGAAAGACACGTAAGCAAACACTATAACATATTTATTAGAAAACGTTTCGGTCCTGGAACCTTGATCACTTCTAACATGTTAGAAGTGATCAAGGTTCCAGGACCGAAACGTTTTCTAATAAATATGTTATAGTGTTTGCTTACGTGTCTTTCTAAACCAACTTGTCGGTATTTATTACCAAGGTTTATACCATCAAATTCTTCTTAACTGGGAATTTAGAATCATACGATTTCTTAGAAGTAGTTCAGGATTGTTTTTTGAAGCAGTTTGTGACAGAACCTACAAGGGGTAATAACCTGCTTGACTTAGTTCTGGCAAACAATGAATCCCTTGTTAATAATTTAGAAGTTTCAGAGGAACTGGGTGCCAGCGACCACAAATCAATTACATGTAGAATTGAATGGAAGTATGATAGTAGGGATAACTCAGTAACAGCCCCAGATTTTCGCTTAGCAGATTACGATGGGCTTAGAGAACACTTATCATCTGTTGACTGGGGTAACGAAGAGAGCTATCAATATGACAGTTTTTGAACACAATACATGCTGCTCAAAGAACGTTTATCCCTTATAAGGAAATTAGATCAAATAGAAATGACCCAAAATGGATGAATAATAGGCTGAAATATCTACTAGGGCATAAGAAAGGAATTTATAGGCGTATCAAAAGAGGCGAGGGTCATCTTATGAATCAGTATATTGACATTAAGAGGGACATTAAAAAGGGGATAAGAAAGCTAAAAGGGACTATGAAATTAAAGTTGCTAGGGATTCTAAAACTAACCCAAAAAGTTTTTTCCAGGTCTATAGAACAAAAGTCAGAGATAAGATAGGTCCCCTTAAAAATAACTATGGGCATCTTACTGACAAAGAGAATGAAATGTGCTCGATTTTAAATAATTATTTTCTCTCGGTTTTTACACAGGAAGACACTAATAATATTCCGGTAATTAATTTTTATAGTGGATCAGAAGAAGATAAATTATGAAAACATCACAGTCACTAGTGAAATGGTTGTGAAGCAGATAGACAGACTGAAGCAAAATAAGTCACCGGGTCCTGATGAGGTTTTTTCAAGGGTTCTAAAGGAATGCAAAATGGAAATCTGTGAACCATTAACTAATATTTTTTAATTTATCTCTTCAAACAGGTGCAGTGTCTGATATGTGGAAGATGGCTAATGTAATTCCTATTTTTAAAACAGGGGACAAGTCGTTACCGTCAAATTACCGCCCAATAAGCCTGACCTCAATTGTAGGCAAATTACTAGAGTCAATTATAGCTGAGATTATAAGAAGCCATCTCGATAAGCATAGCTTGATTAATGATACTCAGCATGGATTCACAAGAGGCCGGTCTTGTCTAACTAATTTATTAACTTTCTTCAGTAAAGCTTTTGAGGCTGTTGACCACGATAAAGAATTTGATATTATTTACTTAGATTTTAGTAAGGCATTTGATAGAGTTCCGCACCAAAGACTGTTGAAGAAAGTAGCAGCTCATGGCATTGGGGGAAGGGTGCTCTCGTGGATCGAATCATGGCTCACAGACAGGAAGCAAAGAGTGTCCATAAATGGGGTTAAATCCGAGTGGGGATCAGTAACAAGTGGCGTTCCACAGGGATCAGTCTTGGGCCCGTTGTTGTTTTATAATATATATCAATGATCTTGATGAAGGAATTACTAGTGATATGAGCAAATTCGCCGATGACACGAAGATAGGTAGGATAATTGATTCAAACGTAGATGTTAGGGAACTTCAGGAGGATTTAGACAAACTCTACTCTTGGTCAGAAAAGTGGCAGATGCAGTTCAATGTAGATAAATGCAAGGTTCTGAAGCTCGGGAGTGTCCATAACCCTAGCACTTATAAGTTAAATAATGTAGAACTTAACCATACAGATTGCGAAAAGGACTTGGGGGTTATGGTAAGCAGCAACCTTAAACCAAGACAGCAATGCCTAAGCGTACGTAATAAGGCAAATAGATTACTGGGATTTATATCAAGAAGTGTAAGCAACAGAAGTCCAGAGGTCATACTGCAGCTTTATACATCATTAGTAAGGCCTCACCTAGATTATGCAGTTCAATTCTGGTCTCCATATTACAGAATGGACATAAATTCGTTAGAAAACATTCAGCGTAGGGATGACTAAATTAATACATAGCATTAGAAATCTTCCTTATGAAGAAAGATTGAAGACTCTTAAGTTACATTCACTTGTTAGACGAAGAATGAGGGGGAGACCTGATCGAAGTGTATAAGTGGAAGATAGGTATTAATAAAGGGGATATTAACAAGGTCTTGAGAATATCTCTCCAAGAGAGAACCCGCAGTAATGGATTTAAATTAGATAAGTTTAGATTTAGAAAGGACATAGGAAAGTATTGGTTTGGAAATAGGGTAGTAGATGAGTGGAACAGTCTACCTAGTTGGGTTATTGAGGCTAGGACTTTGGGTAGTTTCAAATTTAGGTTGGATAAATACATGAGTGGGATGGGTTGGATTTGAGTGGGACTTGCACATCAGAGCTTATTTCTTGGGTAGCATTGAAAATTGGGTAGGTCAAATGTTTGTTAGTGGGATGAATTGTAAAGGACCTGCCTAGTATGGGCCAGCAGGCCTGCTGCAGTGTTCCTCCTTTCTTATGTTCTTATGTAATTCTTTATCGTGGTCAACAGCCTCAAAAGCTTTACTGAAGAAAGTTAATAAATTAGTTAGACAAGACCGGCCTCTTGTGAATCCATGCTGAGTATCGAGATGGCTTCTTATAATCTCATCTATAATTGACTCTAGTAATTTGCCTACAATTGAGGTTAGGCTTATCGGGCGGTAATTTGACGGTAACGACTTGTCCCCTGTTTTAAAACTAGGAATTACATTAGCCATCTTCCACATATCAGACACTACACCTGTTTGAAGAGATAAATTAAAAATATTAGTTAATGGTTCACAGAGTTCCATTTTGCATTCCTTAAGAACCCTTGAAAAAACCTCATCAGGACCCGGTGACTTATTTTGCTTCAGTCGGTCTATCTGCTTCACAACCATTTCACTAGTGACTGTGACGTTACATAATTTATTTTCTTCTGGCCCACTATAAAAATTAATTACTGGAATATTGTTAGTGTCTTCCTGTGTAAAAACCGAGAGAAAATAATTATTTAAAATCGAGCACATTTCATTCTCTTTGTCAGTAAGATGCCCATAGTTATTTTTAAGGGGACATATCTTATCTCTAACTTTTGTTCTATATACCTGGAAAAAAACTTTTTGGGTTAGTTTTAGAATCCCTAGCAACTTTAATTTCATAGTCCCTTTTAGCTTTTCTTATCCCCTTTTTAATGTCCCTCTTAATGTCAATATACTGATTCATAAGATGACCCTCACCTCTTTTGATACGCCTATAAATTCCTTTCTTATGCCCTAGTAGATATTTCAGCCTATTATTCATCCATTTTGGGTCATTTCTATTTGATCTAATTTCTTTATACGCGATAAACGTTCTTTGAGCCTCATGTATAGTGTTCAGAAAACTGCCATATTGATAGCTCTCTTCGTTACCCCAGTCAACAGATGATAAGTGTTCTCTAAGCCCATCGTAATCGGGCTAAGCGAAAATCTGGGACTGTTACTGAGTTATCCCTACTATCATACTTCCATTTAATGCTAAATGTAATTGATTTGTGGTCGCTAGCACCCAGTTCCTCTGAAATTTCTAAATTATTAACAAGGGATTCATTGTTTGCCAGAACTAAGTCAAGCAGGTTATTACCCCTTGTAGGTTCTGTCACAAACTGCTTCAAAAAAACAATCCTGAACTACTTCTAAGAAGTCGTATGATTCTAAATTCCCAGTCAAGAAATTCCAATCAATATGACTAAAGTTAAAGTCTCCTAGAATTGCTACATTATCGTGCCTTGTGGCCCTAACAATTTCCTCCCATAGTAGTCTCCCCTGGTCCCTATCTAAGTTTGGGGGACGGTATATCACACCTAAAATCAAATTTTCATGCCCCTCTGAAAATTCTATCCAGACTCTGTATGTGTTACTTCAGACTTAATACCCGTTTCTATGCAACAGTTCAAGCGATCTCGGACATACAATTCCACCCCACCCCCCTCCCCGATACTTCTATCTACTTGGAACAATTTAAAACCCTGAATGTGACATTCCGCAGACATGTCCCGACTTTTTGAATTAAACCACGTCTCAGTAATGGCAAATACATCAATGTTACCTGCACTAGCAACTAGTCTCAACTCATCCATCTTATTCCTAGCACTACGACTATTTGTGTAATATATATTTAAGGACCCTGCTTTCTCTTTACCCTTCCTGCTCCTTTCTGTTATTCCACTAAACCTTTTACTGTCCTTGTCAATTAGTGCCACTGGCTTTTCAATACCCACCTCATTTTGCCTATTACTAGTTCTCCTAGTACTCATATTACTACAATGCGACTTCACTGTTTTCCCGCCAAAACCCATACCACTAACTATTCCTAGTTTAAAGTCCTAACTGCTCCCTCCACTGCGTTGGCCAGTGCTCCCACCCCACACCTAGATAAGTGAACCCCATCTCTGGCATACATGTCATTTCTGCCATAGAAGAGGTCCCAGTTGTCAATGAATGTTACCGCATTTTCCTCACAGTATTTGTCCAGCCAGCAATTGACACCAATTGCTCTGGACAACCATTCATTTCCAACTCCTCTCCTTGGCAAAACACCACATATGACAGGGTTCCCACCCTTCCTCCTAATTATCTCTATTACTGACCTATACCTGCTAATCAGGTCCTCACTCCTACGTCTGCCAACATCGTTGCCTCCAGCACTGAGACAGATAATAGGATTGCTCCCATTACCTCTCATGATGTCATCCAGATGGCTAACAATATCCTTCATCCCAGCCCCAGGAGAACACACTCTCTGTCTCCTACTCCTATCCTTCAAGCAGAATGCCCTATCCATGTACCTAATCTGGCTATCCCCAACAACAACAATGTTTTTACCTTCCTTGGCGACGTCCGTCGTGATGTTCTCAGTAGTCGACTCACATTCGCTAGGCAGCACTACACCTTCACTTGTGGAATTCGTCAAGACGTTCTCGATGGTTTTCGTTAGGGTTTCCAGGGGTGTCTCACTCACTTCAGCCAATGCTTCCTTGGTGCTCGTTGTGACATTCCCAGTAGAACACCAAGATTATTTCAGACATCCAGATTATTTCACCCAAAATACGATCAATAAACATGACACGAACTGCATTCTACCTGAAGGAGTGTAACGGCAAGTGAATGTTATTATGATTTAGTCACTTTTGCAACATTTGGGTATCCTCATTATCTTTATAATGATACCCAAGTATTGCACAAGTGTCTCAGTCATCAACTTGTCGGTTCTCCGAACCATTTGTATGTAATGAATGTCATGCTGAACCTGGCAATTATATGGAGGGCAAAGATTTTGTAGTGCCAGAAAGCTGAGAAAATGCCAACAAATGATAAGAATGTATCACCACCGCTGAGGGAAGCTAAACGTTAAACAGACCTCATCAAAGCCACAAATATTACGAGCAACTTAAAAAAAAAAACAGCACAAAAGGAAATAATACATCCATTATGGTTGCAAACATACAACACTTTGAACAATATTAAAACAAAATGTTTTTGTTTGCAAATATACAAGATCTTAAACCAAGTATGAAAAAATATCGTTTGTTAGTTAATTCCTCACTGAGTCAAACTCAATGTTTACATCATTTACAGAGACCTTCGTTAAAGTCCGAACAAAAAAATCAGGGAAATTGGGCTGTGTGAAAGACTCGTTCATTTATACTGAGTTATTTAGTACCACATAAGATATAGTCAAAGATTTGGCAGTAAAAACTGAAATTCAGAATCTGTTTTTTTTTCCTTGTATATAAACCACCAGAGACAATGTTCCGGCAGTTCAAGGACCAGTTACTGAATATCCAACACAATCTTGAATATCTCTCAGACTCAGCTCCGAATATCCTGATGCCTAGTCACGTTAGCTTAAGATCTCTAAAATGGAAGTACGTATCCCAGGTTGTAATAGCAGAGAAATCCCTACTAGCCAGTTTACATGACAGTCACACACAGTCGAGCTATTAAAACTACGATAAATTCACCTTAAGCCAGTAAATGCGGAATCGAGCAGACTGGAAAATACCCTTGAATGAGGATCTGGTACAAAATATAATGATGTCAAAAACAGCAAACTCAGACCACAACCTGATAGAAGTCCAGACCTGCACACACACACTGATCTTGAGCAGCCAAACACAAGCAGTCTTGAGGCTGTATTCAATAAATTTATCTTTAATAATAAATATTAATATTAACCGGGATCAGATAAATCATGACCTAACTGAAATATACTGGGATGAAGTGACAAGCATAGATTTGATCCAATCTGTCGAGAGGATGAGCTCAATGGCACTAGAAATAAAGTGAGAAAATGTTGATGAAATTAAGATATATGTGCAACATCTGGGTATCTTTATTGTAGACGTTTCGCCATCCAGTGGCTTTATCAGTGGCTTTGTCAGTGGCTTTATCAGAATCTCCACGACTATGGTGCTCTTCGCACCTACTCCTAGGTTGAGGGACTGATTACCTCATCTTCTGTATATATTCCTACCGTCTTCAAGTTATGTCCTAGAATTTGTATTGAGAAAATGTTAAAATCAGGCGAAGACGAACTGCAGGACATCTCAAAGGTTGCAGACTTTCTCAAGAACGAAAAACAAGCAACAATGATTAGAGATACGAAAACATTAAACTTGTACTGAATACATCGCCCGGAATCAGGAGAGGCAGAGGAACCGACAAATAAAAAACTTAAAGCAAGACTAAGAAATCGTAAATACTTTTACTTATTTGCAAAAGCCAGGTCAACCTCCACGTATATCAGCCCTTTCGTGAATTAGATGGAACCTACACCGACGACTGCAAGGAAATGAATGACATACTGAAGTCGCAATACGTCTCTGTTCAGTAAATTATTAATCAGTCTATAGATTGAAAACACCAATGACGTTTTTTTATGGATGATGCCTAAAACTCTGTCGACATCTCAGTTTTTGACATAATCCTAACCACACTCGACTTCGTGAAAGCCATTGATATTATGCACATGCACTTTGCCCTGTGCTAAGGCTCATGAACGCCATTTATAAAGACTGCAAGAAATCACTATTAGGTGCCTTACATATTCTACAGAGCAGAAAAAATCCTACTGTCACTGAAAACGACAAAGTCGGCAGTAAAGCAATTGCAACAGATAGCACTAATATCTCACATTATCAGAATGTTTGAGGTTTAAAAACTGCAGACTGGAAGCCACATGTAGTCACAACAGCTACACAACCAAAGGCTACATGATTTTAGAGCAGGTCGCTCAGAGTCCCCTCAGAGGTTTGACCCTACGACACGGTCCTAGATGCAAAGTACAGATGTAATGTACACAGACGTTACAAAAGCCTACAACAAATCCGAAAATGGTGTAATAGTGAACAAAATACGTTCAAAAGGAATAAGTGGAAAAAATTAGGCAGATGGATATTTATTTTTTAACAAATGCAATCCAAAGAGTAACGATAAACAGAGTGAAATCAAAGGCCGCTACGGTGAAAAGTTCTGTTCCCCAAGACACAATACTGGCCTCTATCCTCTTTGTCATCATAATAGACGTGTGTGTGTGATGAATGGTTTGAAAAACCGACAAGTTGAAGATTGAGACACTTATGCAGCATATGGGAATCTTTATTTAGGAAACGTTTCGCCACACAGTGGCTTCATCAGTCCAATACAAAGAGGAAGGCGTAAGGAGAGGAGGAGAATGAGGTAATCAGTCCCTCAACCTGGAGTCGATGTGTTCAGTCCATCAATCTAATAGACACCGTATCATCAGTGGCAGATGATACTAGAATCTGTAAACGAGTGACATCCATTAATGACACAGCAAATCTCCAAGCTGATACAAACCAAGTCTTCCGATGGACTACTGACAACAATACCATATTAAATGAGGACAAATATTAATTATTCCCCTAATGAAAATTGTTAAGAAACAAAATTGGAACGGAGTATAAAACAAGCTCAAATCATTTCATAAAACAAAACACAAAATGGGACTTGGGAGTTATAATGACAGAAGATCTCCTTTCAAGGACAGCAATAGCGTCCTTATCACTACTGCAAGAAAAATGATAGGCTAGAAAATTAGAAGCTTCAGAACAAGAGATGCTATGTCAGTGGTAATGCTCCTCAATGACAAAAACGAAGTATTTTTTTTAAATTCTCCGGTGCTCTTTTTTTTTTTTTTCTCTCTCCACTGGAATTTTGATAAACTTTAACAACCCCTTTTAAGGCAGGGGAAATTGAAAACGTGGAGAATGTGAAAAAAACTTTCATTATTCATCTGGAGTCAGTCAAGCACTTAACCTACTAGAAATGCTTAAAGGTCTTCAATCGGTTTTTCCTTGGAACGTAGGCGAGATATACATCATAATTTACACCTGGAAATTTTTAAAAGATCTGATCCCAAATCTGTACAAAAAATCACTCCCTACGCAAGCAAAAGGCTTAGCAGGCTGTACACAATTTCCTTACTGAAGTTCAGGGGCAAAGTGAGTATATTAATGGATAAATGAATAAACATACTGGACAAAGACTTTTCAACGCTCTCTCTTCATACATAATGAGAATCACCAACAAACCCCAAAGCAGTTCTCACTGGGAACTTGATATGAACCTCAAGTCTGTTTCTGATGAGCCGGGCTGCGGTGAATACATTGGACTGCGTGGGGCTAGCACCAACAGCCTGGTTTATCAGGCCATTCATCGAGAGACCTGGTCTGGGGCCAGGTGGAGGGGGCGATGACCCCAGAAGCAGACTCCAGGTAACCTTCAGGTACTCACCACTCCTCAGGTCGTACCTCCGTAAGTCGTAAATAAAATTAGACAAAGCGGTGTTCTGCTATCCTAATTTAAGGGATATTTAAATAATGGAAGCAAAAACTATGTAAAGTTTGAATAATAATCTGACCTGGTAGATCACTGTGTGTGACCTGGTAGATCACTGTGTGTGACCTGGTAGATCACTGTGTGTGACCTGGTAGATCACTGTGTGTGACCTGGTAGATCACTGTGTGTGACCTAGTAGATCACTGTGTGACCTGGTAGATCACTGTGTGTGACCTGGTAGATCACTGTGTGTGACCTGGTAGATCACTGTGTGTGACCTAGTAGATCACTGTGTGTGACCTGGTAGATCACTGTGTGTGACCTGGTAGATCACTGTGTGTGACCTGGTAGATCACTGTGTGTGACCTGGTAGATCACTGTGTGACCTGGTAGATCACTGTGTGTGACCTGGTAGATCACTGTGTGTGACCTGGTAGATCACTGTGTGTGACCTGGTAGATCACTGTGTGTGACCTGGTAGACCACTGTGTGTGACCTGGTAGATCACTGTGTGTAACCTGGTAGATCACTGTGTGTGTGACCTGGTAGATCACTGTGTGTGTGACCTGGTAGATCACTGTGTGTGACCTGCTAGATCACTGTGTGTGACCTGGTAGATCACTGTGTGACCTGGTAGATTACTGTGTGACCTGGTAGATCACTGTGTGTGACCTGGTAGATCACTGTGTGTGACCTGGTAGATCACTGTGTGTGACCTGGTAAATCACTGTGTGTGACCTGGTAAATCACTGTGTGTGACCTGGTAGATTTACTGTGTGTGACCTGGTAGATCACTGTGTGTGACCTGGTAGATCACTGTGTGTGACCTGGTAGATCACTGTGTGACCTGGTAGATCACTGTGTGTGACCTGGTAGATCACTGTGTGTGACCTGGTAGATCACTGTGTGTGACCTGGTAGATCACTGTGTGTGACCTGGTAGATCACTGTGTGTGACCTGGTAGATCACTGTGTGTGACCTGGTAGATCACTGTGTGTGACCTGGTAGATCACTGTGTGTGACCTGGTAGATCACTGTGTGTAACCTGGTAGATCACTGTGTGTGACCTGGTAGATCACTGTGTGTGACCTGGTAGATCACTGTGTGTGACCTGGTAGATCACTGTGTGTGACCTGGTAGATCACTGTGTGATCTGGTAGATCACTGTGTGTGACCTGGTAGATCACTGTGTGTGACCTGGTAGATCACTGTGTGACCTGGTAGATCAGTGTGTGACCTGGTAGATCACTGTGTGTGACCTGGTAGATCACTGTGTGTGACCTGGTAGATCACTGTGTGTGACCTGGTAGATCACTGTGTGTGACCTAGTAGATCACTGTGTGTGACCTGGTAGATCACTGTGTGTGACCTGGTAGATCACTGTGTGTGTGACCTGGTAGATCACTGTGTGTGACCTGGTAGATCACTGTGTGACCTGGTAGATCACTGTGTGTGACCTGGTAGATCACTGTGTGTGTCCTGGTAGATCACTGTGTGTGACCTGGTAGATCACTGTGTGTGACCTGGTAGACCACTGTGTGTGACCTGGTAGATCACTGTGTGTAACCTGGTAGATCACTGTGTGTGTGACCTGGTAGATCACTGTGTGTGTGACCTGGTAGATCACTGTGTGTGACCTGCTAGATCACTGTGTGTGACCTGGTAGATCACTGTGTGACCTGGTAGATTACTGTGTGTGACCTGGTAGATCACTGTGTGTGACCTGGTAGATCACACTGTGTGACCTGGTAGATCACTGTGTGTGACCTGGTAGATCACTGTGTGTGACCTGGTAGATCACTGTGTGTGACCTGGTAAATCACTGTGTGTGACCTGGTAAATCACTGTGTGTGACCTGGTAAATCACTGTGTGTGACCTGGTAGATCACTGTGTGTGACCTGGTAGATCACTGTGTGTGACCTGGTAGATCACTGTGTGTGACCTGGTAGATCACTGTGTGACCTGGTAGATCACTGTGTGTGACCTGGTAGATCACTGTGTGTGACCTGGTAGATCACTGTGTGTGACCTGGTAGATCACTGTGTGTGACCTGGTAGATCACTGTGTGTGACCTGGTAGATCACTGTGTGTGACCTGGTAGATCACTGTGTGTAACCTGGTAGAAACACTGTGTGTGACCTGGTAGATCACTGTGTGTGACCTGGTAGATCACTGTGTGACCTGGTAGATCACTGTGTGTGACCTGGTAGATCACTGTGTGATCTGGTAGATCACTGTGTGTGACCTGGTAGATCACTGTGTGTGACCTGGTAGATCACTGTGTGACCTGGTAGATCAGTGTGTGACCTGGTAGATCACTGTGTGTGACCTGGTAGATCACTGTGTGTGACCTGGTAGATCACTGTGTGACCTGGTAGATCACTGTGTGTGACCTGGTAGACCACTGTGTGTGACCTGGTAGATCACTGTGTGTGTGACCTGGTAGATCACTGTGTGTGTGACCTGGTAGATCACTGTGTGTGACCTGCTAGATCACTGTGTGTGACCTGGTAGATCACTGTGTGTGACCTGGTAGATCACTGTGTGTGACCTGGTAGATCACTGTGTGTGACCTGGTAGATCACTGTGTGACCTGGTAGATTACTGTGTGTGACCTGGTAGATCACTGTGTGACCTGGTAGATCACACTGTGTGACCTGGTAGATCACTGTGTGTGACCTGGTAGATCACTGTGTGTGACCTGGTAGATCACTGTGTGTGACCTGGTAGATCACTGTGCGTGATCTGGTAGATCACTGTGTGTGACCTGGTAGATCACTGTGTGTGTGACCTGGTAGATCACTGTGTGTGACCTGGTAGATCACTGTGTGTGACCTGGTAGATCACTCTGTGTGACCTGGTAGATCACTCTGTGTGACCTGGAAGATCACTGTGTGACCTGGTAGATCACTGTGTGACTGGTAGATCACTGTGTGTGACCTGGTAGATCACTGTGTGTGACCTGGTAGATCACTGTGTGACCTGGTAGATCACTGTGTGTGACCTGGTAGATCACTGTGACCTGGTAGATCACTGTGCGACCTGGTAGATCACTGTGTGTGACCTGGTAGATCACTGTGTGTGACCTGGTAGATCACTCTGTGTGACCTGGTAGATCACTGTGTGTGACCTGGTAGATCACTGTGTGTGACCTGGTAGATCACTGTGTGTAACCTGGTAGATCACTGTGTGTGACCTGGTAGATCACTGTGTGACTGGTAGATCACTGTGTGACTGGTAGATCACTGTGTGTGACCTGGTAGATCACTGTGTGACCTGGTAGATCACTGTGTGACCTGGTAGATCACTGTGTGTGACCTGGTAGATCCCTGTGTGTGACCTGGTAGATCACTGTGTGACCTGGTAGATCACTGTGTGACCAGGTAGATCACTGTGTGACCTGGTAGATCACTGTGTGTGACCTGGTAGATCACTGTGTGACCTGGTAGATCACTATGTGTGACCTGGTAGATCACTGTGTGTAACCTGGTAGATCACTGTGTGACCTGGTAGATCACTCTGTGTGACCTGGTATATCACTGTGTGTGACCTGGTAGATCACTGTGTGTGACCTGGTAGATCTATGTGACCTAGTAGATCACTCTGTGTGTCCTGGTAAATCACTGTGTGACCTGGTAAATCACTCTGTGTGTGACCTGGTAAATCACTGTGTGTTGCCTGGTATATCACTCTGTGTGTGTCCTGATAGAACACTCTGTGTGTGACCTGGTAGATCACTCAGCGTGTGTGTGGCCTGATAGATCACTCAGCGTGTGTGTGACCTGGTATATCAATGTGTGACCTTTTATATCACTATGTGTGACTGGTAGATCAATCATTGTGTGTGTGTGTGTGTTTGTGTGTGTGTGTGTGTGTGTGTGTGATGTGGTAGATCACTGTGTGTGTGACCTTGTAGATCACTGTGTGTGTGTGACCTGGTAGATTACTGTGTGTGTGACCTGGTAGATCACACACACACACTGCATAAGTACCATTAGGCACTATAGGCACTATAGTACCAGCAGGCACTACCAGTGGTCAGTACCAGCAGGCACTGCAAAGGATTAGTACCAGCTGGCACTGCAGGGGTTAGTACCAGCAGGCACTGCAAAGGATCAGTACCAGCTGGCACTGCAGGGGTTAGTACCAGCTGGCACTGCAGTAATGTCCCCTCTCCTCCCTTATTATAATCCCCTCAGAGGGGCTGCCTTCCAACGCAAGGGTTCTTGATCCTATGAAATGGCGTTATCTAACTATTACTTAGGTGCTGTGTCACCCCTCCGGGTTATTGCTTCTCCAGTATAATAATAAGAATAAAATAATAATAATAATAAAATAATAATAATAATAATAATAATAATAATAATAATAATAATAATAATAATAATCGTGGTAGACAAATATAGATGAGCTGAAAGCTACTGGAGCGTTTGTAAGGAGCACCTGAACTAAGTTCAGCAACTAAGTTCAACGACTATCTGTAACTAAGTTCAACAACTAAGTTCGGCCACTAAGTTCAGCAACTCAGTTCAGCGACTAAGTTCAGCAGCTAATTTCAGCGACTAAGTTCAGCAGCTAAGTTCAGCGACTAAGTTCAGCAGCTAAGTTCATGAACAAACACATTCTTGTTTCAACTTGAATTCATAAGAAGCAGTTGTCTGTAATTACGCTTCCTGAAATATCTGTCCATGTGCACGGATGTGTGTGTGTGTGTCTGTGTGTGCACTTACGAACGTGTGTGTCCGCGTGTGTGAACGAGTGTGTACCCGTGTGCACGGTCGTATGTGCCCGTATGCACGAAGAGTACCCCTGCGCATGGATGCGTTCCCCTATGCATGGACGTGCCTCTGTGTGCCCCCCGCGTGCCCTAATGTGTACCAGTGTACACAGTCCTAAGTGACTTCACGAACTTACGGTGCTGCGTTCATTTGAAGGGGTAAAACAACGACTCCCTTCCTCCCTCTCAAGAGGACACCCCTCACTTCAAATTAAGGGTAATCACAATTATGTTACCACTTAAATTCTTATTAATAGTAAGATAATCACAGGTTATAACAAACATATTCTCTACTCTGCTCTTTACTTTACGAAGATTGAATTACACTCTGATGAAAACTATCTTGTAAATTCTTATTCAGGGATGCATATCAGGGAGATTAATAATAACACAAAGGGAGATTATGAAATATAGTGAAATGTAGTGGTAGGCAAAGACTGGAATATTGACAAGACACGTGTGTGTGTGTGTGTGTGTGTGTGTGTGTGTGTGTGTGTGTGTGTGTGTGTGTGTGTGTGTGTGTGTGTGTGTGTGTGTGTGTGTAACCTAGCAGCTGCACCTGTCTTATTTATCAACTTGTTGGTACTATATAGCATTATTATATTCAGACTGGAACAGATTTAAATACAGTCTGTCTTTCACTAATAGTGGAGGTCAGACTCCAGTATGGTTGCTACTCCTTCAAGTTCTTTAAGAGAGCCTCCAGCTCTGGCTCTAACTTAGACTCCTCCACCAAGTCTTCTTTTAGTTACTTCCCCTTATAAAAGCCTCTATACCCGCATTAACTTATAGCTAGCGAGGTCAGCTCCAGTGGGAATAATTCACCACTTGAAAAATTAAACACATGTGCAACACTTCTGTATCTTTATTGAAGAAACGTTTCGCCACACAGTGGCTTCATCAGTCCTATACAAAGAAGAATGGTGAATATCAAATGGTATACAATACCGACAGGTTGGTAGATAAGACACATAGGCAACATTTAGGCTACTTTATTCCGAAACGTTTCGCTGTGTTAAGTCACCCGGTGTGACCAGAGCGTTTGACAACTGATATCAGTCAGCTCTGAGCCCGAGCCTCTTGTACAGAAAGCTCTTATGCTCGTCGCTCATAGATGTTCTGCAGAATCGTATCTGCTACGATTCCCATCGAGATTTGTTTCACTTCACCTCCAGACCTTCAGAGTGCAGTTATATGTAGAGAAACAAGTCTGGGGACGCTTAGACTAACCTCTGCTATAACTCCAACTGCCGAGAGAATGACACACTGTGTCAGCCTCGTGTCACAAGCTTCAGTGAGCAGCCTGCACAAAGATGTCACTTTGACTGTTAGCTCGCTCACTGCAGTCTGGTGTATGATGTTACGACTCCCAGATGTTTCGCTCAGTCGTCTCTGCCACGACTCGCTCCACGCTCGCCGGCAGTGACAGCCCAGCGACAATACCAGTCGAGAAGTGTCCTCCTGAGTCGCTTGCCAGAAGTCCTGCCCAGTTGCCGAGTTCTGTCGACGCCTCACTCGAGGGCACCAGCATGTCGTGCCCCAGGTTGAGTGAAAACCTGCAGCGACTCCTACGATGACTGCTTCACCGTTCTAGAGGAGACCGTACCCTGTTATGTCACAGCTGAGCCGCAGCGACGTCTCCTGTGTTGCAGTATCTGTCAAGACGCAGGAAGGCGTGCAGTGATGCCCTTCGACGCTCACTGCCTTTGACCACGATGTTTAGCACATCCCACATGTTTTTTTTCTTCCCTCCCTGTAGGAAGTTTTTTTTCCATGTCCATATGTATATATATGTTTTTTATTTTGTGTTCTGTGGCCTGTTCCTACGAGAGAGAGACCCAGTTTTTTTTACCACCAGTATTGTCTCGTCGGGACGGCGCGAGGTAGGTGGCCGAGCGTATGTAGACAGCCTGTACTGTCTGCACAGACAGTCTTGCTGTCTGCAAGCTTAGTTCATATTTCGCGGCACTAAAGTGCTGCCCTCTGGGCCTGCTCCAGGTCTGTGGGAAGCTGGTCCCACACACTCTCACTCTCACAGCGGCCTAGCAGCAAGAAAGAAGGCCTACTAGCTCCCTCTCGTGGGATGGCCCTCCTGGGCCATGGGCACAACACACAAGCCTGTGTACCCACCACTACTTTACAAATAAAGTAAGAAGCCTCCGAAGACGTATCATTTACTCCCCGCTACCAGAACACCAAATAATCTCGTTAAAGAAGGAGGTTCAGGGGAAGGGGGATCAGGGGAAGGGGAGATCACTATAAGGAGGCTCAAGGGAAGGGGGAAAAGATGTTTTATGGAAAAAAATCTTGCAAATTTATTGAGAGAAAACATCTTCAAATCGACTTATTGTCAATCGTACAAAACCGCACGAACGATGTAGTTTCAATATAGGATGAAGGGAGGAGGTATGATTTTTCCTGATAAATGTGAAATTTTGGTAAAAGTTCTTGCCCAAAAATAGAGCATAATTCTGGCAATATTTTGTACATCCAGTTTGTATCTACGATTTTTGTAAGAGTTTTTGTCACTACATTCGTATTAAAATGGTGATTTCATTGCAATGAGGCAATTTAAGTTTTTTTTGGTTGCTCTCGTCATGTTGTTTTACAGAATAATACTTGATGTTTTTATTTAGTATACAACATGTCAACATTGTTGAAGGTACAACATGTCAACATTGTTGAAGGTACATGTCAACATCCTTCAGGGTACAACATGTCAAGATTGTTGGAGGTACATGTCAACATCCTTCAGGGTACAACATGTCAAGATTGTTGAAGGTACATGTCAACATCCTTCAGGGTACAACATGTCAACATTGTTGAAGGTACATGTCAACATCCTTCAGGGTACAACATGTCAACATTGTTGAAGGTACATGTCAAACATCCTTCAGGGGACAACATGTCAACATTGTGAAGGTACATGTCAACATCCTTTAGGGTACAACATGTCAACATTGTTGAAGGTACAACATGTCAACAATGTTCAAGGTACATGTCAACATTCTTCAGGGTACAACATGTCAACATTGTTGAAGGTACAACATGTCAACAATGTTCAAGGTACATGTCAACATCCTTCAGGGTACAACATGTCAACATGTTGAAGGTACATGTCAACAATGTTCAAGGTACATGTCAACATCCTTCAGGTACAACATGTCAACATTGTTGAAGGTACATGTCAACATCCTTCAGGGTACAACATGTCAACATTGTTGAAGGTACATGTCAACAATGTTCAAGGTACATGTCAACATCCTTCAGGGTACAACATGTCAACATTGTTGAAGGTACATGTCAACATCCTTCAGGGTACAACATGTCAACATTGTTGAAAGGGACATGTCAACATCCTTCAGGGTACAACATGTCAACATTGTTGAAGGTACATGTCAACAATGTTCAAGGTACATGTCAACATTCTTCAGGGTACAACATGTCAACATTGTTGAAGGTACAACATGTCAACAATGTTCAAGGTACATGTCAACATCCTTCAGGGTACAACATGTCAACATTGTTGAAGGTACATGTCAACATCCTTCAGGGTACAACATGTCAACATTGTTGAAGGTACATGTCAACATCCTTCAGGGTACAACATGTCAACATTGTTGAAGGTACAACATGTCAACAATGTTCAAGGTACATGTCAACATTCTTCAGGGTACAACATGTCAACATTGTTGAAGGTACAACATGTCAACAATGTTCAAGGTACATGTCAACATCCTTCAGGGTACAACATGTCAACATTGTTGAAGGTACAACATGTCAACAATGTTCAAGGTACATGTCAACATCCTTCAGGGTACAACATGTCAACATTGTTGAAGGTACATGTCAACATCCTTCAGGGTACAACATGTCAACATTGTTGAAGGTACATGTCAACAATGTTCAAGGTACATGTCAACATTCTTCAGGGTACAACATGTCAACATTGTTGAAGGTACATGTCAACATCCTCAGGGTACAACATGTCAACATTGTTGAAGGTACATGTCAACATCCTTCAGGGTACAACATGTCAACATTGTTGAAGGTACATGTCAACATCCTTCTTCAGGGTACAACATGTCAACATTGTTGAAGGTACAACATGTCAACAATGTTCAAGGTACATGTCAACATTCTTCAGGGTACAACATGTCAACATTGTTGAAGGTACAACATGTCAACAATGTTCAAGGTACATGTCAACATCCTTCAGGGTACAACATGTCAACATTGTTGAAGGTACAACATGTCAACAATGTTCAAGGTACATGTCAACATCCTTCAGGGTACAACATGTCAACATTGTTGAAGGTACATGTCAACATCCTTCAGGGTACAACATGTCAACATTGTTGAAGGTACAACATGTCAACAATGTTCAAGGTACATGTCAACATTCTTCAGGGTACAACATGTCAACATTGTTGAAGGTACATGTCAACATCCTTCAGGGTTTCAACATGTCAACATTGTTGAAGGTACATGTCAACATCCTTCAGGGTACAACATGTCAACATTGTTGAAGGTACATGTCAACATCCTTCAGGGTACAACATGTCAACATTGTTGAAGGTACATGTCAACATCCTTCAGGGTACAACATGTCAACATTGTTGAAGGTACATGTCAACATCCTTCAGGGTACAACATGTCAACATTGTTGAAGAGATAATAACGATGTTTCGTGGCCATAAATCACAATTTTTTTTTTTTCACATTTTCCTCAAAAGTTATTCCACTTCTAGTATCGACTTTTCAATTATCTGTGAATATAACATTATAATTTTTCCAAAGATTATTGAGGAATTGTAGTTTTACAAAAGTTATTTCGTAATATGCAATAGCCTATTTTTTTTTATTTTTCTCCCCCCAAAAAAAATCAAAATTAAAAATTATATAAAATTTTATGGTCACGCAAAGTTGATCTATTGCCAACAATAACATTTAACATCTTACCCATATTTTTTTTCTTTCTTTATTTCCAGGCAAACTTCATGGAGCTTCCAGAACAGATATTAAAACAGCTTTTAAACTCACACTGAAAATTTGATTGAAATCGGACTATTTTAAGAAAATTTTCCTCAAATTTTCCTATCCAACTGAAGGACGATACAGTCACCGCCGCCGCCGCCGCCGCCGCCGCCGCCGCCGCCGCCGCCGCCGCCGCCGCCGCCGCCGCCGCCGCCGCCGCCATCGCCGCCACCGCTTGAACGCTTGACGTGACGGCATGGATTAGCGATCCACTAACAGGCAATCTACGACCCTTCCGTATATCATGATAACGACAGTCACCCGTCCGCTGTAATGCCAAGATGCACGGTGACCCATCACCGTGACCCATCACGGTGACCCATCACCGTGACCCATCACGGTGACCCATTATGGTCATCCCCATCAGGGTCACCCATCACAGTCACCCACCACGGTCACCCATCACAGACACCCATCACGGTCACCCATCACATTCAAACATTACGTTCACCCAGCACGATCACCCATCACGGTCACCCATCACTGTCACCCATTACTCTCCATTACACCTTAACCCCCCACTTCCCCACCGTCTACAACCATCTATTCCCCTCCTCCTCCTCCTCCATTCTTTATCTGCTTCATACCATCACTGGCCTCTACCTCGGTAATTGTATACACTGTGAAGGTTAGCTTATTATAGCTGTCATACACGTCCTCCTAATCTAGAAAATGGAAAAAATTAGGAGTCAAGTATTTAAGAAAATATGCCATGGTGTATGACACAAAGAAGATACGTCTTGGTGTATGATACAAAGAAAATACGTCTTGGTGTGCCACACAAAGAAAATAAGCCTTGTTGTATGAAATAAATAAAATACGTCTTGGTTTTAGGAAAGGATTGGTTTGGAAATTGGGTAGTTGATGAGTGGAACAGTCTGCCTAGTAGGGTTACTGAGGCTAAAACCTTGGGTAATTTCAAACTTAGGTTGGATAAATACACGAGTGCGAGGGGTTGGATTTGAGTTAATGGAATTATCAAAGATTATTGCTTGAAAATTGAGATGGGCAAATATTCTGTTAGTGGGATGCATTGTGAAGGACCTATAGCAGGCCAGCAGACCTGCTGCAGTGTTCCTCCTTTCTTATGTTCTTATGACAAAGAAAATACGCCTTGGTGCATGACAAACAAAATAATTCTCATTGAGTGACTTTTACAAAGTAACAGAATATTATTATTACTCAGTATTAAAAGTAAGTTGTTAACTTCACTACTAGCATAAGTTGTTAGCTTCACTACTAACACTAATTGTTAACTTCACAACTAACACTAATTGTTAACTTCACAACTAACACTAATTGTTAACTTCACTATTAGCACTAATTGTTAACTTCACTACTAACACTAGTTAACTTCACTAATAACACTAGTTAACTTACTACTAATACTAGTAGTTAGCATCACTACTAACACTAGTTAATATCACTACTAACACCAGTTAATATCACCACCAATAGTAGTTGTTAACATCACTACTAACACTAGCTGTTAACATCACTACTAACACACGTTATCATCATTACTAACACTAGTTGTTAACATCACTTCTAACATTAGTTAATATTACTAACACTAGTTGTTAACATCACTACTAACACACGTTGTTAACATCACTACTAACACTAGTTAACATCATTACTAACACTAGTTGTTAACATTAATAACACTAATGTTAACATTACTGACGTTAATATTAACATCACTACTAACACCACTTGTTAACATTACTACTAACACCACTTGTTAACATCACTACTAACATTAGTTAACATCACTATTAGCACTAGTTAACATCATTACTAACACTGTTAACATCACTACTAACACTAGCTAACATCACTACTAACACT
Organism: Cherax quadricarinatus; assembly: GCF_026875155.1. Classification (NCBI taxonomy): domain Eukaryota; kingdom Metazoa; phylum Arthropoda; class Malacostraca; order Decapoda; family Parastacidae; genus Cherax; species Cherax quadricarinatus. The sequence continues at coordinate 13,248,648 of NC_069472.1, forward strand.
AGTTAACATCACTACTAACACTAATGTTAACATCACTACTAACACTAGTTAACATCAATACTAACACTTGTTAACATCACTACTAGTATCGTGAAGGGGTTCTTAAATGGAGATATCGTAAGGTTGAAGGTAGACACACTTGTTGGATGGTAACTTATATTGTCAGACAGAGATGATGAGGAATGGAGCCCGCTGCCTTGCCTGTCTGCTGAATGGTCTGCCGCCGAGTGAGAGGGAGGCAGAGGTACGAGCCTACACATGCGCATCCCGTGACGTCACACAAAGTCACAGGCCTACAAGGGATCTCCTATCTAAAGCACATGGATGATACTAATATGCTATGCTATATAACACAGGGATCAGCAACTATGCTGACACTAGCACTAGTTGTTAACATCACTACTAACACTAGTTATCACTATTAACAATAGTTAACATCACTAAAACAAATTGTTAACATCACTACTAACACAAGTTAACATCATTACTAACACTAATGTTAACATCACTATTAACATCACTAACACAAATTCTTATCACTACTAACACTAGTTAATATCACTACTAACACTAGTTAACATCACTACTAACACTAGTTAATATCACTACTAACACTAGTTAATATCACTACTAACACTAGTTAACATCACTACTAACATTAGTTAACATCACTATTAACACTAGTTAACATCATTACTAACACTAGTTAACATCACTACTAACACTAGTTATCACTACTAACATTAGTTAACATCACTACTAACACTAGTTAACATCACTACTAACACTAGTTAACATCACTACTAACACTAGTTAACATCACTACTAACACTAGTTAACATCACTACTAACACTAGTTAACATCACTACTAACACTAGTTGTTAACATCACTACTAACACTAGTTAACATCACTACTAACACTAGTTGTTAACACTACTAACACTAGTTAACATCACTACTAACACTAGTTGTTAACATCACTACTAACACTAGTTAACATCACTACTAACACTAGTTGTTATCACTACTAACACTAGTTCCTAACTTCATTATAAATTTGCTACCATCACTACATTACTACCAATTTTCAACTTCCTTGTCTCGAAATTTTAGGTAGCAATTTACAGAACTGAGTATTAGGACTGGTAAGCCAGTGTTAAAACTAGGCCTGGCTTACCAGTCTTAAACTGAGGTTTAAGACTGGCTCACCAGTCTGTCGATACCAATTTGCTGATATAGTGGCACCGAGGAGCCAGAACAAGTACTAGAAGGTCCAGAATTAGCACCAGGGAACCCAGAACAGCAGCAGGGACCACAGGGAACCCAGTATTGGTACCAGAGAACCCAGTACTAGCCACAGTGAATACAGTACTAGTCCCAAGGAATCCAATTCTGCACTAGGGAACCAATTATTGGCACAAGAAAGTCAAAACTAGCACCAGGGAATCAACTGCACCATGGAACCCAGTACTGCATCAGGGAACCTAGTACTGGCACCAGGGAACCCAGTACTGCATCAGGGAACCTAGTACTGGCACCAGGGAACCCAGTACTGCGTCAGGGAACCTAGTACTGGCACTAGGGAACCCAGTGCTGCATCAGGGAACCTAGTACTGTCACCAGGGAACCCAGTACTGCATCAGGGAACCTAGTACTGGCACCAGGGAACCCAGTATTGCATCAAGGAAGTCTTTACTGACACAGTGAATACAGAATAGCATCAGAGAACCCAGTACAGGCAACAGTTAACCCACAACAGCTCCAGGAACCCACTACTGGCACCAGGGAACCCATAACTGGCACCAAAAAATCCAGTACTCCGTCAGAGAACCCAGTACTGGCACCAGGAAATCCAGCATTAGCACCAAGAAACCTAGTACTGCAACAGGGAACCCAGTACTGCACGATGGAACCCAGTATGGCACAAGGGAACCCAGTACTGCACGATGGAACCCAGTATGGCACAAGGGAACCCATTCCTGCATCAGAAAACCCAGTAGCCCACGAGGAAATGCAGTACTGCACAGGGGAACCCAGTGCTGCACGAGGGAACCCAATATTGCACAAGGAACCCAGTACTGCACCAGGCAATTCAGTACTGCACTAGGAAACCTAGTACTGGCACCAGGGAACCCAATACTGGCACTAGGGAACCCAATACTGGCACTAGGGACCCAGTACTGGCACTAGGGAACCCAGTACTGGCACTAGGGAACCCAGTACTGGCACTAGGGAACCCAGTACTGGCACCAGCAAACCCAGTACTACACCAATGAACCCAGTACTGGCACTAGGGAATCCAGTACTGGCATTAGGGAACCTAATACTGGCTCTAGAGAACCCAGTACTGGCACCAGGGAACCCAGTACTGCACCAAGGAACCCAGTATTGGCACTAGGGAACCCAGTACTGGCACTAGGGAAACCCAGTACTGGCACTAGGAACCCAGTACTGGCACTAGGGAACCCAGTACTAGCACTAGGGAACCCAGTACTGGCACTAGGGAAACCAGTACTGGCACCAGAGAACCCAGTACTTCAAGGAACCCAGTACTGGTACTAGGGAACCCAGTACTGGCACTAGGGAATCCAGTACTGGCACTAGGGAACCCAGTATTGGCACCAGGGAGCCCAGTACTGCAACAAGGAACCCAGTACTGGCACTAGGGAACCCAGTACTGGCACCAGGGAACCCAGTACTGGCACTAGGTAACCCAGTACTGGTACCAGGGAACCCAGTACTGCACCAAGGAACCCAGTACTAGCACCAGGGAACCCAGTACTACACCAAGGAACCCAGTACTAGCACTAGGGAACCCAGTACTGGCACTAGGGAACCCAGTACTGGCACTAGGGAATCCAGTACTGGCAACTAGGAACCCAGTACTGAACAAGGAACCCAGTACTGGCACTAGGGAATCCAGTACTGGCACCAGGGAACCCAGTACTGCAACAAGGAACCCAGTACTGGCACTAGGGAACCCAGTACTGGCACTAGGGAACCCAGTACTGGCACTAGGGAACCCAATACTGGCACCAGGGAACCCAGTACTGCACCAAGGAACCCAGTACTAGCACCAGGGAACCCAGTACTGCACCAAGGAACCCAGTACTAGCACCAGGGAACCCAGTACTAGCACCAGGGAACCCAGTACTGGCACTAGGGAACCCAGTACTGGCACAAGGGAACCCAGTACTGGCACTAGGGAACCCAGTACTGGCACCAGGAAACCCAATACTGCACCATGGAACCCAGTACTGGCAAGAAGGAACCCAGTACTGGCACCAGGGAACCCGCTACTGGCACCAAGGAACCCAGTACTGACTTTAAGTGGCCATGAAACCATTTATCCTAAAGCTCTTGAAAAACATGTATAGAGACAATAGTGGCAACAGCCAACTCGAAAAGATGAATGTATAATTAACCAAATAGTTGGCTAATTGGATTTAAAATCTATGGACTACACGAGGGTCATTAAGGTTACATACAGTATGTTCACTACAAGCGAAGAATTCAGTTTCTGAAAAAGGAATTAGGGAAAATCTCTCAGCATTCATACACTGATATACACAGCTCTCGGTGTGTATATCGTATGAGTTAGCAAGATGATTCTCAGTGGCGTATTGCATCTTTTCCTGTGCTTCAACTTAGGGCGCATGGGTTTCCAAAACTCTAACACAAGGTATATAACTCCATGACTCACGAAATCGTAAGACACGATTGCAAACAAATCATACCACGGGCGGGGTTAGAACCCGCGACTCTCTGATCGCGGGTTCTAACCCCACCCTTGGTATGGTTTACAAGGTATATACACTGAACGGTGTGCTTCTCAGTGCATATACACTGATAGTTTACTTAAATCAGTATTTTATGGATTAAAGTATTCTTGACTGCAGGTGAAGAGGTGACATGGGTTTTAAACTCCATTAACATACCCACAACAGCTCAAACCATTAACTTGAACAATGAATGTGTAGTTACCAACGCTGTCAGTAGCGACTGTGAATACTGAGTTGCGAAACCTAAGTAGTTATAATAAAAAAAACCTGTATATGTACTCTCGAGCAGTGTTTTTTTTTTTAAATGAGTATACTACTAAAGGTCTTAAGGGTGTGCATCAGAGAGGTGTACACCTGTACAGATGTACACCTGTACAGATGTACACCTGTACAAGTGGACCGGACCAACCCCTTCCCACCTGTTAGCTCTGAGTAAGGACAGTCCAAGAGACACTCCACTTTGACCATATTATGTTTCTTCTTACTTCATAGCTTTGTCTTCATATATATTATGGTCCATATAATCCTATAAAATATTAGATATTATGGAGAAATAAGTTAAATCAGTGGGAAAGCTCGGTGAAATAAAAACATCAATAAATCATACAAATTTTATTGTTTATAAATCAAAGTTATTTGCATAATTACATATATATATATATATATATATATATATATATATATATATATATATATATATATATATATATATATATATATATATATATATATATTTAAACCATTCGAAGATATAGCTTCATCCTGCCCTTCTTTTGAGCCTTATTCTTCAGGAAACGCCATATTGAAGGTTCAGTCAAGGGATAGGCGTCTTCATGATAACGACCACTACGGTTCACTGAAAATGGTATAAATATCAAAATCTTGATAAGATACATGTGCAGCAGTTGGTATCTTTATTGTTTAAACGTTTCGTCTACACAGTAGGCTTCTTCAGTCAGAGGAGAATGTATAGCATGAAGAGGTAGTGGCGAGGAAAAGATAATGTAATTAGCTCATCATCCTTGAAGAAATAGTTGAAGGTGGTCAGTCCCTCAGCCTGGAGAAGAGTTCACCTCAAACTGTTTCTCCAAGGTTGATGGAATGATTAAATCTTCACCTCGCCAGCCACTCTTCCTGGGAACAGTACGTATACCAGTATACCACGTAGGCGAAACGTTTCAACAATCAAGATACCTCACTGTTGCACATGTGTCTTACTCATCACTGTACTTCACATGACTCCGTTCAGGTGGTAGATGGGTTAAAAATAAGCGACGAAGGTTCGTATTCCAGTTAAGGTTAGATGAGAGGCTGTAAGTGGAAGACCGAACAGAATTTGTAAGATCCACCAATGATGTACAAATATCTCCACACATGAATGGAAATTCCAGTGGAGAGACACTGATATACAGACGAAATCATCAGTTTCTTGTTTCACTTGATAACAAAGATCCTGGCTTTTTATGTGGTAATTATACTTTGCACAACACTCAAACTCAATGACAAATCGGGTTAAGCATCTTCGTATTGATGATATGACTCAGCTCATACTCTCGGGACGGCAGATGGAGGGTAAAGGGAATGCACCTTGTGACTTCAAGAGTAGCTTATGGATTATTCTGGTTGATAGGCTCACCAAATCTACACATCAGTGTTTCACGTACTCCAGAAGACACAACTACATGTATAGTAGCTAACAGATGATTCTCCAGTTCACATGTTAATCTTAACTCTTCATATTCGCATTCTCCATCCACTGGTAATGATCTTTACTATTCTAGTAATTATGTCGTCCTTGTGAACATATTATGAACACACTTCGTTATCGGCGCCAATGGCATTCAGTAACCTTCACCACTCACCGTCCCCATAACTCACAGAGAGAGAGCCATTATTAAACATTCCTGTCCGTCGCAAGATACTCATATTAAAAACTGCTGTATATCTCTTCGTAATCAAATACACATTTTCAATGTCTTGCTAGCTCATAAATACGTATTAAAAGCTGTCATATACATTTCATTGTCCTTCTTTCTCGTAAACACACACCTTCTGCCCATTTCTAACTCATAAACACTTTTTTCTTTGCTCGTAAAATATATTTTCTATGGCTCGCTAGTGGAAAAGTTAGGGATTACATAGTAGGAACGCTTCAGTCTGGAGGTCCCAAGGTGGTAATTGCAGTGATGTATAACCCATCACAGAACAGCAGGAGGCCAAGGCAAGAGTATGATGAGAGTAATAGAGCGATGGTTGAGACACTGGCTGAAGTGGCAAGAAGGGCTCATGCGAGCAGGAAAAACTACTGATCATGGGAAACTTCAACCAAAAGGAAATCGGTTGGGAGAACTTGGTGCCACATGGAAGCCAAGAAATGTGGAGGGCTAAGATGATGGAGGTGGTACTGGAAAACTTCATCAACACGTAAGGGATATTACCAGAGAGAGAGAGGAGAGGATGAACCAGCAAGACTGGACCTAGTATTCACCTTAAGTAGTGCAGATATTGAGGACATCACATATGAAAGACCCCTTGGGGCCAGCGATCACATGGTTTTAAGATTTGAATACACAGTAGAGTTACAAGTGGAGGGGGGAGAAGGAAAAGTTGGATGAATAAAGCCAAACTACAAGAAAGGTGACTAAGCGGGAAGAACTTCCTGAACAGGGTTCAGTGGGACAGAGAACTGTCAAGGAAGACAGTATACGAGATGATGGATACGTGACAACAATTTGCAAGGAAACTGAGGAGAGGTTTGTACCCAAGGGTAATAGAAATAATGAAAAAGCCAGGATGAGCCTGTGGTTCACCCAAAAGTGCAGGGAGGCCAAAACCAAATGTGCTAGGGAATGGAAGAAGTATAGAAGGCAAATGAAGACAATGTGGTCCCAATTTTTAAAAAAGGAGACAGATAAGAAACACTAAACTATAGACTAGTGTCACTGACATGTATAGTATGCAAAGTCATGGAGAAGATTATCAGTAAAAGAGTGGTGGAACACCTAGAAAGAAATGAGCTTACCAACAACAACCAACACGGTTTCAGGGACGGGAAATCATGTATCATAAACCTACTGGAGTTCTATGACTTGGTGACAGCAGTAAGACAAGAGAGAGAGGGGTGGGTGGATTGCATTTTATTGGACTGTCAGAAGGCGTTTGACACAGTTTCACACAAGAGATTAGTGCAAAAGCTGGAGGATCAGGCAGGGATAACAGGAAAGGCACTACAATGGATCAGGGAATACCTGTCAGGAAGACGGCAGCGAGTCATGGTACCAGGCGAGGTGTCAGAGTGGGCGCCTGTGACGAGTGGGGTCCCACAGGGGTCAGTCCTAGGACCGTTGCTGTTTCGGGTATTCGTGAACGGCATGACGGAGGGAATAGGCTCTGACGTGCCCCTGTCTGCAGGTGATATGAAGTTGATGAGAAGGATTCAATCTGACGAGGACCAGGCAGAACTACAAAGGGATCTGGACAGGTTGCAGGCCTGGTCCAGCAATTGGCTCCTGGAGTTCAACCCCACCATGTGCAAAGTAACGAAGATTGGGGAAGGGCAAAGAAGACCGCAGACGGAGTACAGCCTAGGGGGTCAGGGACTACAAACTTCACTCGAGGAAAAATATCTTGGGGTAAATATAACACCAGACACATCTGAGGGGCACATCAACCAAATAACTGCTGCAGCATATCGGCGCCTAGTAAACCTAAGAACAGCATTCCGACATCTTAATAAGGAATCATTCAGGACCATGTACACCGTGTACGTTAGGCCCATATTGGAGTATGCGACACCAGTTTGGAACCCACATCTAGCCAAGCACGTAAAGAAATTAGGGAAATGCAAAGGTTTGCAACAAGACTAGTCCCAGAGCTAAGGGGTATGTACTTTTTAGAGAGGTTAAGGGAAATCGACCTGACAACACTGGAGGACAGGAGAGATAGGGGGGACATGATAACGACATATAAAATACTGAGAGGCGTTGACAAGGGGACAGAGACAGAATGTTCCAGAGATGGGACACAGCAACAAGGGGTCACAGTTGGAAGTTGAAGACACAGACGAATTACAGGGATGTCAGGAAGTATTTCTTCAGTCACAGAATAGTCAGGAAGTGGAATAGTTTGGGAAGCAATGTAGTGGAGGCAGGATCCATCCATAGTTTCAAGCAGAGGTATGATAAAGCTCATGGTTCAGGGAGAGTGGCCCAGTAGCGACCAGTAACGAGACGGAGCCAGGAGCTATAACTCGACCCCTGCAACCACAACTAGGTGAGTACACACACACACAAGGACTGTTGTGCGAGATGAAAGTTAGGTTAGGTAGGATTCCTCAGGAAACGGGATAAGTGTTTCCTGACGCGGGTTTTAGTCATATGATGACCCGGCACTGGAAGTTTTGGTCGTCTGACTGAGGCCTTCCACTGGTTTACCGGTCCATCCCTTTAAAAATTATGGCCACAATTAAAACAATCAGATCTTAATTTAATTTTAAAGTAATATGAAAATGGATCATGGTGCCATATGTATCCCCTGAGTCCCACCCACGGTGCCATATGTATCCCCTGAGTCCTACCCACGGTGCCATATGTATCCCCTGAGTCCCACCCATGGTGCCATATGTATCCCCTGAGTCCCACCCATGGTGCCATATGTATCCCCTGAGTCCCACCCATGGTGCCATATGTATCCCCTGAGTCCCACCCATGGTGCCATATGTATCCCCTGAGTCCCACCCATGGTGCCATATGTATCCCCTGAGTCCCACCCATTCATATGTATCACCTCAGCCCCGCCCACTCGTATGTATCCTCTCAGTCCCCCCACTCGTATGTATCCCCTCAGCCCCGCCCACTCGTATGTATCCCGAGTCCCACCCATGGTGCCATATGTATCCCCTCAGCCCCGCCCACTGCTATGTATCACCTCAGCCCCGCCCACTCGTATGTATCCCCTCAGCCCCGCCCACTCGTATGTATCCTCTCAGCCCCGCCCACTCGTATGTATCCCCTCAGCCCCGCCCACTCGTATGTATCCCCTCAGACCCGCCCACTCGTATGTATCCCCTCAGACCCGCCCACTCGTATATATCCCCTCAGACCCGCCCACTCGTATGTATCCCTCAGCCCCGCCCACTCGTATGTATCCCCTCAGGACCCCCCCGCCCCCACTCGTATGTATCCCCTCAGACCCCGCCCACTCGTATGTATCCCCTCAGACCCGCCCACTCGTATGTATCCCCTCAGACCCGCCTACTCATTACTAGCATCAACCTGTGCTGATCTAACCTAATTTGATTACACAACTTCTCTTACATTAACGTTCATTTTTTTTCATAACAAAACGTACGTTTACAATGATACATGTATATGCTTTGCATATACATGTATCAATGTATATACTTTGCATATACAGGGGATTTCGGCATGTTCACCTAATGTTATTCATTCTCTTTTGTACAACCACTGTATCATGCTGAAATTATTATTATTATTATTATTATTATTATTATTATTATTATTATTATTATTATTATTATCATTATTGTGTCTCTAAATAAATTGACCATTGTTGTAATGTGTCCAGGGATTCTTGTAAAGGATACCTCGTTAGCATATATACAAAATGCTAGCCATATGCAGCTAGTAGCCAACATAGGAACTAGCTGTCATTACCAATTTGCTGTTATCATTACCAATTTACTGTTATCATTATCAATTTGCTGTTTTATTTATCAACTAGCTATCATTACCAACTAGCTGCCATCATTACCAGCTTACTGTTATCATTAACAACTTGCTACTATCATTAACAATTTGCTGTCTACTATCATTACGAGCTTGCTACTATCATTATTAACTTGCTATCATTACCAACTAGCTGCTGTCATTACCAACTTGTTATCATTACCAGTTTGCTGCTATCATTACAAAATAGCTGCTATCATTACAAAGTAGCTGCTATCATTGCCGATTAGCTACCATTATTACCAACTAGATATCAAATAGCATAGTGAAATAGCTATCATTACCAGCTAGCTGCTTTTATTACCGACTAACTGATATCATTACTAGTTAGCTTTCATTACCAAATAGCTCCTATCATTACCAACTTGCTGCTATCATTACCAATTTGCTGCTATCATTACCAACTAGCTCTATCATTGCCAATTTTCTGCTATCACTACCAATTTCCTCCTATCATTATCAATTTCCAGCTATCATTACTAATTTCCTGCTATCATTACCAACTAGTTATCATTATGAATTTGCTTCTATCATTACCAGTTTGCTGCTGTCATTGCCAACCACTGCTATCATTACAAATTTGTTGCTATCATTACCAACTTGCTGATATCTTGACTAATTTATTCTTCAATTGTCCTATTGCTGAAATCGTCATAAGATAATCCAAAAAAAATCAGCAACTGATATAATTTCATAAATTCTAAACAAGTCCTTAATTCATAGGTCACGGCAAATTTAGACGAAAGGGTAAACATCCCCACCGTTTATTATTTACCATTACTTCTGAAGGCCACACAGATCATGTAACTAATATAAGCATTAATTCTGCAGAATTCGCAAAAAAATGAATATAAATATACCCCTTCGTGCAACCCCAAGACTGGATTCGTGGAATTTTTCATTTGTGAAGAACTGCAAAATACCACTAGCATGAACACTCACTATCTTCGGGAGAAGTAGCTAAGCTCTAGCAATTTCACTGGCTCCTAAGTAGATCTAAACTATTGATGCTATTGTCGCCCACATAGATCTATACTTCAAAAATAGAACCCTCAAAAATTGCGTGAAGAGTAAATATTGGCCTAGACATAAGAAAATGGATCTGTGTTGTGGGTGTGCACAGTATATAAAATGTTCTTCTCTAAGCAGTGCACTAAGAGAATAATAAACCTTTGACTTTGTGTATGGTTTATAATAGTCTTTAAAGTGCTTTATAAGTGGATTTTGTGGTTTTTATTTTTTCCTTGACATCAGTTGATAAAAATGGAAAACATATTAGTGAAATAAGCTCCAATTTGTTGGAAATATTCGATTTTTTTTGGTGATTATCCTGAGAAAGAGGTTGAGGTCCCCTCCCACCCCTTCGCAGTCTGTTTTACGAGTGTTTGCTGCTTCAGTTATTGGGACGACCTAAACTATAACCAATCATTCCGGGTTATGCCATATTATTCGAGAAACAGGAAATACCTCGATTTTTTTTGTATACAAATTTCAGAACGAGAGACCTGGGACCATAATCAACAGAGGAAAGGTTGCTTTAATGACTGAATTCTTGTGTAAGATTGTCGAAATTACAGACTTCTGTGCACTCAGTAGATAGAACGGAAGGTGTACTAGTGAAATGGGTTTGAATTGGGAGAAAGGAGAATTAGATGAAAATAGGATTCAAAGTGGGCGAAATCACCGATGCGTAACTTGCCCCACACAGCCAACTTTGTACCTGCGCAATTCGTTAAGTTCTCCATCAAATTTCACATTTTTTAGTGTCACCTTCAGAAAACATCTATACCATTTCAGAAGATAAAATTATTATTTTCTGTTTTTTTAAAAAATTGCAACACTGTCAGCACTCTTAATTTCGAGAGTCACGACAGTGGAAGGCTTCGGGCGAATCCCAGACGTTTTATAGAAATTTTCTGTTAATATTGGCCTCAGAGTTTATTTAGGGCACAAATCCTCACCATCAATGAAGAAAGCAAGTAGAAAACGTAAAAGTTCTTCACTGATCTGTCAGCCATTCAGCAGCTTGTTACTCGTGCTCCCTGATCAATATACGTAGCTTCTTTGTATAGAGGAGGCAGTATAGCGCTAGCCGAAGAGTGCAGACCATTTGCCCTAAAGTCGAACTCGAAAGACTTCGAAAGGATGATTAGAAGCCAAATTATAAATTTTATGGAACAGTATAAGGAGCCTGGATTTAGAGGGAGAAGAACATGCTTGTCACTATGACAGAATTACGGAGTCGTTGGAAGAGAATTAAAACACTAATGTGGTGTACACGGATTTTACAAAGGCATTAGACAAATGCAGTGATGGGGAGACTGCACCAATATGTGAAAGCAATGGGTATATCGGAGAAAGTATGCAAACAAATATTTAGCTTTCTGGCAGATAGAGCACATAAAGAGCAGTAATAACAGAGCAAACTCCAGCATTAGTAAACAGTTCAGTACCTCAAGGCACAGACCTGGCGCCTCTACTGTATCCTATCCTCGTGGTTAACATATACTGCATAAAGACACTCGCCGCAGTTTTGTAATAACATTTGTGGAATATACCAAAATAAACATAAAAATCACCTCGATGGACGAGACTCAAACATTGTAAGAGAATATAAGCAAAGTCTTTAAAAGGGTATTTGAGAATAACATGTTGTTCAGTGGTGACAAGTTCCAACTTATTAGATATGGAAAGAAGAACTAAATGGGACACAGTAAAAGGAACACGTGAAGGACCTGGAAGAAATAATGTTAATTGATCTTTATTTTAAACTACCCATTAAGGCGAATGTCACGACAGCCAGGAATGTGATGGGGTGGATAATGAGAATTTGTCCTAACTCGCTTAGAGAATTAGTTAGCGTTAACAGTTCCATTCATGGCAGGAGAACTTTCATAGCTGGAGAAGTGTCGACGTTTTCATGAAGAAATAAGATAAGTTCCTCCGCCAAGTTCAGGATTATCCAGACTGTGATAGGTATGTGTGTCATCGGGTCGCCAGCAGCAACAGCCTGGTTGACAAAGGCAAGCACCAGACAAGCCTGGCCCAGAGCCAGGCTGCCAGAGTAGAAAAACTCTCGAAACACATTAAAGGTGTATCAAAGGTAAAGATATATCCTTCCTCTCTTTCAGTCTATTCTTTCCTCTTTTACCCCCCCCCCTCTCCACCTCTCTTCGTTTCTCTGGTTGTTTGTCGGTCTTTCTGTTTGCTTGTCCCTGTCTCTCTGTCTCTGTCTGTCTCTGTCCCTCTCTCTCTCTCTTTTTCTCTCTCGCTCTCTTTCTCTTCTCTGTGTCTCTGTTTATCTGTTTGTCTGTCTCTCTCTTTCAAAACACTATCGTAAACCATAAACATAAATGGACATGCTCTTACATATTCGTTCCATTCCTCCCCCTTCACCACAGAGGAGAGAGGCACTATCGAAGTGCCCCTCCAACGATGAGTGCCTCATTAGCCTCGTGTGATTAACACACAGCCCGAGTGTACTTCCTTCCTCTCTAGTATTTCTGACCAATGACCATTGTGCAACCTCCTCTCCCTCCTCCCCAACACTTCTGAAGGAGAAATAAAGGTCCGTGTCAGGAGAGGCAGCGGTCGAAGGTAATCCAAGACAAGGAACTCATTCACCATTGTTTCTCCTGGGAGGCAATTGGAGGCGGCGAGGTTAAAAAAAAAAAAAACTCCAGTTTTAGGCATCATTGTACCGAATGCCACTCCTGGAGGTGGAGTGGTTGACCACTCCTGAAGGTGGAGTGGTTGGCCGTTCGCGAGGGTGGAGGGTGGAGTGGTCGGCCGGAAGGATGTGAATGATAGGAGAAGTGTATAATAACCGGATGATCACTGGGTTCACTCTGACCAGAGGAGCTCCTAAACAGGTTCACCACCACTTAAGAGGGTTCCGGTCCACCTATAAGGCTTCCTGGCAGCCTCTCAGTCTTTCACTCACTCTTACCCTCCTTCCTTCGCCCGGCCCGTCTCTCCCTCCCTCCCTCCCTTCCTTCTTTTCTCCCCATCTTTCTTTCTCTGTATCTCACTCTCCCCCATTTCCTCTCTCTCTGTCTCTCTCTCTCTCTCTCTCTCTCTCTCTCTCACACATGAGAAGGAAGACAAGCCTAACGAACGAAGTAACAAGGTTAGCAAAGGAGTAGAGATTACTGTGGTTAACACTATATGTGAGGTGATGAACAGATTATTCAAAACTGTGTTGACTGTAGCAACCTGGAGAACAGCATAAAGCTACTGGTCAGACCAACACATCTTGGGGAACATCTCAACATAGTCAGACCTGAAGAATCTGTTAAACAAACTAGATACTTTCAGAGCATTGGGACCTGAAGTATGGGGAGAAATCATCAGAGGAGCTGTGTAGTTGACCAACTACTAAAGAAGCTTGAAAGAGTGAATGTAGTCTCCTTGCAGTATTGGACTACTCAAATGTGTTCATGACATGCATATTCTTCATGGTAACCGAGAAGATAATCCAAAGGAATCTTTCATGCATATTTAAATTTTTTACTCTAATAGCATGTCGAATTCCACAAAACGGTTGTCTTCTCTCAGTATAATTTAACGTACACATACACACATGCATGCTGGCTGCTGCTTCCTTTCTAAATGTAAATTATATCAACATTTCCTCTCTCCTATTCTCTACATATTATTCACACCACGCACTGACCTCAAATACGACATTTCCACTGTTTCCAACCTTCTCCCCACCGCAGCATCCACCAACTAGTTCTTTGTCAATGAGTCCAAGTCGAACCGAAACGTCGTCATAAGATTCGTCCTTCTATGTGCAGGTTATTTGTTCAAGTCACGGTATTGTACTTTTTTTCATTCTTTAGCACCCAAACAGCGGTGGTAGCGCCTCTTTGATAAACTTTTTAAGTTTTATAGACACCTCAACACTTCACCTTCATATTTTCCCTCATTTATTCTATGACTTGCTCGTCTTGAATTCGCCCATCTGCCCCACTCCCAAATATTTAAACATATTTACCTCCTTCGTACTCTCTCCAATATTTTGATTTTTCTCTTAGTCTCGTTATCTTACCTTTTTTCTGTTTTCACTTTGATCAACCTTCTTTCACACACCCTACCAACTCCTCCACAAACCTCTCTCAACATCTCATCTGGAACTCTCTTGAACAGTGTGTCATCAGATACGAGCAACTGTGACAACTCCCTTCTCATACTAGTAGTGTTTATTAAATCTGTACATTTCCTCAACACACTAGCATTCTCTTCTTCTATAATCCCAGCAAAAAATATATTACAAACTCACGGTGACATCACACAACCCTATCAAAGGCTTACTGGGAAATACTCCCCTTCCCTCATACTAAATGTGAGCCCCACCCTCTTACACACATTACCCAATACCTTACTTAACCAATGAACGGTTGATAATAATAATAAATAATAATAATAATAATAATAACAATTACAATAACAATAGTAATAATGACGATAATCTTAATTATAATAATAATAATAATAATAATAATAATAATAATAATGACAATGACAATAATAATAATAATAATAATAATAATAATAATAATAATAAATTAAAAGGAACAGGTAAGGCAGAAGCAAATAAAAACAGACAAACACTGCAGCAGCCTCCTCACAGCAGAGCCGGGGATAAATCCCCAGCCGTGGGGTTGGCAAGAGCCAGCCAAACTTTCCAAAATTCGCTGTATTGGGATGTGATCGGCGCGCCTTTGATATATTTGATACACTCGTTGGCGATTAAATGGAGACCTTTTAGTAAGTTTTAAAAGTCCTCTGAAAGGGTTCATTCGCGTCTCAACTTTACTTTATGTGATGGTGTTGTGTGTAGAGTCTTGTGTTGTTTTATGTGTGTGTGTGTGTTGTGTTTTGTGTGTGGCGCCGCGCGCGTGTGTGGTGGTGCTGTGTGTTGTGTGTGTGTGTGTGTGTTGTGTGTGTGTATGTGTGTGTGTGTGTGTATGTGTGTATATGTGTTGTGTATTGTGTATGTGGGGTGGTGTGTATGTGTGTGTGTGTGTGTGTGGTGTGTTGTGTGTGTGTGGGTGTGTGTGTGTGTGTGTGTGTGTGTGTACTCACCTAATTGTGGTTGCAAGGGTCGAGACTCAGCTCCTGACCCCGCCTCTTCACTGAGTACTACTAGGTCCTCTCTCTCCCTGCTCCATGAGCTTTATCATACCTCATCTTAAAGCTATGTATAGTTCCTGCCTCCACTACATTACTTGCTAGGCTATTCCACTTCCTGACTACTCCATGACTGAAGAAATACTTTCTAACATCCCTTTGACTCATTTGAGTCTTCAACTTCCAATTGTGACCCCTTGCTTCTGTGTCCCATCTCTGGAACATCCTGTCTCTATCCACCTCGTCTATTCCACGCAGTATTTTGTAAGTCGTTATCATGTCTCCCCTAACCCTCCTGTCCTCGAGTGTCCTCAGGCCGCTTTCCCTTAACCTTTCTTCGTAGGACATTCCCCTTAGATCTAGAATTAATCTTATCGCAAACCTTTGCACTTTCTCTAATTTCTTGACGTGCTTGACCAGGTGCGGGTTCCAAACTGGTGTTGCATACTCCAGTATGGGTCTGACGTACACGGTATACAGTGTCTTGAACGATTCCTTACTAAGGTATCGGAAAGCTATTCTCAGGTTTGCCAGGCGCCCATATGATGTAGTAGTTATTTGGTTGATGTGTGCTTCCGGAGACGTGCTCGGTGTTATACTCACCCAAGATCTTTCTCCTTGAGCTAGGTTTGCAGTCTTTGGCCACCTAGCCTATACTCCGTCTGCGGTCTTCTTCGTCATTCCCCGATCTTCATGACTTTGCATTTGACGGGGTTAAATTCGAGAAGCCAGTTGCTGGACCAGGCGTCCAATCTCTCCAGGTCCCTTTGAAGTCCTGCCTGATCCTCATCTGATTTAATTCTCCTCATTAACTTCCCATCATCTGCGAACAGGAAACTTCTGAGTCTATCCCTTCCATCATGTCATTCACATATACCAAAGATAGCACTGGTTGTAGGACCGACCCCTATGGAACCCCGCTCGGTCCTTCAGCTTCTGCACTTATCTCTTGTGAGGAACTGTATGGAAGTCCTTCTTGCAGTCCAAGAAGATGCAATCAACCCACCCGTCTCTCTCTCGTGTCTTACTTCTGTTACTTTATCATAAAACTGTGACACAGGATTTGCGACACAGGTTTGTGACACAGGATTTGCCTTCCATAAATCCATGCTGGTTGGCGTTTATAGTTTTGTTCTGCTCCAGGTGCTCCACCACTCTCCTTCTGATAATCTTCTCCATGACTTTGCACACTATACACGTCAGTGACTCTGGTTTATAGTTTAGTGACTATTTTCTGTCTCCTCCTTTAAAAATGGGAACTACATTTGCCGTCTCCCATACCTCAGGTAGTTGCCCAGTTTCAAGGAATATGTTGAAGATCGTGGTTAGTGGCACACACACAGCATTTCTGCTTCCTCTCTAAGGACCTACGGGGAGATGTTGTCCGGTCCCATTGCCTTTGAGGTATCAAGGTCCCTTAGCAGCTTCGTCACCTCCTCCTCAGGTGTGTGTATGTCATTCAACACTTGTTGGTTTATTTTCTGATGGTGTTCCCCTCTGTGCTGTCTTCCTTCTTTAAATCTCGTGTTGAGCTCCTCGCATACCCCATGATCGTTTCTTGTGAGTTCCCCATCTTCTTTCCTCAGCCTGATCACCTGGGCTTTGACTGCTGTCTTCCTCCTACTGTGGCTATACAGCAGTTTCGGGTCAGACTTGACTTTCAATGCTATGTTGTTTTCATACTGTCGCTGGGCCTCTCTCCTTACCTGTGCATACTTGTTTCTGGCTCTTCGACTAGTGTCCTTATTTTCCTGGGTCCTTTGCCTTCTGTACTTTTTCCATTCTCTAGTGCACTAAGTTTTTAGTGTGTGTGTGTGTGTGTGTGTGTGTGTGTGTGTATGTGTGTGTGTGTGTGTGTGTGTGTGTGTGTGTGTGTGTGTGTGTGTGTGTGTGTGTATGTGTGTGTGTTGTGTGTTGGTGTGTGTGTGAAGGTGGATACGAAGGAGGAAATTAAAGAAGAGTAAAATATCGAATATGAGAGAAGAATATGAAACTGAAAAGAATGTTAAAAATTCAAATGAGTTACAAAGTTAGGAAGTATATCTTTAGCATTAGAGTAGGCAGGAAGAGAAACGACCTTAAGAATGAAGTGGTAATTTGAGGGTGCATACATAGGTTTAGGAAGAGGTACGATAAGGTTTTCGAAGCCAGGAGTGAACTTAGTAGCAACCAATGAAATGGCGGGGCCAGGAACTGAAACTAATCCCGTATAATTACGTATAGGTGGCTACATATAGGGAAGCGTGCGTGCGCGCGCACACACACACACACACACACACACACACACTGGGAGCAGAGGCGCTATGTGTCCCACTAACAATCTTCAACACATCTATCGAAACAGGGCGACTATCTGAGGTGTGGAAGACAGCAAATGTGGTACCAATTTTTACAGTAGGAGACATACACGAAGCACTAAACTACAGACCAGTGTCACTGACATGTATAGTATGCAGAGTTATGGAGAAGATTATCAGTAAAGTGTTGGAGCACCTAGAAAGGAGTGAGCTTATCAACAACAACCAGCACGGTTTCAGGGATGGGAAATCCTGTGTCACAGTCCTACTGGAGTTCTATGACAAGGTGACAGTGGTAGGACAAGAGAGAAAGGAGTTTTCTTGGACTGTAAGAAGGCTTTTGACACAGTTCCACACAAGATATTAATGCATAAGCTGGAGGACGAGGCAGGTATAACAGGGAAGGCACTGCAATGAATCAGGAAATACCTGTCGGGAAGACATCAGCGAGTCACGGTACGTGACAAGGTGCCAGAGTGGGCGCCTGTGACGAGCGGGGTTCCACAGGGGTCAGTCATAGGACGGTGCGGTTTCTGGTGTATGTGAACGACATGACGGAAGGAATGGGCTCAGAAGTGTCCCTGTTTGCAGGTGATGTGAAGCTGATAAGAATTCAATCGGACGAGAACCAGGAGGAGCTACCTCACTCAAGCAAAAGGATCTTGGGGTGAGTATAACACAAGGCACATCTTCCGAGGTGCACATCAACCAAATAACTGTTGCAACATATGGGCACCTAGCAAACATAAGAATAACATTCCGACATCTCAATAAGGAATCGTTCAGGACCCTGTACACCGTGTATGTCAGGCTTATATTGGAGTATGCAGCACCAGTTTAGAACCCACATCTAGCCAAGCATGTATGGAAATTAGAGAAAGTGCAAAGGTTTGCAACAAGACTAGTCCCGGAGCTAAGGGAGATGTCCTACGAGGAGAGGTTAAGGGAAATCGACCTGACGACACTGGAAGACAGGAGAGATAGGGGGTGATATGATAATGACATATAAAATACTGAGAAGAATTGACAAAGTGGACAGAGACAGATCTTCCAAAGATGGGACACAGCATCAAGGGGTTGCAATTTGAAGTTGAAGATTCAGATGAATGACAGGGATGTTAGGAAGTATTTCTTCAGTCACAGAGTTGTCAGGAAGTGGAATAGTCTGGGAAGTGATGTAGTGGAGACAGGATCCATACATAGCTTTAAGAAGAGGTATGATAAAGCTTATGGAGCAGGAAAAGTGACCTAGTAGCGACAAGTGAAGAGGAAGGGCAAGGAGCTGTGAATCGACCCCTGCAAGCACAACTAGGTGAATACACACATCCCTCTGCCACACTTCATTACCCATCAGATCATGAAGCTTGTAACAGTTTCTGGCAGTCAGAGTCAGCCCTCAGTGCCAATCATCCTCCTTGATGTCCTCTTTTGGAATCTGAAAACACTTCAACTCTCTTCAAACACTCTTCAATCCTCTTATGGTTGTCACTCCAATTACGACGAGATTTCAGCCAGAGTTTCAGGTTCACTTCTTATGGCACCTCTGAAAGGTCATGAAGTTGGTGCAGGGCTCTTGATCGAAGGAGTTGAAAATATCTTCCATTTCCTTGGATCAAACTTATGTAACCCTTAAGGGTTTAACGCAAGGCTCCGTCCCCCGATGCTGTGGTTACTGGCTTCTTCAAATATTCCTCTCCTCCCGGCGCACACTTCTGGCCACCAGCAACAGCCTCAGTGATCAGAGACCAGATCAGCACACACTGGATGGAGCCTCCACTCTGTCTTGCTACTTTGACCTGCTTGGTTTGTGAGGTTTGTAGCCTCTAGTCTACATGAGGGTCATTAGGGCGGTATGTAACCTGTTCATTACCATTCAAGAATATTTTAATCTCTACAAGATGGAGTTAAGTAAACTCTCTCTCTCTCTCTCTCTCCTCTCTCTCTCTCTCTCTCTCTCTCTCAAAACAACTTCCCAAAACTTAACCTCTCGTCTACAAGCAATCCCTATCCTCCAATTCTCCCACTCCCACAACCCTTGCCCCTCTCTTCCACTCCCACAACCCCTGCCCCTCTCTTCCACTCCCACAACCCCTGCCCCTCTCTCCCACTCCCACAACCCCTGCTCCTCTCTCCCACTCCCACATCCCCTGCCCTTCCCTCACCCTCCCTCCCACAAACCACAGGGCATCACTCCCCCAAAGAACCCTTCTCAACCCCCAAACAGCACCCCAAGAACCCATCTATAAACCAAGATCACTCTCCCCTCCCCCACTTACCCCTCTCCATCTTCCCCTTCCCCTTCCACCTCCCCATCCGCCCCCTCCCCACCCGGTTACTCAACCGGTTTCTCCCCTCTCCCTCTTTTTGTAGGTAATTATTGATGTTTTTTAATGACTCCTACGCCAGGTCGATCAGCATCAATGACTGATGATCACCAACATCAATAATCGATTACCATAATCAGTATATTGTCACCAGCATCAGTGCTGATCGCCAGCATCAGTAATGATCACCAGCACCAATGATCATTACCAGCTTCATTGATGATCCCATCAGTGATCACTAGAATCAATGATCACCAGCATCAATGATGATTAAATGATCAGCATCAATGATAATAACCGGCATCAATTATGATCAACAACATGAACGATTTATGGCCATTATCAATGATTGCCAGCATCGCCGGCATCAATGATAACCAGCATTATCTATGATCACGAACATCAATGAGTGATTACCATCATCAATAGTGGTCAGCTTCAATTATGATAACCAGCAATGACTGCTTACCACCATCAGTGATGACTACCAGCATAAGTGATTACGACCAGCATCAGTGATGACTACTAACATCAATGATAACCATCAGCATCAATGATAACCAACAGCATCAATGATGACCACCAGCATCAATGATTATGACCAGCATCAATGATAAGTACCAGCTTCAGTGATAATTACTAGCATCAGTGATGAATACCAGCATCATTGACCACCAGCATCAGTGATGACTACCAGCATCAATGATAATTACCAGCATTAATGATGATCACCAGCATCAGTGATCACCAGCATCAATGATGAACAGCACCAATGATGATTACCCTCATTAGTAATGACTACTAGCATCAATGATGACTTCCAGAATCAATAATGACTATTAGCATCAATGATGGCTCTCAGCATCAATGATGACTACCAGCATTAATAATGACTACTAGTGTCAATGACGACTATCGGCATTAATAATGACTACTAGTGTCATTGATGACTACCACATGAATGATGACTACCAGCATCAATGATGATTATCATCATCAAACATTCCTGATGGTGTGCTCACCAGCAGGGGAGGTGCTCCCCAGCAGGGGAGGTGCTCCCCAGCAGGGGAGGTGTTCTCCAGCAGGGGAGGTGCTCCCCAGCAGGGGAGGTGCTCACCAGCAGGGGAGGTGTTCTCCAGCAGGGAAGGTGCTCACCAGCAGGGGAGGTGCTCACCAGCAGGGGAGGTGCTCACCAGCAGGGAAGGTGCTCACCAGCAGGGGAGGTGCTCACCAGCAGGGAAGGTGCTCACCAGCAGGGGAGGTGCTCACCAGCAGGGAAGGTGTTCTCCAGCAGGGAAGGTGCTCACCAGCAGGGGAGGTGCTCACCAGCAGGGGAGGTGCTCCCCAGCAGGGAAGGTGCTCACCAGCAGGGGAGGTGCTCACCAGCAGGGGAGGTGCTCCCCAGCAGGGAAGGTGCTCACCAGCAGGGGAGGTGCTCACCAGCAGGGGAGGTGCTCCCCAGCAGGGAAGGTGCTCACCAGCAGGGAGGTGCTCACCAGCAGGGGAGGTGCTCCCCAGCAGGGAAGGTGCTCACCAGCAGGGGAGGTGCTCACCAGCAGGGGAGGTGCTCCCAGCAGGGAAGGTGCTCACCAGCAGGGAGGTGCTCACCAGCAGGGGAGGTGCTCCCAGCAGGGGATGTGCTCACCAGCAGGGGAGGTGATCACCAGCAGGGGAGGTGCTCACCAGCAGGGGAGGTGCTCACCAGCAGGGGAGGTGCTCCCCAGCAGGGAAGGTGTTCCCCAGCAGGGAAGGTGCTCACCAGCAGGGGAGGTGCTCACCAGCAGGGGAGGTGCTCCCAGCAGGGAAGGTGTTCCCCAGCAGGGAAGGTGCTCACCAGCAGGGGAGGTGCTCACCAGCAGGGAAGGTGCTCACCAGCAGGGGAGGTGCTCACCAGCAGGGGAGGTGCTCCCCAGCAGGGAAGGTGCTCACCAGCAGGGGAGGTGCTCACCAGCAGGGGAGGTGCTCCCCAGCAGGGGAGGTGCTCACCAGCAGGGGAGGTGCTCACCAGCAGGGGAGGTGCTCCCCAGCAGGGGAGGTGCTCACCAGCAGGGGAGGTGCTCCCCAGCAGGGAAGGTGTTCCCCAGCAGGGAAGGTGCTCACCAGCAGGGGAGGTGCTCACCAGCAGGGGAGGTGCTCCCCAGCAGGGAAGGTGTTCCCCAGCAGGGAAGGTGCTCACCAGCAGGGGAGGTGCTCACCAGCAGGGGAGGTGCTCCCCAGCAGGGAAGGTGTTCCCCAGCAGGGAAGGTGCTCTCACCAGCAGGGGAGGTGCTCACCAGCAGGGGAGGTGTTCTCCAGCAGGGGAGGTGTTCTCCAGCAGGGAAGGTGCTCACCAGCAGGGGAGGTGCTCACCAGCAGGGGAGGTGCTCCCCAGCAGGGAAGGTGGTCACCAGCAGGGGAGGTGCTCACCAGCAGGGGAGGTGCTCCCCAGCAGGGAAGGTGTTCCCCAGCAGGGAAGGTGCTCACCAGCAGGGGAGGTGCTCACCAGCAGGGGAGGTGCTCCCCAGCAGGGAAGGTGTTCCCCAGCAGGGAAGGTGCTCACCAGCAGGGGAGGTGCTCACCAGCAGGGGAGGTGTTCTCCAGCAGGGGAGGTGTTCTCCAGCAGGGAATGTGCACCCCAGCAGGGGAGGTGTTCACCAGCAGGGGAGGTGTTCTCCAGCAGGGAATGTGCACCCCAGCAGGGGAGGTGCTCACCAGCAGGGAAGGTGCTCTCCAGCAGGGAATGTGCACCCCAGCAGGGGAGGTGCTCATCAGTAGAGGAGGTGTTCTCCAGAAGGGGAGGCGCTCACAAGCAAGGGAAGTGCACCCGAGCAGGGGAGGCGCTCACCAGCAGGGGAAGTGCACCCCAGCAAGGGAGGTGCTCACCAGTAGGGGAGGTGCTCACCAGCAGAGGAGGTATTCCCCAGCAGGGAAGGTGCTCACCAGCAGGGGAGGAGCTCTCTAGCAGGGGAGGTGCTCACCAGCAGGGGAAGTGTTTCCCAGCAGGGAAGGTGCTCACCAGCAGGGAAGGAGCTCTCTAGCAGGGGAGGTGCTCACCAGCAGGAGAGCTGCTCACCAGTAGACGAGGTGTTCTCCAGAAGGGGAGGTGCTCACCAGCAGGGGAAGTGCACCCAAGCAGGGGAGGTGCTCACCAGCAGGGGAAGTGCACCCCAGCAGGGGAAGTGCACCCCAGCAGGGGAGGTACTCACCAGCAGGGGAGGTGCTCCCTCAGCAGTGAAGGTGCTCCCCAGTGGAGGAGGTGCTCCCCAGCAGGGAAGGTGTTCACCAGCAGGGAAGGTACTCCTCAGCAGGGAAGGTGTTCCCCAGCAGGGAAGGTGCTCCCCAGCAGGGAAGGTGCTCCCCAGCAGGGAAGGTGCTCCCCAGCAGGGAAGGTCCTCACAAGCAGGGAAGGTGCTCCCCAGCGGGGAAGGTGCTCCCCAGCGGAGGAGGTGCTCCCTCAGCAGGGGAGGTGCTCCCCAGCAGGGAAGGTGCTCCCTCAGCAGTGAAGGTGCTCCCCAGCGGAGGAGATGATCCCTCAGCAAGAGAGGTGCTCCCCAACAGGGGAGGTGCTCCCTCAGCAGGGAAGGTGCTCCCCAGCAGGGAAGGTGCTCTCCAGCAGGGAAGGTGCTCCTCAGCAGGGAAGGTGCTCCCCAGCAGGGGAGGTGCTCCCTCAGCAGGGAAGGTGCTCCCTCAGCAGGGAAGGTGCTCCCTCAGCAGGGAAGGTGCTCCCTCAGCAGGGAAGGTGCTCCCTCAGCAGGGAAGGTGCTCCCCAGCAGGGGATGTGCTCCCTCAGCATCACCTAAGGGCCAATCACCCACATTTTACAGTCTTCTCCCTGCTATAAACTCTGTCTGGTGTCACTCCTCATTCTTTCTCATTTCTTATTTCCTACCTATTACCACTATTCTCTCTTTCTCACCCCTTATCTCCTATAGTTACCATTATTTTCCCCATCTTACTCCTTATTTCTTGCATATTACCACTTTTCTCTCTTTCACTATTCTTCCTTTCACTATTCTCCCCTTTCTCACTCCTTACCTCTTGCGTGTTACCACTAGTCTCCCATTCTACTCGTCTCCTGTCTATTACCACTATTCTCCCTTTCTTAGCGCTCATATCCCACCTTTTACCACTTTTCTCCCTTTCTTAATCATCATTTCCTGGTTATTATCATTATTCTCCATTTTACCTCTTAGATTTTTATCTCTCCCATTTATTGTGAAATGCTTCGAATTTTTCGTAATATTAGACACACCAAAACTGAAGAACCTAATTTAATTTTCCCAAAAACATATATGCATCTCTTCACTATCTGCATTTACTGAAACGTATCGCCTGCTGAGCAGGCGTCCTCACTTTGATGCAATCGGTTCAGATTACCAGGTATTGCAGGTATAGCATATATCTTATTTATTAACTTATTGGTGATGTATTATACCGTAAGCAATGAAATACGGAATTATTTACTAAGAAATCGTTAAGTAAACTTCCCGGAATTTGGACAGGCTGTGTAAATAATGGTCTCCGTGCAGGGAGACCCAGGAGACCGAAGATCTAAAGACCTCTTCTTCTAGTCTTCTATCCCCCCCCATGTAATGTCAGTAGGCCTACGCCGGTTAGGCTCCTGGTAATTTTAAGAGTTTCATTGCTGGCGAAATAATATCCTTTTAGAAAGGCAGAGAGTGGAACACAACCTCCCCCACCTCCGGGGATGCCTTCTGGATCAGCTGGTGCCACAATCCCCGACGGTCAGGTAGTCCCCAGAGAGTCCCCGACCAATCACTCGCTGCCCCCCGCCCAATATTTGGCCACCAGCGGCCCGCTATAAAGTCGCCAAGGGTCACCCAGCGTCTATAAACCACAGATACACACTAATGGAACACGACACACCACACAACCACAGCCGTACACACAAATACCACTGTGCCCATCCCCCCATCCTTGCCATCTCTCTTACTGCAACATCTTTATCTGCCTCCCCTAACTCTCACCTCTCTCTCTCTCTCTCATAAAGACAGTTGCTTTAAACTGTATTTATTCTAAGCTTTGACTGTTTAGAGCGGCTTTAAGGCTTTGTGTTTTTATGTGGACATATTTCATCTGAGGAGTTATTAGTATTCTATGTAATTCAAGAAGACGCATTGTTATTATTCAGCGTAATGTAAAATGTATGATGTCGACACTTTTCTCTCTGAATGGAGGGTTTGTTGTGAATAAATATTTTTTAAGCATTTTATGCACACACACACACACACACACACACACACACACACACACACACACACACACACACACACTCAATATATATAAATATGAAATAACTACTGGACAAGAGTCCAGTGCTTTGTTCATTCATGTGGGAGATACAGGTCATTATGTAGATTGGACTAATGCCAAGGAATTACTTCCCTGTAATTCTACAGTTCAACGAAATATTGTGGAATCATCTTTTATTAAGCGTGTTGCACAACATATTTCAAATCTGAGTTCTGGTATCTATAAACTTGACAGTTTTATAATTCAGAATATTGTTCATAGTCTTAAAGGTAAAAACATTTTTCACAAAAATACTGAGTGTCAAACGAACAAGTTTGCACAGATGTTTGTATTTGGGTGGTGAGATGTTGCACATGTGACTAATTCTTCATCTTGTCGGTATTGTATACCAATCTTGTACATGGATATGCTGCTCATCCCCCTATCTCTATCTGAAAGATTTGTATTAATGACAGATACACAGTTTGCACGGTGGAGTGAATTTACGAAGACTATGGGACACTCACTATGAAAGACCCTTACAAAAGCTTTTATTTTCTTACATAAATTCAAATAGTTGGAAGACTAACCAAAGGTTTTGAAACAATTTCTCTATGGAAGATATCTTGAAGGAGTTTTCCTCTTCTCTAAATCAGCAATCCATATTTTCTTCTTAAATTACCTACGTTCTAAAGATGGTAACATGCATTTCACATCAGAGCAAGAGGTGGATCATCAATTAATTTTTTAAATACATTCTTTGCCAAAAAATAAGTCAACCATTTTCTACGATAAATATCTATATCATCAGGTATCATAAAATGTATGCAATATAACTGTGTAAAAAAACACTAATTAGTTTACGAGGCAAACTTTCCGAAGATGGCGTCAGGTTCCCCTCCCACAGCAACCAAAATATGAAGTCTGCCATCTCCCAAGAACATTCTGAATATTTAGTTTCCAGAGCTTCTATCAGGGCTTCACAATTAATTTAAAAGAAAACCTCTTCATTACAATCACCTGGAATGATCGAAAATTGATTGTAAATTGTAAAATATATTTCTCTTCGCCCTTAATAGTTACGTAATTATAACTATCAAAACCATGCCCAACATCACATTACGAACAACAAGAAGACTATAAGCTGAGCAGAATCCAGCAATTAATGATTGAAAACTCACGCAGACATAACCAGACTTTTTGTGAAAACGACGTTTCGGTTAGACAAACATTGTTTTAATAGTCTTGTATTCGTGTGTCTTTGCCTTATTACGTGTGGACTTACTGCCTGCCATTCATACAATAAGATAATGAATTCTTCGTGCAGTGGACTTGCGGCCAGCAGTAACAGCCTAACTGATCAGGCTCTGAACCACCGGGAGGCCTGGTCATGGACCGGGCAGCGAGGGCGTTGATCCCCGGTATACCCTCCAGGTAGATAAACTAGCGTCAACACTGCCTCAACAAGTCATCCAGATTGGTGAACTCTACGGAGTTGTACCATCACATTTAACTTAATCCTCAGTATCCTGAATTGTCTCCTAGATTACCGTTACCCGTTTCCCAGTCCACTGTAAATTATTTCCCGGTCGACTGTACACTGCCTACCACTCGACTGTAAACTGTCTCCTTGTCCACTGTAAATTGTTGTCCAGTCCACTGAAAACTGCAGTCCAGTGTTAACTATCTACCAATTCCCTGTAAACTGTCTCCCAATTATCTGTAAACTGTTTCACGTTCTACTGTAAACTATAAAGATGCCTTGCACACGACCTTACTAAAATATTAGTGCCATTATAGCTATAATAATAATAATAATAATAATAATAATAATAATAATAATAATAATACAGATGATGATGATGATAATGATGATAACAAAAGAGAAAGACTTGGTTTTGCAACGAGGCTTATTTCCATTGGGGCTGAGAAAACCTTCTCAGGATACCATCCACAGCAGTCAAATAAGTTCTATATTTACCTGTTTTCTGCTAGGTACCTGTCTGGTGCTTAGCGAACAGTGGCGGCAGCTCTTAGGAGACTTTTCTATAAGTCTGTAAGTCTCGCTGGATCAAACTCAGATCTTTTCAGTTCCTGAACTGCAAGATTTCAGCTTCGATTAAATTGGTTTCACATTTTATCCCATTCTTTTAGTCTCGATTACATTTATGACCCTAAATTACATAAGTTTCCGGTTGTCAAAGGCACTTGTTGATAGACATTTAGAATGGTGTGCATGTGTGTGTGTGTGTGTGTGTGTGTGTGTGTGTGTGTGTGTGTGTGTGTGTGTGTGTGTGTGTGTGTGTGTGTGCGCGTGTGTGTGTGTGCGTACTTACCTATTTGTGGGTACAGGGGTCGATTCACAGCTCCTGGCCCCACCTCTTCGTTGACTGCTACTAGGTGTGTGTGTGTGTGTGTGTGTGTGTGTGTGTGTGTGTGTGTGTGTGTGTGTGTGTGTGTGCGCTTGTGTATTCTTCAACGCTCAGTGATCTACCTTCAAAAACACTAAATATGTAGAAAGCAGAAACAGTAGAGTGGAAAAGATTGAGTGATCCGTCCATTAACCTTGAAGAATTAGTTTGAGGTAGTCAGTCCCTCAGCCTGGAGATGTGGTGAGCTTCATAGTCTTGAACACTGTGAAGCTGAAGCTTGAGGAGGAGATGAAGAGAATGGAGGCGGTTCGTCTCTGCGATCGTCGGCTGATGAGGGTCTATTGTGAAGGCGAAATATTTCCCGAATCAAGATATAAATATTGTACCTGTGGGTTACAAATTGATCACATACCACCACAGACTACACGTGATAATGTACTCTCAGCACCACAGACTACACGTGATAATCTACCCATAGCACCACAGACTACACGTGATAATCTACCCTGAATACCACAGACTACACGTGATAATTCACCCATAGCACCACAACCTACACATGATAATCTACCCATAGGACCACAGACTACACATGATAATCTACCATAGCCCCACAGACTACACATGATAATCTACCCTCAGTACCACAGACTACACGTGATAATCTACTCTCAGTATCACAGACTACACATGATAATCTACTCTCAGTACCACAGACTACACATGATAATCTACCCTCAGTACCACAGACTACACATGATAATCTACCCTCAGTACCACAGACTACACATGATAATCCACCCATAGCACCACAGACTAAACGTGATAATCTACCCTCAGTACAACAGATTACACCTGGTAATCTACTCTCAATACCACAGACTACACATTATAAACTACCCTCAGTACCTCCAGCTACCTATGAGAGTCTACTCGCACTACCACATCTACCCATGATAATCTACCCAAAATACCACAGAGACATGAAACACTTCACCCACAGTCATTCCCTACTCCCCTACACTGGTGCTGATACCCAGTAATCCCCAGTAATCCCCAGTAATCCTCCCTAGCCCGGCGCCTACACCACTCCTGTGTGTTCTCCATCACCAACATCACCAAGATCCCCATCACTTCCCCACAACCACCAACACTATCACCATCCCCCTCACCACCATCACCAACATCGCTAAGATCCCCATCACTTCCCCACAACCACCAGCACTATCACCATCACCATCCCCCTCACCACAATCACCAACATCACTAAGATCCCCATCACTTCCCCACAACCACCAACACCATCCCCCACCACCATCACCAAGATCCCCATCACTTACCCACAACCACCAACACCATCACCAAGATTCCCATCACTTCCCCACAACCACTACCATCATCCCTTTCACCTCCTCACTACCCCTCTCTATCACCACCTTCACTACCACCCCTCTCCATCACCACCTCCACTACCACCCCTCTCCATCACCACCCCCACTACCACCCCTCTCCATCACCACCTCCACTACCACCCCTCTCCATCACCTCCACCACCACCCCTCTCCATCACCACCTCCACCACCATTTTCATGACCTCTGTCTGTCTGTCTGTCTCTCTCTCTCTTTCTCTCTCTCTCTCTCTCAAAAGGCAGGTCAGGGCTAGGAAAACAGAACTTTTAAATATATAATAAATGCCTGACAGGTTTACGTTAGATTTTGTTTGGTTTATGTTAACGTGGTTAAAGAAAACCTACGTTTTAAATATAAACAGCTGAGCCAAATCAACAAACGTTTACATCTGTACAAATGTCACTGTTAGTACGATAATTTGATGCCTTATGTCATGCCACTTTAGAGGAATCCTATTTCTGTTGTTTGAATGATACATCTCTATAACAGATATCTGTTTCTGTTATTTATGGAACACATCTCCGTAAAACAAGCCTGTACAAGTATAGGTACAGGTACTGGTACAGGTACAGGTACTGGTACTGGTAGAAGTACAGGTACTGGTATAGGTAGGTTCGCCGGGACGGGTCGCTACCCATGATGCTGTCACCAGATATCATTTCTCTCTATTCTGAAATACATATAAAGATACATATATGTGCAAGCAGTGTAATGTAGTGGTTAGTAGGAGTTATATCCTCCTGTGTTCTAATGTACTGTTACGTCTACAACTATTGCCGGTTCTTCTGCTACTGCTATACTGATCACAAATGCCCCACATTTGGGTATCTTTATTGAGGAAACGTTTCGTTTGGGCAGCAGACTATTAAAGTCAAATATATACGCAAATCACGGAGCGGGTAGGGTTTGAACTCACGGCAAATAACTCCTAAAACTCACAGACTAGTGAGCTAACCACAGGTTTAAAGCCCAACCGTTCCGCTGTTTGTTTGCAATCGTGTTATTACGATTTCGTGAGTATGCAAAGTAAAAGAAAGTAAAGGGTAAACAAAGGGGTGAGAAAGGGATAAGAAAAGAGTAAGAAAGGGGTAAGTTAAAAGGAGATTTAAAAATACAAATGTTCGTGATAGGTAAGTGTGAGAATACAGAAGTTTATACATAGTACAGTTATTTAGTATAAATGTCTTCACTCTTGCTCCACTGTTTTAAAACAGTGTATTATTCGCAGAGAGTAATATTATACAGCAATGTTAGGAAAATTTGCTCGTACAGTAATATTGTAGGTCTATGCCCTGACACACACACGCGCACACACACACACGCACGCACACACGCACACACACACGCACACACACACGCACACACACACACGCACGCACACACACGCACGCACACACACGCACGCACACACACACACACGAAACACACGCGCACACACACACACACACACACACACACACACACACACACACACACACACACACACGCACACGCACACACACACACGCACACACACACACATAGTTTTAAGAAGAGGTATGACAAAGCTCAGGAAGCAGAGAGAGAGAGAGGACCTAGTAGCAATCAGTGAAGAGGCGGGGCCAGGAGCTGAGTATCGACCCCTGCAACCACAATTAGGTGAGTACACATACACACATATACACATACACATATACACACACACATACACACACATATACACACATGTACACACATAAACACACACATATATACACACACATATACATGTATATATATACACATATATACACATATATATATACACACACACACACACTTATACAACAGGCCTAGTGTCTAATCGACATGTGCCTAGGACAAAATGGTAACTAACACACACACACACACACAATTGGAAGTTGAAGACTCAGATGAGTCACAGGGATGCTGGGAAGTATTTCTTCAGTCACAGAGTGATGGAGAGTGATGTCGTGGAGACAACACTTATTCATAGCTTTAAGGAGATCTTGATAAAGCTCATGGAGCAGGGAGAGTGGACATAGCAGCGGCCAGTTAAGAGGAGGGGCCAGAAGCTGTGATTCGACCCTGCAAACAAAATTAGGTGAATGCACACATACACATTCGCAGTGTAATATTATAGACTTACACTCTGACACACACACACACACTTAGAGACTACACACCGTACATCAGGCTAGCGAGGCCGTCATCTTCTCTCACACAACATTCCTCTCTACTGCCTCGGTTTCGACATTATTTTTCAATTCTCGAGGAAAAGTGTTACCATGTGGAGTCATAAAGGCGAAAATCAAGACCACGTAGTCTCTACATAGTGTTCATAGAAGCTGGTGTATGGATCACCACTCTCACACTCCTGCCTTTAACAAACACAAATTTAAGTCCCAGGACATTCACTAGCATTTTCACAAACCAAAGAACGAAACAAACACAAGATATAAAATCTGTTTTTTAAATTAATTTTGTTTACACCTGTTATTCTCTGCGGTTTATTTTGTGTATCATCCGTATAGTGTATACCATATGAATACCAACTAAAAATGCCAGTGAGTTTTCCCCGAGTGAAAGGCTATTATGTATTCTACGAGGTATTTAGGCGAAGGTAATACTGGTTAGCCCGGGAGATAATCTCCAGCTAACCGCTGTAAGATTAAACACTTATTACAAATGTTATGATTGATGGATAGTGACTAACTACCTCAGGTTGTGATGGTTCTGTATGTGTTTTGAGAACTGGTTGAGTAACCTATTCAGTGTTATTGTTTCTGCAGCCGCGGAGAAGTGTACGCCAGTGACAGTAGTTACAGGGAGGGGAAAAGATCTTCTCTTCGTTTTGAGTATTATCTCTTACTGGTCATAGGGATCATACTTTATTTTGGGTTAGAGGACACACTCCACTCAGCGATACAGTACTTGGTGGCAGTTATTTAGTGATATTACCCATATGCTCTCACAACAGTTATTATGGATGTAGTGTTGTGCTACCTGGCTCATTTTCTTGAAGCAATGTAATATTTCAATTACTGGCGTTGTGGTATGTGATAATTAGCTATTCTTTTATTAAGAGAAGACAATCTAACCTAACCTAACTTGGCCTAACCTAACCTAACCTAACTTGGCCTAACCTACCCCAACCTAACCTAACAGATTCTGAGAAATCACTTTAGAATCCAGGTAGACGGATTCTTGTTGTGTTATTCCTATGTGTTTCCAGGCACCGAGATTTTCTATCACCTTTGCATTTCCATGATAATTAATTACACCACCATCTTCAAGCCCTCATTAAAATCTTTAATAATCAAGATAATTCATTGCAATTTTCATTAAAATAATATTGTTGAATTTTATTTACCTGACCCGTGCCAACTTGGCTATACCATTATTTCTGTTATATAATGTGCATTTTTTTCGGATTCATGGTTATGGCTGCCTTTAATAAGTGCAGTTGGTAGAGAGTAATTTCTGTGGAAAAACAGGCAGTTGCTTCCATCCATTGCCACCTATTATTATTATTATTATTATAATCAAGGGGGAAGCGCTAAACCCGTAGGATTATACAGCGCCCAGGGGGGGGGATGTGGAAGGCATTCAGGCTTAATTCGGGGAACTGGAGCACAGATCCAATTCCCTAAATCAAGAGCCCCTCACCAACATCAAGGAACCTTCCATGAGGGGCCATTTCCACCTAGAAAATGAATAATGAACGTGAGGGAAACTTAATAGAAAGAAACTGTATCATTAGCAGAACACTGAGTAATATTTCCAGCAAAGAGAACTTATTAAGTGACAATATTCACCAGTCATGACTCACTCTGCTGGAAGCAACAACGAGTCACAAGACTCACCAGTCATGACTCACTCTGCTGGAAGCAACAACGAGTCACAAGACTCAACAGTCATGACTCTGCTGGAAGCAACAACGAGTCACAAGACTCACCAGTCATGACTCACTCTGCTGGAAGCAACAACGAGTCACAAGACTCACCAGTCATGACTCACTCTGCTGGAAGCAACAACGAGTCACAAGACTCAACAGTCATGACTCTGCTGGAAGCAACAACGAGTCACAAGACTCACCAGTCATGACTCACTCTGCTGGAAGCAACAACGAGTCACAAGACTCACCAGTCATGACTCACTCTGCTGGAAGCAACAAGGAGTCACAAGACTCAACAGTCATGACTCTGCTGGAAGCAACAACGAGTCACAAGACTCACCAGTCATGACTCACTCTACTGGAAGCAACAACGAGTCACAAGACTCACCAGTCATGACTCACTCTGCTGGAAGTAACAACGAGTCACAAGACTCACCAGTCATGACTCACTCTGCTGGAAGCAACAACGAGTCACAAGACTCACCAGTCATGACTCACTCTGCTGGAAGCAACACTGACAACTATTCTGGTCAATGATATTACACAGATTCTAGGGTAAGTTCGTGGTGCTGATCCCAAATATGCCATCGATTCTGCTTGATTTTTTCAGTATTTTGATAAATTTGGTGTCCCATTGAAAAAAAAAGATATGAAAAATATATTGATCAGGCGGGACTAACTTACAAATTGCATTGGAACTATTTTTTAGGTCATGTAAAAGTCAAATTAAGCAATACATGTTAACACTTTTTTCTATATAATAACAGCTTAACAAAGTAAGACAATTCAGACACCACTAATTATTGCATATGAAAACGTTGTATGATTTTCTTCTAAATTGGTCATCAGCACAGTTTTGTTGATTGAGCAATTGCATGAGAAGCATATTGGTTACTAGTGTGCAATAAGGCACATTTCAAACTTCTAATAGAGCTGTCTATAAACAGCTGGTAATCTCCTGGTCGATATTCAAGTCTCAGTTGAAGAAGTCCAGGGATGTTATTGCAGTATAAAAGTTCACATGTTCTTCATCTTGGTTGAAGTAAGGAAGGAGTTCAACTTCTCTTGTTTGATAAGCTGTTATTTTAACTTCTTCTTGTAGACAGTTCTATTCTTTCAGTCTGGATGGTAAATGTTCAGATGTTTGCTTTGACAGACTGAGGTCACGTATCAGATCATTGAGTTTTCTTGGGAGAACTGCTGGGGTGCTGAAATCCTTACTTCATATTCACTCTCACTATTATCACCTGTGCTACATCCTATACTCTGAGTTTCTTCAACATCTGACAAGGGAAGGTCAGACAGTGTTGTAAACACTGGTATGGTAACGTCATCACTGTGTGCCACAGTGATCCTTGCTGACTCCAGATCAGGATATTCCCACTTGACTTTCTAGTATCGATTAAAACCTTTCACATTCACCGTACAGAAATAACAATAATCGTTGAGTTTTTTTTTTCAGTTCTGTCCACACCACAGACACACCCAATTTTAAACTTTTCCTTTGCCTATTTTTGCTCTGTCGTAAGCTTTCTACACAGGTTTTGCAAACTATATGGGAAGTCCAACACTTGTCTTGTTTTCCAAGAGTTACTCCAAAATAAGCAAGATAAGTTTGTTTTACAAAATCTGCTTTTTCTTTGTTTTTGCAAAGAGTATTCGACACAAATGTCGCAAAATGCATTGGGATTGTTTAAGCAAGATTTTCATAAATAACTCATGTTTATCTGGAAAAAAAGGAAAATAGAGGTTACAATATTGTCAGGTGGTCGTTATTGATGCAACTCCTTTCCTAAAATATTTAACAATTTAATAATAAAATTCTAATCTTTATTAAAACTCTCTGTATATACAAATTGTTACTACATATATACACGTTATGGCTAAGTTTCATATTAATTGAGGGCTGGTACGCAATATCTCACAAACTAGAGCCAATTTGAAAAACCTACTGGCATTTTCGAATTAAGCAGCCCCAAAAATATCTTAAATACCTTCAAATATCTTTGGCAACGACTTTTTTTTGATTAGTTTTATACACTGAAAAAATTTTTAGGAAACAATCAGGTTAGATCAGTTTTCTAACAAAGACAATTCAGAATTTATTTACAACGAA
>NC_069472.1:13288941-13346077 GCF_026875155.1 Cherax quadricarinatus
TTGCCAGAAGTGTGCCAACATCTCATTTGAAAACACCTAATCGTATGACGCTCTTACGTTCTACAAGCATACATGATGCCGTTGTGGTCAGTTATACATGATGCCGTTGTGGTCAGTCATACATGATGCCGTTGTGGTCAGTTATACATGATGCCGTTGTGGTCAGTCATACATGATGCCGTTGTGGTCAGTCATACATGATGCCGTTGTGGTCAGTCATACATGATGCCGTTGTGGTCAGTCATACATGATGCCGTTGTGGTCAGTCATACATGATGCCGTTATGGTCAGTCATACATGATGCCGTTGTGGTCAGTCATACATGATGCCGTTGTGGTCAGTCATACATGCTGCCGTTGTGGTCAGTCATACATGATGCCGTTGTGGTCAGTCATACATGATGCTGTTGTGGTCAGTCATACATGATGCCGTTGTGGTCAGTCATACATGATGCCGTTGTGGTCAGTCATACATGATGCCGTTGTGGGCAGTTATAAATGATGCCGTTGTGGTCAGTCATACATGATGCCGTTGTGGGCAGTTATACATGCTGCCGTTGTGGTCAGTCATACATGATGCCGTTGTGGTCAGTCATACATGATGCCGTTGTGGGCAGTTATACATGATGCCGTTGTGGTCAGTCATACATGATGCCGTTGTGGGCAGTTATACATGATGCCGTTTGTTGGTCAGTCATACATGATGCCGTTGTGGGCAGTTATACATGCTGCCGTTGTGGTCAGTCATACATGATGCCGTTGTGGTCAGTCATACATGATGCCGTTGTGGGCAGTTATACATGATGCCGTTGTGGTCAGTCATACATGATGCCGTTGTGGGCAGTTATACATGATGCCGTTGTGGTCAGTCATACATGATGCCGTTGTGGGCAGTTATACATGATGCCGTTGTGGTCAGTCATACATGATGCCGTTGTGGCAGTTTATACATGATGGCCGTTGTGGTCAGTTATACATGATGCCGTTGTGGTCAGTCATACATGAGGCCGTTGTGGTCAGTCATACATGAGGCCGTTGTGGTCAGTCATACATGATACCGTTGTGGTCAGTCATACATGATGCCGCTGTGGTCAGTCATACATGATGCTGTTGTGGTCAGTCATACATGATGCCGTTGTGGTCAGTCATACATGATGCCGTTGTGGTCAGTCATACATGATACCGTTGTGGTCAGTCATACATGATGCCGTTGTGGTCATACATGATACCGTTGTGGTCAGTCATACATGATACCGTTGTGGTCAGTCATACATGATGCCGCTGTGGTCAGTCATACATGATGCCGTTGTGGTCAGTCATACATGATGCCGTTGTGGTCAGTCATACATGATGCCGTTGTGGTCAGTCATACATGATGCTGTTGTGGTCAGTCATACAGATGCCGTTGTGGTCATCATACATGATGCCGTTGTGGTCGAGTCATACATGATGCCGTTTGGTCATCATACATGATGCCGTTGTGGTCAGTCATACATGATGCCGTTGTGGCAGTCATACATTGATGCTGTTGTGGTCAGTCCATACATGATGCCGTTTGTGGTCAGTCATACATGATGCCGTTGTGGTCAGTCATACATGATGCCGTTGTGGTCAGTCATACATGATGCCGTTGTGGTCAATTATACATGATGCCGTTGTGGTCAGTCATACATGATGCCGTTGTGGTCAATTATACATGATGCCGTTGTGGTCAGTCATACATGATGCCGCCATGGTCAGTCATACATGATGCCGCCATTGTCAGTCATACATGATGCCGCTATGGTCAGTCATACATGATGCCGCTATGGTCAGTCATACATGATGCCGCCATGATCAGTCATACATGATGCCGCTATGGTCAGTCATACATGATGCCACCATGGTCAGTCATACATGATGCCGCCATGATCAGTCATACATGATGCCGCATGGTCAGTCATACATGATGCCGCCAGGTCAGTCATACATGTGCCGCTATGGTCAGTCATACATGAGCCGCCATGATCAGTCATACATGATGCCACCATGGTCAGTCATACATGATGCGCATGGTCAGTCATACATGATGCCGCCATGATCAGTCATACATGATGCCGCTATGGTCAGTCATACATGATGCCACCATGGTCAGTCATACAGGGATTGCCGCCATGATCAGTCATACATGATGCCACCATGGTCAGTCATACATGATGCCACCAGGTCGTCATACTGATGCCGTTGTGGTCAGTCATACATGATGCCACCATGGTCAGTCATACATGATGCCGCCATGGTCAGTCATAACATGATGCCGCCATGGTCAGTCATACATGATGCCGCCATGATCATCATACATGAGTCCGCTATGGTCAGCTATACATGATGCCACCATGGTCAGTCATACATGATGCCGCCATGAT
Organism: Cherax quadricarinatus; assembly: GCF_026875155.1. Lineage (NCBI taxonomy): Eukaryota > Metazoa > Arthropoda > Malacostraca > Decapoda > Parastacidae > Cherax > Cherax quadricarinatus. Next base: position 13,291,346 of record NC_069472.1, read on the forward strand.
CATCATACATGATGCCGTTGGGTCAGTCATACATGATGCCACCATGGTCAGTCATACAGATGCCGTTGTGTCAGTCATACATGATGCACCATGGTCGTCAAACATGATGCCGCCATGATCAGTCATACATGATGCCGCTATGGTCAGTCATACATGATGCCACCATGGTCAGTCATACATGATGCCGCCATGATCGTCATACAATGATGCCACATGGTCAGTCATACATGATGCCACCATGGTCAGTCATACATGATGCCGCCATGATCAGTCATACATGATGCCGCCATGATCAGTCATACATGATGCCGCTATGGTCAGTCATACATGATGCCGTTGTGGTCAGTCATACATGATGCACCATGGTCAGTCATACATGATGCCGCCATGGTCAGTCATACATGATGCCGCCATGATCAGTCATACATGATGCCGCTATGGTCAGTCATACATGATGCCGCCATGATCAGTCATACATGATGCCACCATGGTCAGTCATACATGATGCCACCATGGTCAGTCATACATGATGCCGCCATGGTCAGTCATACATGATGCCGCCATGATCAGTCATACATGATGCCGCTATGGTCAGTCATACATGATGCCGCCATGATCAGTCATACATGATGCCACCATGGTCAGTCATACATGATGCCGCCATGGTCAGTCATACATGATGCCGTTGTGGTCAGTCATACATGATGCCGTTGTGGTCAGTCATACATGATGCCGCCATGGTCAGTCATACATGATGCCGCCATGATCAGTCATACATGATGCCACCATGGTCAGTCATACATGATGCCACCATGGTCAGTCATACATGATGCCGTTGTGGTCAGTCATACATGATGCCGCCATGGTCAGTCATACATGATGCCACCAGTGTCAGTCATACATGATGCCGTTTGGTCAGTCATACATGATGCCACCATGGTCAGTCATACATGATGCCACCATGGTCAGTCATACATGATGCCGTTGTGGTCAGTCATACATGATGCCACCATGGTCAGTCATACATGATGCCGTTGTGGTCAGTCATACATGATGCCACCATGGTCAGTCATACATGATGCCACCATGGTCAGTCATACATGATGCCACCATGGTCAGTCATACATGATGCCGTTGTGGTCAGTCATACATGATGCCACCATGGTCAGTCATACATGATGCCACCATGGTCAGTCATACATGATGCCACCATGGTCAGTCATACATGATGCCGTTGTGGTCAGTCATACATGATGCCACCATGGTCAGTCATACAATAAGGTAAGAAGTGTCATAATTACCTTATTGTATAAAGTTCACTGTCGTCTCAGTACATGTTAGATATATTTTGTATTGTATTAACTTTGAAGTTCAGTAACTTTGCTAGTGGCTCATGAGGTGCTGTCTGAATTAGAAGTATTTATTAGAACTTCAAAATCCATTTCTGAAAGTGATCCTGCCTCTTCTCTACATCCAGTTGCAGTACCTCCTGACTACATTTTTTCATTGGATTTGTATTATCTGCAAACATTGACATGACGTGTTTCATTTCTCGTTGTAGGTTGTTCACATAGATTAAAAACATTATTGGTCATGGATTGACCCTGGAAGGACTCCCTTTACTGCTCTTCACCGTCCCTCTCCCACACTGACTGCCCTCTCATCCTCAAGTACTCCCTTGTCAAGCAGAGAGACCTCTCAGATACTCCTCTCCATTCTTCATTTTATAAATTACCAGCCTCTGAGGCACTATCAAACTCCTTCCGGCACTCGAAGAACACGCACGCGCACGTGTTCCTTCACTTAACTTTCCTTCTGGGGTGTTGAACTCCAGCTCGTGGTTTTTCTTATTTTAATAATCTATCATGTGGTGTGAATTTTGTCAGACGCATACTAGAATGTGCAGAGATTTAGTCTACAATAAATTTCCCCCCAGATGATTGCACTTCGACACTACGTGTGTATATTGAAGCAATTCTTAAAGTTCACTTGATTCACGGCTGAGTAACTCCATTGATAGTGGAAGTCATCGGAACACCATGTACAGTATATATTAAACCTTCCCTCTCTCCTCTGCTCTCTTTCTTTCTCTTTCTCTTTCTTTTTCTCTCCCTCACACACACACACACACACACACACACACACACACACACACACACACACACACACACACACACACACACACACACACACACACACACACACACGTATAGATGAACTCACGCTGAGCTCAAGAGAACCGTCGGTCATAAGTCGAGAGGCGGAGGAGATTCAAAGAGAGGAGGTGGGGGGGGGGAGAGGAGTGAATAAGAGAAGCGAGGAATCAGGGAGGAAGAAAGACTAAAGAAGGAAGGGAATTAAGAAGGCGGGAAGATTAAAAATAGTAAAAACAGTGAATACCGAAATATTAAGTATTTTTATTTTTATGTGATTACCTACTCACAATTATTTATTCGAGTTAGCCGAGACAGAGCTCCAGCTCTTGGCTCCACCTCTTACCTTACTCGCGTGAGAAATTCTTAGCTTCGTAGAGAGTTGTACTTATTGATAACTCTTACAGCAGAGAAATACTTCCTAGTATCCCTGTTTCTCACCTGTTTCGAATTTCCATCCTTGTCTTCTTATTGTTTTTGTATCCCTGGTTAAAGAACCTGTTTGTCCCATGGTATTTAACATGTCATGGTCATATCTCCTTCTGCTCTTCGCTCCTTCTCGTACCTTGTCCCCTCTATTCAGGTGCTTGGTGTCATAACCTCATTTACGCCTGAAGCGTCACTGTGTGTTTCTAAGTGTGGAATCCACACCGTCACCTCAGGTTAACAACTGGATGGCATATATTAGATATTTTGAGGATTAAACGAGTCATTGATGATGATGATGATAATAATAATAATAATAATAATAATAATAATAATAATAATAATCATTGGAAGCACTAAATCCATATAGATCATACAACAAAACGGTTTAAAGCTACCAATAATTATATTATTTCCCAAAACACTCTATTAAAACTGAAAATTCCTGATATATGCGCTACATTTTTATCCATCAGTTGCAGTGAAACTCGAGCAGGTGTGCAAGATGACATGACAAGCAGCACCTGTGCTGAGGGGAACAAACTGTGAAGGAAGAATGTTGAGAACCTGGCCTTACCTTGCAGAAGTGAACCTTAAGAGGGAATATATTCACACCTATGTGATATAAATGGTTTGGAAAGACGACAGATTGAAGAATGAGACACTCCTCATTTTCTGGGTATTGAACTGAAGAATCCGCTGGTTGGCGAAACGTTTCTACAGCGAATATTTCCAAATGTTGCACAAGTGTCTCATTGTTCACTCTTATGTTTACGCAGTTTCAATCGAAACTGCTTCTCTAGTTGTATTATTTTATTTTACAATGATTTGTATGCATGTTTCAGCTAAAAATTGAGAAATGTCAGAAAATCCTTCAAAACTCTCTGAATCATCGAAATATACAATTAAACAACGTTTGAGTATATTTTTCTATATTTTTTAATATTTCAAATATTTTAAAAACTCATATGAAAAGTCAATAAAAATATCTCGTGGCTCATCCTGTGCTGCTGGATGTTCTTCCATTTATATTACAGTCAAGAGATAAGTCTCCAGTACTGGTGTTTTCTGCGAGCTGTTTCCTTCTCTCTGGTGTACTTTTAGGCTTTCTTTTCCCGGTTTGGTAGGAAAATTTCGTAGCTATTTAATCAGTCTTTTCTGAAATCTAATCAAGTTTTCCTTAACTTTCTTTCAGTCTCTCCAGTTTGAATTCTCATTATAAGTTAGTTCTGTAACCAGGTTATTTATGTACAGCAGGAACAGTGTTCGTGTGTGTGTGTGTGTGTGTGTGTACTCACCTAATTGTGGTTGCAGGGGTCGAGACTCAGCTCCTGGCCCCCTGTGTGTGTGTGTGTGTGTACTCACCTAGTTGTACTCACTTAGTTGAGGTTGCAGGGCTCGAGTCCAAGCTCCTGGCCCCGCCTCTTCACTGGTCGCTACTAGGTCACTCTCCCAGTACCGTGAGCTTTATCATACCTCTGCTTAAAGCTATGTATGGATCCTGCCTCCACTACTTCGCTTCCCAAACTATTCCACTTCCTGACTACTCTGTGGCTGAAGAAATACTTCCTAACTTCCCTGTGATTCATCTGTGTCTTCAACTTCCAACTGTGTCCCCTTGTTGCTGTGTCCCATCTCTGGAACATCCTGTCGTCGTCCACCTTGTCAATTCCTATTAGTATTTTGTATGTCGTTATCATGTCCCCCCTATCTCTCCTGTCCTCCAGTGTCGTCAGTTTGATTTCCCTTAACCTCTCCTCGCAGGACATACCTCTTAGCTGTGGGACTAGTCTTGTTGCAAACCATTGCACTTTCTCTAGTTTCTTTACGTGCTTGGCTAGGTGTGGGTTCCAAACTGGTGCCGCATACTCCAATATGGGCCTAACGTACACGGTGTACAGAGTCCTGAACGATTACTTATTAAGATGTCGGAATGCTGTTCTGAGGTTTGCTAGGCGCCCATATGCTGCAGCCGTTATTTGGTTGATGTGCGCTTCAGGAGATGTGCCTGGTGTTATACTCACCCCAAGATCTTTTTCCTTGAGTGAGGTTTGTAGTCTCTGGCCCCCTAGACTGTACTCCGTCTGCGGTCTTCTTTGCCCTTCCCCAATCTTCATGACTTTGCACTTGGTGGGATTGAACTCCAGGAGCCAATTGCTGGACCAGGTCTGCAGCCTGTCCAGATCCCTTTGTAGCTCTGCCTGGTCTTCGATCGAATGAATTCTTCTCATCAACTTCACGTCATCTGCAAACAGGGACACCTCGGAGTCTATTCCTTCCGTCATGTCGTTCACAAATACCAGAAACAGCACTGGTCCTAGGACTGACCCCTGTGGGACCCCGCTGGTCACTGGTGCCCACTCTGGCACCTCGCCACATACCATGACTCGCTGCAGTCTTCCTGACAAGTATTCCCTGATCCATTGTAGTGCCTTCCCTGTTATCCCTGCTTGGTCCTCCAGTTTTTGCACTAATCTCTTGTGTGGATCTGTGTCAAACGCCTTCTTGCAGTCCAAGAAAATGCAATCCACCCACCCCTCTTTCTCTCTCTTGTCTTACTGCTGTCACCATGTCATAGAACTCCAGTAGGTTTGTGACACAGGATTTCCCGTCCCTGAAACCATGTTGGCTGCTGTTGATGAGATGATTCCTTTCTAGGTGTTCCACCACTCTTCTCCTGATAATCTTCTCCATGACTTTGCATACTATACATGTCAGTGACACTGGTCTGTAGTTTAGTGCTTCATGTCTGTCTCCTTTTTTAAAGATTGGGACTACATTTGCTGACTTCCATGCCTCAGGCAATATCCCTGTTTCGATAGATGTATTGAATATTGTTGTTAGGGGTACACATAGCGCCTCTGCTCCCTCTCTCAGTACCCATGGGGAGATGTTATCTAGCCCCATTGCCTTTGAGGTATCTAGCTCACTCAGAAGCCTCTTCACTTCTTCCTCGGTTGTGTGTATTGTGTCCAGCACTTGGTGGTGTGCCCCACCTCTCCATCTTTCTGGAGCCCCTTCTGTCTCCTCTGTGAACACTTCTTTGAATCTCTTGAGTTCCTCACATACTTCACGGTCATTTCTTGTTGTCTCTCCTCCTTCCTTACTTAGCCTGATTACCTGGTCCTTGACTGTTGTTTTCCTCCTGCTGTGGCTGTATAACAGTTTCGGGTCAGATTTGGCTTTCGCTGCTATGTCGTTTTCATATTGTCGTTGGGCCTCCCTTCTTATCTGTGCATATTCGTTTCTGGCTCTACGACTGCTCTCTTTTTTCTCGTGTGTGTGTGTGTGTGTGTGTGTTGTGTGTGTGTGTGTGTGTGTGTGTGTGTGTGTGTGTGTGTGTGTGTGTGTAGTGGGTATATGTTTTTTTTTTTGTTTTTTGACCTGCTTGTACGCAAAATACGTGGTTCTATGCTCGCCCCGAGGTCCTTCTCGTTGGGTTTGGCTGGTAGTCTCAGTCCCTCAGGCTAGTACTCCCTCTGTAGTCTACTCTGCTTTGCCCCTATTATTATAACCTTGAATTTACTGGGGTAGAATTCTAATAACCACTATTCAGATCAATCCTGCTGCTTGACCGGGTTCAGTTGTGGTCCATCTTTGTCCTCTCCATTTACTATTCTCTTCAACAGTTTCCCATTTGCCTCCCAGTTCGACAACCACGGGGAGTGAAACTGAAGTGTGTAGTGGCACATCTGACAATGTTATGTGAAAAACAAAGCCGCATTTTCATTCCCGACAAACTTTGTGGAACTCCTTTTTTTTCACACTTGTCCAATTGAGGTTTCTCACTAATGATATCCGTGTCATTCCTGCTCCCCCATTGCTCCTCCATTGACCCTGTCATTGCCTGTTTCTCCAGCTTTCGTATCAGTCTGTTCGACGGTACTGTGTCAAATGGATATACTCTATATACTCTAGCCATCCACCTCTCTCTCTCTCTGTCTGTCTTGCCATACTTCTGATACTTAATCAAAGCACTCATTCCTGCTCCCCCATTGCTCCTCCATTGACCCTGTCATTGCCTGTTTCTCCAGCTTTCGTATCAGTCTGTTCGACGGTACTGTGTCAAATGGATATACTCTATATACTCTAGCCATCCACCTCTCTCTCTCTCTGTCTGTCTTGCCATACTTCTGATACTTAATCAAAGCACTCAAGCAAGTTCGTGAGACACAATTTACACTCTCTAAAACAGTGCCGGTTGATGTTCATGATCTCGCTCTTTGCTTGGTGCTATAACACTCCTCTTCTGACAATCTTCTCCGTAATCTTGCACACTGTGAAAGTCAGTGACACAGGGTTATAGTTTATTAATACCTGTCTGTCCCGTGTTTTAAATAATGCGAATGCATCTGCTCTCTAAACACCTCTAGCAATTCCCTCTATCAAGTTAGAAACAGAATTTTGCTACCAGTACACACCTGGCTTTTGCTGCGTATTTCGGAATCAACCGAGATGTTGTCTGATCTCACTGCCTTGGAGATCTCTTGCAAACTTGGTAATTTCTTCACCTCATTTTTTTGTCATATATATTAAGTCCACTAGTTGTTAGTATACTCTGTCTCTCGGACTCTGGTAATAACTATTTCCTCCCGGAAAACATTAAAGATTTTCCTCAGCTCCACCTGTGTGTGTGTGTGTGTGTGTTTGTTTGTGTTTGTGTGTGTGTGTGTGTGTGTGTGTGTGTGTGTGTGTGTGTGTGTGTGTGTGTGGTGTGTGTGTGTGTGTGTGTGTGTGTACGAAAGTGCCTGTGTATACTCACCTACATGTGGTTTCATAAGTCGAATCCCAGCTCATGGCCCGTGGTGCATGTGCGCACACATTCGTGCGTGCATGCATGAGTGCTGCATACGCATGCCTGCGTGAACACGAACGTGCACGCACGTGTAGGCCAGTACGCAGTCTTGAACAATAATGCTCCGGCTGTCCCCCCTGGAGCGTGAAGACCATTGGAGGAGGCAGTAATGATATTTCCAATTAAGGATGGCAATGTTTGGTGAGGTAGCAGCGACATCCTCACTTAAGCACGTCCCCGGTCTCCTACACGCACTCAACACACTCAAGTACAACACACTCTCTGCTCGAGGCTTCTCTGGGGGTGCGGTTCAACTAGAAGAATAGGAGGAGAGGAGAGAGGAAGGAGGACAGGAGAATGATGGGAATACAGTGGAAAGGGCAGAGGGAAGAGGGGAAATATAAAAAAAGAGAAAGATGGGCAGAGGAGAGAGGAAAGAAGGGAACAGGAGGAGAAAGGCGGGTGGAACAAATAGGAGGTAAGAGGAAGAGGTGCGGAGGTAAAGGAGGTAAGAGAAGAGGTAAAAGGTAAGGAAAAGGTAGGAGAGATGCTGACGATAAGAAACAAGGACGAGAGAAGTAGGAGATATAAAAGGATAGGAAAGGAAGGTAAAAGAGAAGAGGGGAAAGAGGTGGATAACAGAAAGGAAAAAAAGAGATTGGAAAGGGGAAGTAAGAGGGGCAAATGGATAATGCGGTGGGAGAAGTGGAAGAAAGAGAAGTAAGAGGGAATAAGGACTAGTAAAAGGAAAGGGGATGGATGGAAGGAGAGGGAAAGAGATGGTAAGAAAGGGAAGAAGGTATAGAAGGTAAAGGAGGGAGAAGAAAAGGAAGGATAATCTTGTTTGAAGATTTAAACAAATTTAGATATTTTTTAATAAGTTGTGTTGAGTAGCGAAGGAAGTGAGAGAATGAGAGGGAAGATAGGGAGTGAGAGAGAAGATTGGGAGTGAGAGAGATAGGGTAAATATGGAGCGAGAGTGAAGATAGGGAGTGAGAGAGAAGATAGGGAGTGAGAGAGAGAGGGTGAATAGGGAGTGAGAGGGAAGACAGGGAGTGAGAGAGGGTAAATAGGGAGTGAGAGGGAAGATAGGGAGTGAGAGGATAAATAGGGAGTGAGAGAGAAGATAGGGAGTGAGAGAGGGGGTAAGTTAGATGAGAGGGAGGGACGAGTGTAGTTGAGCACACACACACACACACACACACACACACACACACACACACACACACACACACACCCGTTGATCGCCTTGATCACTTGTCCATATCTTTAATCACCTTTTGATCATCTTATGCACCTGACCGTCTTAATCCCTTCCTGCTCGGCTTAATCACCTAAATATACGTATAAACACTGTTCAGTAAGACAACACACGAACTATGGCAACTAAAACACTGATCAATAAAACAACACACGAACTATGGCAACTAAAACACTGATCAATAAAACAAGACAGGAACTATGGCAACTAAAACACTGAACAAGACACCTTTGGCAACTAAAACACTGATCAATAAGACAACTATGGCAACTAAAACACTGATCAATAAGACAACTATGGTAACTAAAACACTGATCAATAAGACAACTATGGCAACTAAAACACTGATAAATAAGACAACTATGGCAACTAAAACACTGATCAATAAGACAACTATGGTAACTAAAACACTGATCAATAAGACAACTATGGCAACTAAAACACTGATAAATAAGACAACTATGGCAACTAAAACACTGATCAATAAGACAACTATGGCAACAAAAACAGTGATCAATAAGACAACACAGGAACTATGGCAACTAAAACACTGATCAATAAGACAACTATGGCAACAAAAACAGTGATTAATAAGACAACACAGGAACTATGGCAACTAAAACACTGATCAATTAGACAACACAGGAACTTGGCAACAAAAAACCCTGATCAATAAGACAACTATGGCAACTAAAACACTGATCAATAAGACAACTATGGCAACTAAACACTGATTAATAAGACAACACAGGAACTATGGCAACTAAAACACTGATCAATTAGACAACACAGGAACTATGGCAACTAAAACACTGATCAATAAGACAACTATGGCAACTAAAACACTGATCAATAAGACAACTATGGCAACTAAACACTGATTAATAAGACAACACAGGAACTATGGCAACTAAAACACTGATCAATTAGACAACACAGGAACTATGGCAACTAAAACACTGATCAATAAGACAACTATGGCAACTAAAACACTGATCAATAAGACAACTATGGCAAACTAAACACTGATTAATAAGACAACACGGGAAACTATGGCAACTAAAACACTGATCAATTAGACAACACAGGAACTATGGCAACTAAAACACTGATCAATAAGACAACTATGGCAACTAAAACACTGATCAATAAGACAACACAGGAACTATGGAAAACAAAAAAACACTGATCAATAAGACAACTATGGCAACTAAAACACTGATCAATAGAAAACTTTGGCAACAAAACAATGATTAATAAGAAAACACGGGAACTATTGGCAACTTAAAACACTGATCAATTAGACAACACAGGAACTATGGCAACCTAAAACACTGATCAAAAGAAACTATGGCCAACTAAAACACTGATCCAATAAGACAACACAGGACCTTGGCAACTAAAACACTGATCAATTAGACAACACAGGAACTATGGCAACTAAAACACTGATCAATTAGACAACACAGGAACTATGGCAACTAAAACACTGATCAATAAGACAACTATGGCAACTAAAACACCACTGGAGTAACAGTAAAATTTTCTCCTACAAAGAAAGAAATTTGAACGTACTAATGGAAGTCGAGGAATTTCTTGAAGAATGTTCAAGAATAACACAAGATGTTGAGAGTTTCTCAGCACGGAGAGGGACACCGAATGTGTCTCAGCACGGAGAGGGACACTGAATGTGTCTCAGCACGGAGAGGCACACTGAATGTGTCTCAGCACGGAGAGGGACACTGAATGTGTCTCAGCACGGAGAGGCACACTGAATGTGTCTCAGCACGGAGAGGGACACTGAATGTGTCTCAGCACAGAGAGGAACACTAAGTGTGTCTCAGCACGGAGAGGGACACCAAGAGTGTCTCAGCACGGAGAGGGACGCCGAGAGTGTCTCAGCACGGAGAGGGACACCGAGAGTGTCCCAGGGTGGAGAGGGGCACTGAGAGTGTCTCAGCACGGAGAGGGACACTGCGAGTGTCTCGACTCGGAGAGGGATACTAAGAGTGTCTCAGTACGGACGGGGACACAGAATATGTCTCAGCATGGTGAGTTAGTGACACTGATACAAACACGTCACCAAAAGTAATGTTTGTAAAATCATCCTATGTAAGCTCCCCGGCTGAGTGGTATCAATGTTGGTCCTGCTACATGTCAGAACCACGGTTCGAGTTTCTGCCCATTCTGTCCACACGGACAGACAGACAGACAGACAGACAGACAACACACACACACACACACACACACACACACACACCACACACACACACACACAGTACTCCCAACCCACACCAAACCCTTCCACCCCCTTACCCATGTGCAAGAACCAAGAATTTAGGAACCCACTAACTGGAACACAATAATGTAAAGGAAGCTGAAAGTATGGTACACTAATACAGATAGAATAACAAATTAGTGATGAGTGATACGAATGAATAGTAGAGACATCCTCAGACATTATAGCATTCACAGAGACAAAGCTCATGAAGATAACAGATGTGATCTTCATGGTTAGAGTAGGAGTTGCATTGCTTATTAGAAATCAGCGGAGTTTTGAGGAAATGAGGGGAATGTACAGAGGGGAAGCAGATGAGCACATAGATAAACTAAACACCAGGGTCTTAAGGTGATGACAGAAGTAATGTATAACCCTACACTAAACAGCAAGAGACCAAAACAAGAATATGATGAAAACAACAGCAATGTTGGATACGTTAGATGAAGGGGCCAGAAGAACCCGCATGAAATTAATTGTGTAGCATGTTAAGGACACACCAGAGAGAGAGGGAGAGAGAGAGAGAGAGAGAGAGAGAGAGAGAGAGAGAGAGAGAGAGAGAGAGGAGAGAGGATGAACCAGCAAGATTGGACCTTGTATTCACCCTGAGTGGTTCTAACATAGGGGGTATTACAAATGAAAGCCCCTTCAGTGCTAATAACCACATGGTCGTGAGTTTTAAATACTTTGTGACAGTAAGACTGGAGAGAGAGGCAGAACAGGAAGAGGGAACTATACAGGTATAATGCAATTCCTGAATGAGGTGCACTGGGAAAGAGAACTAGAGAAGAAAGGGAATGACATGAAGTATGTGGACGGAAAGTGAAGGGAGGCAGAGGAGAAATTCCTACCCAGGAGCAAAAGAAACAATCTGAAGAACAGAGTGAGCCCCATGGTCTAGCCAGAGGTGTAGAGAGATCAGAGGTTAATGTGTAAGAGCATGGAAGAAGAACAGAATACAAATAACTCAAGAAAACAATGAATTAAGCCGAAGAGCCGGAAACTATTAAACATGGGTAAGATGATGAAGACCGCAGTAAAGAATCAGGCTGAAGTAGGAAGGAGGTGAATTCACAAGCAATGACCAAGAAGTCTGTGAGAAGCTCTGCAAGTGATTTAGCGAGGTATTCTCAGAGGAGACAGGAAGGCTACCAGCGGGTTCTACTCTGCGGGTTCTAAGTGAGGGAGCAGAGGCACTGTGTGTGCCACTAGCGACAATATTCAGTAAGTTAATTTACATAGAGCAGTAAATGTAGTCCCAGTTTATAAGTGAGAGAAAGGAATCGTTAAATTACAGACTTGTGTCACTGACATGCACTGTATTTAAAGTCATGTAGAAGATTATCAGAAGAGTGGTGGAGCAGCTAGAAAAAGGTGGGTTCATAAATGACAACCAGCACGGCTTTATAGATGGTAAATCCTGTCTCACATACCAGCTGGAGTTCTACAAGGTAAGTGAAGGGAGAGAGAGAGAAAGAGAAAGAGAGAGAGAGAGAGAGAGAGAGAGAGAGAGAGAGAGAGAGAGAGAGAGAGAGAGAGAGAGAGAGAGACAGATGGGTAGATTGTACCTTCTTGGACTGTAGGAAAGCATTTGATACATTAGCGTACCAGACACAGGTACAAAAGTTAGATGTGCTGGCAGGGAATACAAGGGAAAGCGCTACAATAGATCAAGATGTACCTGACAGGCAAAAAACAACGGGTGATTGTTCGTGAAGAGGTGTCAGAATGAGTACATGTGACGAACGGGGTTCCATAAAGCTCAGTACTACGGCCGGTGCTATTTCTTGTATACGTGAATAACATGACGGAAAGGGTAAAGTCAGAGGTATCCCTGTTCGCAAACATTGTAAAACTAATGAGAATAGAAACAGGTTTGGACCAGGAAAGGCTACAAATGAATCTGGACAGGCTATAATTTTGGTCTGACAAGTAGCTACTCGAGTTTAATCCCAGAAATGAAAAGTTACAAAATTGGGTAGGGCAAAGAATACAGTTGATAAAGCATAGGTCCGGGAGGCAAAGACTGCAAATATCATTCAAGGAGAAGGACCATGGGATGAACATCTTACCAAGCATATCAAGTGAGGAACATTAATCAAATAACTAATGCAGCAAATGCGCGTCTCACAAATCTAGTTTTCAGGCATATGGGTCTGGGATCATTCACGAACCGTACACCATGTACGTCAGGCCCATATTGGTGTATGCAACACCAGTATGGAACCCAAATCCGGTCAAGCATGTCAAGAAATTGGAGAGAGTGCACCGGTTTGCAACAAGACTAGTCCCGGAGCTCAGGGGTATGTCCTGTGAGGAAAGGTGAAAGGAACTCAGCCTCCTAATGTCACTGGATGATATGGTGACAACGTACAAAATACTGAGAGACACTGATAGGGTGAATGTGGACTAGTTGTTTGAAAGTTGAGAAACGTGAACAAGTTCGCACAGCAGGAAGCTGCAAACTCAGATGAGTCACAGAGAAGTTAGTAAGCATTTCTTCAGCCTTAAGAAAGTCAGAAAGAGGAGACACCTAGAGAGTGAAGTGGAAGAGATAGGTTCCATACATAGCTTTAAGAAGAGGTACGATAAGACTCTCGAAGTCATGAGATACGACCTAGTAGCGACCGACGAAGAGGCGGGCCAGGAGCTGAGGCTCGACCCTTGCAACCACAAATAGGTGTGTATATTTAGATGAGTACACATACACACACACACACACGCACGCACGACGCACGCACACACATACACATACACACACACACACACACACAGGAGTGTACACAGACAATGCACATGACATGTGTGTTCACGGCGGCGGCGACCATCTATCATTATTAAGCTGACGTACGCATGTAAGTAATGTTCAGTGTACACAAAGATTACAGGCTCATATACCCTGTAAACAGGGCGCGGCATTCCCCTCGGTCATATACACACGCACTCGCACCCTTGCACACACACACACACACACACACACACACACGAACACACACACACACACACACACACACACACACACACACACACCACACACACACACACACACACACACACACATTTACATCAACCTGTGTGTCAATACTTTCTTCTGATTAACTTTGGTATGTTCTGTTGTTAAAATATCCAATATATACAGTACTGGAAGGTGAGGGTAATAACACTATCTTATTCATGTTACCTATCTGTCTCTCCGTATCTCTGTCTGTCTGTCTGTCTGTCTGTCTGTCTGTCTCTCTCTCTCTCTCTCTCTCCTTTCTCTCTCTCTCTCTCTCTCTCTCTCTCTCTTGTCTATCATTACCTCCATCAGCTTAGTCTTCCATGTGGATCCCAATTCAATCTTGTCTTCAGCAAGGATTGAAGTAATGCTCTTGAACCCGCCTCTTAACCAGCCTTCGCCCAGATTTACTGAGCTCTGGCATCACAGGCTCTGTCGTACTTGTTCTTGAAGCTGTTTATGAAGCTTGTTCGTGTATTTGTGTACCAGACGGAGAGAATATGTTCAATACACGCATGCCCTGGTTATGTACATGTACTACACGCTCACATACACCCATCTTCTATATGTTGCGTGTATTCTTGCTACATATACACTTGTCATGTGCATGTATACACGCCACACACACATGCATGCCTGTCATGTCCTTGTATGCAACAAACACACACACACACACACACACACACAAACACCACATACACACACAACACACACACACACACACACAGGTTAGGGCGGGGCTGTGCGACGGTCAAGGTGCATGTTTACACAACGTTGAAAACCTGTGTAATTTGAGGTAGTGAGGCGCGTGTGATGACTCCCGTCAACCTGTCCAGGTATGTTGATCACACTGACTACCTGTGTCTCCCGATTACCCCCCGACCTCCAGACCCCGCCCTGCCCCATCCCTCCCAGCCTCGCACCGCCCCGCCTGGTGCGTCGGGGCGGGGCGGGGTCTCACATACTTGAGACACCAAGTAACATTCACTAACAACCCAATTTATTGAATTTCTAGCTACTGTCAAAGGTTTCTTTCCGAAAGACGTGAAGTTTTACTTCTTGGCCCCTGATCCCCTATTTTATTTGCGAACAGTATACTATTACATCTGATGCATTTTCGTGTGCATATGTTTATATACATATATATAATATGTACAGTGCTAGTCACGGCATTATACCGCTTCTCGAATTCAACCCTGCCAAATGCAAAGTTATGAAGATTGGGGAGGGGCAAAGAAGACCGCAGACAGAGTATAGGCTAGGTGGACAAAGGCTACAGACCTCACTCAGGGAGAAAGTCCTTGGGGTGACCATAACACCGAGCACGTCTCCGGAGGCACACATCAACCAAATAAATGCTGCAGCATACGGGCGCCTGGCAAACCTGAGAATAGCGTTCCGATACCTTAATAAGGAATCGTTCAAGACACTGCACACCGTGTATGTTAGGCCCATACTGGAGTATGCAGCACCAGTCTGGAACCCACACCTGGTCAAGCACGTCAAGAAGTTAGAGAAAGTACAAAGGTTTGCAACAAGGCTAGTCCCAGAGCTCAGGGGAATGTCGTACGAGGAAAGGTTGAGGGAAATCGGACTGACGACACTGGAGGACAGAAGGGTCAGGGGAGACATGATAACGACATACAAGATACTGCGGGGAATAGACAAGGTGGACAGAGATAGGATGCTCCAGTGAGGGGACACAGAAACAAGGGGTCACAACTGGAAGCAGAAGACTCAGACGAGTCACAGGGACGTTAGGAAGTATTTCTTCAGTCATAGAGTCGTCAGGAAGTGGAATAACCTAGGAAGTGAAGTAGTGGAAGCAGGAACCATACATAGTTTTAAGAAGAGGTATGACAAAGCTCAGGAAGCAGAGAGGGAGAGGACCTAGTAGCGATCAGTGAAGAGACGGGGCCAGGAGCTGAGTCTCGACCCCTGCAACCACAATTAGGCGAGTACAATTAGGTGAGTACACGTACCAAAACACAAACACATACCATGAAAGATTATAATATATATATATATCTGCATACTTACTGAGGTTTTAATCCATGGTGCTGCGTCCATTACGCTTAATCATGCCCCTCAGCCGTGTAGGAAGACTCTCACACAAATTCTTGAGGGTTTGAGGAGGCATATTATTCTATGCCTCATGTAGAGCAGCCTCCAGCCGCAGGATATCCTTGCCTAGTAAACTTCGCTTCACAATTGACCAGAGGTTCTCAATAGGGTTTAGGTCTGGGGAATGCCTGGCAAGTGATTAAAGAACCTCACTTCACAGTCCTTAAGCCACTGAACTACAGATTTGGCAGTGCACCATCCTGCATTTTTATGCAGGTAAATTGTCACACAATAACTCCAGGTAATTATGTTTCATAGACTGGTTTTTGGGAAGCACAATGAGTTCACCTACACTCTGAGCACTGAAACACCCCCAAACCATGAGCGAGTCTGGGCGTTTGGTGGTCCCACAGGTGTAGCCTGGGTCTAGCGGGTCACTAAGTCTGGGCCGGTACACATGTCCCCCACGGTTACAGGTGACGGTGAAGGTTGCTTCATCACTCCAAAGTACTTCAGACCATTGTTGAGGATTCCAGTGAAGATATTTCTTTGCATAATCCAGCCTACGTTTCTTCTGTGGCTTGGAGAGGATCGGTTTCTTAACCTGGCGGTGACCACTGTAGCCGAGTTCTGACACAAGTCTGTTAACAGTTCTTACAGACACCTTTGAGAAAAGATGTGGGTTCTTTTCTTTCAATTCTCTAGCAGTTATCTTAGGTGTATTCTCTAACTGCTTCTTTAACATAGTTAAGTACGAACAAATGTCTCCTTCGAGGTGCCAGGCCGAGGTTTGGCAGACAGTAACTTGACACCACCACCAGCCTGGAAATGCTGCACCCAGTTCCTCGCTGAACGCTCACACACACCAACGTTCTCCACTATTTCTTTCGTCTGGTGCCCAGCTTTGTGAAGCTCTATGATTTGAACTATAGTTTCCGGTGTTAAAGACACGAACATACTCTATGAATAAAAAATAACACTAACCTAACTTTCCAACATGTTCCTTTGGAGATTCGAACCGAGGTGGCACTTCACCGCTCAACACTTTGCAGTATTGGTGCAATGTACCAATGTACTACTACCTCATCTCGTTCTCCCGCCGCTCCCCTCCACTTTCGCGTATTTATACTGCCTCCCTTCCCTTCGCGCTTCCGTGTGAATAGTTAATGGTCCAGGTTGGACCGAAATGTCGTCCTAAGTTTCATTCTCCTCTGTGTATTGTTCCAGTCACGGTATTGTGCCTTTTTATTCTTTATCGTTGTTTCTTACGTTCTCACAGTCAATAGTTTATTTACAACTGAATAATGAAGCTTAATGAGCTCTATAGGTCTTTCAGATTTTTACCAGGCTGTACCATGTTTTAACGAAAACGTTTTAGAAAGTTTTAATCAGTTTTTCAAGCAAACGTTTGATCAGGTTTTACGTGGATTTTAACAGAACAGTGTACCAGGTTTTCCTGGTTTTACGCACATGTTTGACCAGATTTTACTAGAGTTTTAACCAAACGTTTGGCCAGATCTGTAAGTTATTAGTGAAGTGTTCCAGACACGGTATTGTAGGTTATTAGTGAAGTGTTCCAGACACGGTATTGTAGGTTATTAGTGAAGTGTTCCAGACGCAGTATTGTAGTTTATTAGTGAAGTGTTCCAGAGTATTGTAGGTTATTAGTGAAGTGTTCCAGACGCAGTATTGTAGTTTATTAGTGAAGTGTTCCAGACACAGTATTGTAGTTTATTAGTGAAGTGTTCCAGTCACAGTATTGTAGGTTATTAGTGAAGTGTTCCAGACGCAGTATTGTAGTTTATTAGTGAAGTGTTCCAGACACAGTATTGTAGTTTATTAGTGAAGTGTTCCAGTCACAGTATTGTAGGTTATTAGTGAAGTGTTCCAGACGCAGTATTGTAGTTTATTAGTGAAGTGTTCCAGACACAGTATTGTAGTTTATTAGTGAAGTGTTCCAGTCACAGTATTGTAGTTTATTAGTGAAGTGTTCCAGTCACAGTATTGTAGGTTATTAGTGAAGTGTTCCAGACACAGTATTGTAGGTTATTAGTGAAGTGTTCCAGACACAGTATTGTAGGTTATTAGTGAAGTGTTCCAGTCACAGTATTGTAGGTTATTAGTGAAGTTTTCCAGTCACAGTATTGTAGGTTATTAGTGAAGTGTTCCAGTCACGGTATTGTAGGTTATTAGTGAAGTGTTCCAGACACAGTATTGTAGGTTATTAGTGAAGTGTTCCAGTCACAGTATTGTAGGTTATTAGTGAAGTGTTCCAGACACAGTATTGTAGTTTATTAGTGAAGTGTTCCAGTCACAGTATTGTAGGTTATTAGTGAAGTGTTCCAGTCACAGTATTGTAGGTTATTAGTGAAGTGTTCCAGTCACAGTATTGTAGGTTATTAGTGAAGTGTTCCAGTCACAGTATTGTAGGTTATTAGTGAAGTGTTCCAGTCACGGTATTGTAGGTTATTAGTGAAGTGTTCCAGACACAGTATTGTAGGTTATTAGTGAAGTGTTCCAGTCACGGTATTGTAGGTTATTAGTGAAGTGTTCCAGACACAGTATTGTAGTTTATTAGTGAAGTGTTCCAGACGCAGTATTGTAGGTTATTAGTGAAGTGTTCCAGTCACAGTATTGTACGTTATTAGTGAAGTGTTCCAGTCACAGTATTGTAGGTTATTAGTGAAGTGTTCCAGAGTATTGTAGGTTATTAGTGAAGTGTTCCAGACACAATATTATAGGTTATTAGTGAAGTGTTCCAGACACAGTATTGTAGGTTATTAGTGAAGTGTTCCAGAGTATTGTAGGTTATTAGTGAAGTGTTCCATACACAATATTATAGGTTATTAGTGAAGTGTTCCAGACACAGTATTGTAGGTTATTAGTGAAGTGTTCCAGAGTATTGTAGGTTATTAGTGAAGTGTTCCAGACACAGTATTGTAGTTTATTAGTGAAGTGTTCCAGAGTATTGTAGGTTATTAGTGAAGTGTTCCAGACACAATATTATAGGTTATTAGTGAAGTGTTCCAGACACAGTATTGTAGGTTATTAGTGAAGTGTTCCAGACACGGTATTGTAGGTTATTAGTGAAGTGTTCCAGACACAGTATTGTAGGTTATTAGTGAAGTGTTCCAGACACAGTATTGTAGGTTATTAGTGAAGTGTTCCAGAGTATTGTAGGTTATTAGTGAAGTGTTCCAGTCACGGTATTGTAGTTTATTAGTGAAGTGTTCCAGACACAGTATTGTAGGTTATTAGTGAAGTGTTCCAGTCACGGTATTGTAGGTTATTAGTGAAGTGTTCCAGACACAGTATTGTAGTTTATTAGTGAAGTGTTCCAGACGCAGTATTGTAGGTTATTAGTGAAGTGTTCCAGTCACAGTATTGTAGGTTATTAGTGAAGTGTTCCAGTCACAGTATTGTAGGTTATTAATGAAGTGTTCCAGAGTATTGTAGGTTATTAGTGAAGTGTTCCAGACACAATATTATAGGTTATTAGTGAAGTGTTCCAGACACAGTATTGTAGGTTATTAGTGAAGTGTTCCAGAGTATTGTAGGTTATTAGTGAAGTGTTCCAGACACAATATTATAGGTTATTAGTGAAGTGTTCCAGACACAGTATTGTAGGTTATTAGTGAAGTGTTCCAGTCATGGTATTGTAGGTTATTAGTGAAGTGTTCCAGACACAGTATTGTAGTTTATTAGTGAAGTGTTCCAGAGTATTGTAGGTTATTAGTGAAGTGTTCCAGACACAATATTATAGGTTATTAGTGAAGTGTTCCAGACACAGTATTGTAGGTTATTAGTGAAGTGTTCCAGACACGGTATTGTAGGTTATTAGTGAAGTGTTCCAGACACAGTATTGTATGTTATTAGTGAAGTGTTCCAGACACAGTATTGTAGGTTATTAGTGAAGTGTTCCAGAGTATTGTAGGTTATTAGTGAAGTGTTCCAGACGCAGTATTGTAGGTTATTAGTGAAGTGTTCCAGACACAGTATTGTAGGTTATTAGTGAAGTGTTCCAGACACAGTATTGTAGGTTATTAGTGAAGTGTTCCAGACACAGTATTGTAGGTTATTTGTGAAGTGTTCCAGACACAGTATTGTAGGTTATTAGTGAAGTGTTCCAGTCACGGTATTGTAGGTTATTAGTGAAGTGTTCCAGTCACGGTATTGTAGGTTATTAGTGAAGTGTTCCAGACACGATATTGTAGGTTAAAGGAGAATATATTAAGGAAGAGCCTCACTTAAGAGAAGGAAATTCCAGCACATTGATGGAACTCGGACACCAAAGACTGTTGATGACTCCTGCGTGCCACACCATCAAGCTGTGTAACAGGTGGCAGTACTGTGACAGGCACTAGTTGGAAGAAAAAGGATGAACTGTAACCACTTAGGAATTCGATGTGTGGAACATGTAGTATCAGATCAACTCGACTTGAGGAAGAAATCTTGTCACGTACATGTTCAGAAACAGGTATTGTTTTGTGGATTTTTATGGTTCGTTCATTCTCATAACCACTAATCAACATCAGCCAAATTCATTCACACACACATACACACAAAAACAAAATAGGAAAAGTGTCTAGCAACAAGTGTTTTTGAGAAACTCTAATCCTTTAGGTAGATTGATTAATTAAACAGGAATAATATAAAGAGTAATATATAAGATTTCAAAGCAGTAAAGACTATTATTATTATTATTATTATTATTATTATTATCATTAGTGTAACAGCGTCAGGGGAATGGGAACCGTAGGAGATAATCATATACATTCTGATGCAGGGAAAGCTAGACTCAGTTCCTCTAATCAAGAGCCCTTCATCAGCACCAAGGCCTCTCCTCCCTCCCTGGAAGGGAAGACAGGGAGGAGGAGGAGGAGGAGGAGGAGGAGGAGAGGAAGAGGAGGAGGAAAGAGGTGGAGGAAGAGGAGGAGAAGGAGGAGGAGGAGTTGCATAAACCGTATTTATTGAGCGTGTTACAGCGGTGCCGCCGCCCACCTATCACCATCAACAAATCCGAAGCAAGACACAGGAGTACGCTCCTCGTGCTGCCCTCAGCGCCTTGCAATAACTCCCGAGGCCATAGACGAGGTTGGTTACCTCGGGCAATAAGCCCGTCTTACCCGGCCTCCACATCGGATGTGAAATATATAACGTGGATGAGAAAGAGAGCAGCCTCGTGCGGCCGCCACCCCGGGATTGATGGATGGTGCTGCCACCTACAAATCGTCGACTCACAAGAAACAGAAAACAAAGGAAGATTGGAATGCGTTCACAGAAGACATATCTCGTTCTTTCACGCTTTTTGTCCAAACATTGATGTAGCACTGAAGGATATAGTCGCTTCTTGACTTTTTATCCAGACAATGATGTAGCATCGTAGGCTATAATTACTTCTTGGCTAAGACTGAAGAAACACTTTCTGTGTGTGTGTGTGTGTGTGTGTGTGTGTGTGTGTGTGTGTGTGTGTGTGTGTGTGTGTGTGTGTGTGTGTGTGTGTGTGTGTGTGAGCGTGTTAAATGAATGTATGTGTGCGTATGTACGTGCATGTGCTTGTGTAATTAATACAAACCACGGTACGGCAGAGGTTAGAGCCCATGGCAAGTGAATCGTAAAACTTCAGGCCACTGCGTAAGCCACAAATAACATTAACATTCCTTTTACCGATTAATAAAATAAATAGTGACATGTTACAGCATTATTTTTAATAATGAGACAAAATTAATCACTCATTGTCTTCTTACAATAACACTGAGGTGTGTACTGACGCACTGGTCGTTATAACAGACGCAAGAACCAAACAAGGTCACAACTCATATTTTAAAATATGCTTCATAGTCAAGGGTCTGCTGCAAAGTGCACAGAGAGGAGCAGGATTCCCCAGAAGATGGGGAGTGAAGCAAAATTCCTAACAGGATGGAAACTGGAGCAGGATTCCCCACAAGACTGAGACAGAGCAGGATTCACTACAAACTAGAAAGACAGTAATAAAAAAAATCAACTCAGGCTGCAAAGAGAGAAGGATTTATCATAATCTGCACAGAGAAAGATCTGCAATAATCTATACAGAAAAGAATTTGACAAGATCTGCACAGAGAAAGATTTGCCATAATTCTCACAAAGGACTTGATATAACCTGCACAGAGAAGGATTTGCCACAATCTGCAGAGGAAAAGGATTTGCCATAATCTGCAAAGAACAGCAGGATTGCCTACAAGGTGTGCTCCTGGGTGGAGTGTGACAACTCTAACAAGAATCATCTCCTGGTGATAAATCCTGGTGGAAGGAGAAGAGCCAGACACCCTTGACCAGCTGACTCCTCCACAGCTGCTCGTCTCTAAGGCCCACTGGGACTGCCACCCTACACTTGGTCCAGAATGCTGCTGCTATTGTAGTCTTAAAATTAATAAAGAAATCTAATTTAAATAAACTCAAAATAATAAAAATACTCAATATAAGTATAGACAAAATCATAAAGCAAACCAGTATAAAAATACCCCAAATAATAAAGATACCCAGTATAAAGATACCCAAAATAATAAAGATACCCAGTATATAAACACCCAAAATAATGAAGATACCCAGTATAAAGTTTTCCAAAATAATAAAGGTACCCAGTATATACATGTAGATACCCAATATAATAAACACACATAGGATAAGGAATACCCAAAATAATACAGACACAGGATAAGGATACCCAAAATATTAAAGACACAGGATAAGGATACCCAAAAATATAGACACGGATAAGGATACCCAAAATAATATAAACACAGGATAAGGAATACCCAAAATAATACAGACACAGGATAAGGATACCCAAAATAATATAAACACAGGATAAGGATATCCAAAATAATAAGGACACATAAGTTAGTATCAGATAAAATAAATAATACAGCGAGAAATAAGGACCATTATCAAAAGTATCAAAATATTAAAATGTTTATTTTGGAAAAAAATTCCATCTGTAAATTTGAAAATAACAATTGAAATTTTGCTAGGAGACTTGATTACCCTTTGTTTTTTAAGCATTGCTTTGGCATAGAATCGACCAATGTTGAACGCATTTTGGCAGCTTCTCCACAGTTGAACAGTTCTGTTTCGCGATCCTGCGTTCTGTTGTAGTCTATTGATTCTCATTTGGGCTGAGATCAGGAGAGTTCCAAGTTAATTTAGAACTATTAACCCACTATCTTCGAAGACAGTCAGGATTTTTTGGAAGTGTGGCAGGATTGCCTTGTATTTGTCACCGTTCATCGTTCCCTCAACTACCCTAAAACTTCTTAGTTGGGTGTTTTGGCGCTTATTGAATGTGTACATTCCGAAGATGTTCGCTTTTGGTCTGTCTCACTACCACTGAACAGTACCCAAAATGCACCTCATCTGAAAATATAAAATTTTCTCCATTCATCTGTCTCATACCATATGATCAGTAGCCCATCGCAGCCAATTTTTTCTTTACACCAGCAGTCAATAATTGTTTCTTTACCCGCTTTCTGGCAGTTCTGCCAACTTCAAGGAGAAAATTAGACACATGAGCAACGTCTGGGTATCTTTATTGTAGACGTTTCGCCATCCAGTGGCTTTATCAGTACAAATTCAAGACATAATTTGAAGACAATAGAACTATATACAAAAGATGAGATAATCAGTCCCTCAACCTTGAAGTTGATGGAGAGCACCGTAGTCGTGAAGAGTCTGAAGAACACAGGCAAGAAGACTGGAGCTTATATACTGGTGTCAAGTGGTAAGGGTCGTCTAGCAAAGGCATTGTCACTGGTAGGCGGGATGCCCAGTGATAGTAGGTCATACCCGAGGGACGGGTTAGTAGTATTGAAGAAGGTTGTGGTACTGCATATAATCCATGTACAACTTCAAGGAGCCTTCGTCAGATAGTTAAAGAATCAACATTAACGCCAGCTGAAGCTAAATCTCTCTGTAGATCTTTGCTGGTTGGTTTTCTTGGGATCCTTCACACTATTTCTAATGATAACCTTGTCATCATAAGGTGTTGTCTTGCGTTTTCCTCCACATCTTCCTCGACGCATAGCTACTAAATCATCAGAGTCGTCAGCTCTCTTGAGAATCCGACCAACGTTGACTCTGCTAGGCTCAAATTTTCGGTTATCTGTATGAAACTCAAATCAGCATGTTTCTGAGAGCTACAGTACTTACATGCTTCCTAGATTTAACACCCATCATGAACTTCATAAGTGATCATGAACTGAAGTTGAGAATTTGGAGAAACCACATTCACTCACGGAGCACGCTTACAGGAATAGTCTACAGAAACGGATGCTGTAACACTGACAAGAGACGCAGGGTAACACCACAGCTGGATGGCTGCCAGAAGTCAGTAGCAAATTCTTCTGCAAAGAACCCAAATTGCATCAGTTAAGCCGGAGACTAAGATAATGAGATAATTACAAAATTTACTCCTGTTCCAATTAATTTGCACATTTATGTGTTTATAAGGATACCCAAAATAATAAAGATACCCAATATAGAGAAACGTCATAAATACACTCATGTGGGGGGGTCAATAAAGACTTATTTTTATTCTGGGGGGCAATAAAGAGAGACTTTGAGCCTTTGCCTAGATACTGGCCTGTTCATTACCCGGGACCCCAGTGATCCCTCATACCTCAGTGTCCCCGATACCCCAGTGTGCCCTGATACCCCAGTGTGCCCTGATACCCCAGTGTACCCTAATACACCAAAGTGCCCTGATACCAAAGTGTGCTCTGATACCCCATTGTTCCCCGACACCCCAATGTTCCCTGAGATCCCAGTGTTCCCTGAGACCCCAGTGGGCTCCGAGAACGCCAGTGTGCCCTGAGATCCCAGTATGCTCTGATTTCCCAGTGTTTCTCGAGATCCCAGTGTGCCCTGAGAACCAAGTGTTCCCTGAGATCCCAGTGTTCCCTGAGATCTCAGTGTGCCCTGAGATCCCAGTATGTATCCTGATACCCCAGTATTCCCGGAGACCCCAGTGTTCCCTGATACTCCTGTGTTCCCGGTGACCCCAGTGTTCCCTGATACTCCTGTGTTCCCGGTGACCCCAGTGTTCCCTGATACGCCTGTGTTCCCAGAAACCCCAGTGTTCCCTGCAAGTTGAATAACGTGGTGCTGCCCAAATGTATTTTGTCTTGTGAGATGTGCTGAAAATTTAAAATGAAAATATTTAATGATAAATATTCTAGCTTTAGTAGTTCTTTTGACGGTTTCAGATGTTTTCTTCCCTGCACTTGTCTTGTCAGGAGGCAGATGTTAAGGTCTCATGCCCCTGCATTTGTCTTGTCAGGAGGCAGGCGTGAAGGTTTCATTCCCCTGCACCTTCCTTGTCAGGAGGCTGGACTGAGGTCTTATACACCTGTACCTGTCTTGTCAGAAGGCAGGAGTGGAGGCCTCATGCCCCTGTACCTGTCTTGTCAGGAGGCAGGTGTGGAGGTCTCATACCCCTGTACATGCCTCATCAGGAGGTATGTATAGATGTCTCATACCCTGTACGTTATCAGGCACCGTCCTTGTAAGGAGGCAGGAATGGAGGTCTCATCCCGTGTACATGTCTTATCAGGAGGCACGTGTGGAGGTTTCATACCTGTGTACCTCTCTTGTCAGGAGGCAGGTGTGGAGGTCTCATTTCCCTGCACCTTCCTGGTAAAGGGGCAGGAATGGAGATCTCATTCTCCCGTACCTTTCTTGTTAGGAGGCAGGTGTGATGGTCTCATTTCCCTACACCTTCCTGTCAGGAGGCAGGTGTTAATGTCTAATGCCCTTGCACCTTCCTTGTCAGAAGGGCTACTTGTGTACTATGAGATTTCTACCATTCGTGAGAATACCTGGGAATACATGAGAATATATGAGTGTACCTGGTAGTATCCAGGAGCAGCTGGTAATATATGAGAGCACATGAGAGAATACGGGAGTACCAGGAAGTACCTGGGAGTATTTAAGAGTACATGAGAGTACCTGGGGGTATTTGGGAGTACATAAAAATACCTTTGAGCACCAGAGAGCACATGCAAGTACACCCGAGTACCAGGAAATGTAGTGAAACATATGGCAGTACCTGAGAGTACTTGACTCTAACTGGTGTTACTTTTAAGTGCATGTAAATGGCGGGCAGTACAAACACGAGACTATCTGCCAAGAAGTACTATCTGCTATTTTCTCGATGGTAGACTATGACATAATATCAGAAAGTTGAGTCAGGGAGAGTAAAGCAGAAAACTCTCCCAACACCAGGCAACTGAAGCCCTCTTTCAGGAAGACCAACACCCAGCAACTGAAGCATCCTTTCAGAAAGATCAACACCAGGCAACTGAAGCCCTCATTCAGGAAGACCAACACCCAGCAACTGAAGCGTCCTTTTAGAAAGACCAACACCCAGCAACTGAAACCCTCTTTCAGAAAGATCAACACCCGGCTACTGAAGTCTTCTTTCAGAAAGTCTAAACAAAGAGTGTATGAAATACACATCAGCTCGTAGATACTAAAGGAAGATGTTGGTTCAATAACTCAATGAAAAACACGGCAACGTGAACATGAAAGATGTTTGAGAGATTTTACAGTGTATCAACAAGACTCTCGCTGGTGACACTGGTGGGGAAGAGGAACACAGTGAGGCAAGACTCTCGCTGGTGACACTGGTGGGGGAGAGGAACACAGTTTAGGCAAGACTCTCGCTGGTGACACTGGTGGTGGAGAGGAACACAGTGAGGCAAGACTCTCGCTGGTGACACTGGTGGGGAGAGGAACACAGTGAGGCAAGACTCTCGCTGGTGACACTGGTGGGGGAGAGGAACACAGTGAGGCAAGACTCTCGCTGGTGACACTGGTGGGGGACAGGAACACAGTGAGGCAAGACTCTCGCTGGTGACACTGGTGGGGGACAGGAACACAGTGAGGCAAGACTCTCGCTGGTGACACTGGTGGGGGAGAGGAACACAGGGAGGCAAGAACCTCGCTGGTGACACTGGTGGGGGAGAGGAACACAGGGAGGCAAGAACCTCGCTGGTGACACTGGTGGGGGACAGGAACACAGGGAGGCAAGACTCTCGCTGGTCACACTGCTGTGGGAGAGGAACACAGGGAGGCAAGACTCTCCCTGGTGACACTGGTGGAGGACAGGAACACAGGGAGACAAGACTCTCCCTGGTGACACTGGTGGGGGACAGGAACACAGGGAGACAAGACTCTCGCTGGTGACACTGCTGTGGGAGAGGAACACAGGGAGGCAGGACTCTCGCTGGTCACACTGCTGTGGGAGAGGAACACAGTGAGGCAAGACTCTCGCTGGTGACACTGGTGGGGGAGAGGAACACAGGGAGGCAAGACTCTCGCTGGTGACACTGCTGTGGGAGAGGAACACAGGGAGGCAATACTCTCGCTGGTGACACTGCTGTGGGAGAGGAACACAGGGAGGCAATACTCTCGCTGGTGACACTGCTGTGGGAGAGGAACACAGGGAGGCAATACTCTCGCTGGTGACACTGGTGGGGGAGAGGAACACAGGGAGGCAAGAACCTCGCTGGTGACACTGGTGGGGGAGAGGAACACAGGGAGGCAAGAACCTCGCTGGTGACACTGGTGGTGGAGAGGAACACAGTGAGACAAGACCCTCGCTGGTGACACTGCTGTAGGAGAGGAACACAGGGAGGCAAGAACCTCACTGGTGACACTGGTGGGGGAGAGGAACACAGTGAGGGCAAACCCTCGCTGGTGACACTGGGGGGGAGAGGAACACAGGGAGGCAAGACCCTCGCTGGTGACACTGGTGGTGGAGAGGAACACAGTGAGACAAGACCCTCGCTGGTGACACTGGTGGGGGAGAGGAACACAGTGAGACAAGACCCTCGCTGGTGACACTGGTGGGGGAGAGGAACACAGTGAGACAAGACCCTCGCTGGTGACACTGGTGGGGGAGAGGAACACAGTGAGACAAGACCCTCGCTGGTGACACTGGTGGTGGAGAGGAACACAGGGAGGCAAGACTCTCGCTGGTGACACTGGTGGGGGAGAGGAACACAGGGAGGCAAGACTCTCGCTGGTGACACTGGTGGGGGAGAGGAACACAGGGAGGCAAGACTCTCGCTGGTGACACTGGTGGGGACAGGGAACACAGGGAGGCAAGACTCTCGCTGGTGACACTGGTGGGGGAGAGGAACACAGGGAGGCAAGACTCTCGCTGGTGACACTGGTGGGGGAGAGGAACACAGGGAGGCAAGACTCTCGCTGGTGACACTGGGGGGGGAGAGGAACACAGTGAGGCAAGACTCTCGCTGGTGACACTGCTGTGGGAGAGGAACACAGGGGGGCAAGACTCTCGCTGGTGACACTGCTGTGGGAGAGGAACACAGAGAGGGAAGAATATGGGAAGAAAAGGAGGAAGGGAAAGAAAATTGGACATAATGGAGGAGGGAGGGAAAGAAAATGAGATGTAATGGAGGAGGAGGGAGGGAAAGAAAATGGGATGTAATAGAGGGAGGGAGGGAAAGAAAATGGGGCGTAATAGAGGAGGGAGGGAAAGAAAACGGGATGTAATGGAAACGGGAGGGAAAGAAAATGGGATATAATGGAGGAGGGTGGAAGAGAGGGAAAGATAATGGGAAGGAATGGAGGAGGAAGGGAAAGAAAATGGGAAGAAATGAAGGAGTGAGGGAAAGAGAATGTGGGGAATGGAGGAAGGAGGGAAAAGATAAGAGGGTAGAATACAGGGAGGGAGGGGTGAATGGAGGAATGGACAATGAACGGGGAATACAGGAGGGGAAAGAGACTGGGAAATAGAGGAGAGGACAGAGGAAGAGAATGGAGGAATAGTGGAAGAAAATGAAGAGAATGGGTAAAAGGTGATGGAGAAATATAGGGAGAGCTAAGAAGGGGAAGAAGGGCAGAGAAGATATAGGAAGCTGAAACTGTGGATGGAAGAGAAGACGAAGGAATGGAGGCAAGGAAGAGGGTTTGGAGGCTGAGGGGATGGAAGTGAGGATCCAAGGGGAGACGAGGGGAGTGTTCCAGACCTGGGTAAAGGGGAATTGCGGAGCTGGGGAGGGGGTAAGCACCTGTCCTTAATCACGGCCACCTTCCAGGACAGTGGAGCAACAAAGGGAGTGGAGTGCCCTACGCCACACCCTGAGGCACGACACACTAAAGCTGATTCTTGTATCCCAGAGCAGCCGGCTACGAACCGTGCACATGGTGTGTCACTACACACGCGTGCGCACGCACGCACGCACACACACACACACAACACACACACACACACACACACACACACACACACACGACTCAACTTGACTCGATACGTGCAACCACAAATAGGTGAGTATACACACACACACTCTACAGGCTGGTATCACTGACGTGTATCCCTTCCAAAGTAATAGAGAAGACTGCCAGGAGGAGAATAAGGAGAAGGAGAAGGAGAAGGAGATGGAGAAGGAGGAGGAGGAGAGGAAGAGGAGGAGGAGGAGGAGGAGGAGGGAGAGGAGGAGGAGGGTACTGGAGCAGCTGGAGAGGGGCTCATCAGTGAAAAACTAACATGGATTCAGAGTTGAAACTCCTGTCTGACCTACCTACTGAAGTTCAGTGTCAGAGTTACTGGGATAAACCAAGAGAGAGAGAGAGAGAGGAGAAGGAGGAGGAGAGAGAGATGGATGGGTAGACTGCATCTGATCAGCAACTCTGTATAGCAAGCAGGGATAAAAGTAGTTATACAATTTATGGAAGACAACCCGCAGGACGGATGACGAAAAGTTGAGTTAAGTACCTTCTCTCTCCAAAGTCATTACCTTTCCTATCTCCAGGTTGAACTCCAGCAGCCATTAACCGAACCTCTGCTTCAACAGCAAGATCGTGCAGCACCTTGCAGGTAAATTATTCGATTATATTTTATGCGAGGTACTGAAGATTAATACTTAAAACAACAACAGAACAAGATACAATATTTATAGCAGCATCAGTGCAAGATACAGTACCCACAACATCAGCAGTACAATATACATCCACAAAAGCAACAATACAAAATACAATACCCACAACAAAAACAGTAAAAGATACAATACCCACAATAACAAAAACAAGAGAACACAACACCCACAAGAACAGATCTAGACACAATACTCACAATAACAACAACAACATAAGACACAATACTCACAACAACAATATAAGACACAATACTCACAACAACAACAATATAAGACACAATACTCACAACAACAACATAAGACACAATACTCACAACAACAATATAAGACACAATACTCACAACAACAACAATATAAGACACAATACTCACAACAACAACATAAGACACAATACTCACAACAAAAACATAAGACACAATTCCCACAATAACAGTACAAGATACAATAATCACAACAAAAACAAAAACAGTAGAAGACACAATACTCACAACAACAGTTCAAGATACAATACCCACAAGAACAGCAACAGTTCAAGACACAATACTCACAATAACAACACAAAATACAATACCAACAACATACCTTTAAAAATATATCTGGCAGTAACCACGAGACTAGGAAGGAGTAAACAATGATGTAACAGGTGACGAAGCACGTTCAGGAGCTGAGACTCGAGCCTTGCACTCTCAAATAGGTGACTACAAATATACGAGTCCTAGGTAGTAGGTTGGTAGACAGCAACCGCCTAGGGAGATACTACCGTCCTGCCAAGTGAGTGTACAACGAAAACCTGTAATTGTTTTACATGATGGTAGGATTGCTGGTGTTTTTTGTCTGTCTCATAAACATGCAAGATTTCAGGTATGTCTTGCTACTTCTACTTACACTTAGGTCACACTACACATACATGTACAAGCATATATACACACCCCTCTGGGTTTTCTTCTATTTTCTTTCTAGTTCTTGTTCTTGTTTATTTCCTCTTATCTCCATGGGGAAGTGGAACAGAATTCTTCCTCCGTAAGCCATGCGTGTTGTAAGAGGCGACTAAAATGCCGGGAGCAAGGGGCTAGTAACCCTTTCTTCTGTATAAATTTAAAAGGGAAACTTTCGTTTTTCTTTTTGGGCCACCCTGCCTTGGTGGGATACGGCCGGTGTGTTGAAAGAAAGAAAATACACATACGAGTACCCCCGCACACACACACACACACACATACACAGGATGTTCCAGAGATGGGACACAGCAACAGAGAGTCAGAGTTGGAAGTTGAAGACTTAGATGAATCACAGGGACATTAGGAAGAATTTCTTCAGTCACAGAGTTGTTAGGAAGTGGAATAGTCTGGGAAGTGATGTAGTGGAGGCAGGATCCATACATAGCTTTAAGAAGAGGTATGATATAGCGCATGGAGCAGGAAGAGTGACCCAGTAGCGACCAGTGAAGAGGCGGGGCCAAGAGCTATGACTCAACCCCTGCAATCACAACTAGGTGAGTACAACTAGATAAGTACACACATACACACACACACACGCACACGCACACACACACACACACACACACACACACACACACACACACACAGTTATCAATCAGATAACTGCTGCAGCATACGGGCGCCTGGCAAACCTACGGATAGCGTTCCAATACCTCAGTAAGGATTCGTTCAAGACTCTGTATACCATTTACGTCAGGCCCATACTGGAGTATGCAGCACCAGCTTGGAATCCACACCTAGTCAAGCACGTCAAGAATTAGAGAAAGTGCAAAGGTTTGCAACAAGACTAGTCCCAGAGCTACGGGGATTGTCCTACGAAGAAAGGTTGAGGGAAATCGGCCTGACGACACTGGAGGACAGGAGAGTCAGGGGAGACATGATAACGACATATAAAATACTGCGTGGAATAGACAAGGAGGACAAAGACGGGATGTTCCAGAGATGGGACACAGACACAAGAGGTCACAATTGGAAGTTGAAGACTCAGATGAATCAAAGGGATGTTAGGAAGTATTTCTTCAGTCATAGGTAGTCAGGCCGTGGAATAGCCTAGAAAGTGACATAGTGGAGGCGGAAACCATACATAGTTTAAAGGCGAGGTATGATAAAGCTCATGGGGCAGGGAGAGGACCTAGTAGCAATCAGCGAAGAGGCGGGGCCAGGAGCTATGAATCGACCCCTGCAACCACAAATAGGTGAGTACAAAAGTACACACACACACACACACACAACAGGGACTCAAAACCCACGCAACCACAACAAACATCACTACACACACACACACATGGATGTTAGGAAGAACTTGAGCTTCAAAGCAGTTAAGTTGAGGAGAGCTACGACAGAACCCTCCAGGCAGGAAACTTACGAAATAAGTTGCATGAAGTTAAGAGAGGGGGGGGGGTCAGGAGCTGAGAATCAATCCCCGTGACCACAAATAAATGATTACACAAGCTTAGACAAATATTATCAAATAAGCAAATACACATCCTAACACTTCTAAGGTGTACTGGAATACAATGTAAGTTTCCACGTGAAAAACTACGAATTGAGAGATAAATCTGACGACATTGTACACGGAAGATTTGTTCGTGTACAGAGAGGAATGTTTGATATAACTTTCATGGATTTTGAAAGATTTCGTACTCCGGTCAACTTGGTTGATGCTGTTGGCGACTCGCTCGCCAACACATCCCTCACAGCCATCACGATACTCTAGAATAACGCAAAGACACGAAAGGAAGATATGTAGACCCGTCATGAACATTGGCTCATGCAGCACAAGCGGTCTCATCCCTTATATTAATCTAGGTATCACAAACAATGGCTCACTGCCTAGGTCATCTGAGCCTTTAAACTCACCATCACAAACAATGGCTCACGGCCTAGGTCGTTTCAGCCCTTAAACTCAACATCACAAACACTGACTCACGGCCTAGGTCGCCTCAGCCCTTAAACTCAACATCACAAAAACTGACTCACGGCCTAGGTCGTCTCAGCCCTTAAACTCAACATCACAAACACTGACTCACGGCCTAGGTCGTCTCAGCCCTTAAACTCACCAACAAGAGCATCACAAGCTTACTAACGCAACATTGTTTCAAAACAATAATGCATCTACACACTGGTTCTAAAAATGCAAGCCAAAAAACGAAGATAATTTAATCAAGCTTTTACTAAAATGGCTCACCGTTTTTGTGTATCACGTTAGGTGAAAAATATATATATTTAAGTGGATGGATAATTCCATGTTAATAATTTTATGTAAATAACCGAAAGAAAAGCATAACAGCAGTACTATGTATTATTATTAGTAGCCGTTAGCAGCAGTAGTAGTTGACTAACAGCAGCAACAGTAGCAGCCATTGTAATAGTAGCAGTATATGTAGTAGTAATAAAAGTAATTAAAGAAACAGCAGCAGCAGTAGTAGTAGTAGTAACAGTAAAAATTATAGCAACAGTAATAGTAATAGCAGTAATAGTAACAGCAGTTGCAAGAACAGCAGCGGGAGCAGAAACAGCAACAGCAGCAACAGAATTAAAAATAGCTATACCAGCAATAAGAAAGGAAAGACCCAAATAAAAAAAAAAAAAAAAAAAAATGAGAGTAAAAGAAAGACGTAGGAAAGGTGAAATAAACTCTGGAAAATCTTTTCATTGACATGGTTCGACAAAATGTCGAACGAAGTCAATGAAAAGACCTAAGAAAGCCGAAGTAAAATCCAAGAAAACCGAAAACTCAAGAAAGTTGAAGGAAGACCAAAGAAAGCAGAAGTAAAACTCAAGCAAGTCGAAGAAAGATCAAAGAAAGGCGAAGAAAGGCCCAAGAAAGTCGAATACCCAAAAAGTCAAAGATCCACAAAGGTCGAAGACGCAAGAAAGTCGAAGAAAACCGCAAGAAATTCGATAAAAGACCCAAGAAAGTCGAAGAGAGAGACACAAAGCCCAAATATATTGAAGACCCAAAGAAAGAACCAAAAAATAAATCGAAATAAAAGATAGTCGAGAACACAGAGTCGAAGGCAAACCAAAGAAAAAAAATAGTTAAAAGAAAAGACCCGAGGATGCCGAACAGAACCCAAGAAATCTACCAAACGCTGAAGTCGAGCACGGTCGAAGAAGTCGAGCACGGTCGAAGTCGAGCCAAGGAGAGTCGATACTAATCCGCTCCCCGCAAGGCTGTGCTCGGCCCACTTCGATCTTCCTCACCGTGAATGAGAATTAATATCGCGGGTTTCCAAATTTCCTTAATCAGGTGCGCTGGCGGACGGGACAAGGGCGACGCCCCTTTGGTCCTTACAACAGGGCGCCGTAAGGGTCGATATCCGGGCGGGAGTGTTGCGGGTGACTGCGCCTCGAATGGTTGCATCTATACCACAGTCGTGTTGCACTGAATCTGCATCCATAATTAACTTTGAAATGAGTTTGATTGGATCAAAGATTTAGAGGAGAAAATGAAGTGTGGTGCGAGGTGGGGTAGTGGGGGAGGGAGAGGTCGGGGGAGGTAGAGGGAGAGGTAGAGGGAGGGAGAGAGAGAGAGAGAGAGAGAGAGACGAGGCAGGGGGGGGTCGAAAGATTGGAGGGGAACAGTAAGGTGGAAAATGTGTTGACTGGGGGGGTGAGTGGAGGGGGAGGGGTGGAGGGGGGAGTGGTGGGGGGGGAGGAAGTATGTTGAGATGGGAGGGAATTGGTAAGGCTTTGGTGATGACAGGTGACATACATCCTCTTCCTCCTTCTCTACATTCATCCTTTCCCTCTATCTTATCTACCACTCCATCTTCATCCTTCCCCTTCATCTTCATCCCCATCTTCATCTATCCTTCCCCTCCATCTTCATCCTTCCCCTCCATCTTCATCCTTCCCCTCCATCTTCATCCTACCACTCCATCTTCATCCTTCCCCTCCATCTTCATCCTACCACTCCATTTCATCCTTCCCCTCCATCTTCATCCTACCACTCCTTCTTCATCCTCCATCTTCATCCTCCTCCATGTCAATCCACGCCTCTCTCTGTTCAGTTCCTCTCTTGCATTTAATATACTTTATTGTTCAGGTGTACTAATTGTGTTATATTGTACGCACGCGTGCACACTCGTGCACACACATGCACACGCGTGCACACACATGCACACACATGCACACACATGCACACACATGCACACTCGTGCACACACATGCACACGCGTACACACTCGTGCACACACATGCACACGCATGCACACGCGTACACACGCGTGCACTCACACATGAGCACCTGTTGCTGTGAGTGGATGTCAGTCATCACAACTTGAAAAAAGATTGTGTTTCTTCAAGGTGAAATGAGTGGAAGATGTGCGTACACATACACGTACACACATACTGTAGGCACACGCGCATATACGTACACACATTTGCACGCAAGTACACACGCTTGTACACAAAAACACGTAAACGCACATACATATACCTACCTACGTATATACATGCACATAAATACGTACATGCACAGTTTGCACACAGACAATTACACACGAACATACATTGTAACTACTACTAATACACAGAATTGAACACACACACACACAACACACACACACACACACACACACACACATATACAGCTTTAAGAAGAGGTATGATAAAAGCTCACGGAGCAGAGAGTGACCTAGTGGCGACCAGTGAAGAGGAGGGGCCAGGAGCTATGAATCGACCCCTGAAACCCCAATTAGGTGAGTACACACACACACAACACACTACATTTCAAACAGCTTTTTATTAAGTAGTTAATTGGTAATCTCAAACTGCTTCAGTGTTCCTCCGCCTCACATTCTCTGAGTTACCAAGATGCTCATTGAATACATAACCGTGTCATTTGGATCAGGATTTTCGACTTTATCTGCATCATTTTTTATTGACAACACTATGGTGGTTTTTGAAGTGTCCAAGATCCACTTCCCTGGTTGTTATACCATTGTTTAATGTTAATAATTAAGTAGATCTAGTTACTTAATAATATTTACCTAAGAAGACCAGTTAAGCTTCTCCCCTTCTATGATACTTACCAATAGGAATTTCTATAATACTATTTACCTAGAATAATAATAATTACATTACTTTTATTATTATTAATAATAATAATAAATAAACTTAATAATAATTATTATTATTATTTTCTAAATGGATAATGCTAGTGGCTTTTCTTGTATCTAACAATATTTGATTACGCGTAAACTACATTATCTGTATACTGATAACAGAAATAAAGTATTAGAATTTTAAATTTGAAGTGTTTGGTTACGCCTGTGGGTATCCCGTTTTCTATGAGCACGGCTCAGTTGTCAAGGCACGATAGAACACAACAACTGAATTTCCCTGAGTATATAATAATTTTGTATTTCAAAACGGTAATTGTTTATTAAAAAACGTCATAAATGTTTTAAAATGTTGGGAATCATCACGTCTGAGATATGTGGCGCGCTGGAACGACATTATTTAATAATAAGAGTTTCCACACATGTTACCTTACGTGGCTACGACAGGGGAGACTAATGTAATAAAATTAATTTGTTTTTTTTTTTCAGCTTTTCAACGCACGCCTAAGCATTTCCACTTCGTTATTTTAGATACAGCGGTGGTAATGTAATGAACTGGGTTTGTTGTGCTGGAGTGTGCTTTATTACCAGAGCTGAGGGCCTTCAGAAGCCCCCCTACTATTATCCACTCAATTCAATTCAAAGTTTATTCTCTATAAGGATTACAATGCTGAGTTTACAGAATTTGGTTATTGTGTGGTTTACATGTAGTAAAATAATGATTACAGAGTGTATCACTAGAACACCTAGCATGGCTAGGCATTTCGGGCATACAACAGGAGGAGCTGTCTGTGCACACAGACGTAAAGGTCCTGTGTACATGAAGACTCTGAGTTGTGTATACAGACGGGAAGGTTCTGTATATACACCTTTGTACACACACAGACAGGATAAGATAAGATTTTTAATCTGGAGGATTAACCACTCAAGATAACCCAATAAAACCATTATTTCCACTATGCTCCTTTAATCTTCTCACCCAGGATGCCATCCACAACAGTCTATTAACACTCAGGTACCTACTTGTTACTAGGTGAACATGGATAGTAGTATATGGAAACATGCTTAACGTTTCACTGGTGCCGGGTTCAATTCCCGGTCCCTCAGTGTGTGAGCTGAGGACGATGTGAACTGAACCACCAGGTGGTATGTACACCCAGACAGAAAAGTGCAGTGTACACCCAGGCGAGGAGCCGTGTACATACCAAGACAAGAGGGTGTTATGTACACCCAGACAAGAAGGTGATGCGTACACCCAGACAAGAGGGCACTGTGTACACCCAGACATTTGTGTACACGCAGATAGGAGCCGTGGATACCCAGACAGAAGGTGTGTACACCAGACAGAAGCTGTGTACACCCAGACAGAAGCTGTGTACACCCAGATAGAAACTGTGTACTCCCAAACATAAGCTATAAGTACACACACACATGCACACGGAAGGGAAACCTGGGAGAGTTTTTTTTAGCTATGAAGTTCGTTACTGCCGACCCAGATTAACTGAGGTGGTCATCTTACCCTCACATATTTCCTTTGAATATTACTACTCCGTAAAAGTGGACAGTGAACCAGAAGATTCAGCCACACACAAAGTTGAGAATGGAACGAACTTACTTGATTTATGGAGACTGTACTAGCTAAACTCTTCTTTCCCCCCCCCGCTACCCCCCTTCTAGTAAGATTCTCTCTGAGGTTATGCCCTGGTAGGTATCCTAGTCCAGGTATAAACCTTCGTAACTGTTACTGACATACTGGTTTAAAAAGACACGAGAGCAAACACTAGGATTCGTTCCCAGGACATCAGGTGTCTTTTCAAACCAATCCTAGAGCAGATCATGGCTCTTTACCTCTAACAAATATAAACTGAAAAATGTGTAACATAAATGCAAGGTGAGTAATTAATTCGTAGTATACCTCAGTGTTAGGCACTGAGAAGTGATAACAGTTAATGTAATCCAATAGCATGGTATTAATAAGTAACTTCAGTTCTATAAATCATTTATACTCTCGTTTGTGTCACCGACTGTTTATGTTGTGTTATGTAGTCGGCTGAATGAACCAGACGTGGGTTTTGATTCCCCTTCAACCACAACCATTGATATATGAACACTATGGTAGTAATAATAAGTAACAAGGGCTATTATTGATATCCTACTTATTTGAGGTTTCCTTCTCCACTTACAACGGCTTCGATCATCCGAAAAAGGCTAATCCTTGTTAGGTGGCCACATGCAATTTGGTTAATCATATTCCTGAGGCTAGTCACGACACGGATCACTGCTGAAGAAACAGGCATCCCTCTAGTACGCTGGATGAGAGGCATCCACTGGCTGCCACTGCTGCAGTGACAGAATCCCACTCTTACATTGGATGAGAAGCTTCCACTAGCTGCCACTGCTGCAGTGACAGGAATTCCACTGGTACGTTGGACGAGAAGCTTCCACTGGCTGCCACTGCTGCAGTGACAGGAATCCCACTGGTACGTTGGATGAGAAGCTTCCACTAGCTGCCACTGCTGCAGTGACAGGAATCTCACTGGTACGTTGGATGAAAAGCTTCCACTGGCTGCCACTGCTGCAGTGACAGGAATCCACTGGTACGTTGGATGGAGAGACGTTTCCCCTAGCTGCCACTGCTGCAGTTGACAGGAATCCCACTGGTACGTTGGTGAAAGTTCCACTAGTGCACACTGCAGCGGACAGGAATCCCACGGGTAGTTGGATGAGAACTTCACTAGCTGCCACTGCTGTAGCGCAGAAACTCACTGGTACGTTTGCATGAAAAGCTTCCATGGCTGCATGTGTACCTGTTCTCAACATTTCCTTTATTTTCTTGGCGAAAAGTGGGAGATATGTTCAACTCACTCGAGTTCAACCAAGATTGTCAATCTACACCTCCACAGGTTTAAAATTAAAGCAGCGGAGGAAAAAATGAAGCAAGGAAAAAATCAAAGCAGAAGATGGTTGTAAATGTTATGGTGATGCCAGCAAACTGTGGACAACGACACTTTAGTACAATTCAGGACATTTACCTATGAAAATGTTTCGCCATGAATGGCTGATGATGAAGCTACTCGTGGCGAAACGTTTCCTTTATTAAATATACTGAGTTGTACCTAGAAGAAGCATAAGACATGAAAACAATATCAAATCATTAGGGTGGAATGGCAGAAAATATGGAAGATACCGAAAATGAAGAGGCAAAAGAAAAGGGAGCAGGAAGAGTAAAAGGAAGAATAGGAGGAAGGAGAGGAAGAGTCGATAAGGAAGATGAAGATTAAACAGAGTAGGAGGGAGGTTTAGGAGGTAGTTAAGAGATTACCTGTTGACCCTCATGACCTGCCACCATAAAGACTATCATAGGTAATTATTACAAACTGGGCAGGTTGGAGCACCATTACTTAATTAGAGGGAGACCAGGTGACAACCAGCGACCATCAGTCAACAAGGCTTCTTGCAGACAATAATCACATAATTCATTCTACTCGTTAACTGCCTCTGTTGACTCACATTGTTTCATTATTGGAATATAACCTACCTACCTCCCTGCCTCTCTCCCTCTCACCTACCTCCCTGCCTCTCTCCCTCTCACCTACCTCCCTCCCTCCCTCTCACCTACCTACCTTCCTTCCTCCTACCTACCTCCCTGCCTCTCCCCGTCTCACCTGCCTACCTTCCTGCCTCTCCCCGTCTCACCAACCTACCTCCCTGCCTCTCCCCGTGTCACCTACCTATCTCCCTGCCTCTCCCCGTCTCACCTGCCTACCTTCCTGCCTCTCCCTGTCTCACCTATCTACCTTCCTTTCCCTCCCCGTCTCTCCTGCCTATCCCCCTGCCCTCCCCCACCCGGTGACCTGGTGGCTAAAGCTCCCGCTTCACACACGGAGTGCCCGGGTTCGATTCCCGGCGGGTGGAAACATTTCGACACGTTTCCTTACACCTGTTGTCCTGTTCACCTAGCAGCAAATAGGTACCTGGGTGTTAGTCGACTGGTGTGGGTCGCATCCTGGGGGACAAGATTAAGGACCCCAATGGAAATAAGTTAGACAGTCCTCGATGACGCACTGACTTTCTTGGGTTATCCTGGGTGGCTAACCCCCCGGGGTTAAAAATCCGAACGAAATCTTATCTTATCTCTTATCTCACCTACCTACCTCCCTGCCTCTCCCCGTCTCACCTACCTACCTCCCTGCTTCTCCCCGTCTCACCTGCCTACCTTCCTGCCTCTCTCCGTCTCACCTCTCTACCTTCCTTCCTTCCTTCCTTCCTCCCTCCCTCCCTCCCTCTCACCTACCTACCTACCTCCGTCTCACCTACCTACCTTCCTACCTCACACACCTACCTTCCTCCCTCACACTAACCTACCTTGCTGCCTTCCTCCCTCTCGCATATCTTCCTGCCTTCCTCCCTCCCTCCCTCACACTAACCAACATTCCTGCCTCTCTCCGTCTCACTTACCTATCTCTCTCCCTCCGTCTCACCTGCCTACCTTCCTGCCTCTCCCCGTCTCACCTACCTACCTCCCTGCCTCTCCCCGTGTCACCCACCTATCTCCCTGCCTCTCCCCGTCTCACCTGCCTACCTTCCTGCCTCTCCCCGTCTCACCTAACTACCTTCCTTTCTCTCCCTGCCTCACCTATCTACCTTCCTTTCCCTCCCCGTCTCTCCTACCTATACCCCTGCCCCCTCCCCGTTCCACCTACCTACCTCCGTGCTTCTCCCCGTCTCACCTGCCTACCTTCCTGCCTCTCTCCGTCTCACTTCTCTACCTTCCTTCCTTCCTTCCTCCCTCCCTCTCACCTACCTACCTACCTCCGTCTCACCTACCTACCTTCCTCCCTCACACACCTACCTCCTCCCTCACACTAACCTACCTTGCTGCCTCCCTCCCTCTCACTATCTTCCTGCCTTCCTTTCCCTCTCTCCTCCATAACCTACTTTCCTGCCTCTCTCCGTCTCACTTACCTAACCCTCCCTCCCTCCGTCTCACCTACCTACCTACCTTCCTCTCTCCGTCTCACCTACCTACCTTCCTACCTTCCTCCATCATCTGAATACTCAACTGCAATATTCGTATCAACATTATCAACATTAGCTGGCACTGATCATCCAACATATCGAGTCATTCCGTCCGATCAGAGTTAATATAACATTCGTTTCTTGTTTTTGAATATCGATGTATAAATAATTTAAACATTGACCCATTTACGTGGCAAATGTTCACAAAAACACCACAAACTACAGCTGTATTAATTCAGATTATTATTATTATAATCAAGGGGGAAGCGCTAAACCCGGAGGATTATACAGCGCCTGGTATTAATTCAGAATAACTTCATATAGCGTAAAAAATATGTCTTATTTTATATTGTTTTTCATGTTCTTATATACTGAACGATAGGATTTCCTATACAAATGATAAATATCGTTTGCTAGAAATTAGTTCAAGTTATGTTTGTGTACTGCCAGTGGCTGGCCAACTGAAGAAGAATAGCATGCAGGTGATAGTCCTCCCCTGGCCTCGTCTCTACCTCGTCTCTCCTGGTATTGTGTTCGGACGCTACCTGGTAGGCAGGCAGCGGCAGTGGGCAGACATCTGACCTGTAGGTAGGCATCTAAGCAGGCCAGCAGGTTGGCATAAAGGCGGGCATGCAGGTAGCTAGGCAGGCAGACATGCTGCCCAGTAGGTTGCCAGCTAAGCAGGCCAACAGACTGGCATAAAGGCGGGCATGCAGGTAGCTAGGCGGCCCAGACATGCTGCCAGTAGGTTGCCAGCTAAGCAGGCCAACAGGCTGGCATAAAGGCGGGCATGCAGGTA
Organism: Cherax quadricarinatus; assembly: GCF_026875155.1. Classification (NCBI taxonomy): domain Eukaryota; kingdom Metazoa; phylum Arthropoda; class Malacostraca; order Decapoda; family Parastacidae; genus Cherax; species Cherax quadricarinatus. Next base: position 13,333,143 of record NC_069472.1, read on the forward strand.
GCTAGGCAGGCAGACATGCTGCCCAGTAGGTTGCCAGCTAAGCAGGCCAACAGGCTGGCATAAAGGCGGGCATGCAGGTAGTGGCAGGCAGACATGCTGTCCAGTGGGTTTTGGCTAAGCAGGCCAACAGGGGGCATGAAGGCAGGCATGCAGGTAGCTAGGCAGGCAGGCATGAAGGTTGGCAAGCAGACAGAGAGCAAGTACATAAAATGAGTTGGTAGTGATCATTTTCTGATGATGGAGGCTACCTCCAGCAGCGATGAGTGTTCATACTTGCTCAAGTTTACCATTATCGACGCTATCCTGGCGAATACCCTCGCCAGTTCTCCTGTAAATACTACCCAAGTACCACACATCGGAGTGCCAATACTGTGTGCCACACCCCGGAATGTCACACCCCTTAGTGCCACCCCAATGTGCCACGCCCCGGATTGCCACATCACAGAGTTTCGCACCCCGTAGTGCAACACCCCGGAGTATCACATCCCGGATGCTTGGCCACACCCCGGAGTGTCACACCCGTAGTGCAAACACCCCGGAGTGTCACACCCCGTATGCTCGGCCACACACCACCTTCAAAGCGCCTCAAGCGGGAGCAAGAGAAATCACCCTACATGGTTATGATTTTAATGTTATGCGGGAGAAATTTCTTCGTTTTGCCACCCCAGCAGATTTTGGGCCCTTCTAATTCGCCACTTTCTGGTGGATTGAAAAGGGGTAATTTTCCCCACTCTATTCCCCCCACCCCCGCCCCCAGCGTGAGTGAGGGCAATTACGCCAACAGAGCGAGTGTCGTGATGGGTGCTTATGCCTGGCACTCTCAAGGTCCCTAGAGTGCAACACACACGCTGCTGATGGAGAGTGCACAAGTTCAAGGTGAATGTGACACTCAGGAAGTATGGATATGTCAATGAAATGATGAGAGAAAGAGAGAGATGAATGACGAAAGAATGAGTGTGTGTGTGTGTGTGTGCTATTTGTGGTTGCAGGGGTCGTTTCACAGCTCCTGGCTCCGTTTCTTGCCTTTTAATCTCTGTGCATAAATAATTTAACCATTGATCATTAAGTGCGTGTGTGTGTTTGTGTTCAAGGGCATAAATCAGTGAGTTCTATACTTCCAGGGACATCAGCTGTTGCCCCCACTGATAGCATTCTGCTTGGAGCCCTTCTAGAGACTACTGCCACTGACAGTACACAAATAACCCGCACATAATTTGACTAATTAATGGTCCAAGTCGAACCGAAACGTCGTCATAAAATTTCTTTTGCCCTATGTGTGGGTTAGTTGCGTATTGTTCTGATCGCGGTATTGTGCCTTTTTGTTCTTTCTCGCCACTTACAGAATTCTCGAGGGCAAACTGGACGGTCTTAGGAGGATGAAGCAACGAATGAGCCATCTAGACGCCCATGCTTCCTTGCATCATCTCACAGTGTTTGAGCCTGTCAGACTCTGAAGCACAGATGTCAGCTAAAAAAAAAAAACATACCACGGGCGGGATTTGAACCCGCGGTCAGAGAGTCTCAAAACTCCAGAGCCACTGGACCAGCTAGCCACAATAAGATTCGTCCAACTAGGTATATTTCTCTGACCGCGGGTTCAAATCCCGCCCGTGGTATGGTTTGTTTGCAATCGTGTCATTACGATTTCGTGAGTCATGTTGACGGCAGTGAGGGGACTTGAGCTAGAGTTCGTCACGGCCACGCTAGCTGGAGATTCGTCTGTAAAAATTTGCATTTGTGGTCACAGTGGTGCCTATGCTAACCTTCCTATGGTGTAGAAATATACCTAGTTGGACGAATCTTATTGTGGCTAGCTGGTCTAGTGGCTAACGCGACGGGCTGGAGTTTTGAGACTCTCTGACCGCGGGTTCAAATCCCGCCCGTGGTATGGCTTGTTTGCAATCGTGTCATTACGATTTCGTGAGTCATGTCAGCTAATCATCACCAATGGAGCGAACTTGTAGCAGTGATTCTCTCTGAACTTCTCGGGGACAATGTTAGGATTCACGACGAATGCTCATTAATGAAGACGGGCTCTGGTATACTCTATCAGGCGCTTCAGCCAGATCAGAGACGCCTAATAACTACAAACTTTCGCACTGGGACAGCCCAGTAGTGACGAATTTAACATCAACATTGTCTGAGTAAGTTTTGTGATAGAAGGATCTCGTCTCCTGGCAGTGTGAAGGCTTACTCAGCCCTGTAACAACTTCAGACAGTATTACCAAGGCTGGCTTCTCCTCAGGAAAATTAATGTATAGAAAAAGAATAAAAACTGACAAACATAAACACTTTATTATTTAGAAAATATAAAATATAAAACACTTAAATATGAAATATTAATCCTACATTAAAAGAAAATGAAAAATGAAAAATATAAATAACTGAATTCAACGCTAATGTATATAAAACGTGGGTGTCTGGTGTTGGTGACACTGCGTGTTGTTGAAATCGTAGCCGTTTTCTGATGATGGGGCGGGGGGGGGGGGGGGTCGAGGTGTTGATGACAACCCACGGCTCGTTTTCACAGATTTTCTAGCTTTCAATAATCCTTCCAGATGACAGGAGAAGCAGGTTTTTTCCAAATGCAAAGATGAGGGTTTATATCCTGCTATTTGCATACAAAAAAGGTAAAGTGGATCAAAATTTGGGACATCCAAACGTTAGCCCCTTCTCCTTAAAATTCTACTCGTTGATTCTTATACCCCTTTAAAAGAAATTTATCATTTCACGTACTTTTTAAATTAACCAAAGTGGGGGGGTCATTTTAACCCTTTTATATCCACCCTCTCCCCCCCTCCCCCTTTTTTCCCCAAAATTTCTATCCTTCCCATCCTTTTTCCTTACCCATCTCACAAAGCTTGGCTGGACAGAACGAAACTCTTTGATTGGCGGTGACCCCCTGTCACCCAAGCGGAAAATAGACGGGTTACCCACTGGTTAAGAAATCACTCTCCTGATGGGAAAAACCTAAAAGACGGGGATTATTACAACAGTCAATTTAAAGGCAAGCTAAAAGGGACTAAGAAATTTTTGTCAAAAGTGAAGCTTTAAACCCCAAAAAATCCACTAAATACAAGGCAGGCATTACTTCCCCGTAGTGCGGGGAGCTGTAGTCTAGTGATTCTTTTGGGCCCGACCCCCACACGTCACCTTTGGGGGGGGGGGAGGAAGGAGGGGGGGGGATAGGGGGACTAGACTGACCCCCTTAAAAAATCCGGCAATAAATTATTCTTATTATCGTACTCCCTTTTGAATTTTTCCCTCACGGGCATTGGGGGTTTTACTTGTAAAGATTTTCTTTTGGTTGTCCCCATTTCCTCTCTAGGCCCACACCTCGCCCCAAAAACCATTAGTATGGGTTTATTTTCCCCTGCCACCCAAATATTCCCCGAAAAAGGTGTATCTGCGGCAGTGATTGAAACTGATTCGGGTACCATGGTCTTGTTTGTAATGGGTCTGAGGAAATTCTCCTGAGTGAAGGGGATTTAAAATCATACCTTGCCAATTGATTCCCCAATACGGGACCAACCAACCCTGCCACTAAAAGCATAAAGCAACCCAGATGGAATTTTCCCTTTCGAACTTTGGGCACACCAAAATTTAATTTTGGGAAACCCCCCCCCATCCTAAACATTGGTTATATTATCTAAAAGAAAAGGAATGAAGGAGATACGTGCCAAGTTCAGAGTTTCCGAATCAAAAAATCCGTGAAATGTTTATCATTAATTTTTTCCCAATTTCAGGGCCCCGGGCCAAAAGCGAGAAAAAGCACATCTATCCTGAAGGAATTAAAGAAAAAATCACAGAGTAAGTAAATAAAAATGTCAGAAAAAGCTATTGTCCCCGTTTCAGAGCTCCTGTTACAGTTCAGAGGGGGGGATGCTTGTTGGGTCTGGGACGTATCCCCTTCTAGAGCGGATAAGTTTTTAATTTAATTTTGGCAAACGCATTGTGCATTTGGCATGTTCTCTCAAACATTTCTATTTTTTTATATTGAAAGTTTTTCTAATCATTCCTTTACCATCATTTATCAGTAAGTACTGTTTTTGCAAAAATTTTGTTGTGTGTGTGTAAATATATATATATATATAATATATATATAAATAATATATAATATAATATATTTATATATATAAAAATATATATATATTATATAATATTAAAAATTATTTTTTTATATATATATATATATTATCGTGCCCAATATGTAAAACTTCAATTAGCAAAACTCATTTAAAATTAATCCTTTCAAAATTTTCTCTTATACGTTTAAAGAAAAAATTTTTTTTCATTAATTTAAGTAAAAATTTTATAATTTTGCATAAAAGTATCTTTGAAAACTTACCTAACCTTATTAAAAAAAAAACAATTTTTTTAGCCTAACCCAACTAAATATATTTTAGATTTGTTTACAATAATTTAATACTAAAAAACACAGTGAAATATATTTTTTTTTGTTAGTTTAGAATTTTTTTTGGCGAAATTTTTTGCATACACAAATTTTCGCTTGTCCTTAGGCAAGATGAGGTTTCTATTTAAGCCAAGATGCAATTCTCCCATTCGGCACACATTATATACAATTATACATATATATAATATATATAATATATATAATTAAATATATATTATTTATAAAAAAATATAACAATAAGACACAGTAAACGGTTTATTTTTAAAAAATGCAAAACAAAACCCCTGTGAAGAGTAGTGAAAAACCAAGCGCTTTCGTGACTACTCACATTTTCAAGGAACATGAAAGTAATACAAACAAAGGGAAGGCATTAAAAGGGCTTTGACTACACCTCCGTCAACCCCACAACAAAGAAACACCTCCCCCCCCAAAAACCCCACTCTAAAAAAAGGGGAACCTGCTAGGCCCTGGTCCCTAGACAGGTCCTCCCACATCCCACAAAAAAATTTTACCCCAAAAATAAAAAATTTTTTTTTAAAAAAAAACCTAAAAAAAATTTTATTAATATAAAATGAGCTAATTATAAAATTTAAAGGGAAAATTAATTATTTTCAAAACACTTTTTATGAAAAAAGATTCAAACATTCGTCACCAGGACTTGCTTATACACTTTTTCCCAAATTTTTTAAAATCAATTGGATGTTTAAAAAATCTTCATAATAAATAAGCATTTGGGAAACTTGCCTTTTCTAATGCATATTTATGTTTTTTTTAATCAATTCGAATTTTTACCAGTTTGACCGTAATAAACTTTTTTCGCAAATTTTACAAGGATCTTAAGACACATCCTCAGCATTTTGGGGGAATCTTTATCAAACGTTTTTTTTACTGTATCAAGATTTTTTAAATACAACTTTAATATTAAAGTCTTAAAAAGAGAAAAGGGATATCAACCAAGTTTTCATGGTAAGGGAGAACCCAAAATATTTTAGTTGAATAAGGTGGTTGTCCCTTTTTGGGGTTTTAAAAAAGTATTTCTAGCAATTTTAAACTTATTAAACTTTGCATTGTTGATGCAAAATTTTTATTTAATGGAATAGGCTATCCTGTGGGATGGTTATAATCATAACCAATATGTTTAAGGGGATGGATGGGTAAGCCAGTGGAAGGTCTCAGTCAGATGACCAAAAGCTCCAGCTGCGGGACATCATATGACTAAGACCCGCGTCAGGAAACATTGTCCTGTCTCCTGACAAATCTTACCTAACCTAAAAAACAGATCTGTTGGAAGGAATGCATGAGGGATAACAGCTCCCAAGTGATAGTAACTACAGCTCTGTTGGAAGGAAACCCTTTTAAGCTGCAGGTAGCTGATGAACGCTTGCTGGAATTTTTGACGATATCTTCATCGCCCCATTGAAATCTCCCAGCTCAGGGTGACACATTTCAACACCTTGTATGAGGCTCATCCTACGTGATGGCATGTACCAGGGATACATAATTAGTGTTGGATACACGAACACCATATTGGCGAGTCCAGTGTTTATTTAATAAAAATATTCTCCAGCCCGCCCTCAAACATCCCAACATATACCACGCCCACACGCACTCTACCTTCTTGCCCCTCAATGAGCTACGTAGCCTCACGCAATCATTCTCTCCACTATTCACCCCAAGCATTCTCACGCAATCATTCCCTCCACAAACCAACGTAAAGATGGGGTTAGAATCCATGGCAAGTGAGTCGTAAAACTCCAAGCCATTGCGTAAACCACTGGGCCAGCCATAATGACGGCTTTAAGAGGACTTGAGCTAGAGTTCGTCACGCCCACGCTAGCGGGAGATTCATCTGTAAAAACTTGCGTTTGTTGCCACAGTGGTGGCCAATGCTAACCTCCCTATAGTGTATAAATATACTAGTTGGAAGGATCTTATTGTAGCCAGCAGGCCAGGTTTACGCACTGGCCTGGAGTTTAAGAATCACTCGCCATGGGTTCTAACCCCACCCGTTTCTTGGTTTGCTTACAATCGTCTTATTGCCATTATTTGAGTCGTTCTGTCAACCTCCTCGCCACACGCATCCTCACGCAATCATTCTCTGCACCTTCGCCCCACGCATACTCACGCAATCATTCTCTGCACCTTCGCCCCACGCATACTCACGCAATCATTCTCTGCACCTCCTCGCCCCAACACACCCTCAGGCAGCAGGGTCAGGGCGTGTAACAATACATGGACACGAGTGTGCATCTGGCGCCTACCCGAGTGTTTAAACCTCTCCAGTCAAGTGTTGCTGCTGGTGATGTTGTTGTCGTTGCTGCTCCTGCTCTTGTTGCTGCTTCTGCTGCTCTCCTTGCTGCTGCTCCTGCTCTTGCTGTTGCTGCTGCTGCAGTCGTTTTTGTTCTTGCTGTCGTTGCTGCTGCGTTGCTGCAGTCATTGTTATTGCTGTCGTTGCTGTTATTGATGCTGCTGTTACTTCTGTATTTGCTGCTGCTTCTGCTATCATTGTTCTTGCTACTACTGTCGTTGCTGCTGCTGCTACTTCTATCTTTGCTGCTGTTCATGCTGTCATTGCTGTTATTTCTGCTCGTCGTTGCTCCTGCTGTTCCTACTGCCATCGTTACTGCCGCTGCGCGGGTCAGAGAAGCCTCCCCCACCTCCCGGCCTTTTTTCCCAACTCTCTCTCGCCACCAAACTCACCGATCTCAATCAAAATATTGACGCTTGCCAACACTTGCACTTTTAGCGTTCTCGTGAACTTGTTTCTTGTTGATGGGGATTCCGTTGTCTCACGACGCGCATACAAAAAAAATACCTCCGAGGGGCTTGATTAATTAAAAAAGAGTAATTTCAGAGTTTATTTGAGACTAACACGAGGCTTGTATTATTACTGAGCTGGTCTTGTGTTCAGAGTGTGAAACTCCTATGGCATGTTTACAACTGCTTAATATTTCACTAACTCATCGGCCCGCTGTAATGGCTTTGTGTCAGGGCTTGAATTTTGCATGTTCTCTAAATAACAAAGGAAATCTAAAAATTCCACGCACCCTTTCGAAGGTGTCAAAAACATCCAGAAAAGTGTCAATTTTGGTTTACAAAATTTTTTTTCCAGTGTTCCGTGAATGTGGCCCAGGGAGGGACAAACTGAAACCCCCCGGATCGTAAAGCGGGAACATGCTGCTAAGGTGCACAGTCATCGCCTTTATGGGTAGGGGCCGTCAGCCGCCCTTTGGGAGCGGAGGGGACATGAGGGTCCTGCTCTGAATTTCCATTGGTCGGGCGATCTGACTGTTAAGGTGAAGAGGGCAGGCGACCAACTCAACACTTTACACAAAAACCTTGCTGAGGTAATTAATGGTTTGTCCTGCTGCCCCAGCCCCGGCTTAGCTAAGTAAATACCTTACTATCAGCTAACTTTTCTTCATTCTTGTTGTTATCTCTCTTCTCTCTCTTACAGCTAAAGTAAAAAAAATTGGGGAAAAAAAGTTGAAGAGAAAAAGGAGAAAAGGGAAAAAAGGAAGGGGAGCCGGGTAAACGGTGCAAAATACCCCTTGAAAAGTAGGGACGCCATTTACACTAAGAGAAAACACAAAAGTGGGGCCTAAATCAGGCAAAGGGGGAAAACCAATAAACCCTGGCTGCCTTCAAGGGCGGACAATACCAAATAAAGCCCAAATTAGCCAGGTGTGGTCTCGTTGGACTATAAAGCAACCACCATAACAACCTGCTTGTTGGTCTTGTCCACCCGGGGACCCTGGCAAGGACTGGGGCCGCGGGGGGGTTGACCCCCGAACACCTCCAGGAGGGAGGAAGGGAGGGAAGAAGGGAGGGAGGGGGGAAGGGAGGGAAGAAGGGAGGGAAGAACGGAAAAAAGGGGGGGAGGGGGGAGGGAGGAAGGGAAAAAGAAAGGGAGGGGGGAAAAAAGAAGGGAAAAGGGGAAGGGAATAAGGGGGACGGGAGGAAAAAAACACACAAATTTAACGCAGCTACACAAGCCAATCTAACACTCTGGGAAATTTTCTCACTCGCTACCCTTAAAATTTTGTCCTTAACTTTTTATCATTGGAGATTTGTTTAGTTGGGGGCACGGAGATGTAAAACAGCTGGCAAATTATATATATAAATATAAAATATATAATATATAATTTTTATATATATTAAAAATATATAATATATATATATATGTGTCCCAATAGGCAAAACTTGCGATTTGCTTTAAAAAGCAACGCTCATCTTGCCAAAAAAAAGGGCAAGTGAAAAATTTTTTTTATGCAAAAATTTCGCCAAAATCTTTGAACCAAAAAAAAAAAAAATAATTTCACTGGTTTTTTTAATACTAAATTCTGTCAAATTTTTTTTAAAAAATATTAATTGGGTTAGGGTAAAAAAATTGTTCTTGTTTAAAAGGTTAAGGGAATTTTTTTAAGATTCTTTTGGTACAAAATTAAAAAAATTTTTTCATTAACTTAATGAAAAAAATATTCTTTGACGTATAAAGAAAATTTCAGAAAAAAATTAATTTAAAATGAGTTCTTTTTAATTTTACCTTTTACCCTTTCGGCACGACCAACACACACAAACACCACACACACACACCACAAAACCCCCACACCACACACACACAACACACAACCAAAAAACACATTTTTTTATTATTTTTTTTATCACACCGGCCGATTTCCCACAAAGGAGGGTGGGCCCCAAAAAGAAAAACTTTCACCATCATTCACTCCATCACTGTCTTGCCCGAAGGGTGTTTAACACTCAGTTTTTAAACTGCAACATTAACAGCCCTCCTTCAGAGGCAGGCATGTACTTCCATCTCCCGGACTCAATCCCGGCCTGCCGGGTTTTCCCCCAACCCCTTCATAAATGTTATTTGCTCACACCCAACAGCCGCAAGTATTAAAAACCATTTGTCTCCATTCACTCCTATCAAACACGCTCACGCATGCCTGCTGGAAGTCCAAGCCCCTCGCACACAAAACCTCCTTTACCCCCTCTCTCCAACCTTTCCTAGGCCGACCCCTACCCCGCCTTCCTTCCACTAACAGACGAACACTCTTGAAGTCATTCTGTATCGCTCCATTCTCTCTACATGTCCGAACCACCTCAAAAACCCCCTTCCTCACCCCTCTGGACAACATTTTGGTAATCCCGCATATATATATATATATAATATATATTATATATATATAAATATATATATATATATATATAATATATATATATATAATATATAATTTTATAAGCCTACACTGCCTACACTCGGAATATCATTACAAACGCAGTCACAAACTGCCAGCACCTTTGCAAACGGGAGCTGTTATTGTGTTTCAGAGAAAGCGCATCGTTAAAACCAACCATGAACCTGGCATCTGTAGGCACACGCTAAAATGTTTGCTTAATATTCTCTGAAACTGACCCGAAGCACTGTATTTTCCGTCATATAAGACGCGCTTTTTCCCCCCACAAAATGTCTTGGAAAAATCAGACTGCGGCCTTATAGCTCAAGGTCAGGTTTAAGGTTATACTTTAGCAGTTGTTTACTGTGTTACAACTGCTTGGAAACATAGTCTGGTACGTCTTATACATGATCGTGCGCCTTATATACCGGAAACTACGCATATAAGGCCACGTAACTAATGCAAAGGACACGGGGGACCTCGAGTTTAGGACTCTGTCCCTGACGAATTTATAATAAATCTGGATAGCCGAGTGTCTCTCAGTATTTTAATCAATATTTTCTGGTACAGATGAACAGCCGTCTAGAATATCTAGGATATCTAAAATATCTAATTTACATGGAATCAACTAAACCAACATCCCTACGAGCATGAGAGTACATAATGAATCCTTTTAAATTAAGAAAACATTTTAGCAATAAATAAAGATGAAAAAAAATGATGATAGTCACGTCATCTACACTACTGATGTTGCGTTTATGTCAGTCTACACTACTGAGCTACAGTCATGTTAGTCTACACACTGATACTACAGCATGTCATCACACTACTGTTGATAAAAGTCATGTCAGTCTACACTACTGATGTTGCAGTTATGTCAGTCTACAAATACTGATGCTACAGTCATATATTTTCTAAAACTACTGATACTACAGTCATGTCAGCTACACTACTGTTGATACAGTCATGTCAGTCTAAAACTTCTGATGCACAGGGCATGTCAGGCTACATTATTGATGCTACAGTCATATCATTTCTGCAGTACTGATGTTTAGATATTCATGAAGATCTGCGACCACCTTAAGAGTCATCTTATATTTCTCAAAAATTTTCCCAAAAATGAGAGAGTGGCACTCGTTGGAGCATCAACAAAAGACCTTCAGAGATTCAAATTATTATCTAAAAAGAAACGGTTATGTGCTATATACTTTCAGATTCATCCACCCGTCATGCCAGACGATCAGGAAAACATCGCTGTTCATTGTAAATATGGGTGATGTGTGTTATGTGGACAGTGATGTGTGTTATGTGACGGTAATATGTTTATGTGGCGGTGGTGTGTGATATAGACAGTGATGTGTGTTGTGTGACGGTGAGGCGTGCTATGTGACGTTTATGTGTGCTATAAGACGGTAATGTCTAATGATACAGACAGCAGACATGTTTTTCTCAAGGGGTAGAGGCACAGCAAGAAGAAACTGCTGTGTTGCTGTGCTACACACTCTGTCATTAGTTACACAGATAACGAATGCTGTAAGCAGACGCTGAAGCTATTGTACGAAATATTAGCCCTGAGGCTCAGTAACCCAGGATAACCCAGTAAAACCAGGTTTTCACGCTGGCTTGTTTCCTACGGCTGGTCGTAGATGTGGCTTGCCGGTCCGACTCACAAGTGCTGTGTTCAGCAAAGAAAAATGTGTGTGAAAGGGTAAATTAGTTGTGTAACGATTGAAACAAAAGAGAGGAGCAGCTGCAACAACAACAGTATCAGTATCAGCGACAACTGCAACAACAGCAGCAGGAACAACAACAGCAACAACAACAGCAACAACAACAGTATCAGTATCAGCGACAACTGCAACAACAGCAGCAGGAACAACAGAAACAGCCTACAACAACAACAACACAGCAGCCAGCAGCACGGGAACAACCACAGCAGCCACAAAAACAGCAGAAACAAAAAACGGGATCAGCGGCAACAACCACCCACAGCAACAACAAAAAACAACACGGCACACCAGCACCACAACAACGCAACACGGGAGCAACAGCCACAGGAGAAACAAAAACAGCATAGCATCAGCACAACAGCAACGCAGCGCCACAGCAAGAAGAACAGCAAACAAAAAACAAGCAAAAAAACAACAACAAACGAGCAGTAAAACAAAAAACAGGAGCAGCAACAATAGCAGCAGTAAAAACAAAGGGGGCCCCAGCAACAGAACAGCACAGCCCCCGCCCCCCCACCCGTCCCCTTTAAAACCCCATCCGCAGTTCCAAGGGGGAGTCTCCTTCAGAAACCGCCTTCTGAATTGGGGCCCAACGCTCAGCCCCAGCGATTTTGTTTTTACATTGCAATAATGTTTTCAAAAAATCCCAAAAAGGGACATTTTTGAGTTTGTAATTAGTGGGGGGGGGCAGGGGGGAGGGGGGGGGGGGAGGGGGAGGGGATCGGCGGGTGAGGGGGGCCCCGCCTCACCCACACGACCAAAAAAACCAACGTCACAACAACAAAGGGGGTCTGACTTACATCCGCCCGCAATCTCGGCTCAATCAAAAAAAAGTTTTTTTTCGAAACAGTATAATACGGTGTGAGAGAGAGGGGGGAAGGGGAGGGGGAAGGGGGGGGGGAAGGGGGTAAGAGTGGGAGGAGGGCCTTCAGCGTAGCAGCAGCACGACCCCGGGGCACACGCCCCTAGCCACCCCAAAATCAAGGACCCAGACCCTTTGCTTGTGTCTTCCTGTTGGTAAACTGCGGGGGCACCCCCGGGCGTACTTTTAAAACTTATTCTCCTCGCCTCCTTTATCAATGAAAATACCTAGGGTTAAAAAGCGTAAATTTTAAAGGGAAATAACATAGAGAAAGGGGTTTATAGTCCTAGAAGGGATACTGTGTTGATAATGAACGTAACAGGGAAAAGAGAAGAAAAGGGGGGGGAGAACTGAAGACCGCCCAATGAGGTAAATAAAGCTGAAGACAAAATTAAGTTTTAATTTCTCTTTTTTGGGGTGTAAACCCCTAAGTCAACGTGCCTGGGGGAAAGGGGGATAATCAAGCAGATTCAAAACAAAAGGGAGCTGCAACTCATTGTACCCAGACCCTTTACAAACACCCCTCACGAAGGTTTTAAAAAGGGCAGAGAAATGGCAAAATTTAGTTCACAAGAGGCACAAAGAAAATTAGGTACAAGTGAAAACCCGGAAACAGTAAAAAACTACACTGCAATTATCAGTCAAGAGGACTTGGTTAAAATTAACTGAAAAGGCAGACCGGGAAATACGACAATAGTTAAATTTGGGGCCCAAAAGGCTTGGGAAAACAGGAAACTCGGTTG
>NC_069472.1:13346577-13376577 GCF_026875155.1 Cherax quadricarinatus
ATAAATGAGGTTGCTTTTTAAGCCAAGATCGCAAGTTATCCCTATTCACAGGAATTATATTTTTAAATATATTATATATAAAAATATATTTAAAATTTATTTATATATTTTTATATATATATAATATATAAAAACACAGAAAACAGGTATTTAAAAATATCAAAAAAACCCTCTAAAAAAAATAAGAAATTCCAAGCGCTTTCGTGACTACTCACATTATCAGGAACTATAAGTGAACACCCAAAGGAAAAGCAAAAAAGGGTCGGCCACACCTCACTATCAGATCCCACAAGGGTTAAACACGTGACGCCGGGAGCCAACTTGGTAGGTCCTTTGCAAAACTCCCCCCAAGCTATTTATTTTCCAGTGTATTATTAAAATTTTTCCCCAAATTTTTTAAATTATAAAGGGATCTAATTTTATAAATAAAAGGAAAAATTTCATTTTTATTGTCAAAACTGTTTTTTTATGAAACAAGATTAAATTTATTTTCCTGTCGACCATGGTTTGTTTGATACTACTTTCTCAACTTTTTAAAAATCTTTTGGGAGGTTAAAATCTTTTTACATGAAAAAATAGAGCATTGGGGAAATTTGTCCAGTTCTAATGCATATTTATTTTTTTAAAATCTTTTTTCGAGATTTTTCCCATTTTGACCGTAATAAACTTATCGAAAATTTTACAAGGAATCTATAGACACATCCACAGATTTTGGGGGAATTTCTTAATAAAAAGTTTTTTTTCTGTATCAAGTTTTTTGAATAAACTTTAATATTAAAAGTCTTAAGAAGAGAAGGCATAAAACCCAATTTTTTCAGGTAAGGGAGAACCCAAAACATATTTTTAGTTGAAAAGGCTGGTTCCCTTTTTGGATTATAAAGGCCCTTTAAATTTTAAAAAATTTTATAAATTTTACATTTCTTGGTATTTTAAATCTTTCCCTTTTTTCTAAATTTGGATATTTCCTCATCTATGAACTCAGGCTCAAATCGAAAGTCCAAAAAATTGATGAAAAAACAACAGTTTGACATTTTGATGCGGGGAATAATAGGGGGAAAAGGGAACAGTTTTTTTGTAGGTTTTCTGTAATTTTAAATTTTGAATTTTTATTCCCCCTTAAATAATTAAAACTCAGAAAAGGCATGAGTTTTTTCCTTCAAACCAACGAAAAGTTTAAGAGGGCAAGCTATTTAATTTTCAAGAAAATGGTGTATATCACATTCTTGGGTCATAAACACAAAATACATCAACATTCTGAAACCCTTTTTGCTTATTTTTTCAGAGTGTTGTTTTTCTATAGTATAAATATATATATTATATAATATATAATTATATATATTATATATATTATAATATATATATATTTATATATATTTTTATATTATATTCAGGAATGAAGAGGGATAAAAAATGAAACTAAAAGGACATAAAAATGTGGATTTTATACTTCATCAGAGTACAAATTTTTAGTAAATTTAAGAGCTAACCCTGCGGTCATTCAGCTGGAGTATATTTGGTGATCGCTGAATGATGAATGAACCGTAGGAGGGAAAACTCAAGGGTACAAAGGGTAAGAGGAACACAGGGAAAGAAAATTTTGGGAAATTAAAAGATGGGAGGGACTTAGGGTTTGCTAGGTTAGGTAAAAGTTTGTCAGGGCCAAAACAAGTGTTTCCTGACGCGGGGCTTAGTCATATGATGAATTTAAGTTGGGGAGTTTTTGGTCTCGGGCCGAGCCTTTCCCCACTGGCTTCCCCCTCCCCCCCCTTTAAAAAAATATGGTTATCCCCAAAAACTGGTAGTTGTTGGATGTTTTGTGTAAACCAATTGAAAACCCATGCATGATCGTTGCCCCCACACCCCCATGACCCCCAGCAATGATTTTCCACCTCAGTGATTGTCACCAAATATTTTACAACTAACAGAATAATTGTCACCAGAGAATGATCCCCAAACAGAATAATTTGCCTAGAGAAGATAAAAACCCAGCCAGACACACCTCTCGCCCCCCTCTACAAATGCTTCACCCCAAAAACCACGAACAAGTTAATATCTGTAAAAATATGTGACAAAAATCAATTCACCAGAAAACATCTAAAAACAAAAAGGGGGATTCACATTTTATTTTCCTAGCCATCTAGGGAAAAAAATTGCACAGAAACGACGAAAAAAATGTTTTTAAGTTGAGGGAAGAATGTTGCCTCTGTACTTTTTCCCTTTTCTCCCCTTTTCCTATTTCTCAACTAACCATTTCACATTTAATGTCCATAAGATTCTTAAAAAGGCCCCAGTGTGGTGGTTGTTGAGATTGGGAGTGTGTGGTGTTGTTGGATGGTTGTGTGGGGTTGTTGAGATGATGGTATGTATGGTGGTTTTTTGAGAGTGGTGAGTGAGTGGTGGTTGTTGAGTGGTGGGTTTAGTGTAGTGGGGTTGTTTAAGGTGGTGAGTGTAGTGGGGTTTGAGAGGTTGGTGAGTGTAGGGGGGTTGTTGAGATGGTGGGAGGTAGTGGGGGTTGTTGAGAGGTGGGGAGTGTAGTGGTGGTTTTTGAGATGGGGGTGAGTGAGTGGTGGGGTTGAGATGGTGGTGAGGTAGTGGTGGTTGTTGAGATGGTGGTGAGTGAGGGTGGTTTTTGAATGATGGGAGTGTTTTTGGTGGTTGAGATGATGGTGATCAGGGTGGTTGTTGAGATGGTGATGTAGGGGGGTTGAGAGGGATGTGTGGTTGGGTTTTTGGGGATAGGTGAGGTATGGGGGTTGTTGAGATGAGGGGAGTAGTGGTGGGTTGAGATATGGGTGAGTGAGTGGTGGTGTTAGATATGGTGGTTAGTGGTGGGGTTTTTAAAGAGGTGAGGAGTAGTGTTTTTTTTTAGTGGTGTGTGTGAAGTGGTAGTTTTTGGAATGGTGTGTGTGAGGGTGGTTTTGGATGAAATTTATGAGTGGGGTTGAAGTAGGGTGTAGTGGGTTTTTTGAAGATGAGGGGGTGAAAATGGGGGTTTTTGCGAAGGGGGAAGGGTGGGGTTTTACAATGGGGTGGAAGGGGGGGTTGCAATTGTTGTAGTGGGGGTTGACAGAGATGGTTGTTTAGTGGTGGTTTTAGCAGAGTGGTGTGTGTAGTGGTGGGTTTTTACGAGGGGGTGAGTTGTTGTTGAAGATGATGGTGTGGAGTGGGGTTGGAGAAAGGGGGGTGGAAGGGGGAGAGAGGTGGTTTGGAGGGGGGTTTGAGGAGGGGGAGGGGTTTTTGGAGAGATGGGTAGGAGGGTGGGGTTGGAGAGATGGTGAGTGGGGGTTTTTGGAGATGGTGCTTGGGTGGGGGTGCTTGTGGGCTTGTGGTGGTGGAGCTTGGGGGTGGAGCTTGTGGGGTGGTGTTTGTGGTGGTGGTTGGGGTGGGGGTGCTTGTGGTGGGGTTCTTGGGTGTGGAGCTTGTGGGGGTGGACTTGTGGTGTAGTCAAGACTTAAACCCGTAATTGTTTTCAACTTAATTGTACATAAAACACTTAGTGGGTGGGGGTCGGAGTTGCTCCGGGCCCCCCTATTAATTACATTGTATCTTTCAATACTTTCCTTTTTCTGGACGTCGTATATATCCTTACAATCGGTTTTTAAGTTTTATATGGTAATTCTTCATCTATATTCTAGATCTTTTTGCTTCCGGCCATCTAGAGGATAAAATTTTTTTGAAAATCCTGTTGCTTATTAGGTCTAACTTCAGAAAAAACCAAAAAAAAGCAGAAATAATGGCGCCCTTTCGGTCCCCCCCGGGCAGACCACTGAAAAGCGGACTAGTCAAAGGCGGACCGAAACGTCGTTAAAAGCTTTTTTCCCCTATGGGCTTTGTGTACTTTACCCTCCCCTTACGCGCTCCTCTTAACGCTAAACGCGGGGTGAGTTGATTTGTGTCTTCGTGAGTCAATATTCGCTGCTCCAAATTTTCCTAAACACTAATTCAAAAGCCCCTTTGGGCAATATCTTTTACAAATTTTTACCTGCCCCGGTTGCTTGCAGGCGATGGTTTGTGTGTGTGTGGTGTGTGTGTGGTGTGTGTTGTGTGGTGTGTGTGGTGTGTTTCCACGAGGCGCCCCGTGGCACTTCCACCCTTTAAAAAGAGGGGATTCTAATGACCCAGAAGAGAGGGGCCACTTGAAGGATTACCACTTTTCATTACCAGAAGTTTTGGTCTGTGAGACTCCCCCCGGGGGTTTGGGGCATTTGTTGCCTACGTCGTCACTCTCATTTTTGGTGCGGTGAGGTGTTCACTGTTTGTTTTTTGTTTTTGTTTTGGGTGCTGCTGCTGCGGGTGTTTTGTGGTAAGATGGGACTGATTGTTGATATTGCTCTGGGGGTTTTTGAAGGTTGTTTGTGTTTTTAATGGAGTGACTGAATTTATTTATATATATATATAATAATTTTTATATATATATAATAATATAATTATAGAGGAGCTGGTTCGCCCCGCAACCCCAATTGGTGAGTGTATATTTATATAATATATAATTTATATTAATATATTATATAAATATAAATTTTAATATTTATATATTATATATAAATATTTGGTGTGTGTGGGGTGTGTGGTGGGGGTGTTTGGGCCGTACCGAAAGGTAAAAATTTTTCAATTTTGGGTTAAATTGCAAACTTTTTCTTTCCGAATAAGGCCAAAGAGAGAAGGAGGAAAAGAGAAAGAGAAGGAGAGAGAGAGAGAGAGAGAGGGGGACAGAGGAGAGACAGAGACAGAACGGACAGAGAAGAAGCAGCAGAGAGAGAAGAGAGACAGAGAGGAGACAGGAGAGAAGAGAGAGAGGGAAAGGGAGGGGAAAAAGAAAGAGAAACGTACTTCAGGGAAAAATCATCTACAATTGCGCCATCAAATACTTTGTAAACTTTTCTTGATCAACATATTATGTATTTTTAAATTATAATCATTAAAAAATAGAGTCACTATATGTACTAAAGTGCAACAAAATCCCTGATACAAAACACTACCACAACGACAAAAAAGACACTACCCCCAACCACACAAAAAGACAAAACCAAAAACCACAAAAAAAGACACTCCCACAACCACACAACAAAACACTACCAAAACCAAAAAATAAAGACACTCCCAAAACCACACAACAAGACACTACCACAACCACAAAATAAAGACACTACCAAAACCAAACAACAAAAACCTACCAAACCCCACACAACAAAGACACTACCACAATCACACAACAAAGACACTCCCACAACACAAAATAAAACACTCCCCAAAACCCACACAACAAAGACACACCACAACCACACAACAAAGACACTACCACAATCACACAAAAAAGACATACCACAACACACAACAAAGACCCCCACAACCACAAAAAAAAGAAAACTACCAAAACCACACAAAAAGACACTACCACAATCCACAACAAAGACACTACCAAAACCCACAAAATAAAGACACTACCACAACCACCAACAAAGCACTCCCAAAACCCACCCCAAAAAAAAGACACTACCACAATCACACAACAAAGACACTCCCAAAAACCACAAAATAAAGCACTACCAAAACCCCACACAAACAAAGACACTACCACAATCACCAACAAAGACATACCAAAAACACACAAAAAGACACTCCACAACCACAAACAAAGACATCCCACAATAACAACAAAGACACTACCACAACCACAAATAAAGACCTACCACACAACAAAGACACTACCAAAACCCAACAACAAAGACACTACCACAATCACACAACAAAGACACTACCACAACCCCCAAAATAAAGACACTACCACAACCAAACAACAAAGACATCCCAAAAACCAAAAAATTAAAGAAAACAAACCAAAACAAAAAACCACAATACCAAAAAACCACACAACAAAAAACAATACCAAAAACCACAAAAAAAAAACACTACCACAACCACACAACAAAGACACAACCAAAACCACACAAAGACACAACCAAAAACCAAACAAAACAAGGATAAAACAAAAACCACCACCTCAAAACCCACAGCTCATCTCGAAACCCCATTAACCTGTCTGAGGGAGACCTCAATCCTCCTCCCCCTTCCGAAATTTTTTGGGGTTTTTCCCTTCACAAAGCGTTCACTGCCCCTGGAAATTTTTTCCACACAATTTTCCCACGATTATAAAAAACACATCCTAATTCACCATGCCCCTTAACGCACCAGGATCACGCGCGCACAAACCTGACCCCTTCTGAAAACTTTTTTTTTGGGTCCCGCCACAGGGTTAGAAGTAAAAAAATTTATAGCTAACCCTGTATGAAATTTCCCCGACTAAAAGGGCCCGCGGGATGAGGGGAAAGAAAATTTTTAAATTAAAAAATTTTTCCCTTATGTTTTAGAAGAATAAATTATGAAAACACAGCTGACCCCAAATTTTTGGGACGGGTCTCTAATTGCACCCCCATACCCTCCCCCTTGCAATCATATTATAAATGTATGCGATATCCTCTTATAAATTACACACATGTCAAAAAATAGAAAATCTCACGGGCTAAAAGCTGTGCCAGAAAAAAAATGACTTGGGCCCAAAGTCTAATGTTTAAAAAAGAAAATTTTTAAAGTAAAAACCCTTTAAAAAAATTAAATAAACCTAATTTTGAAAAAAGGAAAGTAAAATTAAACGGACTAGGCAAAGCTAAATAAAAAAGAAAAAGTTTAACCCCTCAGCCAAAAACCCAAACCACCCCGTTAATTTTGGTGTCCTGGGGGACATTTTCCTGAAAAAAACCAAAAAAAAGTTGAACTGTCAGCTGATGACAGATCGTTTTTAAACTACGTCCCAAGAAGATTTAGAGTACCACTTTTTTAAAAGGGAAAACTCCATAAGTTAAAGTGACGCTGACCAGGTAAAAACCCTTTTGAGAAATTTAATCACCTCGGCAGTTAAGATTAGCTTATTTTGAAGGATCGGCCATGATCCTTCACTGTTTTGTACCATCCTTTCATAAATCATCAAAAAATCATTCACGTTTTAAAATGTATAGAGTAAAATGTAATAAAAATTTTTTTCCATTCAGGCCCCGAACAGGGAAAACCAAAGCTATAATTTACGGATTGGGTGAGAAGAAAAAAAAAAAGATTAAAAATGGATAAAAAAAAAAAAAATTAAAGGGCATTAGCCCAATACTTAACAAAAAAAAGGGAAGTTTATTTGGCCCCTTTCCAAACCAAGAATAACCCACCACCAAAAATATTAATGTTTTACCTGGACGAAGAGCGGGAGTACTTTACTTGAGGAGCCCACATTTCCCTTTCCCCGAAAAAAAGAAAACGTGTGAACAGGAAACCCCACTAAAAATAAAGAGGAAAGAGGGCGAATGACAAAAGAAAATTAAAAAAATTTCCCCCTCACTAAATGGCGCCACATACAACCCACCCCCTCTCAGAGAACTGAAGACCACAATCAAAATTTACAAGCCAAACCAACTAAACCTTTTTTTTTTGCACTTTCCAGTTATATCTGAAACTGAAATTTTTGATCTTTCGAAAACAGAGATGAATTACTCTCATTGACACAGAACCACCTGGAAAAGTAGTTTTAAGTAAATCATTCAAATTTTAAAGCCCCCAAACCGGGTTTCGGGGGTGGTAGTGCCCCAAACCCATCTTTTTGGGTGGAAGGGGTTCCATACCCATCCTGTGGAACCCGTTCCAACCCATCCTGTGGGGTTATTTCGTTCCAACCCATCCTGGGGGTGGTAGCGCCCCATACCCATCCCTATGAGTAGGGGATATTTTGGAAAAGAGCCCTTTCGTCTATAAGAACAAAGAGTGGAGTTGACAATAAAAAACATCATGATTTTAAATGTTACACCCCAAGACACAGTCCTGGCGCCACTCTCCCTTAAAACCCCTCAAAACACAATACAAAAAAAACCACAGCTCTGGATCATCCTTTTGTGGTA
Organism: Cherax quadricarinatus; assembly: GCF_026875155.1. Lineage (NCBI taxonomy): Eukaryota > Metazoa > Arthropoda > Malacostraca > Decapoda > Parastacidae > Cherax > Cherax quadricarinatus. Next base: position 13,354,512 of record NC_069472.1, read on the forward strand.
AACCCCCAAAAATTTTTCCCCAAACATCCCCTCTTTAAAAGGGCCACCGAAACACTAAAAAGGGGTATAAAGATAGTTTTCCAAAAATTTGTACAAAATAACATGATCGTGGGTTTAAAAAAAAATTTGTTTAAAAATCCCAACGAGGGTCTCGTTTTATAAATAAAAAAAAAAAAAAAAAAAGGGGGGAAGGAAATGTCAGATGAACTTTCAAAACCAAAAAACCCCAAATGCTGCAAAGGGCAAAAAAAAAAAAAGGGGACGAATTAAGGGGGCAAAAAACCCGGGGAAAAAATTTACAGGGTAACACACTTCAAATCACCTGTGCTCTCTTTCCTGGATGCGCTCAGTGTTTTTGACGGGGGCCATTCCGAGAGGGAGATTAGCACCTCATCTAAGTATTTTAAACTACTGGGAACGTCTAAAAAACACGAAAGGAAAGTAGGTAGTTTTGTGTGGTGTAGGTTTTGGGGTTTTTTGTGAAAGGGTGTGTGTGTGGTGTGTAGGTTTTGTGTGGTAGGTGTTTTTGTGTGTAGGTGTGTGTGGGGTAGGTGTGGGTGTGGGTTGGGGTTGGTGTTTTGGTTTTGTTTTTGTGTGGGGTGTTGTGTGTGTGTGTGTTGTGTGGTGTTTTTGGGGTTTTGGGGTGTGTGGGTGTGTGTGTGCGCCCCCCGCGTGCGCGCCCCCCCCCTTCCCATCATCCCCCTACACCTGCCGTTTTTTATCATGCCCTTCCCATGGGGGTTTTACCCCAGCCCCATTTTCAAACCTTTCTTCCGTTTCACACACACAGACGCAAACACCCCACACACCTCACCCCACACACACAACACACACACACCACACCACACACACACACACCAAAAGCCAGAGTCATCATCAGCAAAAAGAGCTAAAAAACACCACCTTTGGGCCAATCCCCACCCTTACTCTCAACTTTTTCCATAATCTGCCACAAGGCCCTTAATACCCATAAAGCAAAACCGTTAACTACAACGAACTCGATATTACAAAACGACAGAATGTGCCAACTCTGTTTTTTTTTTTTTTTCGAACGAAAGTTTACTCCCCCAATAGTTCTATTAAAAAAAACGGTTCACCTCCATCGGGCTGTACTTACCAATGACGCATGTTGATTCTATTGAGAAAATAGACAAGTAAAATTACAATCCCATAATTTTCCAGCCCCGGGGTTTTTATTGTTTAGCCCCAACTCCAGTCCTTTTCCCTAATCAAAAATTTAAAACCCTCAAGTCTTTTTTCTAAAGAGCAATAGTAACTTTCAGCCAGGTTTTTAAAAAGATAAATAAAAACCTAAGTTAGGGGTTTATATAACAAAATTATCGTTTTTTCGGGCTCTATTGAGAAAATATATAACAATGAGTTTGCGTCTTTTGGGTCAACAGAAAGATCAAGGGTTTGGGGTTAAAATTTTAAATTAAATTAAAAAAATTTTCCCAGCCCTTGGAAACACCAACCCCTCCCCTCACAACCCCAGGTGGGTTTTGGCGGGAACAACACAGGTAGTGGGCTGACAACCCCAGGTATGGGGTTTTGGGCCCTACACGGGTTATTTTGACGACTACACGGGTAGTGGGGCTGACTACCCCGGTATTTGGGGGCTGACAAAAACAGGTAGGTGGGGGCTGATAAAACGGGTTATTTGGGGCTGACTACACAGGTATTTTGGCTGCCCCTACACAGGGTATGTGGCTGACTACACAGGGGGGTGGGGCCCTGACAAAAACAGGTAGTGGGGCTGACTACACAGGTAGTTTTGGCTGACTACACGGTTTAGGTGGCGACTACACGGGAAATTTTGGTGCCCCTACACAGGTAGTGTGGCTGACTACCAGGTAGTTTGGCTGAAAAAAACAGTAGTGTGGTTTAAACAACACAGGTAGTGTGGCTGACAACACAGGTAGTGGGGGCTGATTTACACAGGAAGGGTGGCTGACTAAAACAGGTAGTGGGGGCGACACAAAAGGAAATTGGGGCTGACTACACAGGTAGTTTTGGCCCTGACTACAGGGGGTAGTGGGGCAAAACAACCCGGGTATTTGTGGCTGACTAACAGGTAGTGTGGCCTGACTACACAGGTAGTTTTGGCTATTTACACAGGTAGTGGGGGCCTGACTCCCACAGGTAGTGGGGCCCTGACTACACGGGTTTTGTGGCGACTAAAAACAGGAAGTTTTGGCAACTACCAGGTAGTGGGGTTTGACTACACGGGTTTAGTGTGGTTGCCTACACAGGTAGTGTGGGGACCAACAGGAGTGTGGGTTGACAACACGGGTAGCTGGGTTGACTACACGGGTTTAGTTTTGGCTGACTACACAGGTATTGTGGGCTGATTTTACACGGGTATTTGTGGCGGACTACAAAAGGTAGTGTGGCGCTCCCACAGGGTGGGGAGGGGGCGGACAATACACGGTTTGTGGCTGACAAAACACAGGTATTTGGGGCTGAAAAAACACGGGTTTGTGTGGCTGACTAAACAGGTATTTGGCGCCCAAACAGGTAGTATGGTTTTTGACTACACGGTATTTTAATGGGCCCTGACTAAAACGGGGAAATAAATGTGGCTGATTACCAGGTAGTTAAGGGGGGCTGACTACCCCGGGTAGAAAAATGTGGCGACTCACAGGTAGGGGGCCCGGACTACACAGGAAAAGAGTGGCTGACTCCCCAAAGGTGTGGGGCGACTCCCACGGTGGGTCGGGCCCGGACTAAAACGGGGGTTTTAGTGGTGGCGAAAAACAACGGTAGGGCTAAACTACAAAAATTTGGGGATGTGGCTGACAAACACAATGTGTGGCTGACTAAAACAGGTGGGTGTTTTTTGATTAAAAACAGGTAGTGTGGCGGGGCCTAAAACGGGTTTTTTTTTAAATTTTGACTGCCCCGGGTAGTGGGGCCCCCCTACACATTATTGGGGCCCACTACACGGGGGTAGTTTTGGCTGACTACACGGGTTAGGGGTGGGTTTTCACAAACCGGGTATTTGGCGACTACACAGGAATGGGGCCACGCACATAAAAAGTGTGGCTAAACTACAGGGGTAGGTGGCTCACTGCCCCAAGATAGTGGGCGACTAAAACATTAGGGGGGGCTCAACACGGTAGTGGGGCCCTTTTACACAGGAATTTGGGGCTCACAACACGGGTTGGGGGGGCTTAAACTGCACAAATAGTGGGGCTCACTAAAACAGGTAAGGGGCTAAATACACGGGTAGTGGGGGCCACCTAAAAAAGGGTAGGGGGGCTCACAACACAGGTATTGGGGCTACCCACAGGTAGGGGGGCCCCATTTCCCCAGGAGGGGGCTAAACAAACACGGGGAAAGGGGGGTTCACTACACGGTATTGGAAGACTTTTTTTCCTTAAGATGATCAAAAAACCATCAAAAAACTTTTAGGGAAAAAAAAGGGTTTAAGGGAAGTGATGGGAGGTAAAGGGAAGTGAGGGGATTTTTAAGGGAAGTGATGGGATTAAAAGGGAAAGTGTGGAGATGAAGGGAAGTGATTTAGGGCGGGGGGTTATTTGGGGGGGAGGGGGAAGGGAAATGATGGGGTTGGGGGGAAGTAAAGGAGGTGGGGGGGAGTGAAGGGAGGGAAAAAAATTTGAGGGTAGGTAAAAGGGAAAGGGATGCAAAATGAAGGGGAAAGAGGGGAGGTGAAGGGGATTGAGGGGAGGCTAAGTGATAAAAGGTAGGGAAATAAAAAGGAGAAATGTATTTCAAAGAAGGAAGGTGAGGAAAGGGAGAAGGGAAAAGGGGGGGAAAAATTGGGGGGAAAACCAGACGGAGGATTAGGGAAGTTTTGGGAAAAAGAAAGAAAAAGATAAACGAGAAAAATGAAAAGATAAAAGGGTAGAGGTGAGGGGAAAAGTGAGGAAATAACAGGGAGACAAAAAAAAAAGCATAAGAGGAAAAAAAGAAGAGATACAGGGGGGAAAGAGGGCGAGGCAGAGTTGAAAGACCCAAAAAGCAGCAGTGGGAAGAGGGGGGGAAAAGGGAGGGGGGGGAGGGGAACTGGGGGGACCCGGGAAGAAGGTTGCATTTTAGAGGGTGAGGGCATGATAAAGGGGGGTTGAAGGGGGTGGGTTAAAGGTTTAGGAAAGGGGGCAAAGGGGGGGGCGGGGGGCATAAATAGGGAGCAGGGTTGGTAAACAAAGGGGAAAAGGTTAAAAATGGTTTTAAGGGGGAAAAAAGGGGGGGTGCTAAAGGGAGGGTTTAAAGGGGAAAAGAAGGTGGGAGTAGGAAAAGGGAAATTTGGGTGAAAGATAAAAATTTGGGAAAAAAGGGGGCATTGAAATTGGGGAAAAAAAATCCGGGGAGGGGAAAATTCCAAAAAAGATTTGAAAAATTAAGGGGAAAAAAAAAAGGGGGAGAATATAATATAAATAAAATAAAAAAAATTAAAAAAAAAAAGGGGGAATTAAATTCCCCCTTTTGGGGAAACAAAACGTAAAAAAACCGGGCTTTTTCTAAAAAAAATTTTGGGGTAATAAAATTATGTTTTTTTTTTTTTCTTTTTTTTAAATTTTATTTTTTTTTAAAATTAAAAAAAAATTTTTTTTTTTTAAATATAAAAAAAAAAAATTTTTTTTTAAAAAAAAAATTTTTAATTTTTTTTTTAAAATTTTTTAATTTTTATTTTTTAAAATTTTTTTAAAATTATTTTTTTCACGGGGTTTTGTTTTTATTTTCCCGAAATCACATGATCACTGTGATCTTTTTGCATATATAAAAAATATATAAATAAAAAATATAAATTTTATAAAAATATAAATAAATAAAATATAATATATAAATAACCCCGGCAAAATAACCACAATGAAATTATAGAAAAACAGGGGATCCCCCTGGGAAACACGAAGGGGCGAAAAAAGACATTTTGTGTGGGGATGGCCCTTGGGAACTTTCAGAAAGCATGCGTGAACAAATTGGGAGTCAAATTTTTTTTATGACTTGACGTGCTGTGGGAATGGGAGCAAAGAAAGGGGGTTTAAAGAAGGGATTCAGGGGGGTCCCGGTTTTGCCGGACTTAGTCCCTTGGAGGTTGGGGGAAAACATTTCCGCACTCTGATAGAAGGGTGGAGAGCGTTGCAGCTTTTGAACTGTAGTTTGGCATGCCTCTGGTTTAAAACCTGGGGGAGTAGTGATGACAATTTCCCTTTTTTTTTTGGGTCATCTTGCCTTGATGGATATATATATATATAAAATAAAAATATAATATAAAATTTATAATAATAAAAATAAAAATATATAATAAAAAAATTTTATATAAAAAAAATATATAAAAAAATTTTTTATATATATAAAAATAATAAAAAAGTGGTTTGGGAAACAAACAACCAAACCCCGGGAAGTAAATAAAACCCCCTGCCAAAATGAAATGTGGGAAAAAGAAAACCCTTTTAAATGTTTTTTCATGATTGGGAGGAAATTTCTGGTTTTTTTTTTCTGTCTCATAAACACGCTAGATAAAAAGGGGTATCTTTCTAACCCCCCCCACCTACACTTTGGGGCACACTTCACAACATGCAAAAAGCATTTTATAAAATATAAAATATAATAAATATAAAATATATTAAAATATATAATATATAAATATATATATAAATATATACAAAACATCTAGGTTTTTCTCCTTTTTCCCAAATACTCTTGTTCTTTTTTTAAATTTTTCTATTGTCCCCTGGGGAAAATGGAAAAAAAATCCCCCCTCCGTAAAAACCATGCCCTGTCGTATGAGGCCTAAAATGCCGGGAGGGAAAGGGCAAATAACCCTTTCCCCCCTGAAGACCTTTTTCTAAAAAAAAAGAAAAACTTTAAAAAAACTGGGGGGTCTTGAATGTCGGGGATGTAAATGGGATGACAAGAAACAGAAAGATTGTTATTTTTTATGAAAGAAAAGAAGTTGGGGTGTCCATAGCCCTAACAAAAAAAAGCTGAAGGGGGGAGGGGGGTTTCGGTGGGGGAAATAAATGGGGTTTAAAACTGGAGTATTTTAGGAGAGTTAGATCCAAGGGGAAGGGGAGGGGAGTAATTGGTTGGGGGGACAATTTTTGGGAAAGGGGAAAAAAAGAAAAAAATGGGAATGGTGTAAATCAAAATTAAAGGGGGTTAAAATAAAGGGTTGGCGAAAAAAAAATTTTGGGTCAATAATTAAGGTGTAGCAAAACCCCGGGGAAGAGAGGAATGTAAGGAAGAGGAGAGAAATTTTTTGGGAAATTTTAAGTGAATTTTTTTGGGGCCTTTTAACCAAGTGAGAGAGGAAAAAGGGGTTTTAAAAAGGGGAAACGAAGCAAATATAAAACAGAGAGGGTTGGTAAATTTTTGGGGGGGGCCAGGTGAAATGATAATGGGAGCCCTTTTAAATTTAAAAATTTTTATAGAAAGGGGTTTTTGTTATAGGTAATACATATTTTAAAAAAAGAGGATAAAAAAAGAAAACAAATATGAAGGTTTGGGGAAATGACAGTAGTTTTGTTGGATTATGTTTTTTGGGAGAATAAAAAAAACTTGAGTAACCTTCAGGATGTACATGTTTTTAAAGGGGCCCCCAGGATGTCAGATCAATTTCTAGTTGTAGCTACCCCGAGAATAAAAGGAGATGGATACAAGGAGAATAGAAAACATCAGGGGAAAAGAGAGGGGAAGGTTTTTTAAACCCAAAAAAAAGGAGGCTGTTAGGGGAAATATAAACAGCTATTGTAGGATAGAAGGGGAAAAGAAGCATACAATGGGGCGAAGAAAGGGAAGGGGAAGTTTAAAAAAAAGTAGGGTTAAAAAGTTCAAGGGAGAATTTGGGGGTTAAAGGAAATTTGGGGGTTTTTGGGGGAAAAGGAGCGAAAGTTTTTTTTACAAAGAGAAGTGATGCAAGGGGAAGAGTAAATGGAGAAAAAGAGAAGGGGGGTTTAAAAGAGTGGTGAAGAAATGTAAAGAGAGAGCAAATGAGAGATTGGGGGAGATGTTATTTTAACAAATTTTTTTGAAAATAAAAAAAGTTTTTGGGGTGAGATTAAAAAAGGGTTTAAAGGGAAGGGCCAAAGAACAAAAAGGATTTGTCACTAAAAATAGAGAGGAAGTTATTAAAAGGGGAGTTTTGAGGTATTGGAAATGGAGGGGAAAAATTTTGAGGAATTTTTTAAAAAGTTGGGGAAGATAGGGAAAGCTTTTGATTTCGTGTATAGGGCAAGGAGGGAAAAACCCCTTGTAGGAGGGGGAAACCAGTTTTTTGAGTGCGGGGGGAAATTTGGAAACAGTAGGTAAAAGAAAGGGGGTAAGGGGAGCCGGGAATTTATGGGATAAAGATAGAAATGTTAAAAACAGGTGGGGATTAAAATTTTTTTAGTGGTTGGGGCAAAATTTTTTAATAAATTTTTGGAAAGGGTAAGGTACCTGGGGGTTTGGGAAGAGAAAGCATAGTTTTCCCTTTTTAAAAAGGGGAAAGGGGGCAAAAAAGAGTGAAAAATTAAGGGGGATAAGTTCTTTGAGTATACCTGGGAAAAATGTAAAGGTAGAGTTATTATTGAAAGAATTAAGAGTAAAAAAACGGAGAATAGGAAAAGCAAAAAGAACCCAAAGGGGGCTTTAGGAAAGGAGGGGGTGTGTGGACCCCGGGGTTTTTTTAAAATTTAAACAAAAAAGTGAACGGTATTTAATAAGGCTGAAGAGGGCTTTTGTGGCATTTATTTGGGTTTACTCAAGTTTGAGTTTTGGGAGGAAAGAGGGGGAAAAATTAAATTTTCCCAAAGGGAAAAATAGGGCCCTTTGACAAGAATGGGGTGAAAGTCACCGGGTTGTTTAATTAAAATTTATAGATTTGGGTTTTTAAGAAAGTAAATGCAGGGTCCCTTTGGGAAGAGGCGTGGAGGTTTAAAAAAAAAAAACAAAAATAAAAAATGGGGAGTTGACACAGTTGCTTTTTGCTGATGACAAAATGTGCTCTTTTGGGGGATTTTTTGAAGAGAATTGCAGAGATTGGGGAAAATTTGGTAGGGGTGGGAAAAGAAAAAATTTAAAATGAATACAAGAAAAAGTAAGGTTATGAGGGTAACAAAAGATTAGGTGATGAAAGATTGGATATCAATTGAGGGAGGAGTATGGGGGAGGTAAAGTATTCAGATATTTGGGAGTGGAAAGTGCAGCGGGTCGGTTCCCATGAAAGATGAGGGAATCATAAATTGATGAGGGGGAAAAGGGGGATGGTGCACCCAGGAGTCCCGTGGAGACAAAGAACCCTTTGGGCCTGGAGGCAAAAAGGGGGAAAGTAAGAGAGTATAGTTTTACCAACCTCTTATGGGGGTGAAACATGGGTGATGAAAAGTTTCAGGAGAGAAGGCTGCAGGCAGTTGGGGAGGGCAAGTCCCCCGGGGGCAATTTTTGGGTGAAAAAAAATGCAAGAATTTTAGTTTGGAAGTTTGGAGGGGTGGGGATTTCCCAAAAATGGGTTTCCAAGGGCTGAGGGAAAGGGGGGTTGAGGTGGTTTGGACCTTAAAAAGAATGAGGGAAACAAGTGAAATTTTAAGAGTGTATCAGCCCCCCCGTAGGGGGAAGGAAGGGGGGGTATGGGCGGCCCCAGGGAAAGGGGGGAGGGGGGGGGTAAAGGAGGTTTTTTTGGCGGGGGGCTTGGGGCTTTCCAGCAGGGATGCGGGAGCGTGTTTTTGGGGTAGGGGGGAAAATTTGGAAAAAACAAAAGGTGGGTTTTTTAAAAATTGGGCGGTGTGTTGGAGTGTAGCAAAGTAAAAATTTATGAAGGGGTTTTTAAAAAACCGGCAGGGGCCCGGGAAATTGAAAAACCTGGAAAATGGGGGAAATACAAGGGGGCCTGCACCTGAAGGGGGGGTGTTAATGTTGCAAATTTAAAAAACCCCGTAGTGTAAAGCACCCTTTCCCGGCAAAAAAGGAGTGAATGATGGTTTAAAGTTTTTTCTTTTTTTGGGCCCCCCCCCTGCCTTGGTGGGGAAACGGGCCCGTGTGATAATAAATATAAATATATAAAAATATATATTTTAAAAATAAAATATATATAAAATATATATATATATATTAAATATTTTATGTATGTGTGGTTTTGGGGTGTGTGTGGTGTGTGTGTGGGTTTTGTGTGTTGTGTGTGTGTTTTGTGTGTTTTGTGTGGTTTTTTTTTTTTTTCCCTTTTTCCTTTTTTTTTTTCCCCCCCCTTTTTTCAACTAACCCTTTTTTTAATTTTTTTTTCCTTTTTCCCCTTTTTTTTTTTCTTTTAAAATTTTAAATTTTTTTTTTTCCCTTCCCTTTTTTTTTTTTTTCTTTTGTTGTTTTTCCTTCCCCAAAGCTTTTTCCCCCAAAAAAACCCAAAAAAAACCCCCTTAATTCTTTTTCTCCCTTTCTCCTTCCCTTTCCCCTTCCCCTTCCCCTTGGTTTTTGCTTTCCCTTTTTTTTTTTTCCCTTTTCCCGATCCCCCCCCTTAGTTTTTTTCGGCCCCATTATTCCTTTCTTTTCCTTGGGTTTTAAAATCCTTTTGCTCCCTTTTTCCCTTCCCGTTCCTTTTTTGTTCCCCTGTCCCCTTTTTTTTAGTTTTTTCCCCCGTCTGGGGCCCCCCTCTTATTCCCTGGTCTCCCTCCCGAAAAAGGTTTTTTCCTTCCCCTTTTTCCCCAAAATTTCCTTCCCCCAGTGCCCCTTTCCCGTCTTCCCCTTATTTTCCCCCTTTTTCCCCCTTAAAGGGGTTTCCCCCCCTCCGTCCTTTGGGTTTTTTTTTTCCCCCCAAACCCCCCCCTCCAACTTCCTCCCCTCCAGACCCCTTAATTAAATCCCTTTTCTTTCCCCCCAAAGATTTTTATTCCTTAGTTTCCCTTCGTCTCCCCCTTCAATTGAAACCTGGCCATCCTACCCCCCCCATGCCAAACCCCGGGAAAAAATTGGTTTTTTTTTTCCCCCCCCTTTCCTTTGCATGGGGTAAGAATAAAAAAAGTGTTTTCAGGCCATGGGGGGGGGGGGGGGGGTCCACCGGGGGCTTTTCCGGGGGGGGCCCCCCCCACTTCCCCCCCTTTAAAAGGGCCAAAAAATTAACCCCCCTTTTTTTCCCCCCATTTTCCTTTCCCCCAAAAAAATGGGGGGCCCCCCCCCTTTGGGCCCCTTATTCGGATTTAAAAAATCCCGGGGAAAGGGACGGAAAAACACCAGGGCGCTTAATTGAAAAAATTGGGGGGGAAAAACCCGAAATTTGGCTTGGGAAAAACCCCATTTGGTTGGCCCTTTTTTATAAAAAAAGACCCGTTTTTTTTAAAGTAAAAAATGAGTCCCCCCCCCTGGGAGAAAAATCCGTAAAAAAAACCGTTTTTTAAAAAAAGCCCCACCCTTTCCCCCCCTTCTCCAAATTTCCAGTCACCCAAAATCGTTTTTCCAAACTAGCTCCCACCACCCAAAAACCTTTCCGTCCAAAGGGCCCTACCCTGAAAACCCAGGTTTTCCCCCAAATCCCAAACCCAATCCCCTGTTCCTTCCCGAGCCTTAAAAATACAACATGTAAAAACAAAGTTTTTTGGGGTTTCCCAAAATTTTCACCCCAAATGTTTTCCAAAGGGGAAAAATACCCCCCCCCCCCCCCCCCTTCCCCCCCCCCAAAAACCCTTTAAACAATTGAATAAAGGTTGATTTTTTAAAAAACCCCCCCTTTTTGGGGCAAGGGAATAAATTTAAAAAAAATTTTTTTTTTTTTCCCCAGCCAAAAAATTGGGTACCCCTTTGGGAAAAGGGCCCCCCATTTTAAGATAAAAAACAAAGGGAAAAGGGCCCAAAAAGCCGAGGGGCCCCGACAAAATTTATACCAAAAAAAGAAATTTTTGGTTGAAGAAACTTTTCCTTGGTGGGAAAATTGATAAGAAATATTCTTTAAAGGTACAAAACAAGGTTATAAAACCCGTTTCCGCAGAGCTAGCTTTTCCAAAAACCTCCTCCCCAAAATGGCCCCAAATTTCCAAAACATGGAACTTTAAATAAACCCAAAAAAGGGGGCCCAAAAAAAATTTTTTTTCTTCCCGGATCTAGGAAAACCACCAAACCCCTAAAAACAATCGTTTTTTATACTAACCAAACCCCTTGTATTTTAAAACTACTTTCCCCAGGAAATTCCCCTAATTTGTTTTTAAACTGGGGACAAAGCAAAACCCCAAAAAACCCCCGTTTTTTTCCAGGCAAAAACCACCAAATGTCCCCAATTGTTTTAAAGGGCCCAGGGTTCCCACATTTAAACCCAAAACAATTTGCTTAGGTAAATTTCCCCCCCCCAAAAAACCGCACACCCAAAAACCTTAAAAAAAAAGAATAGATTTTTAACCCCAAAAACCACATTTAAAAAAAAATTTTTTTTAGATGGGGGGGGGTTGGGGGGGGGGGGGGGGGTTAAATTAAACCGGATATTTTTATTTTTTTCCCAAAATTGTAAGGGGAAATGTTTTAAACCAAAAAAAGGGGTTAAAATAGGCAAAAACTTTTTGGATAAATAATTAATTATTATATTTTAGATTTAAATTTTTAAAACCAAAAAGGCTTTTAAAACAAAAAGAGAAGGAAAAACTCCTTGCAGGGGAACAATTCTTGAATTTTTAAAATTAACCAACAAAGGAAAATTAAAATAAAAAAAGGGGGGTAAGGGGAAAAAATTTATAAAAACATGCCCAAAAATTTTAAAATTGATTAAAAAGCAAAGCAAATTTAAAAAATAAAACACCCCCCCTTTCCCGTATTTTAAAAATACATTTAAATTTTGGTTATACCCAAAATTCGGGAAACCAGACAAATTTTTAATAACCTGCGTTACAAACCCCAAAATTAAAACCAAAAACAAAGGCATCGGAAAAACAAAACCCAAATTTCCCGATTCGGAAAAAAAAAACGGGCCAAATTTTCTAAAAAGGTCCAATCCCGGGAAAAAAAAATTTTGGGCCTTAGACCCCAATGGGAATTTTGGATTTTAATCACATTTTTTCCCCCCCCCTTCCCCTTCCCCCCAAAAACAACCTCCCGACCCTAAAAAAAATTAAAAAATTTCCCCCCCCCCCTCCCCCCCAAAAAAATAAAAAACCCCAAAAACAAATTTTTCCCCCTTTAAAAACCCCCCCCCCACGGGGGGGCCCCCCCCAAAAAGAAAAAAAAATAAAAACCCCCCCAAACCCTGTCTGTCTCCTCTTAGTTCCCTGTCTGTCTCCTCGTCTCCTGACGGTCTTCTCCGTCTCCCTGTAAGTCTCCCCAGTCTCCTGTCATCAGTAGCTTCCTCCCGTCTGCCCTTAGCTTCCCCTCTACCCCCTTAAAGTTCCCCTCTGTCTCCCCTCGCGATTTATGATCCCGCTGCAACCATTGTCTCGGCAACATTGCACAATTCAGACATCAGCGAGCCCACTTAGGGCTTCATTAACAGTCGATTTATGTCTGGCGACAGAAGCTATCGTTGATATCCATTAGTTTTCGTTCTGTCTGGCCCGATCAATCTGATGCCTGGCCGATAAGCTCTGACCGCGACCCATGCGCACTGGAAACACCCATGTGTCGCTTCAGATGATCCTTGCATGATACAGACACTCGGAGCAACAGAGTGTTATTGCAGCCATGTCGGCAAAGGCGAAAATCCACCGTGGAGGCTATGCTCAGGTGATCCCTCTCTCTTCGGCGTCGCTAAGGGCCATATGAACCCGCTTTTCCCCCGGGGATCCATACGTAAGGATGGATCACCTCTTTCGTTATAGGGAACCCGCCATTATTACGTATGTAAATTATCAAAGGGAACGAGGACAGGAGAGAGAGACACGAGGGTCGCTGATTGCAATATCGATGACAAAGACAGAAACTCTGGCTTGAAGACTCCATTGTGTGGCCTCTGATAACGAGAGATGCTCGTTCTCTCCAGAGCTACACCATCACATGCTACGTAACACACTCGTCCTGCAGAGCTACGCTACCAAACACACTCGTTCTCTCCAGAGCTACGCTACCACATGCTATCCAACACACTCGTTCTCTCCAGATGCTACCCAACACACTCGTTCTCTCCAGATCTACGCTACCACATGCTACCCAACACACTCGTTCTCTCCAGAGCTACGCTACCACATGCTATCCAACACACACGTTCTCTCCAGATGCTACCCAATACACTCGTTCTCTCCAGAGCTACGCTACAACATGCTACCCAACACACTCGTTCTCTCCAGAGCTACGCTACCACATGCTACCCAACACACTCGTTCTCTCCAGAGCTACGCTACCACATAGTACCCAACACATTCGTTCTCTCCAGAGCTATTCTCCCACACGCTACCAGACACACAAAAACCTTAAACAATGAATAGGTTGAGTACAAAACTCACAGTGTGTGCAAGATGAGAATGAACTGGTATATTTTTATTTTTTTCAGCAAAATTAGATACTTAGGGAATATGTTGCTACACCATTCTATGATAGTTACATAGTAGGAACAAAAAGCTGACTGTTTCCCCCGTCATATTCCATCACCTAGGGTAGATTTCAGTGTTGATGAAATCTTTCAGTCTGCGATGAGAGACTTCAGAAATGGAAATATTACTTTAAAGGTACAATAACTGAGAGAGTTATAAAAGCTCCGTTCCAGCAGAGCTGGAGTTACTATTACTATAGAATTACCTCCTCTCAGAATGGCCTATTCCTTACACAATAGGAACGTTAAGTAAACAAAGAGTGTGTCGGCCAGGGACGTGAGAGAAATTTGTATTGCATTATACAGTGTATCTAGGAATGCGTACATATACCGATAAATGAACAATGCAGATTTATTTATACAAACACCCTCTCGATATTTTAAAACTACATTATACACCTAGGAATTCATATTCGTTTTAGTCTGGCGACAACCAGACAGAACTTCAACAAACTGTACTTGTACTAGGCAACAACCACTAAATGAAGCCTGACCGAAGGTAAGTTTGGTAAGGCTAGGCTGCGTTACATTAATTTATCAGAGAGGCCAGATCGCTTAGGATAATTTGCTACAAAAATCCTGCACACCATGTTAATTCACATTGCTGCATACAAAACACGACAGTCAGCATACACACACACACACACACACTATAAATACACACATACATTATCAGATGAGTATAGAAATATATATAATTACACACACGCAGTACTATCACTTCGTTCCCACATGTAAGGAGTAATTGCTGATAGTACCACATGGATGTATATTAGCAAATTTTATGGGAGTAAATATTTATTATCTATACTTGAGCATGACAATTTAACCAACAAGCTAAACACATGTAGAAGGAACTCATGCAGGAGGAACACATGTCTTATTGTTAACATTAACACGAAGAGTGGAGTAAAATGAGAGGTAATGGTAATAATTTATATACATGTAATTTATATACATGTGATTATATGCATGTCATCCCTAAAATATAAAACACATTTCACCGCTATTTACACTGACAGTGAGCTGGGTAATTATAGCTTACGAAAATGCGGATAACCGAGACAAATTTCATAAGCTGCGTTACACCAAAATTAGACAAATAACTAGTGCATAGGAGAATACAAGGACGTTTGGGTCCGATTCGGATCATTAACTAGTCACATTTACTAGTTAATGGTCCAAGTTGGACCGAAACGTCGCCATTAGTTTCACTCTCCTATATGCGTGATATTTGTGTATTGTTCAAGTCACGATTTTCTGTCTTATTCTTAAACCAAAATTATCATAAGCGTCCTGACCTAATAAAGAATAATGAAAATATATGAAAAGGAAATCACAGTATCACGACCAAATGAAATGAGGAAGAAACAAGAAGACAGAATAAAAACACTGAATAAGCCCCCCCCCCTTTTTTTTAGGCAGAAGAGATGTGGGAACTGCAGTACATATGAAATAAAAAAGGGTGATGAAAAGGAAACCATGAAGGCTCTCTTGCCACCATTACTAAGGAGAACAAGAAGCCATGACTTTACACGATGTGAAAGGAATTTCAAGAATTTATTTTTTCTCAGTGGTAAATGGGTGAAATAAAAGCAGGGAAGATATAATGCCCCTAAAACAATTGGGAATTTCAAAATCTTCGACTGTAACAGTATTACATAAGACACCCAGAGCGTGAACTCTATTCCTGTAAATTGCAATTAGGAGACACTTTACGAAACATTAGAGCACTACAGTAACTGAGAAGTGTAGAGGTTCCAAGTGACACAGTGGAAGTTGAAACTAATGCTCAGGTTAAACAAGGATATGATGGATATAGATCAAATTATCCAACATGAAGCTCAGTTGAAACTTAACCCCTAAACTCAAGGAGATAATTCTCTCTCTCTCACTCACATATACACACACACACACTCTCTCTCTCTCTCTCTCCCTCTTTCTCTCTATCACACACACACACGCATGTTCGGAACATGTCTGGCCTTACTAGGATCAGGTTAATAAATTAACCAATAGCAGGCAGGAGAAACTAGAAATGTCTTATGCCATTTATTGAGATACATACCAAAGTTTCGGGGAGAGTCAAACCACCGATATGAACGTCAATAAACGTCCTAAGAAAGAATAAAAATTCACAGTACCATGGATGGAACCTTATGACGATGTTATGGTCCGTTCTGGACCATTGTCCAGGACATTGCTATGGTCCATAAGATAGTCATTAGATTCCTTTTCTAAGTGAAAGCGTCGAGTGAATTGTCCTGAGAAGATTTCGACTCTCTCCTGTCTTTTATAAATTAAATTAGGTTAAATCGACTTATATTTATGTATAGCTAATAGATAATAACGAGATGGAAAGCTGGCAGCTTACTGGCAGCGCGGGATATCTTAGTCCCTTATAGCGTTGATATCCCAACGCACGCAGTTTAAGTTGGAGAATGGTCTATACTAGGGCAGGATGCAGGTTCTCGGGTTCACTACGTCATGTTGCTGGAGGTTCATAAGTTCATATTACGGGTTCAGGTGTTACCGTATAAGTTAGACTCAAACATGAACATAAGAACGATGTTACAAGCTTAAACGTTTACACAAAATTAAGTTTCTCACAATATTCTAGATGCATTCACATGTACCCTCAAGAAAGTATTTAAAATAACCCTCAGACCCAGGGTGGAGTACGTGGCTCTCACTGGCGACTCTCAGTCTGTCAAGACAGCAATGAAGCGAGTGACAGTGTGAGAGAGAGGAGGAAAAACAAACGTAATGTTATGATAGTGAACAGATTGAGGCAAATGAGAATCGAATGCCTTTCTTCAGGACACATTTATTGAAAACGTTGCTGTTTTTTTATCTTTATATAAGACGTTATGAAGATCCAGCGACCGAAACGATTTCACTAAACGTGTCCCTAAGTGAATACATTCGTGTACATGTTGCTCAAGTTGTCAACAGTCAGTTTCCTTTTTACTACTAAAAAGAAATCATGTAGGAGCCCAATAAAGCGCTGAGAAAATGGGAAGCAATCAGTCTTGATCCGACTGACTGAAAAAAATATATACGCCTTGCCGTCAATGCTAAAATTCTTTCGAGGGAGTAGGAACGAGCCGCTCCCTCCACTGAACCCACTTTACATTAATATTCAATGGGACGAAGAACTGAAATGCGAAGCTGTGATCCTCAGTAGAACAAGGATCAATAAACACGTCTAAGAAGAGTTCCTTTAGTACCAGTACTTAATTCACTGTCTCGGTAATTATAACACTCAAAGACTAGTCTCGATTTGCAAAAACATTCAAGTGGGAAAAAAGATGGTATAGATAAACACTGACAACCTCTAACAACTATGCTGTGTGGCACGGAAGTAAAGGAAGGAGGGGGGACAATAAAAAGGGGTAAAGAAATAAAACTAGTAGGGGATAAAGGGAGGACAGTGTTATATACACCGACAAGCATGCATCTCTCAGTGTGTGTGTGTATATTATATATATATATATATATATAATTATATATATATACACAGTGTGTTTTGGTGTGTGTGTGTGTGTGTGTGTGTGTGTGTGTGGTGTGTGTGTGTGTGTGTGTGTGTGTGTGTGTGTGTGTGTGTGTGTGTGTGTACACTGAACGTTACTTTAAGCCCGGTTTTAAGGATTAAAATAACCTTGACTAGCGGTGTAAAAGGGACATGTAGCCTTAATGGCTTTCGTCTAGTCGATAGGCTTCAAACAAAATAAACCAACTAATCAACCAATATCTATGCTGTAAATAAAATTAACCCACCAACCAATCCAGATTAATGTAAACATTACTTGCCACGGATTTTAAATGCTAATTAATTTCACGGAAAATATTTTATGTATTAGCGAAAGAAGTTTGACTCCAAAACTTTAAATTTCATTACATTCAACGAGTTACACAGTTTGCTAACATACACACGGCTGCGATGTGAAGCCAAGTACTCGGGTCATAGATCAACAGAGACGAACACAGTCACAGTTCCTCTCATCTGTGTAAGCAAGTGTCACAACACGCTGGAAAAAATGGAAAAATGCAGTATTATGCTATCCTTTTATTGACTACGTTTCGCTCACACGGTGAGCTTTATCAAGTTACAAAAGCTCGCATTATGCTACATTTGTGTCTATCTTTTTTTTTTCCATCGTGTCGGTATTTTATACCGACAACGTGATGATGGTGTCCTTAAGTAAAGATACGATGACAAACAATCTTTAATTTGGACAACGTTTCTCTCTGCGTGGAGCTTCACTAAGTCATAAATAGGTAAAGCTCCACATAGTGCGTCAGTTTTAATGTGATAACATTCTACAGAGAGCGGAGTAAACCAGATGAAGGCCTACACAAAGAAAAGGGTAGGCCTAATAAAAGGTTGCTCTACAACGTATGCCTTTTTTTCATTGTCAACAGTACGCCATTCAGATGCCTTAATTGTTTAAGTTGATTATCACATACATATATTTCTTCATATCCATCCCAAGAGATTTTAGTGCCAACCTTCAGAGAAGTCTTTATGAGGGAATTTAATGTTTCCCTAGACAGCTGATCAGCAAGATTGTGGTAGAGATGTCGAAATGCGAGCAGGTAGCACCAACAGCCAAACAGAAGAGGTCATCAACCAGGCCTGGTGTGAGACCAGAGCAGACCAGGCCATTAAGTTGGTCATGTATGAGACCAGGATTGAGGACAATGATCCAGAGATTCAACATATGAAGAAATGATGGTCTTCCTGCCATCTATCAGCTCGGTCAGGCCAGGAACCACCAAAGGCTTGGTCTGGGACCTCTGAAACCTTGAACAGCGAGAGACCTACTCGAAAAGGGAATGAAATGGGAAGTTTATCTTACAGACCTGTTTTTTCTTATATAGACACTTATAAAGTATTGTAATAATGTTGGTAGAATTACCCACAACATGTTAGGTAAAAGAACACACGTGCAACTAAGGCGACATTTCTAGTGTGGCAACGTTTCGGTCCTGGAGAGCGAAAACGTTGCCACAATAAAAATGTCGCGTTAGTTGCACATGTGTCCTTTTACCTAACAAATAAAGTATTGTTTTTATGTAGATAGATAGAAAAGAGGGCTAGTAGATAGATAAGCTACTTATTTACTAGCTAGCGTCCTCTGTCTGTCCTCTTATAAACACAAGTTTAATTTTCATAAGGAAGAACCAGGTTTTTCAGTGAGTTTTAACGTACCATTTCTTTAGTGTTTTAAGTCAGCCTCTGCATGTTTACAGCTTCAGGGGTCCCGGACCGGGCTGGCTTGATCAGCCAGGGCATTGGTGCTAGCATCACGCAGCAGTCCAACGCTGGCTAGAGAAGACCGTAGATTCCATCTTTCACAAAAAAACACTAAAAATGGATTTCTTAACGAACAGAAAGATACCAAACATGAAAACGTTGCTGAACAAGCTTTTATTACGACAACGTTTTATTCTAAATTGGGCGAAATGCTGTTCCAGTAAAAGAAGCTTGCGTTTCTGTCGTCATGCGAGATGAGATGTTGATGTATAAAAGGATGGGGTGGTAGATGTGACCTGATGCCAGTGACGGGCTCTTGTTCCCAGAAATTAGAGCTATGCTGCACTTTGATCAAATCCGTTTAACTCCCATCAATCAGGGGACTCCATGACCCCAGTGGGTTTACCGCTTACCCATGAATTGATAGCAAATAGCTTAACTGATGCTTTCTTCGGAGAAACATCAGAGTTTTCACATTAGAAAACTGAAGTGTTTTTTTTTGGTATTGCCGAAATGAAAGTTTAACCTTTAAAATTTGAAAGGTTGGGGGTCACAGAAAAAATGGGTGAGGTTGAGGGGGGGTCAAGGGGACGAGTGGGGGTTGAGGGGTTAGTGAGGTTAAAAGGGCCCAAAGGGAGGGGTAAAATAAATACTTTGAATGGTTGGTGAGGATGAAAGTGGATTTTGGGATAATGAAGTCTTATAAACCGACAAGGATTTAAACACAACATGCAGTTGTCTTATTTTGAAAAAGGATTTTTACTCCACTAAAGACTTGAGGGAATCTCAGAAATGGAGAGACTAAAGTACAGGGGCGGGCAAGTGTTGTCACCTGCAGAAATGATTCAGCCAAGTGGAAAATTCGAAGTTCAAAACAGTTGGGTCAGTAGGCCACTTCTGAACTTTCTCCACAAGCTTATGTAACAGCAGCGTCAATCCTTTGAAAACATTTTTGGGCCAAAATTTTTTGGAAATCGGAATAAACCTGCTTCCGTGAGAGGGTTTTGGGGTGGCGGCCCAGCAACTGTTGTTAAGTCGTTAATCTGCCCTGTTTTTTTTTTTTTTTTTTTTGATAACTAGTTAGATGGAGAGGAAGTACCTCAGAGACCTGTGTTTTTGCACTGAAAACGAGTTACGCATCTCCTGGCAGGTACTTCCTTTTCCCTTTGACCCTTGTTTGGGGCTCCGTACCGGGTTCACCAACAAAAATTGTCGGGTTCCCAAAGGGTACGTTTGGGCGACAGTTGTTTTTTGTAGCTGGGAACATACCTAGAGGAAGTACCTGGTGGACGCACCTAGTAGACATACCTGGGGGACAAAAGTCTTTCATAAGAGCCATGAACAGCATACTGAGCAAAAGGAATAAAATGAGAGGAAGATGGAAAGGAAGAAGCGAGTAGGGGTAAGAAAAGAGGAATTCGAGGAGAGAGAGAGAGAGAGAGGGGGGGGTGAAGAGGAGGGAGAAAGGGTGGGGGTGAGAGAGAGGGGAAAACAATAGAAGAGGGAAAGGGATCGGGGGGGAGTAAAGAAGGGAAAGGAAAGACAAAAAGGGCTGGGGGGGGACTGGAGAGTGTCTTTTAAGGCTTATCGTGACGTCTCTAAATCCGCCACTATTCAAATTGGGGGACCCAGTTTGTCCGTTTTTCTATTTTAACCCCCTCCTTTCCCCCCCGGGACACAAACTTTAAACCAATAAAACCCCCCATAAAACTACTATAAACAGTTTTTAAAAATCAACATAACACCAAGACCAATATGAACGCCATCTTTAAAACCATGTCAACAAATTAAAACTACTATAAAATCCCCCAAATACCAGTATAAACCCCCTTTAAACAAAATAAAATACAACTTTAAAAAACAATATAAACCGCCTTAAACCAATGTTAACTTTCCCTTAAAAACAATGAAAGCATCATTTTAAACACAATGTAAACACCTAAACAACAATGTAAATCCCAAAACTAGTATAAAGCTCCCTTTAAAAAACATTTAAAAAACATTATCACCATCTTAAAACAAATTTAAGCAACATCTTAAAAAAAAAATAAAACCCATTAATATGCACTTTGCAGAACCAGCCAAAGACGTCGCGGGTCAATTTGAAGAACTTTAAACGAATTTTTCGCCAAAAAATTGCCCAAAACGAACTAAGAGTTTGGGGAGTGTTTGGGAATTTTAATTTGTCTCCCAATTAAACGTTTCATTGCAATGGAATAATTTTCCCTCGAGGCACCAAAAAAACCCTGGAAACCCTACGGGCCCCTTTTGGAGTCCGATCTGGATACAACCTCAATGATTTCAGGAGGCGAAATTTCTGGGCGGGGGCGGAAGCGGCTTTTGAGGCAGTAAACCATGCTTCAGGTAACCCTTTTACTGCGAATTATCATATCTTGCAAGAATTTTTTTCTTTTTCCTGCGAGTTTTGCCGTTGCTCCCAAACACCCACATCTTTGAACAAACGCCCTTGAGCGTCCAGGAGGTATTATCCAGGGGGGCACAAAAACCCGAATCAGCGATAAAAGGGTTTTCCCAAACCAAAAAGACAGTAACGAGTTCCAAAAACTCTTTTAACTTTTTTTTGGTACGGGGTGCGTAGCTGTTTTGGGAAAATTAGCTTAGCGATGTTTTTTCCATTGCTGAACTTTTGATTAACAAGAATTTGGAGCCGAAACTGCATACGCACCGTGAACGCGGCGGGATAACCCGCCATGGAGTATAAGAGCCATTCTGTTGGATGGAATGTGACAGGGAAACTATTTGCAAAGTAGAGCAGCTCTTTTTCTGCATTTTATTCTAGCAGCAAACTTCGTTAGCAGCGACACTATTAAACACATCCCACCACTTCCCTAAAGTCGCAAGAGACAAAGACAGCTTGTGCTTGCTGTTGCCTATTTCCCTGAAGCTTTGGGGGTTTTAAAGTTGTCATCGGGGCGGACACTGAGAAGGGAGGTCTATCAGGAGCTGTCTGTCTCAGTATACCACAACGCATGTTGTTTTTGGCTTATTTACAGGACTGCTGTGTGTCATTTCCCTTTAAAAGTTTTGATTAACGCGGCGTTTCCGAATTTATAAGATGCCACGAGGGCTCACTCCCCCCGCCTACCCAAGGGCTGAAGATAATTCTGGATGAAAATACTCTAAGCTTGAAGAAAAGATTCTGCTTTTTGGATGATAAATTAGACACTTGTTGAAACGTTTCGCAAAATCAGTGGCTTCTTCGGGCCCAATAGGAAAAAAATTATTGAGATCGGTAGAATTTTAAAAGGTATTTTAGTCCCTCAGCCTGGAGTAAATTTAAATCATCCATCAATCTGAAAGAGTACAGCATATGGGGGGGAAAAGAAGTTTATTACGAGACAGGGAGGTAAGCA
>NC_069472.1:13384077-13387521 GCF_026875155.1 Cherax quadricarinatus
ATCCCTGGCGTGTATCCCTGGAGTTTATCCCTATAACATATTCCTGGGACGTATCTCTGACGTGTATACCTGGCGTGTATCCCTGAAGTGTATCCCTAGTATGTGTGTCTGGCATGTATCCCTGGAGTATATCCATGTGTATCCCTGGCGTGCATCACTGGAATGTATCACTGGTGTACATCCCTGGTGAGCATCCCTGGTGTGTATCCCTGGTGTAAATCTCTGTTGTGTATCCCTGGAGTGCATCCCCAGTGTGTATCCATGGTGTGAATCCCTGGTGTTTATCCCTGGGATGTATCTCTTTTGTGCTTTCCCTGATGTGTATCCCTGGAGTGTATCCCTGGTACTTATTCCTGGTGTGCATCCCTGGAATGTATCCCTTGTGTGCATCCCTGGTGTGTATCCCTGGTGTGTGCCCCTGGTGCGCGTCCCTGGTGTGCATCCTTGGTATGCATACCGGGGATATGTATCCCTGGAACGTATCCCTGGGATGAATCCCTGGAGTATATCCCTGGAATGAATCCCTGGAATGCATCCCTGGCGTGTATCCCTAGCGTGTATCCCTGGAGTGTTTATCCCTGAGGTTATCGCTACTGATAATATTAAAAGAGATTTGAGCGTATTAAGGAGTACCATCAAGAAGATATTATATTTCCATATAACCTCTGGCGCTGTCTTCCCCTGGGGGGGTTATGGGGAGGGGGCGCATCCCCCTGCCCCTTCCTTGACGCTGATGACAGCCCCTCTCCCTCCACCTTCGCTCCTCTCTTTATACCCCTCTATTGCTGTGTGTGTGTGTGTGTGTGTGTGTGTGGTTGTGTGTGTGGTGGGGTGTGTGTGGTGGTGTGTGTGTGGTGTGTGTGTGTGTGTATCTTATTTTAGTATCTCCAGTTTACCCTTCAAATTCGGGAAGGTTTCTTGATGCGAAGAACTGGAGACATCCCCTCTTCCTCGGATTAAACCTGATTGCCTGCATTTCCCAGAAGCCGTACCGTATGCTTCATAATGTTTTTTTGCTTCCAGTAAATTTATTTAATTATTATTATTATTATTATTATTATTATTATTATTATTATTATTATTATTTATTCCAGAAAGGGAATCTTTAAGTTTTTTCTTATTTTCTCTCTTTTCATTTCATTTCGTTTTCATTTCCTTACAACACGAGAAGATGTGAGCGACGTGCAACAAGTTTTCAACACTGGTATAAGGTAACTAGAGCAAGAATCATGCAACTATTGACATGTGCAAGTGGAATATGATCAGACTTTTAGAACCCATTTCAATATTCCAGGCTTGACTGATAACTTACAAAAAAGGCTCTCCTCCTTTGCTTCGAACGTTCACAGGAAAGTGCCAGCTACTTCGACAACAACGAAGAACGGTATACCAGTGTGAAGGTGCGGAGCTTCTATTTTGACGAAGGGAAAAGGTATCATTTTGATTCCCGTTAAATTACTTCGGATACATTTGATTCTGCCCCTGCTGAACGTTTCTAATATTTAACGGCTGATACTTCATGCGACCAGGATAGTAATTACCCTTTAAGTTAAGCTTGTGGAATAGCTGAAATCTGTGAGATAACAGGAGAATGGCTCTTCAGATTGGCCTTAAAGTTTTAACCCTGATATCTTTTCCATAAAGCAAGGTTTGTGTTATTCGGCTGTTTGACCTACTTCTTCCTGTGGATTTGTCTAAGGTGACCTCGCCCACGACTGCTTCACCTCACCTGTCTACAGTATATAAGCTTCTTCTCCCGCACATATGCTGTACTCTTATCAAGATTGATGGACTGATTACATTGACTCCAGGCTGAGGGACTAACTACCTTAAACTTCTACCGATCTGCAATAATTTTTCTCCATATTGGCCTGAAGAAGCCACTGATTAGCGAAACGTTTCAACAAGTGTCTAATTCATCATCCTAAAGAGCAGAACTCTTTTCTTCAAGCTCTAGAGTATTTTCTATCCAGAATTATCTTCAGCCTTGGATAGGACCGGGGCGAGTGAGCCCTCGTGGCATCTTATATAATATCGGAAACAGCTCGCAGGCTTAATCAAAACTTTAAGGAACTGACACACAGCAGTCTCTGTGAAATATAGCCAAGAACATCATCGCAGTTGTGGTATACTGAGACAGACAGCTCCTGATAGACCTCCCGTCTCAGTGTCCGCCTCAGATGACAACTCTTAAGAGCCCACAAAGCTTCAGGAAGTAGGCAACAGCAAGCACAAGCTGTCTTTGGTCTCTTGCGACTTTAGGGAAGTGGTGGGATGTGTTTAGATAGTGTCGCTGCTAACGCAGTTTGCTGCTAGAATAGAAATCGCAGAAAGAGCTGCTCTACTTTGCAAATAGTTTCCCTGTCACATTCCATCCAACAGAATGGCTCTCTTATACTCCATGGCGCTGGTTATCCCCGCCGCGTTCACGGTGCGTCATGACGCAGTTTCTGGCTCCAAATTCTTGTTAATCAAGAGATTCTAGCAAGTGGAAAAAACATCGACTAAAGCTAATTCCCAACACATGTCTACGACGACCCACGTACCAACACAGTTAAAAGGAGTTTTTGGAACTCGTTACTGTCTTCTTGGTGGAAACCTTTCATCGCTGATTCGGATTATGTGCCCACCTGCGATACATACTCTCCTGGACGCTCAAGGTCCTGTATTGTATCAAGATGTGGATGTTCTGGCAGCAACGGCAAAATCTCGCATGGAAAGAGAAAACATTCTTGCAAGATATGAGTAACTTCGCAGTAACAGTTACCTGAAGGCATGGTTCACTGCCTCAATAGCCGCTTCCGCCCCAGCCCAGAACTTTCGCCTCCTGAAATCATTGAGGTTGTATCCAGATCGGATCTCCAAAGGAGCCAGTCAGGAGCTGCCAGGGTTGTTTTGGTGCCTCTGAGGAAATTATTCCATTGCAATGAAACGTTGAATGGTGGCAGACAATTAATATTGCCAAGCACGTCAATCTCTTAGTTCGACTTTGGACAACTTTGTGACGAAAAATTCGATAATGTTCTTCAAATTGACTGCGACAGTCTTAGAGCTGGTTCTGCAATGTGCATATTAATGCGGTGTTTATTTTGGTTTTAAGATGTTGCTTAAGTTTGTTTTAAGATGGTGATAATGTTTTTATAATGTTTTCAAGGTAGCGTTGATACTAGTTTCAAGGTATTTACATTGTTGTTTAGGTGTTTACATTGTGTTTAAGATGATGCTTACATTGTTTTTAAGGTAATGTTAACATTGGTTTTAAGGCAGTGTTTATATTGTTTTTAAAGTTGTATTTATATTGTGTTTAAGGTGGTTTATACTGGTATTTGGGTGATATTTATAGTAGTTTTAATTTGTTGACATTGGTTTTAAAGATGGCGTTCATATTGGTCTATGGTGATTATGTTGATTTAAAATCTGTTTATAGTAGTTTTATGGGGGTTT
>NC_069472.1:13388021-13403966 GCF_026875155.1 Cherax quadricarinatus
AACCAAACACCGGGGCAACACCAAAAACCATAACACCGGGGCAACACCAAAAACCATAACCCCAGGGCAAACCAAAAACCAAACACCAGGGGAAAAACACCAACAACCAAAACCCCAGGGCAACCCCACCCATCACCAAACAAACCCCATAACACCGGGGCAACCCCCATAAAAAAACCCCAAACAACCATAACACCGGGGCAAACACCAACAACCATAACACCAGGGCAACACCACAACCATAAACCCGGGGCAACACCCCAAACCTAACACCAGGGCAACCCCAAAAACCAAACACCAGGGCAACCCAACAACCATAACCCCAGGGAACACCATCATAAAAACCCATAACACGGGGCCCCAACACATCATAAATAATAATAAAATAACATCAACAACGTAATACCAGACAACACCATAACAACCTAACACCAAACACCCAAAACACTAGCACATAAACAACTAAACCCCACACAACACCAACAAAAAAACCATAAAACCAAAAATTGTTTATTCCTTTTTTTTTTCCCATGGAGGCCCGGGTTTTTTAAAAACCTTGCACATTACTA
Source organism: Cherax quadricarinatus (assembly GCF_026875155.1). Taxonomy (NCBI): domain Eukaryota; kingdom Metazoa; phylum Arthropoda; class Malacostraca; order Decapoda; family Parastacidae; genus Cherax; species Cherax quadricarinatus. Next base: position 13,388,591 of record NC_069472.1, read on the forward strand.
TTGATTCTATAATGAAATTCATTTTTGTTATAAGTATGGGGAGACTTCCGCGTTGGTGAACTTTTAACAAGTAAAGCTGATTATTAAAATAAATTTTTTGGGGGAATGCAAGGTATAAAATAAACTTTGTCGGGAAGGTGTGATTTTAAATTTGATTTTTTTTTTTTTTTTTTAAGAATTTTTTCCCCCCGAAGTAGCTAGTTTATTGGGGCGTCCCATTCCTTCCTGTGGAGGAAGGGGAACCCGCATAATGGAGACACAAGAGGCCTGGGGGACTAGGCCCCAGAAGGGCTAAACAGGGCCCCCTATGGTTTTTTAAAAAATTTTGATAAATGCCCCCATTTGTGATACCTAAATTTTGGGCCCAAGTGTCTCATTTTTTAATTTGGGTGGGTTTTTTCTAAATTATTTAAATCAATTTTTAAAGTTTTTTTGGGTTTAAAGGGCTTGTGTAGACCCAAAACGTTGTCACAGAAGAAGTTTCCCTCTAACACCCGCCCTTTTTTAAAACATCGTTGTAGCAAGGTGTAAAAAAATTAGTGTTTTTTCCTGGGGACACAACACCGTCGGTGGAGTCACTGTCTCAAAATTGCCCACGTTCGTTTTTCCCACTGTCATGTTTTTTTTAGCTTTCTGTTTTTTCCCCATTTTCTTCTTCGCGCATCAAAACGTTTTTAAACCCAAAAATTTAAATTTTCCTCGCGGGAATTCAGACGAAAAAAACACACTAAGTGTAAAATCTTCATTTTACTAAAAAAACCTTTATGAAATTATGTTACATTTTGTTGTTAATGTATTTTTAACTGACTTAAACGAAAAAAACTTTAAACAGTGAATGTAAAGAAAAATTTTCAAAGCAGATAAAATAATTCTAAAAAATTTTTGCTTTTGGGGAAGGGGGTTTAAAGGGAAAATTACGGAAAAGAAGTGTTTTTTTTTTTTTTTAATTTTAAATATATTAAGATTGTTGAATTGCATGCAACTGTTTCATTGGGGTTGATTTATGCGGTGCCTTTTTACTTTTTTAGGGTTTATGACGTATTTGTGTAGCATTTTTCAACACGCGGTGTTTTAAATATTTATTTTTGTGTTCGGGTTTTTGTTGTGTTTTGGTGTTTGTTTTTTTGTGTTGTTTCTTTTGGGTGGGGGTGGGGGGGGTTGGGTTTTGGTTTGAGGTTTTGGTTTTTTGTGTTTTTTTGAAAAAAAATGTTGTGTGTATCGGTGTTGTTTGTGTATAGAAGCGTTTTTTGGGTAGGGAGTATACTCCCCTAATTGTACTCATAATTGGGGTTGCAGGGGGGGCCCGGAACTTAGCCCCGGGCTCCCGCTTTTTCAATGTTTCGCTACTAGGCCCCTCTTTTCTCCTTGCTCCATGAGCCTTATATCCTCGTTTTAAAGCTAGTATGGGGGCCTGCCCCCCACTAAAATCTCTTGCTAGATATTCCATTCCTGAAAACCTATGATTGAAGAAATATTTCCTAACATCCCTTTGGCCCTCTCTGAGTCTTCAGTTCCCAATTTGCTCCTTGTTTCTTTGTCCCCATCCTGGAAAAACCCTGTCTCTTGCCCTTTCCTCCCTTTTTTTTTAAAATTGCCCGTTTTCAAGTCCCCCCCCTTAACTCTTCTTTTCCCCCAGTGTCTTTCCAAACCGTTTTCCCCTTTAAAACCTTTTCTTGTGGGACTTTTTCCCCCAAACCCTTGGGCAAACCCTTGTTGAAACCCTTTTCCCAATTTTTTCTAAATTTCCCCTTGGGGAACTTGGGCTGAAAAGGAAAATTTGGTTTTGGGTTCCAACCCCTTTCTTTTTTGCCCCCCCCAAACCTCAATTAAGGGTTGAGGGCCCCGGAAAGTGTCAAACCCCCCAAAATTTTTTCCTTGGAATTTCAGTTTCTATTAATTTTCCTCCCTTTCGGTTTTCCCCCATCCATTTGCTTTTCCCCTTAAAAATTTTATGTTGGGGGTGATTCCTCTCTTTTTCCCAAAATTTTTTTTAGGAAAAAGGAAACCCTTTGTCAACCCTTTCCCTTTAATTCCAAAAAATCAATTCCCTATCCCCAACCCCCCCTTAAAAGTTCCCCTTTTGCCCAATAAAACCCCTTTGGTTTGTAAAAGGTTTCTTTTCCCTTTAAAAAGGCCCCGGGTTTTTTTTGCTTTTAGCTTTTTCCCTTTTTTAAACAGCCCTTTTCTAAGGGGGTTTTCCACCCCTCCCCCTTCCCTTTTGAAAAAAATTTCCCATGGTTTTGGGAACATTTCCCCCATAAAAACCGGCCGGGTTTTTTTTAATGCATGTTTTTTTTGGTGTAAACTCCTTTTTATTTTTAATTTTAAACCCCTGTAATTTTTGGGGGCTTTTTTTAAGGGTTTTTCTATTTTACCTCCTGCCCCCCCTTTTTCGCCGGGCGCAAACTAGTTTCCCACTACTACTTAAAAACCGCCTTTCCGTACCTCGTTTTAAAAGCTACCCATAATCCTGCCTCTCCCAATTTTCACTGTCCAGTTTTTTCCCTTTTCCTGCCCAAAATGTAAGGCTGAAGGAATATTTTCCAAAACCCCCCTTATGTGTGTTGTATGGGGTGTTTTTACTTTTGCAAAGGGTGTAAGCTTATGTATTGTGTTTCGTATTTTGTGTTTTTTTCGTGTGTGCATTGGGGTTTCGTTGTACTTGTGTGTTTTGTGTTGAGTGTGTATCACCCCCCCCAAACACAACCCCCTTCTCCTTTTTTTCCCTTCAGCGTGTTTTCCACCCCTTCCCCTTCCCGCGCGGCTCACCCAAGAAAGATGAGAGTGGGGAAAAAATAATAAATAGGGTGTGAGCCGGGGAGAAGTTTGAGTGTGGGGGGCCACACCAAGGGCTGGGGCCCACGGGTTTCCTAATGCCCCTTCCTCCTTGAGGTAATTATCTCCAGTGGTCTGCCATGGATCTCCCCCCCCGCTTTAATTAGAAAAATTTTTTTCAAAACCCCCAAACCCTCCGGGGAAAGGGAAGGGGGGGGGGGGGAAGGGGACTGGGGTTGAAGATCGAGAGATAGAGGCAGGGAGTCGGGAAGAGAGAGAAGGGGAGTTGGGTTTAGAGAGGGGAAAAGGATTGGGAAAGAGCCCCGGGAAAGGCGATGGGATTTAAGAAAAAAAAAAAATAATAGCGAGATAAGAGAGGTTGTTTTGGAATAGAATAACGGGGGGGGGAGAGAATGGGGAAAAAAGTACGTTAAGAGAAGGGGGAAAAATGAGGGGACAGATGGAGGGGGAACAAAGAGAGGGTAGAAAAGTTAAAAAGGGGAAGGAACAAAGGACGAAAAAAGAAGGAAGGATTAAAATTAAAAAGGAAGGAAAAAAAAAAAGGGGAAAAAGGAAAAAAATTGAATAAAATGAAACAAGCGCTCAAAGGATGATTAAGGGTTTGGGAAAAAAATTTAACATAAATTTTAAAGCAATGGGGCCTGTTTTAAAAATCGGCACTGATGGCCGCCCGAGGTTTTCCCGCGATTTTAAAAAACCCCCCAGTACCGGGTTTTTTTTTTTCAGATTCCCTCAGGTTTCCCGGGAGACGAGGATGCTGCTAGCAACACAGCCCCCTGCCTACATTCTGATAATAAACTGGGCCCCCAAGAAAATTTTTTCCCCGTGTGTCAACAACCCGAGCCTCCTTTACCCTAAGGAAATTAAACGGAAAAAAACTAATGATTTGAAGTTTCCCGAAGAATCATTCAATAGCCATAAACATGGACATTTATGAAAAATTTAGCAATGGGGCAACTTTCTGGATGTTGCATAGGTTTTAAATTTCTTAAACTTTGGGTATTGAATCCCAAATTATGTATACCACTGTAACTTAAAATCAAGAAAAACCGGTACCAACACAGATGAAAAAACCAAAACCGAAAACCATTCAAAAAATTTAAAATTTAAATTTCCCCCTTGGGTTTGGGCATAAAAAACCGGAATTCCTTTTTTTATTTAATTTTAATAAAATTTTCCCCTATGGCTTATCAAAAGGCAAAACCAATAAAAACCTTTCCTCTGAGAAATTATAAAAAAAATTGTTTTGGGGTTTTTTAAAGTTGAACCTTTCGAAATTTGGGAATAAAAAAAGGGACCAGGGGAAAAAGGGACCATGCCCCTCGGCAGCGGTTTTTTAAATCGAATTCCGGCAAATGTAAAACGGGGGCCCATAAAAAACCTTTTCCTCTGAGTAAATTCGTTTTTGGAAAAAAGGGACAAATAAACCTTCCTCTGAGTCAGTAAATGTTGAACAAAACAAAACCCTTTCCCTTCTAAAGTAAATTCAGTGTTAAAACAAGACAATAAACCCTTCCTCTGAGTAAATTCAGTGTTGAAAAAGACTATAACCCTTTGGGAGTCACTAAAGTTTGAAAAAGCCATAAACCCTTTCCCCTTGAGTCACTAAAATGTTAAACAAATTTAGAACCTTCCTTGAGTCACATCAGTGTTGAACAAGAGAGTCGAATGGGGAAAACATAAATTATACATGATAACCAAAATTTATTTTGTTATTTATTTATTTCACAACCCCCTTCAAAAAAATTTAATCAAAATTTTAACCAAAATTTCCAAAATCAATCGAAATTTTTCCTTACGTAAGCTAAAAACCTTTGTTTAACAAGATTCTTTTCTACATTTTTGCAGGGGAAAAAAAAGTGGTTAAAAAACCGGGCAGATGAAAATTTGCTTTGACAAAAACCCGCCATTATTCAAATTTTTTTTTGAAGCCATTCTGAACAGGGTTTTTTCCCCGTTATTGTCGGAAACCGGCCCAAAATTTAACTTTCATTTAAAAAGAGTTAGTATATTGAAAAAAGTTACAAAAGCAAAATTTCCAAATTTTCATGTTAAACCCTTTTATTCCCGAGATGCATCACTATTTAATTTGAAACCCGATTATGAAACCCCGTGGGTGGAGGGTGTTTTTTTGGGGGGCAAAAGCCCCCCCGGGCCCGTTTTATAGGTCAAATTGGCCCATTTTTTGGGAAAAAAACCCCAAATTTTAAAATTTAAAATTTAAAAATGGCGATGGGCACACTTTTCCCAAAAAACAATTCGGGGTATAAGTTAGATACAAACCCCCGTCCAAAGTTTGAAGCCTATTAGGGGGAGACATTGTAGAGTACTCACGGCAACCAAAACCCGAATGGCCTATTTAAAATGACCAGTGGAATTTTGCCCAAACCCTAAATTTACGTGAAACTTATCCTAAAAAAAGTAAAACAAAAACGAAGAAGCATGGAGGATGTAAAAAAAAGGAAAGTTAAAAATTGCAAAAAGCCTTGATACTACACCCGTACTTTGTGGGCTGTATATTAAAAAGTACGTCTGTAGTCTTGTTTTTATGGAGGTACGTCAAGAGACGTAAAAACTTTTTTTTAAAGGAAAAGCACACACCGACCCTTTTTTAAACTTTTTATATAAAGTCATTTTTTTAAAAAAAATATTTAAAAAAGCGCACACAGACCTTTTCTTAACAATACGCCTATACAGACCCTTTTTCCCAAGTATATACCAAAAAACATACCTTTCGTAAAAAATAAATACACAACAGCCTTTTTTTAATGTGGAAATACAAATTTCTGTACTTGAAAAAAACTTCTTTCAGGCCCAAACGTCGCTTCAGTCAACTTCTGGGGCAGACATAAATTTCAACGTCAAGTACCCCCCCCGAGGTTTCAAACCCTATAAATACTTATCTTCCAACCGTCAAGTTTTCAAAGTTTTATTCCCCATATGATAAAATCCTGACGGGAAAGGGAAAAGTTCATAAACAAAATTTTTGGGGGTTTTTTTTCCCCTATTGTTGCAGTAAAAGCCATTTGTTTCCCCAAAAATTTCTTTGTTTATTTTCCCTTGTAAGCAACAGGGGTTTACATAAAAAAAATAACCATAGAAGACATCAGATTAACGAAAGGTTGAGGAGAGGATAATGACGGACCCAACTATAATTCAAAAACAATAATTTCAACTCCAAAAAAAGCAACGGGGGAAATAAAAAAGCTCGCCTTTCCAGAAACTGAAAAAGCGGCTGGGAAAAAGTAGAAAGAAGGAAGGGGAAAATTATTCATGGGGGAAAAGAGATTGGGGAGGGAGGGGCGGGGGGAGGAGAGGCTGGTGGTGCGGGGAAATTTACATAGCATTGGTAGAATTTATGTGACCACCAGACAAGCACTGGGCCCCCACTTTTTAGAGCCCTCCCGAATTGGAACGTGGGGGGAAGGGGGAGAGGGTCCCATTTTCAGGCGCTGGGAACGTAGGGAAAAGTCGGAAAAACATCAGGGGAAAACTATTTAACGTGTGGAAACACTAGGACCATAAGGGGCGTGGGAAACACTAGGAATTTAAGGGACGTGGAAAAAACACTAAGGGACTACAAAAGGGAAATGGAGAAACATGGACTACTAAGGAACGTTGGGGGAAACACAGGACTACTAAAAGGGAAAGTGGAGAAAAAACTAGGCTACTAAAGGGAAAGTGGAGGAAAAAAAGGGATACTAAAGGGGGGGAAAACAAAAGGGGCCTAAGGGCGTGGAGAAACCTAGGGGCCATTTAAGGGGAAAGTGGAAAACACTAGGGCTATTTAAGGGGGTGGAAAAAAACACTTGGGGGCCAAAAAGGAACGTGGGGAAAACCCCTAGGACTATAAAGGGAAATGGAGAAACACTTAAAGGGGGACGGGAAAATGGGGGAAACACCCAGGCTACAAAAAAGGAAAAAAACTTGGAAAAAAAGAAAACACTAGGACTACTAAGGAAAATGGAGAAACACTAGGACTATAAGGGAAATGGAGAAAAAACCGGCTAAGGAAAAAGGGGGAAAAAACTGGGGCAAATAGGGAAAAGTGGAGAAACCCCTAGGACCACCAAAGGAAAAAGGGGGAGAAACACTAGGACCACTAAAGGAAAAGTGGAGAAAAACTAGGGAAATAAAGGGGGGTGGGGAAAAAACAGGACTCTAAAGGGAAATGGGGAAAAAAACTAGGGAAATTTTGAAACGGGGAAAAACTAGGGGACCAGGAAACCCTGGAGAAAACAAGAAAAACATGGAGGAAAATGGGACCCCTAAGGGGGGAGAAAAAAATTGGAATAAAAACCCAAAAAACCTTTTAAAACCCCTTAAAAATGGGAAAACAGGAACTTTTAAAGGGGGTTAAACCAGGATTTCCCCCAAAAACAATAATTTTTTAAACCCGGGAAAATAGGCTCTTTGGGTTTTTTTAGGAACTTAAGGAAAGTAGAAAAGGTTTTTAAGAATTCTGGGGGAAAATTTTGGACTAAAAAGGGAAAAAACCCGGGTAACTTTAAAAATTTTAGGAAAATTTTGGCCAACCGGAATGGGAAATTAAATATAAGAAACCCGAGGCACCATGTGGTCTTAAAAAAAAACCTTGGGGCGGAAAAGGGAAAAAACTTGGACAAATAGGCGGGTTTAAAAACTAGGCTTCCCCCAAAACCCCGGAGCACTTTTGGTTCCTAGGTTTTGGGAAAAAATTTCTAAAACCAAAAATGGACTTTTAGGAAAAGGGAAAAACCCCGGTTCTGGCTGGGCCCTTGTTGGTGGGGCAAGGCTCAATAAAAGGGAACATAATACTAAATTTTTTTCCCCGGGTTCCAGGAAATGGGAAAACTTTGGGCTAAACCCGGAATGGGGAAAACAAATTTTTGAATGTGGGGAAAGAAAGGATTTTTTCCTTTTGTAATTTTATTCCTTTTGAAAAAAATTTAATTTTTAAAAGACCCGGTGGTTTTTTGGGAATTCCCTTAAAATTTTTTAATTTATAAGTTTTCTTTTATGAACTTGAATTCTTTAGGAAATTTGGGTTAAATTTTGGGGAAAGGCCCAAACATCTGGGGAAATTTTGTTTTAAACCGTCCCCCGGGGGGAAAAGGCTCGAAAAAAAGATTTTTGAAAAATAAAAACGGGAAAATGAAGGTATTCCCAAAAATTTATTAAGCTTACCGGTTTAAAAAAAAATTTTAGGCCAAATTTTTTATAAATTAAAGGCAAACCCCTTTTTGCCCTTCACAAATAACCCCCAAAAATATTAAATTTACCAATATTTTTTAAAGTTCCAAAAAAATTTTTTTGGCCCATTAAAAATCCTTTTGGGGGTTTGAAAAATCCCAAATAAAAACCAGTTTTTTTCCTTTTTAAATCCTTTTTTGAAGAATTTTTTAAAAAAAAAACCATTGTTTTTATTAAATTTTGAAACTTTTTTAAAACCCATTTTTTGGCCCAATTTTTCCCCCAAAATTTTTAAAATTTTATCTTTTAAAATAAAATTAGGGAAATTTCTAGGGGTTTCTTTTGGGTTCAAAAAAATTTATTTTTTACATTTTGAAAAAAATTTTTATCCTTTTAAAGGGGAAAAAGGGGAAAAAATTTTAAAAAAGCCCCCAAATTTTAAAGAGTTTAAAAAAACCCCAAAAAAGGCCATTAAATGTTTTTTGGGTTAAGACATTCATTACTTTTTGGAACAATGACTTTTCTTTTTCAAACCAAAGGGGAACCCCAAAAATTTTTAAAAGAATATTAAATTTAAAAATTGGGTTTTTTTTTGGCAAAGGTTTTTGCCTTCCAAAATTTTAAATTTTATTTTTAAAAATGGCTCTCACCCCTTTAATTTTCTTAAAAATTTCCTGGGGTGGTGAAGTTCCTTGTCAAATGTTGCCCCATTTTTGGAGGAAATTTGCCAATTTTGCCCTTTTGGCCCCCCCTGTTGGCTTTTAATTTTTAAAACCCAACATGTTGGAAACCCCTTTGAACTTTCCCCCTCTGTTTTAATTTTTGAAACCTTTTGGTGTATTTGTTTAATCCCCTTGTAAAAAATTTTTTGTAATTCCTGTCAATTTTTAATAGTCAACTAGTGGGAAACCCCGTAACAAACCTTTCTTTTAATCCCCTTTTTCAAAAATTTATTACCTGTTAACCCCCCAAAAACCTTGTGGTAATAAAAGTTAACAAACCCCTTTGTAAAAACCTGTAAAATTTTGTTGTTAATTTTTCTTTTCAATTTTGGTAAACTGCCTCGGAATTTTTGTTCCATTTTAAATTTTCCCATTGGGGGGTTAAAATGGTTTCAAAAAGGAAAACCCTTTTACCTGTTTTTAAAAAAGGGGACACATTTTTTTTAATTCTTCACCCTCCCTTTTGTATATATGTTAAAAAGTTGAAATTCTTAACACCTCTTTAATTTTTTCCCTTGAAAACTTTACACCGGGGTTTTTGGTTTTAATTTTTCTTTTTGGGCCATTCCTTTTGTAAATACTTTAAATCTTGGGTTTTAAAATTAACATTCGGAATTCCCGGGCCTCCCGTGTAAAAAATGATTCTTACTGTTGGACACGATGGTCAGTGGCTTTTAGTCACAAACCCGCTTTCTCCCACCTGAGGGAAATACTGTCCAACTTGAACTTTTAGTCTTTATGTTGCTTTAACTTTTTTAAAATTTATCAAATTTTGATCTTTATACTTTACACATCGTTAATACTTACACATCTGTGTAAAACTTTCAATCTGTGTAAAATGTACACATCTTGTAATACTTCACATCTGTTAATACGCAATCGTGTAAACTGTACACCTGTGTAAAACTTCACCTGGTAATACTTACACATCTGTGTTAAAATGTCACACGTGAAAACTGTCAAATCTGGTAATACTTTACACATCTGTTTTAATACTTTCCTCTGTGTTTTACTGTACACAAACTTTTAATACTTTACACATCTTGTAATACGTACCCAAAACTGGTAAACTTTACACACTGTTAATACTGTACACACTGTGTAAACCTTACACACTGTTAATACTGTCCACGTGTAATACGAAAACATCGTGTAATACTTTTCCCTCGTGTAAAAACTTTTCACAATGTGTAATACGACACATCGTGTAATCTGTACACATCTTTAAATTTTCACACGTTAATACTGTCACATCTGTGTAATACTTAACATCTGTTTAAAACTTAACATTGTGTAATACTGTCAATCGTGTAATACTGTCACATCTGTGTATACTTCCACATCTGTGTAATACTTACACATCTGTGTAATACTTTACACCTTTTTTAATACTTTGCACATCTTGGGAAAACTAACAATCTGTGTAAAAAAAATTTCACACGTGTAAAACTAACACATTTTGTAAAACTGTACAATCTTTTAACTTTACACATCGATAATCTTTCACATCTGTTAATCTTTACACATCTGTTAATCTTTTACACACTGTTAAGTTTTACACATCTTAAATGTTCACATCTGTGTAAAATTTACACACTGTTTTAAAACTTACCAAAACTGTTAATACTTTACAATCTGGTATACTTTAAACTGTTAAAACTTTCACATCGTTAATACTTTTCACATCTTTGTAATACTTTTACCATCTGTGTAATACTTTACACATCTGTTAATACTTTACACATCTGTGTAATATTACACATCTTTTTAATACTGTACACATCTGTGTAATACTGTACACATCTGTGTAATACTGTACACATCTGTGTAATACTGTACACATCTGTGCAATACTTTACAACATCTTTTAATACTTACACATCTGTGAATATTTTACACATCTGTGTAATACTTTACACATCTTGAAATAAAATCTTTAAAACACATCTGTGAATACTTTACACATCGTGTAATACTTTACACATCTGTGTAATATTTTACACATCTGTGGTAATACTTTACACATCTGTGTAATACTTTACACATCTGTGTAATACTTTACACATCTGTGTAATACTTTACACATCTGTGTAATACTGTACATAGCTGTATAATACTTAACACATCTGTGTAATACTTAACACATCTGTGTAATACTTTACACATCTGTGTAATACTTTACACATCCTGATGATGGAGAATAATCACTGAAATGTTGAATTTTAATTAAATCAATATATATGTCGTGCCGAATAGGTAAACCTTGCGATTTTGGCTTAAATAGCAACGCTCTTCTTGCTGAATAAGGCAAGCAAAAATTTGTGTATGCAATAATTTCGCAAAAATCATTCTGAACCTAACGAAAAAAATGTTTTAATGTGTTTGTTTATTATTAAATAATTGTAAACTTATCTATAATATAATTAGTTGGATTAGGCTAAATTAAATTGATCTTGTTATAATAAGGTTATGTAAGTTTTCTAGGGTTCTTTTGGTACAAAATTATTAATTTTTACATTAACATAAATGAAAAATATATATCTTTAAATGTAATAGAGAAAATTTTAAAAGGGCTTCATTTTAAATGATTCTTGCTAAATGACTAATTTTACCTATTTTGGCACTACACAAAACACACACACACACACACACACAAACACACACACACACACACCACACTACACACCACATACACACGCACATACATACACACCACATACACACGCACATACACACACACACACACACAACACACCCGCCACAAAACACACACACACACACACACAACACACACACACACAACACACAATTTCCAAAACACGCAAAAACACATTGGAACAAGCACATAAATCACAAAGCTCCACCACAAACAAAAAAAGCAACACAACCAACAAGCTTAACAAAAAACCACAAATACAACACACATAACCAGACCATACCCCCGCAAAATTACATAACACACACCACACACACAACACACACACACAATACCAGAACACACATAACAAACACATTAATAACCAATAAATACAATTTAAAAATATTTTTTCCCCCAAATATCAAAAATATTACATTTAACAACACATACATACAAACAAAAAAACCACAAAACCAACACATAAACCCCAACTCACTCACCCCCAATTAATATATACACACCCCACACACACACACACACATTTAGTAATTTATAAGGAGATGGGGTTACTAGCCCCTTGCTCCTGGCATTTTAGTCGCCTCTTACAACACGCTTGGCTTACGGAGGAAGAATTCTTATCCCCCTTTCCCCATGGAGACAAGAGGAAATAGACAAGAACTTGAAAAAAAATTAGAAAAAAACCCCGGGAGGGGTATGTTATATGGCTTGTGCTGTGTGACCTAATGTAAGTAGAAGTAGCAAGAATACCTGAAATCTTGCATGTTTGTGAAACAGAAAAAGACACCAGCAATCCTACCATCATGTAAAACAATTACAGGTTTTCTTTTACACACACTTGGCAGGACGGTAGTACTCCCCTCCTGGCGGTTGCTGTCTCCCAAACCTACTACCTTGGATATATATATTATATATATAAAATATATATATATATATATAAAAATATATAATATATATATAATATACACTGATCTCTGGCCGAAGGAGACTCGAACCTACAACCTGGGAACAAAGTACGCAGTGCTTTACCATTCTCACCACACTGGAACAATACTTGGCGTCCAGCTTGCACTAGACGTTTGATCCAAGGGCACCAGCTTTCAGGGAGAAGGGCTTACAGCTTTTCATCTCATCCCCTGCATGCATCAGCCTTACTAAGATTTTAACAACGCAAGGAATTCGCAAGAGCAGGCGAAATGTACACAAACACTGATCTCTGGCCGAAGGAGACTCGAACCTAGAACCTTGCAACAAGGTACTCAGGTTCGTTAATATAATAATGCAGGGGAGAGATAAAAAGCTGTAAGCCTTCTCCCTGAAAGCTGGCTGCCTTGGATCAAACGTTCTAGCGCAAGTTGGACGCCAAGGTATTGGGTCCAGTGGTGAGAATGAAAAGGGCCCACTGCGTACCTTGTTCCAAGGTTCATAGGTTCGAGTCTCCTTCGGCCAGAGATCAGTGTTTGTGTATATTTCGCCTCTCTTGCGAATTCCTTGCATAATATATATATATATATTATATTATATATATATATATATATATATATATATATTATATATATATTATATTTTTGTTTTTTTTTTTCGTGCCGAATAGGCAGAACTTGCGATCTTGGCTTAAATAGCAACGTTCATCTTGCCAATAGGACAAGTGAAAATTTGTGTATGCAATAATTTCGCCAAAAAATCATTCTGAACCTAACGAAAAAAATATATTTCACTGTTTTTTGTTTAGTATTAAATTACTGTAAACAAATCTAAAATATTTTAGTTGGATTAGGCTAAAAAAAATTTGCTCTTGTTATAAATAAGGTTAGGTAATTTTTCTAAGATTTTTTTGGGTGCAAAATTAAAATTTTTACATTAACATTAATGAAAAAAATATATCTTTAAACGTATAAGAGAAAATTTTAGAAAGGACTTAATTTTAAATTAGTTCTTGCTAATAATTTTATATATAAATATATATATAATATTATAATATATATATATATATATATATATATAATATATATATATATATATCCTTCATTCCGTATCTTTTTCCTACTTACCCATCTTTCTCCTCCTCTTCCTTGCCTGCTACTTTGTTCTTACCTTCTTGGCCCCACCTCTTTTTTCTCCCTCTTCTTCATCCTCTTTTTTTCTCCCCTCCTCCTTTTTTCCCCTTCCTCCTTATTCCTACTGTTGTTTTCTCCCCTTTCCCTATGACCGTAATTAAACCTTTTAAAGAAATATTAGCGTCATTTTTAATTAAGTTCATTTTTATGTTCTAACAAGCTTCTCGGGCACATTTCTACACACTACTCAAAAATGACACGTCTCGGGTGACAGTCAAGACTCGCAAGGTTAACTCTGCAGGGAAAAATTTTCTGTGGGATGGTCACTGTGGTGTGCTTTTGATCCCCGTGAAATAAAGCAGCTGTGTAAGAGCTTGGAGGAGGGGACGGGAGGGGAAGTCCCATCAAGTTGATCACTCCCTCAACCCCCCCCCCTATTATTTCTCATGAAAAAAGAGCTCAATGTTGTGCAAATCTGACCTCTAGGGGGGCGTGCCTTGATGCTCATGAAAGGCTCTTGATAAAAGGGAAATTGGGGGCTGTCCTTTTCTTTCCTCGAATGAAAACCCGAATTTTCCCCATTTCCCAGGTCTATTTAGACCCCCTTTTAATTTTAGCGCTTCCCCATAAATAACAATATAATGATTTAAAATGAACTTGTCTCATTAAATGTTAATTAAGGAAGTAGATCAATCCACGTACCGAAAATCTTTCCAAGTTACTCTCCTCAAATAAGAAAGTTTGGGTAGACCTCTGACTGTGAGGGAGGCAGATTATCACCATTAATTAAATTTGCTTGAGTTGCTGACTTCCAGATAGTTTTATCATGAAAAGAGACTGAGGAAGGCGAGGTCATATTTTCATTAATAAGTATAGGTCAACGATCCCTTTTCAGACCATGTGTTTAATAGTTTTTAATCTTTTAGTAGGAAGGAGAAGTAAAGTTTTGTGTGGTCAGTGAGAGCTCTGCCCAGGCATGAGTAAAAAGGAAGGCAGTTGTAGTGCACGCAGTTTTTGTCGTGAGTTGTTGCTGAGTATATTTGGTGCCGTTAAATTTTGTGTGAGCACTGTGGAATAATGATGTACCTTTTAAATATTCTCCAGGAATAAAGTCCTGATATAGGTCTTTGAAAGGGGACCCGTTACTGGCTCCCGGAGTGCCGGGGTTTTGTACATGTGTTTCACTCGTAGGAGGCCCCAAGTTATCGTTACTGCAGACATGATACACAAACAAGACGGGTTTTAACTACGGGGGTACCAATTCTGGGGGCCCCCTACGAGTGAAACACCATGAACTATTGCGAGTACAGTTCCTTGAAGTTGCTCTCTTTACTAACCTTTCCCTTTCAGTATTTCCAGCCCCGATTTCTGCTACGGGGTAACTGTAATTAATTAGAACAAAAATGCGTATTACGCAACCTCTTTATTTCAGTGAATTACTGTAATTTATGCTAGACTTCCATTTTTCCAACTTTAACCCTGAATCTATAAATTCCTTTTCCTTTATATATTATTACTACTGTAGTTTTTTTTGGGATCTTGCTTTTTACCCTGAAATTTTCTGTATTATACGTGGTTATCTGTTATTATACATGGTCATTGTTTGAATTATACATTAAACCCGTAATATACATGATTATGATCTGTATTTTACATATTAACTACATTTATAAAAGATTATCTCTGTAATTCATTATTATATGAATTATTTTGGTGAAGCGTGACTGAGTGACAAAATGTAATAGTGAAAAATATGCCAGTGTGGGTAGACTTGTGAAAACCCCCCTACAGTGTTGGTAATTGGCGACTAATTGCATATAAATTAGGATTAGGTAATTTAAGCCAACTGGAAGTCGTGGGGCTACAACCTTGTGGGCTCACAGATAAAGGAAAATGGGTAGGTCTATTGTAAAGGAAAACTGGATAGGTTTATTGTAAAGGGGGGAAAAAAACTAGATACAGCAAATAAATAC
>NC_069472.1:13404466-13494466 GCF_026875155.1 Cherax quadricarinatus
GAAGCCCACTCACTGCCCCCCACACATGATGCGGGCAGAACCCACTCACTGCCTCCCACAATGATGCGGGTACGGGAAAACCCCCACTCTTCCCACACTATGCTGGGTACGGGAACCCCTCCCTGCCTCCCACACATAGCTGGTACAGGGAACCCACCACTGCTCTCCCACACCATGAGGGGGGTACGAACCCACTCACTCCCCCCACCATATGCTGGGACGGAACCCACTCCCCTTCCACACATAAAGGGGTACAGGAACCCCACTCACTCCCTCTCCCCACATGATGCTGGTACAGGAAGCCCACTCACTGCTTCCCACACATGATGCTGGGTACAGGAAGCCCACTCACTGCTCTCCCACACATGATGCTGGGTACAGGAAGCCCACTCACTGCTCTCCCACACATGATGCTGGGTACAGGAAGCCCACTCACTGCTCTCCCACACATGATGCTGGGTACAGGAAGCCCACTCACTGCTCTCCCACGCCTAATGTTAGGTAGTGCAGGAAGCCTCCATTGTTTACAGAAATAAGAAAAAAATGTGAAACCTATTAGATCGCCCAAAAACCGCGTCAAAAAGTCACTTAATATCAGAACTTGTGATAATCATAACATATTTTTTAAAGGTGTGGAATGGTAGGCCAGTGGAAGGCCTCGGTCACATGCCCAAAATCTCAAGTGGTGGGTCATCATATAACTAAGTTCCGCGTCATGAAGAACATGTCCTGTTTCCAGACAAATCTTGCCTAACATAACTTAACCTAGCCTAACCTAACCTAACCTAGCCTAGCCTATCCTATCCTAACCTAACTGCGTCAAATCCATTTCAATTTATCTAGTGTCATTATGAAGTCATATTTACGGGTTGGTGTTTTTCTTGTTAAATTACTTTGTGTATCAATTGGAGTAACGTACGATTGAAACGTTTATTTCTCGTTTCCTAATATCAAAGCACCGTTTGATTCAGAACGTTCTAGAACCCTTAGGCGTCACCTTACCCCTAGATATACGTGATGGTTGGTACCTTAAAATGTACTTTGTGACAGACGAGATGATTCAAGTGTGTAGCATACTACAGAACTGTATGTTTTATGAAGTTGTCCTGGTTGGTAAGGATGGATTGCTGAGAATTTTTGGGCATTCCAGAGTATTTCTAGAGTTTCCTCCGTATTTCTGAATGTTCCTGAGTATTTCTGCGTGTTCCTGAGTATTTCTGCGTGTTCCTGAGTATTTCTGCGGGGTTTCCTGATATTTCTGCGTGTTCCTGAGTATTTCTGCGTGTTCCTGAGTATTTCTGAATGTTCCTGAGTATTTCTGAATGTTCCTGAGTATTTCTGAATGTTCCTGAGTATTTCTGAATGTTCCTGAGTATTTCTGCGTGTTCCTGAGTATTTCTGAATGTTCCTGAGTATTTTTGCGTGTTCCTGAGTATTTCTGAATGTTCCTGAGTATTTCTGCGTGTTCCTGAGTATTTCTGAATGTTCCTGAGTATTTCTGCGTGTTCCTGAGTATTTCTGAATGTTCCTGAGTATTTCTGCATGTTCCTGAGCATTTCTTAACCATTCCTGTCAACTCTACATAACTATTAAAAAGTTATTATTATCAGCGTGGATTTAAGTTAAATTCTTTACCCCTGAAACCAACATGTTGAATATATATAGAACTGATGTTAGAACTGATGTTAGAACTGATGTTAGAACTGATGTTTAGAGTTTAATGTTAGAAAAATATTACCAACCTCATTTCCAAAATGCCTCATGTTCCTCTAGCATATATGAAAGTGAAAAATTAAAAATATCACATCAAGATTAAGATAAAACGAAGCTTAAAGTTTGCTATACTATTTCATAACATCAATTCATATGTAATTGACGTTATTAAACTATTATATTCATTGGCTCTGTTATAATTGAGATTACAACTTACTTTAAAATGTAATTCAGTTTTTCCAAATCTGGATCTCATTATTTATTCATTACAATATAATATTATGTGAGTGAAAGGTAATATTGTATTAAACATTTACGCTAATTAGCTTATTGGAAACTGTGATATTTTTAGAAATAAAACGAATTATTTTCTGGAAGTGAGACACTAGTTTTTATTCGTTTAATCAGTTTACGAAGGTAATAATTATTAACGATGTTAATATATGGGTTATTTTAGTTAACACATTAGTTCACCTTGTGCTTCAAGGTGCGGCGCTCATCACACATCTGACCACGTAATGTGCACCACTTGAACAGAAAAATTAGGGACCACTGGTGCATACATGGACAAGTATACATGACGGTACATCACTTAACAGCACATCCTAAAGAGGCACCTAAGTTTCCCGTCTTCTAATAACATGTTCATTTTTCCATTATAATCTACCTTGTCCATAATTACTATTGCATTTACTTTGTCTGTTTCGTATGGTGAAGTCTAGGATCATTCTTATATTCATGGTATAACAAATCTTTGAGGACAGTTGTGTTGCAGAGGTCTGAGACCTCTGCAACACAGGATCCTGGACTTCACTTTACGAAACAGACACAGTAATTATGGGCATGGTAGATTATACTGGAAAAATGAGCATATTATTAAAAGACTGGGGTACTTAGGCGCCTCTGAGAGACGAGATCAAAACTGAAACCTTCGGTAACAAAAATAAAATTATGTTGCAACACTATCTCAACTTTCTTCAACACACATCCACTGGCTAAATAATTACTGAATGGTTATAGACGTATTGTTGAGCACTGTGTACGTCGCAGCTGACAGCCAACACAGCTGTGTGACGAGTCTTGACATGTTTACGGATTATCAGTTTCAAAATACTTGTGTTATGAAAAAGCCTGATGAAACATATTAATAAGTTAATTAGCGATAAAAATAAAAATTGACTCAGGTGTGATTGGCGGGAGCAAAAATATAAATTTAATCAAGTATTGCGGAGCTGTTTATTATGTAATGTTCTCTTACAGGTGTGTGTGTGTGTGTGTGTGTGTGTGTGTGTGTGTGTGTGTGTGTGCTTACCTAGTTGTACTCACCTAGTTGTGGTTGCAGGGATCGATTCACAGCTCCTGGCCCCCTCTTCACTGGCCGCTACTAGGTCACTCTTTCTGCTTCATGAGCTTTATCATACCCGTTCTTAAAGCTATGTATGGATCCTGCCTCCACTACATCACTTCCCAGACTATTCCACACCATGACAACTCTGACTTAAAAAACATTTCCTAACATCCCTGTGATTCATCTGAGTCTTCAACTTCCAACTGTGGCCTCTTCTTGCTGTGTCCCATCTCTGGAACCTCCTGTCTGTCCACCTTGTCGATTCTTCTCAGTATTTTATAAGTCGTTATCATATCCCCTCATCTCTCCTGTGTTCCAGTGTCGTCAGGTCGAGTTCCCTTAGCCTCTCCTTGTAGGACATACCCCTTACTTCCAGGACAAGTCTTGTTGCAAACTTTTTCACTTTCTCTAGCTTCCTTACCTGCTTGGCTAGATGTGGTGCTGAATACTCCAATATGGGCCTAACGTACACTGTACAGGGTCCTGAACGAGTCGTTATTACGATGTCGGAATGCTGTTCTTAGGTTTGCTGCACCGGTTATGTGGTTGATGTGCGCCTCAGGAGATATGCCCTTGAGTGAGGTTTGTAGTCTCTGGCTCCCTAGAGGGGGCCCAGACACACACACACACACACTCATCCTAGGGGTGTGTGTGTGTGTGTGTGTGTTTGTGTGTATGTTAGATTAAAGAAAAAGAAAGTGAGGGAGAAATAACAGCAGTGTGAGCGTATAAACAACAACAGCAGCAAGATGACTTGATAGGCTCAACTCGATATTATTTTCTGCCAGATACGATAGAATAATCAATTAATTCTATCCCAAACTCCATAATATTTCAATGATATTTAGTTGCAAGCTCTCTTAATAATGGACGCTGCTAGAATGCAAGTCCAGCTTTAGAGTTCTTCAAACAATCCACGGTGCTGGTGGGGATTGAACTCGCGGCATGCGAGGCGCAAAACTCCAGGCCAGCTCGTAAACCACTGGGCCAGCTGCCTACGATAAGATTCATCCAACTAGGAATATTTATACACTATAGGGAGTTATACAGTTCTTCACTTACCAGAGGACCCTTGCAACAACGTGTCGACCCTTGCTGGATGGTCACATCTTTGTACATCCATAGGTTGCACAAGTCACTCGTGCCCGGAATACAGAGCACGACCAAGAAGTGCTATCCATCCTCGTTTCCATCGTTACTATATCTCTTGGGCTAAGGGCCTCAAATGTATAAGGTCCTATTATACATATTCAACATGTGAGGCGAATGTATATAATGTGTAAACCAGACTACATACAACGTTTCGCTCTTAACATCCAAACGTTGCATTTGTTTTATGTATAGCAACCAAGCTCTTGGAATTGTTTTTATCGTGGTTATGTCTTTTATCGCTGTTAGGAGACGGAGGATCGAGCCTCGACCGCTCCTCATGCAGGACAGCAAACAAAACACGATTTCGTAGAAAAAAAATATGCGCTCGTGGTTATATTACGTTCTTAACATATGAAGCTTTGAGCTGGACAGCACAGTTTCATCAAACTGTTGGTATTTTATCTATGCAGTATGTTTTCAGTATTCTGAATGATCTGAGGGTTAAGCCACTCTTAACATCCGTTGCATCTGAGAGTTAAGGCACTCGTGACACTCAGTTACTCTGAGAGTTAAGCCACTCTTGACACTCGTTACATCTCGAGTTTTTAGCGTCATTGTGATACGCTCTTTTAAAAACCAGTGTACGCATTAGAGACGCTAATTCAATGATTAAATGAATAAACAAATGTGACTGATTAATAATTAGAAAAATAAACATTTTGATGTTTGATAATTGAGTAAATACAACATTATATAAAGTTGGTCTGTGTTAATAACTTTGAGGTCAGTCTTGCCACTGAAACCTGACCAAGTCAGGTTTCAGTGGCAAGTTTCAATGGTATGGAAAGCACTGTGAAGATGTTTCGCCCACCAATGATTATCAGTCCAGTACAGAGAACGATTACTGGTGATTGTGCAAGATGAGCTGGTTGTAGTAGTAACAATAGTAATAGTAGCAGTAGTAGTAGTGATAGTATTAGCAGCAGTAATAAGTAGCAGTATTAAGTAGTAGTAGTAGTAGGAGTAACAGCAGCAGTAGTAAGTAGTAGTAGTAGGAGTAACAGCAGCAGTAGTAAGTAGTAGTAGTAGTAACAGCAGCAGTAGTAAGTAGTAGTAGTAGTAACAGCAGCAGTAGTAAGTAGTAGTAGTAACAGCAGCAGTAGTAAGTAGTAGTAACAGCAGCAGTAGTAAGTAGTAGTAGTAGTAGTAGCAGCAGCTGTAGTAAGTAGTAGTAGTAGTAACAGCAGCAGTAGTAAGTAGTAGTAGCAATAACAGCAGAAGTAGCAAGTAGTAGTAACAACAACAGTAGTAGTAGCAGTAGTAGTAATAGTAGCAGCAACAGTAGTAAGTAGCACTAGAAGTAGTAGTAGCAGTAGTAATAGTAGTAGTATTAACTTGATGTGATCAGTCCCTCAGCCTTGAAAGGAGTTGCTCAGTCTGTTACTCTTGATGACCAGTTGATAAGAATCAGACCTGGCGAATCAGACCTGAAGAATCAGACCTGAAGAATCAGACCTGAAGAATCAGACCTGAAGAATCAGACCTGAAGAATCCTCTATCATCTGAGAACATCTTTCGACTCTCCGAAAGTATAATTATCTTCATATCTTATCCATGTATTATCTTATTATTTTTTATTATATATTATGTATGCTTCAGTTTTGTATTCAGGTGTTCATTATTTTGATAATAATCACTGATATAAATCACCATAATTAGGTTGGTAATAACGTGATTTAAATGCATGTATTTTCTTAGTGACTCCTTTGGTAATTATTAACGTCTTAGCTACTTCTTAAGTAAGCACTGTCTTCTTAGTGATTTCTTAAGTGTACATCATGTTCTTAGCGACTCCTAAAGAAACTGCTGTGTTCTTAGTGACTATTCTTGGACCTGCCAGTTTTACCTTGCTAATGATTCATTTGCAACAATAACAGCAACCAAAGCAACAGCAAGAACAACCAAAACAACTTCAACCCATGAAAACCAATTACATAAACAAAAACAGCAACATCACTAAAAACATTAACACCATCATAAACAACAACAGGACAATACCATCAACAACACCAGAACAACGTCAACAGCATCCATAATACCACCATCAACAACAACCATCACACCAGGGCAAACACATCATCAACATCCATAACCAGGCAACACCATCATCAAACTAACACCAGGGCAAACCTCATCAACATACCATAACACCGGCAACACATCAACAACAACCATAACACCAGGGCAACACCATCATCAACAACCATAACCCAGGGCAACACCATCATCAACAACCATAACACCAGGGCAACACCATCATCAACAACCATAACACCAGGGCAACACCATCATCAACAACCATAACACCAGGGCAACACCATCATCAACAACCATAACACCAGGGCAACACCATCATCAACAACCATAACACCAGGGCAACACCATCATCAACAACCATAACACCAGGGCAACACCATCATCAACAGCCATAACACCAGGGCAACACCATCATCAACAACCATAACACCAGGGCAACACCATCAACAACCATAACACCAGGACAACACCATCAACAACCATAACACCAGGGCAACACCAACAGCCATAACACCAGGGCAACACCATCATCAACAACCATAACACCAGGGCAACACCATCATCAACAACCATAACACCAGGGCAACACCGTCATCAACAGCCATAACACCAGGGCAACACCATCATCAACAACCATAACACCAGGGCAACACCACCATCAACAACCATAACACCAGGGCAACACCATCATCAACAACCATAACACCAGGGCAACACCATCATCAACAACCATAACACCGGGGCAACACCATCATCAACAACCATAACACCAGGGCAACACCAACAACCATAACACCAGGGCAACACCAACAACCATAACACCAGGGTAACACCATAACAACCATAACACCAGGGCAACACCAACAACCATAACACCAGGGCAACACCAACCATAACACCAGGGCAACACCAACAACCATAACACCAGGGCAACACCACCAACAACCATAACACCAGGGCAACACCATCAACAACCATAACACCAGGGCAACACCATAATCAACAACCATAACACCAGGGCAACACCAACAACCATAACACCAGGGCAACACCAACAACCATAACACCAGGGCAACACCAACAACCATAACACCAGGGCAACACCAACAACCATAACACCAGGGCAACACCAACAACCATAACACCAGGCAACACCAACAACCATAACACCAGGGCAACACCAACAACCATAACACCAGGGCAACACCAACAACCATAACACCAGGGCAACACCAACAACCATAACACCAGGGCAACACCAACAACCATAACACCAGGGCAACACCAACAACCATAACACCAGGGCAACACCAACAACCATAACACCAGGGCAACACCAACAACCATAACACCAGAGCAACACCAACAACCATAACACCAGGGCAACACCAACAACCATAACACCAGGGCAACACCAACAACCATAACACCAGGGCAACACCAACAACCATAACACCAGGCAACACCAACAACCATAACACCAGGGCAACACCAACAACCATAACACCAGGGCAACACCAACAACCATAACACCAGGGCAACACCAACAACCATAACACCAGGGCAGCACCAACAACCATAACACCAGGGCAACACCAACAACCATAACACCAGGGCAACACCAACAACCATAACACCAGGGCAACACCAACAACCATAACACCAGGGCAACACCAACAACCATAACACCAGGGCAACACCAACAACCATAACACCAGGGCAACACCAACAACCATAACACCAGGGCAACACCATCATCAACAACCATAACACCAGGGGAACACCAACAACCATAACACTAGGACAACATCATCATCCATAATAATCATAATAACATCAACAACCGTAATACCAGGACAACACCATAACAACCATAACACCATCAACACCATAACACTAGCACATCAACAACTAAACACCAGCACAACACCAACAACAACCATAACAACCAAAACAATTGTTTTATTCGCTGTTTTTTTTCCACATGGAGGCACCGAGGTTTATTAAACCTTGCACATTATACTATTGTATTCTATAATGAAATTCATTTTTGTTATACAGTATGAGGAGAGCTTCCGCTGTTGGTGTAACTTTTAATCAAGTCAAGCTGATTATTATAATCAAGTTTGTTGGGGAATGCAAGGTCATAAAATCAACTTTGTCGGGAAGGTGTGATTTTAAAGTTGATTTTTTTTTTTTTTTAAGATTTTTCCTCCGAAGTAGCTAGTTTATTGTGCGTCCCATATACATCCTGTGGAGGGTAGCGCAAGCGCATAATGGAGACACAAGAGGCCTAGGGACTAGGCCCCAGAAGGGCTAACAGGAGTACATATGGATTTCTAAAGTTGATAAATGAGACACTTGTGATACCTAAATGTTGAACAAGTGTCTCATTTATTAACTTGTCGGTTTTCTAAATTATTTAATCACACTTTTAAAGTTGTTTTGGTCAAGCTCTGTGTAGAGCGAAACGTTGTCACAGAAGAAGCTTGCTCTAACACCCGTCTCTTTTACATCAGTTGTAGTCAAGGTGTGAAAAAATTAGTGTATTTCACTGTGACACAACACCGTCGGTGGAGTCACTGTCTCTAAATCGTCAGCGTTCGATTTTCACTGTCATGTTTCTTCAGCTTTCTCGTTTGTTCCCAGTTTCTTCTTCGCGCATCAAAACGTTCTTAAATCCAGAAATAAATTTTCCTCGCGGGAATCTCAGACGAAAAAAAACACACTAAGTAGTAATTATCTTCATTTACTAATCAAACCTTTATGCATTATGTTACATATTGATGTTAATGTATGTTAACTGACGTTAAACTGACCTAACATTGACAGTGAATGTAAAGAAAAATGTTCAAAGCAGATACAATAATTCTGAAAGCTTTTGCGTTAGGAGAGGTTTAAGTAACTTACGAGACTGAAGTGTTTTTTTTTATGTAATTAAATATATTAAGATTGTTGAAGTTGCATGCAACTGATCATTGTGGTGACTTATGCGGTGACCTTTACAAGTTAGGGTTTATGACGTATTTGTGTAGCATGTTCAACACGCGAGTGTGTAATATTTATGTTGTGTTCTGTTGTGTTGTGTTTTGAGTGTTGTGTGTTTGTGTTGTTTCTGTTGTGTGCGTGAGGTGTTGGGTGTGTTTGAGTGTTGTGTTTGTATGAATGTTGTGTTTGTATGAATGTTGTGTTTGTATAAATGTTGTGTGTATCGGTGTTGTGTGTGTATAGAAGCGTTGTGTTGTGTATGAGTATACTCACCTAATTGTACTCACGTAATTGTGGTTGCAGGGGTCGAGACTTAGCTCCTGGCTCCGCTTCTTCAATGATCGCTACTAGGTCCTCTATCTCCTTGCTCCATGAGCCTTATCATACCTCGTCTTAAAGCTATGTATGGTGCCTGCCTCCACTACATCTCTTGCTAGACTATTCCACTTCCTGAAAACTCTATGATTGAAGAAATACTTCCTAACATCCCTTTGACTCATCTGAGTCTTCAGCTTCCAATTGTGACTCCTTGTTTCTTTGTCCCATCTCTGGAACAACCTGTCTCTTGTCAATTCCTCTCCGTATTTTATATGTCGTTTTCAAGTCTCCCCTAACTCTTCTGTCCTCCAGTGTCGTCAAACCGATTTCCCTTAACCTTTCTTCGTAGGACATTCCTCTTAGCTCTGGGACTAGCCTTGTTGCTAACCTTTGCACTTTCTCTAATTTCTTGACATGATTGACCAGGTGTGGGTTCCAAACTCGTGCTGCATACTCCAATAAGGGTCTGATGCACACGGTACACAGAGTCTTGAACGATTCCTTACTGAGGTATCGGAACGCTATTCTTAGGTTTGCCAATCGCCCATATGCTGCAGCAGTTATCTGGTTGATGTGCGCCTCAGGAGAAGTGCTCGGTATTATACTCGCCCCAAGATCCTTTTCCTTGATTGAGGTTTGCAGTCTCTGGCCACCTAGGATATGTTCTGCGGTCTTCTTTGCCCTTCCCCGATCTTCATGGCTTTGCATTTGCCCGGGTTAAATTTGAGGAGTCAGATGCTGGACCAGGCTTGTAGCCTGTCCAGATCTCTTTGTAGACCTGCCGATTTAATTCTCCTCATTAACTTAACAATATCTGCAAACAGGGAGACTTCTGAGTCTATCCCTTCCGTTATGTCATTCACATATACCAAAAACAGCACTGGTCCTAGGACTGACCCCTGTGGAAGCCCGCTCGTCACAAACGCCCACTCTGGCACCTCGTCACGTACTATAACTCGTTGCCTCCCTGTCAGGTATTCTCTGATCCATTGCAGTGCCTTTCCTGTTATGCTTGCGTGATCCTCTAGCTTTTTGCACTAATTTCTTGTGAGGAACTGTGTCGAAGGCCTTCTTGCAGTCCAAGAAAATGCAATCTATCCACCCCTCTTCCGTTACCTTGTCATAAAATTCCAGTAGGTTTGTGACACAGGATTTCTCTTCCATGAAACCGCGCTGGTTGTCGTTTATAAGCTTGTTCCTTTTCCTTTCTAGGTGCTCCACCACTCTCTTCCTGATAATCTTCTCCATGACTTTGCATACTATACACGTCAGTGACACTGGTCTGTAGTTTAATGCAGTGTGTTTAATGTGTGTGTGTGAACTCATGTATATACTCACCTGTCCCCGCCTTTTCGCCAGTCGCTACTAGATTCACTACTAGCTTCAACCGCCTTTCCGTACCTCGTCTTAAAGCTATGCATAGATCCTGCCTCTACCACTTCACTGTCCAGTTTATTCCATTTCCTGACCAATGTAAGGCTGAAGGAATAGTTCCTAACATCCTTATGTGTGTTGTATGTGTGTTGTACTTGTGCTACGTGTAAGCTTATGTATTGTGTATCTGTAGTGTGTTGTTTCGTGTGTGCATTGTGGTTCGTTCGTACTTGTGTGTTTTGTGTTGAGTGTGTATCACTCCTCCCCACACAATCCCCTTCTCCTTACTTCCCTCAGCGTGTATCCTCCATCCCTTCCCTACCGCAGCGGCTCAGCAAGAAAGATGAGAGTGGGGAGCAAATAATGATACGGTGTGAGCCTGGAGAAGCTGAGGTGTGGTGGCCACACCAAGGGCTGAGCCCACTGGTCTCATGCTCTCCTCCTTGAGGTAATTATCTTCCAGTGGTCTGCCATGGATCTGCCCCCCGCATAATTAGAACATTTTTCACACCGCCAACCTCCTGGGAAAGGAAGAGGGGGAGGGGGAAGGGGGACTAGGGTGAAGATGCGAGAGATAGAGGCAGGGAGTCGGGAAGAGAGAGATAGAGAGTTGAGCTAGAGAGTGGCAAGGATTGAGGAAAGAGACCGGGAGCGATGGGAGTAAGAAAATAATTATAACTAGCGAGATAAGAGAGGTTGATTAGAATAGAATAACTGGCGAGGGAGAGACATGGGGAGAAAGTACGTTAAGTAGAGGGAAAATGAGAGACAGATGGAGGAGAACGAAGAGATGGTAGAAAAGTTAGAAAGGGGAAGGAACAAAGGACGAACAGAAGAAGGAAGGATTAAGAATAGAAGGAAGGAAGAAGAAAGAGGAAAAGATAGAAAATATGAATGAAATGAAACAAGCGCTCGAAGGACTGATTAATGGTTGAAAACAATAACATAAATATTAGCAATCGCCTGATTTGAAATCAGTCACTGATAGCGTCGAGGCTTGCCGCGAGTTTAAACCCCACCAGTACCAGGTTTTCTTTCAGATTCCCTCAGAGATGCCTGGAGACGAGGATGCTGCTAGCAACACAGCCGCCTGCCTACATTCTGAGTAATAAACTAGGCTCCAAGAACATGTTTTTCCCGTGTGTCAACAACCCGAGCCTCCTTTACCCTAAGGCAATTAAACGGAAGAACTAATGATTTGAAGCTTACCAGAAGAATCATTCAATAGTCATCACATGGACACTTATGAAGAATTAGACACATGTGCAACATCTGGATGTTGCATATGTGTCTAATTCTTCAGCTTGTGGGTATTGTATACCAATTATGTATACCACTGTAACTTACATCAAGTAAACTGGTACCAACACAGATCGAAACCAAACCGAACATTCAACTGAGTAAGGTATTCCTTATTGCATGAATACTGATCTCATAATTTATTTAATAAAATTTCCACACTATGGCTTACTCGAGGCATACAATATAAACTTTTCTTTGAGCAATATAAACCATTGCTTTTAGTTTGAAGCCGTTCGAAAGTTGATGAATAAGACGCATGTTTCGCCCTCGCAGCTGGTTTCTTCAGTCGAATACAGGCGAATGTAACTCAGGGGACAGTAGAAAACCTTCCTCTGAGTCATGTCAGTGTTGAACAAGACTATGAACCTTCCTCTGAGTCATGTCAGTGTTGAACAAGACTGTGAACCTTCCTCTGAGTCACGTCAATGTTGAACTAAACTACGAACCTTGCTCTGAGTCACATCAGTGTTGAACAAGACCATGAACCTTCCTCTGAGTCACGTCAAAGTTGAACTAAACTACGAACCTTGCTCTGAGTCACATCAGTGTTGAACAAGACCATGAACCTTCCTCTGAGTCACATCAGTGTTGAACAAGACTATGAACCTTCCTCTGAGTCACGTCAATGTTGAACTAAACTACGAACCTTCCTCTGAGTCACATCAGTGTTGAACAAGACTATGAACCTTCCTCTGAGTCACATCAGTGTTGAACAAGACTATGAACCTTCCTCTGAGTCACATCAGTGTTGAACAAGACTATGAACCTTCCTCTGAGTCACATCAGTGTTGAACAAGACTATGAACCTTCCTCTGAGTCACATCAGTGTTGAACAAGAGAGTCGAATGAGACAATCATAAATTATCACATGATAACCAATATTTATTTTGTTATTTATTTATTTCACAACTCCTTCAAGAAAATTGATCAAACATGTAACCATACTTCACAAAATCAATCGAAATCTTCCTCTACGTAAGCTAAAACACTTTGTTTACACAAGACTTCTTTTCTACAGTTATTGCACGGAAAACAATGTGGTTAATAAATCTGGCAGATGCAAATGTTGCTTTGAGCAGAACCCGCCATTATTCAAAGTTTGAAGCCATTCTGAACAGGCTTTTCCCAGTTATTGCTCGGAATCCGGCAAATTCAACTTTCATTAACTCGAGTTAGTATATTGACAAAGTTACATATGCACATCCGAAATTTACATGATACCATCTTATCCAGAGATGCATCAGCTATTGAATTTGAAACTGATTCTGAACTTCGTGGGTGGAGGGTGTTTCGGGGGTCAACGCCCCCGCGGTCCCGTTCATAGGTCATAATTGGCCTATTTTAAGGGAAAATACCAAATTATATTAAAATTAAAACTGGCAGAGTGACACACATTCCAATAACAATTCGGGTGTATGAAGTTAGATACACCCGTGTCCAAAGTTTGAAGCCTATCAGGTGAGACATTGTCAGAGTATCTCACGGCAACCAAAACCAGGAATGGCCTATACAAACTGACCAGTGGGAATCTGCAAGCCCTAATATTTACGTGAAAACTTATCCTAAAACGTAAAGCATAAAACTGGAGAAGCACTGGAGGATGTAGAAAGGATGTTAAAACTTGCAAAAGCCTTGATACATACACCAGTACTTTGTGACTGTATATTAAATGTACGTCTGGTACGTCTTGTTGTATGGAGGTACGTCTAAGAGACGTAAATCTTTTCTTAAAGGTACAGCACACACAGAGCTTTCTTAAACATATACATATAAAGTCATTTTCTTAAATATATATATATATAGCGCACACAGACCTTTTCTTAAACATATACAGCATATACAGACCTTTTCCTTAACGTATATAGCCACAAACATACCTTTCGTAAATATAAATAGCACACACAGACCTTTTCTTAATGTGGCACTACAAGTACTGTACTTGATAAAACTTCTTGCAGGCGAAACGTCGCTTCAGTCCAACTTCTGGGTCAGCACATAATTACAACGTCAAGTACCCACCAGAGTACACCATATAAATACTTATCTATCCAGCAGTCAACTGATGTCAGAGTTTGATTCCCTATATGATATATATCCTGACGGAAGGAAACGTTCATAAACAAAAGTTTTGTGTTTTTCCTTCACTATTGTTGACAGTATGCCATTTGTTTCCCCAAAATTGCTCTTAGTTTATTTTCCCATTGTAAGCAACAGGATTTACATAGAAAATATCAGCCATAGAAGACATCAGATTAACGAAAGGTTGAGGAGAGAGTAATGACAGGACAACTATAATTCAAATACAATAATACAACTCAATAAAAGCAACGAGGGGAAATAAAACCGCTCGCCTTACCAGAAACATGAATAAAGCGGCTGGGAAATGTAGAAATGAAGGAAGGTGAAAATTATTCATGGGGAAATGAGAGGGCAGGGAGGGGCGGGGAGGAGAGGCTGGTGGTGC
Source organism: Cherax quadricarinatus (assembly GCF_026875155.1). Classification (NCBI taxonomy): domain Eukaryota; kingdom Metazoa; phylum Arthropoda; class Malacostraca; order Decapoda; family Parastacidae; genus Cherax; species Cherax quadricarinatus. The sequence continues at coordinate 13,419,163 of NC_069472.1, forward strand.
GGGGAAATTTACATAGCATTGGTAGAATTTATGTGACCACCAGACAAGCACTGGGCCCGCACTCAGAGCCCTCCCGAATTGGAACGTGGGGGGAAGGGTAGAGGGTCCTAGTGCAGGCGCTGGGGAACGCTAGGGAACGTCGGAGAACATCAGGGAACACTATTGAACGTGTGGAAACACTAGGACCACTAAGGGACGTGGAGAAACACTAGGACTATTAAGGGACGTGGAGAAACACTAGGACTACTAAGGAACGTGGAGAAACACTAGGACTACTAAGGAACGTGGAGAAACACTAGGACTACTAAGGAACGTGGAGAAACACTAGGACTACTAAGGAACGTGGAGAAAAACTAGGACTACTAAGGGACGTGGAGAAACACTAGGACTACTAAGGGGCGTGGAGAAACACTAGGACCACTAAGGAACGTGGAGAAACACTAGGACTATTAAGGGACGTGGAGAAACACTAGGACTACTAAGGAACGTGGAGAAACACTAGGACTACTAAGGAACGTGGAGAAACACTAGGACTACTAAGGGACGTGGAGAAACACTAGGACTACTAAGGAACGTAGAGAAACACTAGGACTACTAAGGAACGTGGAGAAACACTAGGACTACTAAGGAACGTGGAGAAACACTAGGACTACTAATGAACGTGGAGAAACATCAGGACCGCTAAGGAACGTGGAGAAACACTAGGACTACTATGGGACGTGGAGAAACACTAGGACCACCAAGGAACGTGGAGAAACACTAGGACCACTAAGGAACGTGGAGAAACACTAGGACCACTAAGGGACGTAGAGAAACACTAGGACTACTAAGGAACATGGATAAACACTAGGACCACTTAGGAACACGGAGGAACACTAGGGCCACCGAGGAACATGGAGAAACACTAGGACCACCCAGGAACATGGAGGAACACTGGGACCACTAAGGGACGTGGAGAAACACTAGGACCACTAAGGAACATGGAGAAACGCTAGGACCACTAAGGAACATGGAGAAACACTAGGACCACTAGGGAGCGTGGATGAACACTAGGACTACTAGGAAACTGGAGAAACACTAGGACTACTAGGAAACTGGGGAAACACTAGGACTACTAGGACACTGGAGAAACACTAGGACTACCAGGAAACGTGGAGAAACACTAGGACTACTAGGAAACTGGAGAAACGCTAGGGCTACTAGGAAACTGGAGAAACACTAGGACTACTAGAAAATTGGAGGAACACTAGGACTACCAGGGAACGTGGAGAAATACTAGGACTACTAGGAAACTGGAGAAACACTATGGCTACTAGGAAACTGGAGAAACACTAGGGCTACTAGGAAACTGGAGAAACACTAGGACTACTAGGAAACTGGAGAAACACTAGGACTACTAGGAAACTGGAGAAACACTAGGACTACTAGGAAACTGGAGAAACACTAGGACTAGGAAACGTGGAGAAACACTAGGACTACTAGGAAACTGGAGAAACACTAGGACTACTAGGAAACTGGAGAAACACTAGGACTACTAGGAAACTGGAGAAACACTAGGACTACTAGGAAACTGGAGAAACACTAGGACTACTAGGAAACGGAGAAACACTGGGGTTTACTAGGAAACTGGAGAAACACTAGGACTACCAGGGAACGTGGAGAAACACAAGAACATGTTAGACAGTGTCGGACACAGAGGAGATCTGTTGGCTTATTGCCAAGTTAATTTTAAACCAATAAAATGTTGAAAATATTGCAATGTTTTTTCAAGTTTTAACCCAGGTGGTTATTTCAGCTATACCTTTCCAATTAACAATTTTTTTCCCAGTTCCTGATATAGTTTTCTCTTAGCATTTGTTAGTGCAGCTTAGAAGGTTCTGAGTAAGAACTCTGGGGTTGAAATTAAGACACATGTGCAACATCTGGGTATCTTTATTGTAGACGTTTCGCCACTGGATGGCGAAACGTCTACAGTAAAGATACCCAGATAAGAAGAACATAAGAACGAAGGAACACTGCAGAAGGCCTACTGGCCCATGCGAGGCAGGTCCAAGTCTCCTACCGGCTTAAGCCAATGCACCCAACCTAGTCAGGTCAGGTTTACATTGACTTAAGGGGGAACACGGCAAAACCCACCTGGTAGCACAAGCTATCAGGTCTAACTCACACCCACCCACATCCACTCATGTATTTATCCAACCTATTTTTAAAGCTACACAACGTTCTGGCCTCTATAACGGTACTTGGGAGTTTGTTCCACTCATCCACAACACTATTACCAAACCAGTACTTTCCTATATCCTTCCTGAATCTGAATTTTTCCAACTTAAAACCATTGCTGCGAGTCCTGTCTAGGCTAGATATTTTCAGCACACTATTTACATCCCCTTTATTTATTCTGTCTTCCATTTATACACCTCAATCATATCCCCCCTAATTCTACGTCTTTCTAGAGAGTGCAGATTCAGGGCCCTTAGTCTATCCTCATAGGGAAGGTTTCTGATACATGGGATCAACTTTGTCATCCTCCTTTGTACATTTTCCAGAGAATTTATATCCATTCTGTAATAAGGTGACCAAAACTGTGCAGCATAATCTAAATGAGGCCTAACCAAGGATGTATAGAGTTGAAGAACAACCTGAGGACTCCTATTATTTATGCTTCTTGATATGAAGCCAAGGATTCTATTAGCTTTATTGCGAACACTTATGCACTGTTGTCTTGGTTTCAGATTACTGCTAACCAGAACTCCTAAATCTTTTTCGCAATCCGTAATATTAAGATCTACATTATTTAGTTTATATGTGGCATGGTTATTGTCCTGTCCAACATTTAGAACTTTGCATTTGTCTATATTAAACTGCATCTGCCACTTCTCCGACCACTGCATCAGTCTATTCAAATCTTCCTGGAGTGCTCGAATGTCCTCGTCAGAATGAATTCGACGGCCTATTTTGGTGTCATCGGCAATTTGCGATGTCGCTCTTTATGCCCTCATCATATGTCGTTTATGTAGATTGTGAACAGCAGGGGCCCAACACTGACCCCTGTGGAACACCGCTCGTGACACTTCCCCACTCTGATTTCTCCCCATTTATGCAAACTCTCTGCTGCCTATTTGTCAACCATGCCTCTATCCAGGAAAAAATTTCTCCTCCTATTCCATGTGCTTTAATTTTCCTCAATAGTCTCTGATGTGGGACCCTGTCAAAAGCCTTACTGAAGTCCATATACACAATATCATATTCATTACCATGATCTACCTCCTCAAATACCTTAGTGAAAAAAGTTAATAAATTCGTAAGGCAGGAACGCCCCTTTGTAAAACCATGCTGAGATTCGTTGATTAATTTATGCTTTTCAAGGTGGCTACGAACTGCCTCGGCAATTATTGATTCCATAAATTTTCCCACTATGGAGGTTAGGCTTATTGGTCTATAGTTCGAAGCTAAGGACCTGTCACCTGTTTTTGAAAATAGGTATCACATTTGCCATTTTCCACTTATCTGGCACCATGCCAGTTTGTAGTGATATGTTGAAAAGATTAGCCAAAGGTGTGCTAAGCTCCTCTTTACATTCCTTTAGAACCCTTGCATACAGTTCATCAGGGCCTGGGGATTTGTTAGGTTTTAATTTATCTATTTGCCTAAGGACCATGTCACTTGTGACCCTAATAGTGCACAGTTTATTATCGTCCTGTTCTACATAATTTATCATTACTGGAATATCGCTGGTATCCTCCTGTGTAAAAACTGAGAGGAAGTATGTGTTAAAAATTCTACACATTTCCTTATCACTGTCAGTGAGCTGACCCGAGGAACTTTTGAGTGGGCCTATCTTGTCCCTGATCTTACTTCTGTATACCTGAAAGAATCCTTTTGGGTTAGTCTTCGATTCTCTTGCAACTTTAACCTCATAATCTCTTTTTGCTTTTCTAATTCCCTTTTTTATTTCTCTCTTTAACTGAATATATCGATTTCTCAATTGCCCCTCTCCTCTTTTGATTTGCCTATATATGCCTCTCTTTTGACCAATCAGATATTTTAATCTATTGTTCATCCATTTAGGATCATTTTTGTTTGATCTGATTTCCCTATTTGGAACATAATTTGACTGAGCAGCTAGAACTATGCCCTGGAAAGCATCATATCGGCAACCATCACCACCTACCTGACCCTTAGTCAGGTCATTCCAGTTCAGCCCACCTAAGTAATTTTTCAGATGTTGCACATGTGTCTTAATTTCATCTTGTCGGCATTGTATACCATTCTTGTACAACTCTGGGGTTCTACAACCACGATATGCTTCACCAATCCTCGTAGCTTCACTTGTTAGGTTCCGTAGTTGTGGATAATTTACAGTATTCACCATAATGTTTACGTTTACGATGGAAAATTCACGTTCTCGTTCTCGATTCCCTTGATCTGTGAGCAAGTTCTCAATAATGGCAACTAAATCATCACTAAATTTGTGTGTGTTCCAGTAGACTCGTGAAAATTATTCTATTGATCTAAACAGTTAATGATGTAACATCTGTGATGTGGGATAAGTATAAGTATTTTTCCTTTTGTATTTATCTTCTTGATTATTGGAAATATCAAGATTGACAGTTGTGAATCTTGGAAAGTGATCATGTAGAAGATTATTAATTATAAGTTATTCATCATATATGATACATTGAATGCTGGGAAAAGTGAGGTAATATTGAGAAAGCAAATCATCTCGTAAATAGCTGGACCAAAACGTCCAGGCATGAAGGAAGGCCGAAAAAGATTTATGAAAACTTTCATAGACGTTACTGATTGTATTCAAATTGGTAAGCTTTAGATAGAGAATAAATTTTAGACCAATTTTTTTTATAAATAAGTCACCCTTTTTTTCTCCTTCTTTCACAAATAACAAAAATATAGATTGTCACTAAGTATATATATGACTAAAGTTCCTAAAGTTGTTTGTTGGACAGCATTAAACTCCTTTTCCACGGACATTTGAACAATTGGCCGTCAAATAATGATCCAGTTATATTCTGTTTAAACATCATTTATCAGAAGAGTATCATAAATTAAATTATTGTTTATTATTAAATTATTGTAAACTTATCTAAAATATTTATAGCTGGATTAGGCTAAATTAAATTCATCTTGTTATAATAAGGTTAGGTAAGTTTTCTAGGGTTCTTTTGGTACAAAATTATTAATTTTTACATTAACATAAATGAAAAAAAATATCTTTAAACGTAATAAAGGAAATTTTAAGGACTTCATTTTAAACGAGTTCTAACTAACCCTTCCCTAACAGCCATTAAACTGCATTTCTAGACAAAGTACATTACATACTATGTGCCAGTGACTTTATACTTTCAGCAAAGGGACAAAATAGGTTAGATTTAGAGACTATATATTAAATGGTGCAAACTTGAGCTAATGACTATGACTCTTCACATAGATTATTGAATTTGAAAATTCTCTCTCACCTGTTAAGGTTTTCTTACTGTTGGACACGGACTGGTGCAGTGTGCTTGTAGTCACAACCTGCTTGCTCCCACCTGAGGTAAATGACTGTCCTAACTATGAACTTTTAGTCTTTATGTTGCTTTAACTTTTTAAAACTTTTATCATGTCTGATCTTTGATACTTTACACATCTGTGTAATACTTTACACATCTGTGTAATACTTTACACATCTGTGTAATACTGTACACATCTGTGTAATACTGTACACATCTGTGTAATACTGTACACATCTGTGTAATACTGTACACATCTGTGTAATACTTTACACATCTGTGTAATACTGTACACATCTGTGTAATACTGTACACATCTGTGTAATACTGTACACATCTGTGTAATACTTTACACATCTGTGTAATACTTTACACATCTGTGTAATACTTTACACATCTGTGTAATACTTTACACATCTGTGTAATACTTTACACATCTGTGTAATACTGTACACATCTGTGTAATACTGTACACATCTGTGTAATACTGTACACATCTGTGTAATACTTTACACATCTGTGTAATACTGTACACATCTTGTAATACTGTACACATCTGTGTAATACTGTACACATCTGTGTAATACTGTACACATCTGTGTAATACTGTACACATCTGTGTAATACTGTACACATCTGTGTAATACTGTGCACATCTGTGTAATACTGTGCACATCTGTGTAATACTGTGCACATCTGTGTAATACTTTACACATCTGTGTAATACTTTACACATCTGTGTAATACTGTGCACATCTGTGTAATACTGTGCACATCTGTGTAATACTTCACACATCTGTGTAATACTGTACACATCTGTGTAATACTTTACACATCTGTGTAATACTGTGCACATCTGTGTAATACTGTACACATCTGTGTAATACTTTACACATCTGTGTATACTGTACACATCTGTGTAATACTGTACACATCTGTGTAATACTGTACACATCTGTGTAATACTGTACACATCTGTGTAATACTGTACACATCTGTGTAATACTGTACACATCTGTGTAATACTGTACACATCTGTGTAATACTGTTCACATCTGTGTAATACTGTACACATCTGTGTAATACTGTACACATCTGTGTAATACTGTACACATCTGTGTAATACTGTACACATCTGTGTAATACTGTTCACATCTGTGTAATACGTACACATCTTTGTAATACTGTACACATCTGTGTAATACTGTACACATCTGTGTAATACTGTTCACAATCTGTGTAATACTGTACACATCTGTGTAATACTGTACACATCTGTGTAATACTGTACACCTGTGTAATACTGTACACATCTGTGTAATACTGTACACATCTGTGTAATGCTTTACACATCTGTATAATGCTTTACACATCTGTATAATGCTTTACACATCTGTGTAATGCTTTACACATCTGTATAATGCTTTACACATCTGTGTAATACTTTACACATCTGTGTAATACTGTACACATCTGTGTAATACTGTACACATCTGTGTATACTGTACACATCTGTGTAATACTGTACACATCTGTGTAATACTGTTCACATCTGTGTAATACTGTACACATCTGTGTAATACTGTACACATCTGTGTAATACTGTACACATCTGTGTAATACTGTACACATCTGTGTAATACTGTTCACATCTGTGTAATACTGTACACATCTGTGTAATACTGTACACATCTGTGTAATACTGTACACATCTGTGTAATACTGTACACATCTGTGTAATGCTTTACACATCTGTGTAATGCTTTACACATCTGTGTAATGCTTTACACATCTGTATAATGCTTTACACATCTGTGTAATGCTTTACACATCTGTATAATGCTTTACACATCTGTATAATGCTTTACACATCTGTGTAATACTTTACACATCTGTGTAATACTTTACACATCTGTGTAATACTTTACACATCTGTATAATACTTTACACATCTGTGTAATACTGTACACATCTGTGTAATACTGTACACATCTGTGTAATACTGTACACATCTGTGTAATACTGTACACATCTGTGCAATACTTTACACATCTGTATAATGCTTTACACATCTGTGTAATACTTTACACATCTGTGTAATACTTTACACATCTGTATAATACTTTACACATCTGTGTAATACTTTACACATCTGTGTAATACTTTAACATTCTGTATAATACTTTTCACATCTGTGTAATACTTTACACATCTGTGTAATACTTACAATCTGTGAAAATACTTTACCATCGTGTAAACTTACACATCTGTGTAATACGTACAAGTTATAAATTTTAAACATCTGTGTAATACTTAACACATCTGGAAAATCTTTAACCTGTGTAATACTTTACACACCCTGATATAAGGGAATAACACGAAATTTTAAAATTTAATTAAATCAAATTTTTCGTCCGAATGGTAAATTTTTGCGTTTTTTGGCTTAATAGCAAGCTTTCTTGCGGGAATAAGCAACAAAAAATTTTTGTATGCAAAATTTCGAAAAATTTATTCTGAAATAAGAAAAAAGTTTTAATGTGTTTGTTTTTTTATTAAATAATTGTAAACTTATCATTATAATTTTTGGGTTAGTTTAAATTACTTTTAAATAAAGGTTTTAAGTTTTCTAGGGGTTTTTTGGAAAAAATTTTTTAAATTTTTTTTTAAACCCAAAAAAGAAAAAAAAACCCAAAAAGGAAAAAAGAAAACCATTTTTTAACTTCTTAAAAAAACCTTTTGGCCCCCCCAAAAACCCAAAACACCACAAACAACAACCACCACCAAAACCCACAACTCACGCTCCCCCCCCCCACCCCCCCCCCCCCCCCCCAACCCACCCCCCCCCCCCCCCCCCCACCGCCCCACCCCCCTCCCCCACCACCACGCCCACCCACCACCCCCCCCCCCCACCACCCCCCCCCACCCACCCCCACCACACCCATACAAACCCCCACACACACCACCACAACACACACCCCACACACACACACACACACACACACAGGATGTTCCAGAGATGGGACACAGCAACAAGGGGACACAGTTGGAAGCTGAAGACACAGATGAATCACAGGGATGTTAGGAAGTATTTCTTCAGCCACAGAGTAGTCAGTAAGTGGAATAGTTTGGGAAGCGATGTAGTGGAGGCAGGATCCATACATAGCTTTAAGCAGAGGTATGATAAAGCTCACGGTTGAGGGAGAGTGACCTAGTAGCGATCAGTGAAGAGGCGGGGCCAGGAGCTCGGACTCGACCCCCGCAACCTTAACTAGGTGAGTACACACACACACACACACACACACACACATACACATACACTCATACACACATATACATACACACATATACATACACACATATACACTACACATAACACACAATACACACACATATACACACATAACTACACACACATACATACACACACACACACACACACACACACACACACACACACATACACATACACACACACACACTACACATACACACACACACACACACACACACACACACACACACACATTTAGTAATTTATATAGGAGATGGGGTTACTAGCCCCTTGCTCCTGGCATTTTAGTCGCCTCTTACAACACGCTTGGCTTACGGAGGAAGAATTCTTATCCACTTCCCCATGGAGACAAGAGGAAATAGACAAGAACTTGAAAGAAAATAGAAGAAAACCCGGAGGGGTATGTATATATGCTTGTGCTGTGTGACCTAAGTGTAAGTAGAAGTAGCAAGACATACCTGAAATCTTGCATGTTTGTGAAACAGAAAAAAGGACACCAGCAATCCTACCATCATGTAAAACAATTACAGGTTTTCATTTTACACACACTTGGCAGGACGGTAGTACCTCCCTGGGCGGTTGCTGTCTACCAACCTACTACCTTGGATATATATATATATATATATATATATATATATATATATATATATATATATATATATATATATATATATACTGATCTCTGGCCGAAGGAGACTCGAACCTACGAACCTGGGAACAAAGTACGCAGTGCTTTACCATTCTCACCACACTGGAACAATACCTTGGCGTCCAGCTTGCACTAGACGTTTGATCCAGGGCAGCCAGCTTTCAGGGAGAAGGCTTACAGCTTTTCATCTCATCCCCTGCATGCATCAGCCTTACTAGAGATTTTAACAACGCAAGGAATTCGCAAGAGCAGGCGAAATGTACACAAACACTGATCTCTGGCCGAAGGAGACTCGAACCTATGAACCTTGCAACAAGGTACTCAGGTTCGTTATATATAATAATGCAGGGGAAGAGATAAAAAGCTGTAAGCCTTCTCCCTGAAAGCTGGCTGCCTTGGATCAAACGTCTAGCGCAAGTTGGACGCCAAGGTATTGGTCCAGTGTGGTGAGAATGATAAGGCACTGCGTACCTTGTTCCAAGGTTCATAGGTTCGAGTCTCCTTCGGCCAGAGATCAGTGTTTGTGTATATTTCGCCTGCTCTTGCGAATTCCTTGCATAATATATATATATAATATATATATATATATATATATATATATATATTATATATATATATATATATTATATATATATGTCGTGCCGAATAGGCAGAACTTGCGATCTTGGCTTAAATAGCAACGCTCATCTTGCCATATAGGACAAGTGAAAATTTGTGTATGCAATAATTTCGCCAAAATCATTCTGAACCTAACGAAAAAAATATATTTCACTGTGTTTGTTTAGTATTAAATTACTGTAAACAAATCTAAAATATATTTAGTTGGATTAGGCTAAAAAAAATTGCTCTTGTTATAATAAGGTTAGGTAAGTTTTCTAAGATTCTTTTGGTGCAAAATTAAAATTTTTACATTAACATTAATGAAAAAAATATATCTTTAAACGTATAAGAGAAAATTTTAGAAAGGACTTAATTTTAAATTAGTTCTTGCTAATTGACATTTATATATATTGACGCATATATATATATATATATATATATATATATATATATATATATATATATATATATATATATATATATCCTTCATTACGTATCTTTTTCCTACTTACCCATCTTTCTCCTCCTCTTCCTTGCCTGCTACTTTGTTCTTACCTTCTTGGCCCCCACCTCTGTTTTCTCCCTCTTCTTCATCTCTCTTTTTTTCTCCCCTCCTCCTTTTTCCCCTTCCTCCTTATTCCTACTGTTGTTCTTCTCCCCTTTACTATGACCGTAATTAAACCTTTTCAAGAAATATTAGCGTCATTTTAATTAAGTTCATTCTATGTTCTAACAAGCTTCTCGACACATGCTACACACTACTCAAAAATGATCACGTCTCTGGGGTGACAGTCAAGACTCGCAAGGTTAATCTCTGCAGGGAACTAATTGTTCTGTGGGGATGGTCAGCTGTGGTGTGCTTTTGATCCCAGTGAAATATGCAGCTGTGTAAGAGCTTGGAGGAGGGGAGGGGAGGGGACGGGAGGGGAAGTCCCATCAAGTTGATCACTCCCTCAACCCCCCCCCCCCCCTATTATTTCTCATGAAAAAAGGAGCTCAATGTTGTGCAAATTCTGACCTCTAGGGAGCGTGCCTTGATGCTCATGAAAGGCTCTTGATACAAGGAATTGGCGCTGTCCTTTTCTTCCTCGAATGAAACCTGAATCCTCTCATTTCCCAGGTCTATTTAGACCCTTTCAATTTTAGCGCTTCCCCATAAATAACAATATAATGATTTAAATGAACTTGTCTCATTAAATGTTAATTAAGGAAGTAGATCAATCACGTACCGAAAATACTTTCCAAGTTACTCTCCTCAAATAAGAAAGTTTGGGTAGACCTCTGACTGTGAGGGAGGCAGATTATCACCATTAATTAAATTTGCTTGAGTTGCTGACTTCAGATAGTTTTATCATGAAAAGAGACTGGAGGAAGGCGAGGTCATATTTTCATTAATAAGTATAGGTCAACGATCCCTTTTCAGACCATGTGTTTAATAGTTTTTAATCTTTTAGTAGGAAGGAGAAGTAATAGTGTGTGTGTGTCAGTGAGAGCTCTGCCCAGGCATGAGTAAGAGGAAGGCAGTTGTAGTGCACGCAGTTGTGTCGTGAGTTGTTGCTGAGTATATTTGGTGCCGTTGATTTAGTGTGAGCACTGTGGAATAATGAGTGTACACTTTTAAATATTCTCCAGGAATAAAGTCCTGATATAGGTCTTTGACAGAAGGTGACCCGTTACTGGCTCCCGGAGTGCCGGAGTTTGTACAGTGTGTTTCACTCGTAGGAGGCCCCAAGTTATCGTTTACTGCAGACATGATACACAAACAAGACGGTTGTAACTACGGGGGTACCAATTCTGGGCCTCCTACGAGTGAAACACCATGAACTATGCGAGTACAGTTCCTTGAAGTTGCTCTCTTTACTAACCTTTCCCTTTCAGTATTTCAGCCCCGATTTCTGCTACTGGTGTAACTGTAATTAATTTAGAACAAAACTGCGTATTACTGCAACCTCTTTATTTCAGTGAATTACTGTAATTTTATGCTAGACTTCCATTTTCCACTTTAACCTGAATCAATAAATTCCTTCTCTTTATATATTATTACTACTGTAGTTTTTGGCATCTTGCTTTATTATACATGATTATCTGTATTATACGTGGTTATCTGTATTATACATGGTCATTGTTTGAATTATACATTATCTGTAATATACATGATTATGATCTGTATTTTACATGATTATCTACATTATAAATGATTATCTCTGTAATTCATTATTATATGAATTATTCTGGTGGAAGCGTGACTGAGTGACAAAATGTAATAGTGAAAAATATGCCAGTGTGGGTAGACTTGTGAACCCCACTACAGTGTTTGGTAATTGGCGACTAATTGCATATAAATTAGGATTAGGTAATTAAGCCAGACTGGAAGTCGTGGGGCTACACCCTTGTGGTCTCACATGATAAAGGAAAATGGGATAGGTCTATTGTAAAGGAAAACTGGATAGGTTTATTGTAAAGGGGGGAAAAGCTAGGTATACAGCAAATAAATACTGGGTAGATCTATGGAATAAGCAGATTAAATAGGCCTATGATAAAGAATGAAAAGGAAGACTGAATAGGTCTATAATTAAATATTAACCAGGCCTTTAGTAAAAAGACGGAATAGTCCTATGGTAAAAAAATTGGGTAGGCCTGTGGTAAAGGAAGACTGGGTAGGTCTATGGTAAAAGAAGTCTGAATAGATCTATAGTATAGGAAGATTGGGTAAGCTTGTGGTATAGGAAGAGTGAGTAGGTCTATGGTTTAGAAAGAAGTGGAAGTAGGAAATGTAAATTTGGCACATAGTGACCATACATACTCAGACTTAGAATGTGCTAGGTGACATAGATGCTTAGAATGTGCTAGGTGACATAGATGCTTAGAATGTGCTAGGTGACATAGATGCTTAGAATGTGCTAGGTGACATAGATGCTTAGAATGTGCTAGGTGACATAGATGCTTAGAATGTGCTAGGTGACATAAATGCCTAGAACGTGCTAGGTGACATAAATGTTGAGAAATGGCATTACCAGCTAAGTTTAAATATACGAAAACTTAACTTAGAAAGACAACTCATCGCCTGCACAGCCGCCCCTGCAGACGAGGTTTTGAGAAGCTGTCGAAATCATCTCTCAACGGGCTGTAAAGAGTTATAATTTGTAAGATTATAAATTACCCCTAGGGGGTGTTATGTCAGCATATTTCATTCACTGATTGCTGACAAATTACATACTTGTTTGGACTCAAAAGTCCGCACCTTACTGCCGACTATAGGTTGATTACAAACTCCTTGCAACTCAAGAACTGCGCAGTCCCCCGTACTACAAGAAATTCGTAACCTGCCTTGCTCTTGTAGCGTGAGCTATGGTGTTCTTCGCACCTTCGACAGATATCGGTGACTTGATAGAAGCTGAAGTGTCCTTGGATGTCCAAAGTCTTCCATAGTTTAGGAATACGCACACTAGTACACTATGTTCCACAAGATTTGTCTTTATTGTTCACAATCTTATTACTAAAGAAGCTGATCACACTTCTCTTAAGTGTTTATTGTGTTTTATGAGACACTTTGTTCACACTGACGCACAGATCGTTCTTTGTTGGTTATCCTGGTGTCAGTGTCACTCTCAGTAGAGTCAAAAGTAATCTGAAGACGCCACAGCACCCCACGCAGTTACTGCCCCTTGCACAAAGGAAAAGCTGACATAGTACTTTTGCTTCCTTGCCACTTCCTCGATGAAGCAAAGCAGAATGTTTGATTCTTGCTGTCTTAAGCATAGACAACAATGTCCACTATCTTTACTATGGTAATAAAGTGGGAGCAGGATTTTCCTTAATTGTCCTGCTAAGGTAAGAGATGAACTGTCTCTTATTAAAATACACTCTGCAACACTGGACTGCAAGGAGCCGCGGTCGCATACTCGTACTGCATCTGCCATCAATTACTCGCTGTAGCAGTAAACAAGATATTTGCCCCTTCTGAGAGGGCTGGGCCCCTCAGGGCTGAAAGGGGCTAAAAGGGCTGAAGGGGGCTGATACCCCCCTCCTGGAGAAAATTTCTCCACACTGGGGGGCGGCGGAGGTTCGCTGCAGGTGAACTATTCATCACTTAACTTTAATTTAATTTTCTCGCTCGCCACCACTGCTGCTTGTCTTTTCTGAACAGCTTTAGTCTGTGTGGTTTCTGGAGAATCACTAATTTTGTTTTCAACACTGTGTAATTCTAACGGTACTAGTTTATTTATTGTCCGCTTATTCACTACACCTTTGCTCAAAACATCAACTGTCCTGATGATTCCATTTGCATCAGGATATATGGTCACAATTTTTCCAAGTGGCCATTGGGACCTCGGACCATCATTGTTGATAATCACTATGTCACCAGGTCTTAAGGACTTAGGATTTTCAGGAACACCACCTCCATTGAAGTGTTCTCTCAATGAGGTGAGATAGTCTTCTCGCCAAATTTTCTCCCAACGTTCAATCACTTTATTAAGGTGTTTGAATTTACGTCTGAGTTGCTCAGGTTCGAAATAAGTAGGATCCTCTATGATTTCTTTATCATTCGTGGGAGGAACAGGTTCGAGCCTTCTGCCATGGAGTAAATGAGATGGACTTAACACTTCTAAATTGTCCAGATCATCGGTAACATAAGTTAGAGGTCTGTTGACTCTATTTTCTATTTCAGTCTCAACTGTACGGAATTCTTCTAAGTCTATTCTCTGACGATGAAGAGTCTTCCTTAAGCAACGTTTTACAATGCCGATCATTCTTTCATAAAATCCGCCGTGCCATGGAGATTTAGGAGGAATGTATCTCCAACGACAACTGCGTTGATTCAGCATCTGTTGTACTTCTGGCTGATCAAAGATCTTGCTTATATAAGCAGCACCAGCAACAAAGTTCGTTGCATTATCTGAAATCATCAGTCTGGGACACGCCCTTCTGGCTGCAAACCTTCTGAATAATTTGATAAAAGTTTCAGCAGACATGTCAGTGGCTACTTCTAGATGTACTGCTCTAGTTGTAGCACAAGTGAACAGATGTACACCTTGATAGGAACTTTGTCAACTGTTTTGGTTAAAATTATTGGTCCAGTGTAATCTACACCTGTCACCTCAAATGGAGTGATATGACAAACTCTTTCAGAGGGATATGGAGGTGGACCTGGATACTGACATACTCGCATATCGTAGTGACGACAAGTAATACAGTCCTTTATTTGTTTTTTCACACTTTGTCGACCTTGAGGTATCCAGTAGGATTGTCGTATATGACAAAGTGTGTCAGCTACCCCACCATGTAACACGTTACTGTGGGCGTTTTGCACAATCAGTTTTGTTAGCCAATGATTCTTGGGGATCAATATTGGATGTATGGCTTCTTTAGGTAGTGAAGAATTATGAATTCTTCCTCGACATCTTATAATCTTTTTCTGAGTCGAGATAAAGTCCTAAAGAATTAATCATGACAGGTTTCTTTGGGGATTTATCTTGTGTTTCTAGAAATTTATATTCTGTAGAGAAAACATCTTTCTGTATTAGTTTCACCCAGTATTTAATGGGTTCAAGATATTCATAATCAGGTTTTATTCCTTTAATGAATTTAAAGACAAGAGCTGTAACTCTTAAGAGTTTACCCAAAGATGAGTATTTAGATCCATCAATGATTATTTCTGTTGTGTCTGCAGTATTTACACAACCTATTTCTGCTGTGTTCAAGCAGACTGTTTCTTCTGGCATAATGTGAGCTTTTTGCTGAGGCCAGTTATTTTCATTAGAGAGCCAGTTCGGTCCGTGGAGCCATAATTTATTATCCACAAATTTCTTGAGTGGGACACCACGTGACAACATGTTAGCTGGATTCTCTTTGGTAGAGACGTGGAGAAAGAGATAATCTCTCTGCATCTCTTTTATTTCTGCTACTCTGTTCTGTACATAGACCAGCTTACTCTTATTATTTCTTAACCATTGGAGAACTGCTTCATTATCACTCCAGATCACGGTTTTTTCAATAGTGAGATGATCAAGTACTTTGTTGAGATAGACAGCTAATTTTGTACCTACATAGAGTGCTGTCAGTTCCAATTGTGGTACTGTTCTGACCTTCAAGGGTGCTGCTACCCTGGCCTTTGAAGTAATTAGTGTACTTCCTTCAGCATTACTCACGTAAGCTACAGCGCCATAACCTCTGGTTGACGCATCACAGAACACATGTAATGTGTAATTGTTTCCCTCTTGACCTATTTGTCTGGGAAATGTAATTTGATGAAGTTGTTTAAACTCCCTGGATATTTCATCCCATGCTTGACTCATTTCTAGAGGCAAGTTCTCATCCCATCCAATTTTGAGCTTCCATGCATCTTGCTTAAGCATTTTACCCTTTATGGTAATTGGTGAGACGAGTCCTAGAGGATCAAAACATTGTGATACCTCTGACAGTAAACTACGTTTAGTGAGTGTACTGCATGATTTATTGTTTATCTTTTTGAGACTCAAAGTATCTTCCTGTGTGTTCCAATTAAGTCCCAGCATATTGTTGCAATCAGGAATTTCAGCTTCAGGGAAATCTTCTTTGATAAGTTCCCTTAATTGCTTTGAATTTGTATTCCACTTCCTTAGAGGCATATTTGCTTCTTTCATCTCCTTGTTAGCTTCTCTGTATAAGGATTTCAAATCCTCCTCTTTATTCACAGTACCTTGAAGATTGTCCACATAGAAACTTTTCTTTAAGATTTCTTTGAAGGGACTTTCAGATTTCTTCAAATGTGTATTTAGAGTAGCTTCTAGTAAGAATGGAGAGGATGTTGCACCAAACAATACTGATTTGAAACGATACGTTTTACAGGACTTTGAGGATCATGTGGATTTTCAGGCCACAAGAATCGAGTATAATCTCTATCTATTTCTTGTAGTCCTACTCTTAAGAAAGCTTTGGAAATATCAGCCGTGTAGGCATATGGGTTTGTGCGAAATTTCATAAGCACGTCCCCAAGCTTCTCAGTTAGTGAGGGTCCGGTCATCAGTCATTAAGACTTGCTACATCTTTATTTGCACGTGCGCTGCAATTATATACAACACGTAGTGGAGTGGTTTCAGAATCTTTTCTGACTCCATGGTGCGGGAGATAATGAGCTTCTGTCTTCAACTTACCTTCGACTATTTCCTCAATGAATTTATTGTCCAACTGTTCTTGTATGATATTATCATAGACAGTCAGTAGCTCTGGATTCTTCCTAAGCTCATGTATTTGTGCTTTCATTTGTCCGAAAGCCATGCGATAATTGCTAGGCAGATGTGGTGGATTTAATTTCCATGGTAACCTAACCCAATACTGTCCATCTTTATATTTGACAGTGTCCAAATATTGGTTATAAGTCTGAGACTCTTGTGGGCTTGGTTTATTTACATCAATACCTATCGCATCTAAATCCCACAACTTATCAGCTGGTTCATTCATTTCTTCCAGTAATGATAAATTTTGCTGTGGTACATGATCAGCGGTTATTCTCGTAACTAGTACATTTTCCACTGAATCATTCAGCTTCTTTCCCACTTTGAGAGGGAAATGGGACCACATTCATGTGGCTCCTGCTGTTTTCAGCAAGTGAACATCATGTTTACTTACTATTATTTTGCACAAAACAGTGATAATAATCACTTCCAATGATTAAATCAATTAGACTAATAGTGTCCGTCTGTATGTCAGGACAGGCTAACTTGACCTTAGCTGCTTTCAGTGCTGCAACTGTTTCTTTTAATCCCTGGATCTGCACAGACTTAGGCAAATCATCTACTACCACAGTTTCTACTGTCTTTTTCCTGTTTCCTAGACCAACAGTGATTCTGGCTAGGCCATATGTCTGTTTACCAGAATTGTGGAAAAACCCAGCTATATCTAACTGTATTTTGGCATAGGGTTGTTTATTCAGTTTCTGCAACACTGTTCTTCTTATGAAGGACCTTTGTGAGCCTTGATCAAATAATGTTAGCACATTGGTTTTGTGTAATTTATTAGATAACTCAACTCGAGCTATCGGGAGAGCAGTTGCTTTAAACTTATCTTTCACTGTTGCTTGTTGACTTTCTGATTCTGTGGAAGTCTTCTGCTGTTCAGCAAAAGTATTTGGGCATAATGCTGTATGATGCATACCCTTGCATTTAAAGCACTTCTTCAGTGAGCATTTCACACCCTTGTGTTCACCTAAACACTTGATGCACCTTTTCAGCTGATGAACACGTTGTTTACGTACCTCCATTGATGTGTATTGAATACAATACTGTGCCCAATGTGTTCCATCACAAAGTACACATTTTGGAGTACGTTTATGTGTGACAGTTTGTTTACTGTCTGTGGTATTCTCAGCTTGATAAATGCCTATATGGGATTTCCCATTCTGTGTTTTAGTGGGAGTAGGTATACTCTTTTTATACTGAGTTGAAGGTTTATTATCCACTGGATTTGTGGATTTTTTCTTGTCTCGTTGCTTGCATGCATGAAACTATTGTTTGTAAACCATTGCTAATTTCCTCACAAGTGAAATAGCGTTTATTGAACATAATATTTAATCGTTCAATAGTTTGTGGTGACAACTTATCTTGTACAATACCACTGATAAACCAATCACATTGCCTTAGGTCATATTTAGCACCTAGAGATCTGAGACTATTGTCTAATGTGATTCTAAATGCCTGTAAGTCTGAAAAACAATGTTTGGGTGGCTTCAAGCTTGATGTTAAGACTGCATGTCTAACTCTGGCCTTGTCAGCATCAAATTAATTGTCTGCTAAGACACGTAAGGCTATTTGATAATTACCTTTAACCACCGGAAATGACTTAATCAGTTCATAGGGTTCTCCCTTCACAAGACATTTAAGGTAATTGAACTTAGCAATCTCATCTATGTCAGTTCGTGAATTTACTATGGATTGAAAACCACTAATGAATTCTTCATAATTATGACCTTGGAAAATAGGTAATGACAATGTAGGTAAGCTTGGTAATGGGACACTTGTTGTTGTTACAGGTGTAACAGGTGTTTGACCACTAGTTACAGTAGGTCTCTTCGACAGTTTTTTGGGGCAGATAGCCTGTACTCCTGTCCACCTTAATTGTTGATTACTAAAAGTATCCAAAACATTTTTAATTTCATCCTCAGACGGATCTGATTCAAGAAATTCCTTTTCATAATGTGTATAGTCTGAATTAATTATTTCCAGATGTTGTGTAAGTAATTCAAATTTGACCTCAAGATCATCAAAATCTGTTTGTATCATGAGTTAATCCTATACAGACTGAAATTAGATTTTCTAATTGTGTAATCTTAGTCTGTAAAGACTGAAATTGAGTTTTCAAACAAGCCATTTTAATGGCATACTGAAAATTCTAGCACCACACTTAGTGTTTAAAAAACACTGTACTGCTATAAACAGCTGAGTTTTTGTTATGCTTAAGTCAGCAATAATCAGTCAGACACTACTGACCCACTAAGCTTAACCTCAGGGTCAATGACCATGAAGGGTACAGAGTACATGTGGCTGGTGTTTATGGCTTGAGTTTACTGTGTCAGCTTGACCACGATGATTAATCGTAAATAACGATGTTATACACTTCATTCACTATACACTATAAATGTCACTGTATAACTGCAAATCACACGTGAATATTACTTACACATATATAAATGTCACTGTTAATATATATTTGAAAGCTTGCACTATATATATAAGTTCCTTTAATATAATAGGTATATCTTTAAGAAACAAGCTTTAACACAATCTTGTCTCTTAATTTCTGTCTATAAACATTATAAACACTATGTGTATATACACTCAGACAAACCAAGCATCAGTTGGCTTGTTGTCTTAGCGATTTTCGAGTTTGGAGCAGTGGATGCAGGGTGCCATCCCCCGTTTTCTTGTTGGGTGAGTCACCCAGCTCCCGTTTTCTTTGGGTGAACGCTGGGTGAGCGCCCGTTTTCTTTTGGCTGCCCATTCTCTGTGATTGAGTCTGGAGGGACTCATTTATACTGATTTATATTGTAAAATAGTTTTACAGCTTTTTTCGAAGGACCTTGGCTCATAGGTTATTTGTACACTGTAGTACAACATATTTGGACCACAGTGTGGTCTTTATCCGGTTCGAGCACGACCAATATGTTGAAAAATGGCATCACCAGCTAAGTTTAAATATACGAAAACTTAACTTAGAAAGACAGCTCGTCGCCTGCACAGCTGCCCCTGCAGACGAGGTCTTGAGAAGCTGTCGAAGTCATCTCTCAACGGGCTGTAAAGAGTTATAATTTGTAAGATTATAAATTACCCCTAGGGGGTGTTATGTCAGCATATTTCATTCACTGATTTCTGACAAATTACATACTTGTTTGGACTCAAAAGTCCGCACCTTACTGCCGACTATAGGTTGATTACAAACTCCTTGCGACTCAAGAACTGCGCAGTCCCCCGTACTACAAGAAATTCGTAACCTACCTTGCTCTTGTAGCGTGAGCTATGGTGTTCTTCACACCTTCGACAGATATTGGTGACTTGATAGAAGCTGAAGTGTCCTTGGATGTCCACGTCTTCCATAGTCTAGGAATACGCACAGGTACACTATGTTCCACAAGATTTCTCTTTATTGTTCACAATCTTATCACTAAAGAAGCTGATCACACTTCTCTTAAGTGTTTATTGTGTTTTATGAGACACTTTGTTCACACTGACGCACAGATCGTTCTTTGTTGGTTATCCTGGCGTCAGTGTCACTCTCAGTAGAGTCAAAAGTAATCTGAAGACGCCACAGCACCCCACGCCGTTACTGCCCCTTGCACAAAGGAAAAGCTGACATAGTACTTTTGCTTCCTTGCCACTTCCTCGATGAAGTAAAGCAGAATGTTTGATTCTTGCTGTCTTAAGCATAGACAACAATGTCCACTATCTTTACTATGGTAATAAAGTGGGAGCAGGATTTTCCTTAATTGTCCTGCTAAGGTAAGAGATGAACTGTCTCTTATTAAAATACACTCTGCAACACTGGACTGCAAGGAGCCGCGGTCGCATACTCGTACTGCATCTGCCATCAATTACTCGCTGTAGCAGTAAACAAGATATTTGCCCCTTCTGAGAGGGCTGGGCCCCTCAGGGCTGAAAGGGGCTAAAAGGGGCTGAAGGGGGCTGATACCCCCCTCCTGGAGAAAATTTCTCCACAATAAATGCTTAGAATGTGCTAAGTGATATGCTTAGAATGTGCTAGGTAAAATGGATTCTTAGAATGTGAAAGATAAAATAGATTTTTGTGACCCCAAGGTTAAATAAATTCTTGGAATGGGCAGGATTTAATCAGTTCTTGGAACAGGCACATTGCATAAATTCTTAGAATGCGCAGGACTTAAACGATTCTTGGAATGGGCAAAGTTGAAAAAATTCTTGGAATAGGCCATGGGCATAGAAATAATTGAGTTCTTAAAAAGTGCAAAGAAAAATGTCTACAAGGTGAAAGTCATAAATACGAGAAGAATGGGTAAAATAATTAAAGATACTAAGAATAGGCAAGGAAATAATAGATAATTAGAATGGGCAAAACATAGATACTTAGAACGGGCAAGGTTAAAATAGATAATTAGCACCTAAGTACTGGAAAATATCTGAGAAATTGTATTCATAAACACGTACGTAAATATCTCGTAAGGAGATTTTACATTGGGAAATCTGCAGACGTTCAAAAATAAAAATTATATTTCCAACACAATTATAATCATTTTAATAATTATTGCAATAAATTATATAATAAATATAACATTTATACTAATGCCATTGGTAATTATACTACTACTACTACTACTGCTGCTGCTACTGCTGCTGCTACTACTACTACTACTACTGCTACTATTACTACTACTATTACTATTACTACTGCTAATATTACTACTGCTAATATTACTGATACTATTACTACTGCTAATATTACTACTGCTAATATTACTGATACTATTACTACTACTACTACTACTGCTGCTACTACTACTGCTGCTACTACTACTGCTGCTACTACTACTGCTGTTGCTACTACTACTTCTACTACTACTACTACTGCTGCTACTACTACTGCTGTTGCTACTACTACTACTACTGCTGCTGCTGCTGCTACTGCTACTACTACTCTGCTGCTGCTGCTGCTGCTGCTGCTGCTGCTGCTGCTGCTGCTGCTGCTACTACTACTACTACTACTACTACTACTGCTGCTGCTACTACTACTGCTGCTGCTACTACTACTACTGCTGCTGCTACTACTACTGTTGCTGCTGCTACTACTGCTGCTGCTACTATTACTGCTGCTGCTGCTGCTGCTACTACTACTACTACTACTACTACTACTACTACTAATACTACTGTTGCTACTACTGCTGCTGCTGCTACTACTACTGCTACTACTACTACTGCTACTACTACTGCTGCTACTACTACTGTTGCTGCTGCTACTACTGCTGCTGCTACTATTACTGCTGCTGCTGCTGCTACTACTACTACTACTACTACTACTACTACTACCACTGATACTACTAATAATAAAGTGGGAAGCTACTTTTATACTATTATTATTACTACTGTTATTACTATTACCACTATTACTGCCATTACTACTACTACTACTTCTACTGTTACTATTACTACTAGTACAATTACTGCTACTTTTATTACTATTGATACTATTACTTCATTTACCACTATTACTATTGTCATTATTACTATTCTACTACAGTTACTTTTATTACTACACTTGGCACTATTACTACTGCTATTGCTATTACTACTATTACTAATATTACTATTACTAATACTACTACTAAGAACAACAAGAACAATAATAACTGCACTTATTTCCTTGGAACAGTAGGAAATGCTGATAAACATTTTGCACTCTGACAGTATTATTGTCTATTTCTTTGCCAGACGAATATGTAGAAAAAAATAGGTGAAATTTGCTTTCTGTGAACCTCGGTAAAATTAGGTTTCTGTGCAAAATCGTAACATTGGGTTGCTGTGTACCTCTGTAAAATAGCTCCGGGAAGACCGTGTAAGGAGAAAAATCCTGTAAAAATTGGCAGACAGGGAACGAGAGTTGAATCGCCTGTTGAAGGACTCTCTCAGGGAAGGAGGAGACTCGACAGAGCCAATTAGGCGAATTTGATGAAAATCGCCTGATTATAAAAGGCCTTGAAAGTGCAAAAGTTTTGGAAATGGCGCAGCAAGCTATTGAAACGACTTAGAAGCAAGTGAAGGAAGGTAGAAGGTATTGAATGAAGAGGGAAGGAAGTGAAAGAAACGGGAAGGAAGTGAAAGAGGCGTGAAGTTAGTTGCTGCATTGATTTAATGACAATGTGTACTTCTAACAACAACGTTAGATATAAGACGTAAATAATTGATGAAATGAAAAGATTGATAATTTATTAAATAAAACGTAAATAATTGATGAAATAATAGGTAAATAATTGAAGAAATAATGGATAAATAATTGACGAAATAAGAAGTAAATAACTGATGATAAAAGGTAAACAATGATATAGGTAAATAATTGATGACATAGGTAAATAATTTATAAAACAAGGTGTAAATAATTATAACTAACAAAATAAGAGGCAATGTTAGAGGCAGTAAATGCCGAAAAGTGAGAGGAAAAAGGACATCTTAATCACGTCAAATACATTTGAAGGTCCCAGACCAGTAACGTCTTCAGTAAAGATGTCCTAAGTGAATGTATTTGTGTTCTTTTTCCCCCCTCTAAGAGGTATATAGGCTGCAGGTAACCCTTCAAGAAGGTCCCAGGGAGTTTCAAGGTTTTTACCATAAGGGAGGATTCATTGCAGCTCGTTAAGGGTGTTTGTAATCCAGGAAGATACGTTAAGGGTGCTTGTAATCCAGGAAGATACGTTAAGGGTGCTTGTAATCCGGGAAGATACGTTAAGGGTGCTTGTAATCCAGGAAGATACGTTAAGGGTGCTTGTAATCCGGGAAGATACGTTAAGGGTGCTTGTAATCCAGGAAGATACGTTAAGGGTGCTTGTAATCCAGGAAGATACGTTAAGGGTGCTTGTAATCCAGGAAGATACGTTAAGGGTGCTTGTAATCCAGGAAGATAGTTAAGGGTGCTTGTAATCCAGGAAGATACGTTAAGGGTGCTTGTAATCCAGGAAGATACGTTAAGGGTGCTTGTAATCCAGGAAGATACGTTAAGGGTGCTTGTAATCCAGGAAGATACGTTAAGGGTGCTTGTAATCCAGGAAGATACGTTAAGGGTACTTGTAATCCAGCAAGATACGTTAAGGGTACTTGTAATCCAGCAAGATACGTTAAGGGTACTTGTAATCCAGTAAGATACGTTAAGGGTACTTGTAATCCAGTAAGATACGTTAAGGGTACTTGTAATCCAGTAAGATACGTTAAGGGTACTTGTAATCCAGTAAGATACGTTAAGGGTACTTGTAATCCAGTAAGATACGTTAAGGGTACTTGTAATCCAGTAAGATACGTTAAGGGTACTTGTAATCCAGTAAGATACGTTAAGGGTACTTGTAATCCAGTAAGATACGTTAAGGGTACTTGTAATCCAGTAAGATACGTTAAGGGTACTTGTAATCCAGGAAGATACGCTTGTAGTTGAAAGGTTATCTATCCAGGACGTGATGCATGTAACCATACAAAGAGGACCTCTTCACTCGAGGATGTGAATCTTATTTAAACACGAATATTTGCTATACGACATTTAGTCAAAGCCATTTTGAAGGTCGTGAAACAAACAACTTCACAAGTCTGAACTTTGTCATCTATTGAATTCAGTTAAGTGTGGCAGGATTTTACATATATGTGCCCATTCTGTTTAAAATTAAAGGTTTCAAGTTGATAATGTGTAGTTTCAGCATGTTAGCGATACTGGTCTGTAGTTTAAGTTGTAGTTTGGTCTGTTTGTCTTTGAACCCTCCATCGCTGGGTCACCTTACCATGATGACTGAGTTTGAACCTTCTCTGACCACCAATGTTGGGTCAACTTTCCGTGGTGTCGCGGTGTGAACGGACTTACTTTTTGCCTAAGGATCCTGCAAAGCACTTTAAGTCTACATAGCAAAGAGAGATTTTTCCCAGTGACTTCTATAGTCTGTAACTTCAAACGAATACTGGTCTGTGATTTATGGATTTAAATTGTTTTTAACATATCGTGAATATATAAGTAATAGGACAGTAAATTATTCAATATAGGTTAGGTTAGCACATTGATGTTGAGAGAAGTATAGTAGTAGTAAAGAGATACAAAGAATAAAAGGAGACCTTTATTAGTACGACGTGTCACCTATGTCATATTTTATTAAATACTGGATACAGCCTGATGCAGGTGACTCTTCGTACTAATAAAGGCCTTGTGCTTCATGTGTCTTTTTAACCAAATTGGTCCTGATAGTATCAAATTGTCCTAAAATTGGCAGTGATGACTCTTTATTAATAATTCGGTGTTCACATTAAAAGCGCTGACTAGCCACAATGATTTGGTACTACGTAAATTAACAACTCGGTATCTCAACTTTATTCTTTTATTTTAAGGTCGAGGGTACCATGTTTACAGTTTCCTGTCTTTCTGTCAGCTCTCCTGTCTCTATTGGTTAATTTTAGATACACTAGTGTCGTCGTCTTCCAGTGTGTCTATACTGAGATTATTTTACCTCATTCCTTTGCCTATGATGTTTCTGATTACATATTTTTTTGTTTTTATACCAGTCACAGCTGTGGTTTAATATCTTGTGACGATGCCTCTTCCCTCTCATTTCATTATGGAATTTCTACCATATCTCACTGATGGTTTCCATAATCTTCCCATTTTCCTTCAGTCTGATTATAGTTTATAATTAAATTTTTCTCCTTATGTAATTGTACAGTAGTTAGGATATTCCCATATTGTTTTTCAGCATCCCTTCCGATTGTAAGGTATTCCTTCCTAGCCAATCTATACTATTCTTAGTTTACTACTGTCCCTCTTGTTCTAAATTTCTTCCATACTCTTAATTTTTGTTTTGTTTTTTTGCTCTCGTGAAGCTCTTATTGAATGATTAGTTGTCTTTCTTATTCTCCTTCCTCTCCTCTTATATTGGAATGAATCTTCACATGATTTCTTTCCAGTTCTGTGTAAAGACCCTGTCCTGCATTGTGTATTCATTTAGCTCGGTGCCAAAGCTTTCGTTCGAGTGCAAGTTCTTTGACACTGTGTTCTTTAGTACTGTACTTCGCGTCTCTCTTCCTCATGTAGGTCCCCCGTCTCATTTACTGCCTAGTTAAAGTATCCTAAGTTAAGGTGGTTTAGTTGACTGCTGTCTGCTAATTCTTCCTTCAATGTGATATTATTGCTGGCTTTATTGTCAGTGTTTACTTATTTGTCTCCTATTGCTTCCTATGGATGAGTAAATCATTTTTGTCCGGAAAATGTAAACTGAAAACTCTGCAGTTTATGATTTTTTTTTGAACTCCGTTGTTTTCTGATTAATAAAACTGCCTCTCCACCCCCCTCTGTCATATTTCTCATATCATTTGGTATTCTCTGGGAAATATTGCATCCGTTATTGTCACAGTTAATTATATACTGATATAAATATGTTTAGTTCCGTTTTATCTCTAAATTTATCTGCTTGGTTGGAGATTCAGTAAGCATTTATGCTAGAAGGGTAAGGATGAAGGCTTGTTACCTTTTGTGGATGTGGATTTAAAGTGTTATGGTTCAAGTGAGATTTGGGGTTGGAGGTGATGGATTTTAAGTGAGTGGTATGATCCAGGTTAGAAGATTTAGTATGGGGTAAGATAAGTTTTTTGGGGGATGGCTTTATTAGCCTGGAAAGGGTGGTAGGTGTCAGTGTGAGGTGGTGGTGTTAAGATGCCCACGCTGTAAAAAAATTATTCTGATGAAATCTCTGTTACCTTCAGTGGAATTCTTGGATTCTTTCATTTCTTTTTGTACGTCTCTTACTGCATTCTTTATTGAATTTAATATATTTCCTCAGATTTTTCCAATATTTCCACCTCTTCCTCCTCACTGGATGGAATTTCTCAAATCGGATTAATTTTTCAGTTGAAATTTGCTTTAATCTTTTAAGTTCCTGATATTTCCATCTCTTTTTTTTTTTCTTTCATTTTAAATATTCATCAGATATTTTTGGTGCATTTGTAATTACCGAGACTTTCAGATTTTCTGTAAATGATGCATTCTTTGAAGAATAAGACACATGTACATCTCCTTGGTATCTTTACTGAGGAAACATTACGCTTGTGCAGCGGGGGATTCAGCAGTGTACAGGCGTATCCAAGAAGTTATTTTGAGGTGATCAGTCCCTTAGGATTATTTTTATTATAATTATCATTATTATTATTGCTAAAATTATTTTAATTTATATTATCATTGTTATTATTGTTATCGTTATTATTATTTATTATTTATAATTACTATTATTATTGTTGTTTTTGTTATAGTTGTTATATTCACAGTGAGGCGCGAAACCCGAAAGAGTGTTGCAGTACGTGGGACATGGGATATAATGGGAATTTGATATATGGTAAGTGTCGCACTGCTGACAATAGTCATAAAAAGACACATGTTGGAGGCCGAGCTTTTACTGGGACTAAGCTTCCCTGTGTAGAGCTTTGCTAAGTCTTGACTTGGTAAAGCTCTACTCGGAACTTGATCATGTCAAAGACTTTTAATTTCTAATTGTCATCAATATATATAACTGATGTTAACTCTATAACACTTTTGTGTGTTAGTTACCATTTTGTCCTAGGCACATGTCGATTAGACACTAGGCCTGTTGTGTATGTGTAGGTTGTGTGTGTGTGTGTGTGTGTGTACTCATCTATTTGTACTCACCTATTTGTGGTTGCAGGGGTTGAGTCATAGCTCCTGGCCCCGCCTCTTCGCTGATTGCTACTAGGTCCTCTCTCTCCCTGCTCCATGAGCTCTATCATACCTCGCCTTAAAACTATATATGGTTCCCGCCTCCACTACTTCACTTTCTAGGCTATCCCACGGCTTGACTACTCTATGACTGAAGAAATACTTCCTAACATCCCTTTGATTCATCTGAGTCTTCAACTTCCAATTGCGACCTCTTGTGTCTGTGTCCCATCTCTGGAACATCCCGTCTTTGTCCACCTCATCTATTCTGCGCATTATTTTATATGTCGTTATCATGTCTCCCCTGACCCTCCTGGCCTCCAGTGTCGTCAGGCCGATTTCCCTCAACCTTTCTTCGTAGGACAATGTGTGTGTGTGTGTGTGTGTGTGTGTGTGTGTGAATGGAAAGAAGATTCATTCCATTCTCTATCTCTTGCCTGTCTTAACCCCAGCCTTCACTAACAGTAAGAGAGAGAGAGAGAGAGAGAGAGAGAGAGAGAGAGAGAGAGTGAAAGAGAGAGAGGAGTGAAAGAGAGAGAGAGAGAGAGAGAGAGGAGTGAAAGAGAGAGATAAAGAAGAGAGATAGCAATATATGGAAAGATCAAATAACAGACTATTTCCCTATCTAGTGCATCTGCTGCAGGAGAGAGAGAGAGAGAGAGAGAGAGAGAGAGAGAGAGAGAGAGAGAGAGAGAGAGAGAGAGAGAGAGAGAGAGAGAGAGAAAGCAAGAGCGAGAGCAAGAAAGAAGGCTTGCTTATCAAAGAGAAAGTCACAGTGCTACAATGATTCCCCGGCCAGAAATCCAGAAATAATGAAGTCGGCGGTTGAACGCTGCCCGGGGGACCTGCGCTCACCCTGTAACAATGCCTTCGTCCACATGTCGACAAAGGACTGCAAAGAAAATATTTTTCGCCCCAAATGACAACACAAGAATGAAGTGAGAGACGCAGGGTGTTGCCAGGGGACGATGATTATCAGAGAGCCTTCTGGCAGGGTGACTCTTCTACCAGTATTCTTCCTTTGTGCTGTAGATAAGATTTCCCTATTGGTGTATCAAAGGGCTGGGGAGAAGCTCCCTATGTAGGGGAGAGTGAAGGAGAGAGAGGCAAGGGGGATAAGGGAGGGAATGGGCAGTGCACTAGCTAATTTCCTTTATTGATGGTCTCGCGTTTTATTGTGGTTTCAAGGGAGATGAGGGAAAAATAAGAGGAGACACGGACGGAAAGAACGAACGAGGAAGTAAAAGGAAATGGAATGAAGAGACTCCGGCGAAGGAAAGAGAGTGAAGCCAAAAAAAAATAAGATAGAGAAAATAAAAGTATGCAGGAGAGGAGACAAAGGCAGGATGGTGGGGGGGGGGCAAAAGTGTGTTATATCCTGCGGGGGTTTATGGTGGATAGTCGGGACACAATGCAAATAAATTGACTCTTGCTGCAGTCCCGGCGGGAGAGTAATGGCCGACATTACATTACCGTTGCTCAAATATTTACGCCGCCAGGACCCGACGTTTCGCTCGTCTTTTTTTACGCCTGTAATTCCCTCATTAATTTCTGAGTTGATTAATCCCGCACTGTTTATGTCTGTTGTATTTATTTTTTTTTTTTTTGGGGTAGGGAGGTCTTTTTTATATATTGATTTGTTTGGTGGGAAGGTTTGGTTTGTCCTGATTTGTTTGGCGAGGAGGCATTGTGAGTTTTGATTTGTTTGGTGGGGACGTTTTGTTGTGAGTTGATTTGTTTGATGGGGAGATTTCGTGAGTCTTGATTTATTTAGCGGAAAGGTTTTTTGTCTTGATTTATGTGGTGGTGAGGTTTTATGCTGCTTGATTTATTGTTTGATAAGATATTGTGTCTCATGATTTATTGGTAGGTTGGGAGGTCTTGTTTACATTGATTTATTTGGTTGGGAGGTCTTGTGTGTGTTAATTTATTGTTTGCAGGGAAGTCTTGTTTGCTTGATTTGATTTGTTTTTTAATTTTACAAAAATCTTTGTAAAATTAAAAAAAAAAACTATAATTTTCTGTCCACAACTTAGAGCATTAAAACAAAAAAACTAAAAAGAAAAACAAGAAAATGGAAAAAAAATTACGAAGACAGATCAAAAACCCTCTTGATGTCCTCAGAAGACAATAGGAATGAAACTATGGCCAAAAAATATATATGGTTGTGATTGTGAATATTTTTGACTCCTTGTGATTGTGTTCTCAAGTAGCTGCAGATGTTATGAGACATTTGTTAGAAAGAATAAATCTATATTGTAAACCACATATTGATCTGGGTACAGGTTTATCTAGTGATAGTGTAATGCAACCTTGTATAGGTGAATTAGGAGGTGAAGTAGGTGAGCGTTAGGAGTCACTGATGGCAGTGATGTGCTTTGGCGTTGAGGGTCATTTGTACTGTTTGGATTTTGAGTCAAGAAATCGTAATAATACGATTGCAAAAAATCAAGGAATGGGGGGAGGGGGGGTTGAACCTATGGCGAGTGAGCCCTTAAACTCACTGATACAGAGGTTAACGCACTGGCCTGTGAGCTTTAGGACTCGCCATGGGTTCAAGCCCCTCCCGTTCCATGATGGATTTCCTTGTGTTAGATGAGCGTGGCAAATGGTGTGGCAGTGCTAATTGCCGTGTTATTCTGCTCTATGGTGCTCGAGGCCTGTGTGGTTGTAAAGTGTTCCGTTTACTGCAGTTTGATGCTGCGTTCCTGTTATAGATTCCGAGGCTTGTCGCCTCAGCGGCTTGGTTAATGGCCGGATCAGTCAGGTTGTTGGTACTGAAATCACAAGTTCAGCGTAGGCACCTCAGCCCGGCTGATCAGGAACTGACTCGGGGAACTGATCAATGTTCCCTCGTGAAGGCATCCAGGGGTCTCTGGTTCTCTCTCAAATAAAAGTGCGTTGAAAAGTCTTGTTAACGACTATTAACGTTAGCACCTCTGTAAAGTGTTGATTAACCTCACGGTTTTAATACTTTGTAAATTTTACAACTCATCCACATGAATCAAAGGTACAAAAAAAAATATGCCTGAAAACACACAAATCTAATATACATCCTCTTTCCCCCTTCCATCATATACGGTATGTTATTCCTCCCTCCCTCCCTCCCCTCCCCTCCCCTCCCCTCCTACATATGTGATATTTCCACCTCTCCCCTCCAACATTTACACCTGCCACAAAAACATAAACCTCAAAATTTTCAAGTGAATTTTGTGGAATTGAACCCCACGTGCCTATATGGAGAATTAAAAACAATTGGTGGAGTTTTGCTAGTGTTCGGACCATTAGCGAAGAGAGGCGACGAACAATGAGAGAGGATTCCCCAGCAGGCGCCTCCCAAACAAAGACTCTTGGATCCTCTTAGTACTGAACAAGTGCGATCCTCTATTGTTTTATTTAGGGGGATTCACTGCATCAAAGGAGTGCTTTTAATTGAGACTCGATCGGGCATTGTTTTTTACTGGTTGGAATACACCTACACAACCTTCTTTATGTCTTCTTTTTATTTTTATTTTATTTTTTTTTTTGTTGCAGCTGGGTAGACAATAGAAGTGCAGTGTGTACTCTGTGCATTGACGTGTATAGTAGGTACTGGAGTATGTACTCTGCGCATTGAGGTGTACAGTAGGCACTGGAGTGTGTACTCTGTGCGTACTGAGGTGTACATTAAGCGCTGGAAATAGTTTATTGAGGTGCACAGTAGGTACTGGAATGTGCGCCAAGTGCACTGAGGTGTACAGTAGGTACTGGAGTGTGTGCTAGGTGCATCATTAACATCACTACCATACCTCTAGAACCACTAACAGGCCACTAACACCACTTACAGACCATCGACATCACTACCAGACCACCTGGAAAAGACTACTAGCACCAATAACAGATCACTAATAGATCGCCAACATCACTAGCAGACCACCAGCCTCACTAACATCATTAACAGACCACTAACATATCAACATCACTACCAGACCACCAACATCACTAACACCACGAACAGACAGCACCACTAACAGACCACTGACGCCTAACAGACCACCAACACCTCTAGCAAACCACTACCATCACTTACAAAGCACTAAACCACTTACAGACCACTAAAACCTTTAACAGATCTAACAGATCTACTAAACAGATCTAACTAACAGAGTTACCCATAGTTCTTCTTCCAGTTACTTTTGCCTTTTGGCAGATAAATAAAAGGATTTATGTAACGTCATTTGACGCTTCGTAGCGGCGATGCGTTTTCATTTTTTCCACGTTGAGAGGAAAAGAAGAAAAATGCTTGGATTACGTGGGTGACCTTTTCATTTTTCTTCCTCGAACGCTAGTGGATTGAACGAGGCTCTGTAATGCGCTCCGACAAGGGCTGTGTCACTCGTAGTAGGCGAATGATAACATCCGTTGAAAAGATATAAATAAAGTGAGGAATTCTGGAGTTGCGGTACGGGAGAAAGGAGGGAAAGAACTTTTGAGTTACGTTGAGTGTTTTTGTGTGGGCGTTTGTATGAGGGGTTTAAGTGAGGTGTTAGTGTGAGGTGTTTGTGTGGGGTGTTTGTATGGGATGTAAATTTTATGTTGGGTTTTTGTGTGGGGCGTTTAAGTTGGGTGTTTATGTTGGGTGATCGAGTTGGCCTTTTTGTATATAACATTTGCGTGGGGCGTTGGGTTACGACATCTGTGTGTGCCGCTTGCGTGAAGCATTAGTGTATAGGTTTGTGAGGGACGTTGCATATTGCTGGCCATTCTGGAAAAATGCCGTAACTTAGCCTATTTTAAATAACTCGTAAATGTCTCTTAACCACATACAGCATGACTGCATTGTAAGGAAATCGTGGTATAGAGGATCTTCTGCAGCTGTTTACACTTGCCTGACCTATTACCATGATCCACTTCGTCACCTATGACGCACTCTCCAACTGCTACATCTTACCACTGTCCCCGGTATATAAGTCTCTGTCCTCAATCCTCTGCTTTAGGCTAAGGGACTGATCACCTTCTATCAAGGTCAAAGGGCGGAAAGCCTAAAAGTTCTCTCTCGGTTTCTTCCACCGTCTAAATTATTGGAGTTGCGTCTTTATTCAAGGGAAGAAGCCTGCTGTGAAGGAGAAACGTTTCGGTAGTAAAGATACCCAAGTGTTCAACATGTTTTCTATTTATCCACTTGTCAGTATTTTGTACCATTAATGTAATAAGTGTCAGAGCACTTGCTAAGTATGACACATTAACACTATGTCACAGCAATGAGGAAGCGGGATACAGTCACACAGCGCCAGCAGTTAGAAGGTAGAACATAGTAACAATGTGCTACAGCACTTAGAAGGGAGGACATATTGTGGCACAGC
Source organism: Cherax quadricarinatus (assembly GCF_026875155.1). Lineage (NCBI taxonomy): Eukaryota > Metazoa > Arthropoda > Malacostraca > Decapoda > Parastacidae > Cherax > Cherax quadricarinatus. Next base: position 13,452,454 of record NC_069472.1, read on the forward strand.
ACCTAGGAGGTAGGACACACTGTGGCGCAGCACATAGGAGGTAGGACACATTAAAGAGCTACATAAGAAATTTTAAAACAATTCGCAGCTTTCTCTCTCAACTTAATGAATCCAGATAATGTCAGGCGATTCAACTTAAGAAGAGAGCAGAAGTTCAAAACTTGCAGTTCTCTCTCTCTCTCTCTCTCTCTCTCTCACACAACACACACACCACACCACCCACACACACCACCACACACACACACACACACACACACACACACACTGGACATGACCCCCACCACAGACATTATGAAGGATGGAATGTCTTATGGGGAGAGTCAGCACACTTGTGATTTTCATCTGGTTGAAAGCTTGCAAGGGCTGTCATCAGTGTGTGTGTGTATGTGTGTGTGTGTACTCACCTATTTGTGATTACAGGGGTCGAGTCCTAGCTCCTGGTCCTCCGTCTTAACTTACCGCTTGTCATACCTATCCTTAAAACTATGTATGGAGATTGTCTCCACCACTTTTTCGTCGAAGTTATTCCACTTCTGGCCACCTTGAAGTTATGTGAATCATCTGCGCTTTTATACTTCCATCTGTGCCCCCTGTGTGTTATTCGTTCCTGGAACAGTCTGTCCCTGTCCATTTTATCAATTCCCCTGGTTCTTCTATCCTCTAATGTCGTCTTGTTCAGTCTCTTTAATCTCTCTTTATATATTATTTCCTTTAGCTCTGATGCTAGTCTCGTTGCAAATCTTTGCACTCTCTCCAGGCTTTATCAGGTGTAGGTTCCATGTTGGTACTACATACTCCAAGAGCGTCTTGCTATACCTTGTATATAGAGTCGCGAATGGCTCTGTGTTGAGATTCCTGAAAGGTAATCGTAGACTCTTTTAATGAACATTTTCGATATGCTCTGCACTATGCTTACCCCTAGGCCTTTCTCCTTTGGAAGAAATTTGCAGTCTTTATCCCCAAAGTCTATACTTTGTTTCCAGTCAGCTTTTCCTTTCCGCTATTTTAATAACCTTGCACTTATTGTGACTGAATTCTAGTAGCTCTTGTGTCAACATTCTATATGTCTAAAGTTCATTTGTAGCTTTTCCAAATTTAGTAATTTTTTAACCTCCTGATTACTTTTTACATCACTTATAGACAGGGACACTTCTGACTTTTATCTGTCTTGGAATATCATTAATAAATACCAAAAACAGTACTGGTGGTTAAAAGGCACGTGAGCAAACATTAGGATATTTTTTTGTAGGAAACATTTCGGTCTCAGGGCCTGGAAGCTTCCTAATAAATATGTCCCAGTGTTTGTTCAATTTAGTGGTATTAGTTACCAAGGTTTATATCACCAGTACTGGTCCCAGTTACTGGTCGTGTGGAACCCCCACTTGTTACACTTGCTCATTCTGACATGCCTTCTCAGACATCTCTTCTGTATCCCGCAAGGTAATCCTTGATCAAATGTTAAAGGCTTCTTGCAATCCAATAATGCTCTATGCATCCATCACTCTATTGTCTCGCTTCTTTTACCTTGTCATAGATCATCCCGCTGGTTTCCGAAACAGGATTTGCCATCGCTGGAACCCTCGTTGGTTATCGATTCTTTCCAGGGGCTCTACCGCTCTCCAGATTACATTCTCTATTACCTTACTGAGTCTGCATGTTGATGACACCGATGAATAATGTAATGCATAATGTTTGTGTTCTTTATGTATTGTTGGGACTACGTTTGATGTCTTGGAGATCACTTTAGATTGAACTAATATTCAGTTTACAGTGTTTGTAGTGGATTAAGGTTCAGTTTACAGGGTTGGTAATGAATTAAGGTTCAATTGACAGGGTTGATAGTGGATTAGGGTTTAGTTTTCAGTGTTACTACTGGATTAAGGCTTACTTTACAGTGTTGCTGGTGGACTAAGGTTCAGCGTTAACCTAATATTCTGTCTGTCTGTCTGTCTGTCTGTCTCTCTCTCTCTCTCTCTCTCTCTCTCTCTCTCTCTCTCTCTCTCTCTCTCTCTCTCTCTCTCTCTCTCTCTCTCTCTCTCTCTCTCTCATTCTCTTTCTTTTCAGACAATCCTAGGTCTCTCAGTTTTTAAAAACTCCAACAGATGTAGATCTATCTTAACATTTCTAGCATATGTTTATCCGTCCCAACATTTCCAACATCTCTCTCAATCTCTTCCAACATTGCCAACATGCCTCAAGGCTGCTTAGCATTCCTTATCCTCCTAAGCATACCTTACTCAGCACTCTCTCTCTCTCTCTTTCTCCTTAGGATTATTCTTCGCATAAGCATATATATCTCAGCTCATCTCTCATCCCTTCATCTCTCGCCTCAGCATCTCTCGCCTCAGCATCTCTCGCCTCAGCATCTCTCGCCTCAGCATCTCTCGCCTCATCCTTGTATATTTCTTAAGCATGTTCTCACTCATTATCTCCTTAACTCTCCGTCTTTCTGCCTCTCCTCCCACTCTTCCCTTTTTTCCCTCCTTGACCTCTCTCTTTTTGACTTATTCTCTCACTCCTTGACTTCTTTTTTCCTCTTCTCGCACGCCCTCCATTCTCTTAACATCCTTTCTCTCTTCTACATTTCTCTCTCTCCTCTCCCTTTACTTTCTCTATTTTTTTCCTCCTTTCTCTCTTATGTCACTAATTTTCTTCTCTTCCTCTTTTCTCTCTTTTCTCCCTCCATTCTCTCTCCTCTTCTTCTTGATCTCTTTTTTCCTCCCTCACGTTTCCATCTCAGCCTCCCTCCCTCCCATCTCAGCCTCCCCTCCTCCATCTCAGCCTTAACTCCCTCCATCATCTCAGCCTCCCCTCCCTCACGTCTCCATCCCAGCCTCCCCCCCCTCACGTCTCCATCCCAGCCTCCCCTCCCTCACGTCCTCCATCCCTCCCCAGCCTCCCCTCCCCCTTCACGTCTCATCCCAGCCTCCCCTCCCCACGTCTCCAATCCCACCCCCCCCTCACGCTCATCAGCCTCCTCCCCAGTCCATCCCCTCCCTTCACGTCTCCATCCCAGCCTCCCCTCCCTCACGTCTCCATCCCAGCCTCCCCTCCCTCACGTCTCCATCCCAGCCTCCCCTCCACGTCTCCATCACCCCCCCTCCCCCCCTCACGTCTCCATCCTCTCAACCTCCCCTCCCTCACGTCTCCATCTCAGCCTCCCCTCACTCACGTCTCCCATCCCAGCCTCCCCTCCCTCACGTTTCCATCCCAGCCTCCCCTCCCTCACGTCTCCTCCCAGCCTCCTCTCCCTCACGTCTCCTTATCCCAGCCTCCCTCCCTCACGTCTCCATCTCCCAAACCCCCCTTCCCTGACGTCTCCATCCCAGCCTCCCCTTCCCTCACGTCTCCATCCCAGCCTCCCTTCCCTCACGTCTCCATTATCCCAGCCTCCCCTCCCTCACGTCTCCATCCCAACCTCCCTTTCCTCACGTCTCCATCCCAGCCTCCCCTCCCTCACGTCTCCATCCCAGCCTCCCTTTCCTCACGTCTCCATCCCAGCCTCCCCCTCCCCCTCACGTCTCCATCCCAAACCCCCCCCTCCCTCACGTCTCCATCCCAGCCTCCTCTCCCTCACGTCTCCATCCCAGCCTCCTCTCCCTCACGTCTCCATCCCAGCCTCCCCTCCCTCACGTCTCCATCCCAGCCTCCTCTCCCTCATGTCTCCATCCCAGCCTCCCTCCCTCACGTCTCCATCCCAGCCTCCCTTCCCTCACGCTCATCCTTTATCCATTCCAGCCTCCCCTCCCTCACGTCTCCATCCCAACCTCCCTTTCCTCACGTCTCCATCCCAGCCTCCCCCCTCACGTCTCCATCCCAGCCTCCCCCCCCTCACGTCTCCATCCCAGCTCCCCTCCCCCACGTCTCCATCCCAGCCTCCCTCCCTCACGTCTCCATCCCAGCCTCCTCTCCCTCATGTCTCCATCCCAACCTCCCCTCCCTCACGTCTCCATCCCAGCCTCCCCTCCCTCACGTCTATCCCAGCCTCCCCTCCCTCACGTCTCCATCCAGCCTCCCTCCCTTCACGTCTCCATCATCCCAGCCTCCCCTCCCACGTCTCCATCATCCTAGCCCTCCCCTCCCTCATGTCTCCATCCCAGCCTCCCCTCCCTCACGTCTCCATCCCAGCCTCCCCTCCCTCACGTCTCCATCCCAGCCTCCCCTCCCTCACGTCTCCATCCCAGCCCCCTCCCTCAGTCTCCATCACCCACCTCCCCCCTCACGTCTCCATCCTCTCAACCTCCCCTCCCTCACGTCTCCATCCCAGCCTCCCCTCCCTCACGTCTCCATCCCCAGCCTCCCTCACGTCTCCATCCCAGCCTCCCCTCGTCTCCATCAACCCCCCTCCCTCCCTCACGTCTCCATCCTCCAACCTCCCCTCCCTCATTTCCATCCCAGCCTCCCCTCCCTCACGTCCTCCCAGTCCTCAGCTCTCCCTCCCTCCCCCACGTCTCCATTATCCCAGCCTCCTCCCTCACGTCTCCATCTCCACCTCCCTTCCCTGACGTCTCCATCCCAGCCTCCCCTCCCTCACGTCTCCATCCCAGCCTCCCTTCCCTCACGTCTCCATATCCCAGCCTCCCCTCCTCACGTCTCCATCCCAACCTCCCTTCCCACGTCTCCATCCCCCCTCCCTCCCTCACGTCTCCATCCCGCCTCCCTTTCCCTCACGTCTCCATCCCAGCCTCCCCTCCTCACGTTTTCCCCCCTTTCATCTCCCAAACCTCCCCTCCTCACGTTCTCCATCCCAGCCTCCTCTCCCTCACGTCTCCATCCAGCCTCCCTCCCTCACGTCTCCATCCCAGCCCTCCTCCCTCATGTCTCCATCCCAGCCTCCCCCTTTCCCCAGTCTCCATCCCAGCCTCCCTCCCTCACGTCTCCATCCCAGCCTCCCTTCCCTCACGTCTCCATTATCCCAGCCTCCCTCCCTCACGTCTCCATCCCAACCTCCCTTTCCTCACGTCTCCATCCCAGCCTCCCCTCCCTCACGTTCCATCCAGCCTCCCCTCCCTCACGTCTCCATCCCAGCCTCCCCTCCCTCACGTCTCCATCCCAGCCTCCCTCCCCCACGTCTCCATCCCAGCCTCCCCTCCCTCACGTCTCCATCCCAGCCTCCCTCCCTCATGTCTCCAATCCCAGCCATCCTCCCCTCCCTCACGTCTCCATCCCAGCCTCCCCTCCCTCACGTCTCCATCCCAACCTCCCTTTCCTCACGTCTCCATCCCACCTCCCCTCCCTCACGTCTCCATATCCCAGCCTCCCCTCTCTCACGTCTCCATCCCAACCTCCCTTCCTCACGTCTCCATCCAGCCTCCCCTCCCTCACGTCTCCATCCCTGCCTCCCTTTCCTCACGTCTCCATCCCAGCCTCCCCTCCCTCACGTCTCCCATCTCAGCCTCCCCTCCCTCACGTCTCCATCCCAGCCTCCCCCTCCCTCAGTCTCCATCCCAGCCTCCTCTCCCTCACGTCTCCATCCCAGCCTCCCTCCCTCACGTCTCTCATCCCAACCTCCTCTCCTCACGTCCCCCATCCCAGCCTCCCCTCTACACTCTCCATCCCAGCCTCCCTTCCCTCACGTCCCCATTATCCCAGCCTCCCTCCCTCACGTCTCCATCCAACCTCCCCTCCCTCGCGTCTCCATCTCAGCCTCCCCACCCTCACGTTCCAATCCCAGCCTCCTCCCCTCACGTCTCCCATCATCCCAACCTTCCTTCCTCACGTCTCCATCCCACCTCCCCTCCCTCACGTCTCCATCTCAACCTGTCCAGCTACGTTATCCAATTTATCCCAGCCTCCCCTCCCTCAGTTCTCATCCCAAAAACTCCATTCCCTCCGTTCATTATCCAGCCTACCATGTCTCCCTCACGTCTCCATTATCCCAGCCTCCCCTCCCTCACGTCTCCATCATCTCAACCTCCCCTCCCTCACGTCTCCATCATCCCAACCTCCCCTCCCTCACGTCTCCATCATCCCAGCAGCGGTGGTACACAAGACTAAGTTAATAATTCAACCTCTTGTTCGTCCCTCTAAAGTTTACTTGTAAAAGAAACTAGAATGACGCCTGCGGTGATGGTAGCCTTTACGAGTGTGGCTGGCCCCGGCGCTCCCTTAACCACACCCTTCACCCTAGCGCACTCATTCCACTCCCTCTGGCCTACGATCTCCACACATCCCAACGACACCCACTTCGTAAAAGCCAGATACCTCCCACGACTTTGCGCATCCGTCTTGGTGTTGATGGGGGCGGTTCACTGTAGGGAGGTCGGCCTATGTTTTGATATTAAATTTCGGATTAATCTCGTAGGGTCTGGCCGCAAGAAATGGTGATGCAATTTTACAACTTTTGGGACAACGGTAAGGAATTTGACGCCATTAAACGGAGAGCTATAAAATACTGTTGTTGCTCCAGCGGAGACGACTGGGTGATGTTTCACATACATCCTCAGCTTCTGTTGTCTTCTGTGATCTTTCACTCTTCTGTTGCGTCATATGATCTTCTCGTCTTTTGTTGTTATATAATTTTCTCGTCTTCTGTTGTGTTATATGATCTTGTCTTCTGTTGTATTACATGATCTTTCCGTCTTGTGCTGTATATAATCGTTTTAAATTTTATTTTATAACTTTCTATTTTGTTGTGCTATATAATTCTCATGTCTACTGTTACATTCTGTAATTTTCCTCTCTTTTGAATTCTATAATTTTCGCTATTGTTGTATTCTATAATTATTCCTATGTTGTCTTATAAATATAGCATTTTTTCTGTTGTATTCGATAATCATTTTTTTTTGTCTTCCATTATAGTGCTATATTTTGTATTCTTCCAGTCTTATATAATCTTCCATTCCGTTGTGTTCTGTAATATTCCATCCTTTTCTGTTCTGTGAATTTCCGTTACACTGTTGTATAATTTTTGTGTTCTTCTGTTGTGTTTTACAGTATTCCGTTCTTCTGTTGTGTTCTGTCATCGTCTATCCACTCATTATGCTCTAGAATCTTTGACTCTGGCGTTTAACTTCTCCCTCTGTAGTGTTTGCTATAGTCTTTCGGTTTCCCGTTCATAAAAGACAAGCAGCCAGAGAAAAATATTTTAAGACGGCGTTTCGCTAGCCAGCGGCGTCATAGATCATTGTAGCAGCACAGTTTATAGGCAGGAGAGAGAGGAAGACTATCGTGAGTCCTATCCTATCTTAGCTACAGGAGTAGTATCAGATAGGACCAGACTCGACGTCTGCAACTACATATAGGTAAGTACAAAGTATCGGAAATTCGGAAATGAAAATTAAAAAAAATCTGACTTTACGATTTATTTTACAACTTATGCAGAAAATAATACGGCATTCCGACAGGAAATTAAATATACTATATTAATTCAATTTAAAAAAACTCCTGATGAAGTGATTATTGACCTATAAATATATTTCTGACTTGACAAGTTAAAGTGAACTTCAAAATGTATCGTAAAGTTCAGACAAATCAGATAAGTTACGGTGAAAAGGCTTTCAAAAGCATATTCCTTGAAACTCATTCACAGTTCACTGTCAACTTGCAAAAACTCACTGACTACCCACGAAGTCACTGAAGGTGCCGTGGTTCCGTTAGTCACCAGTTGACAGGATTTAACACCAAAAACACTCTCTTAACTATACATTATATCATCTTTAACCATATTTATATATTGTATAAAAGAGCACATGTCCAACTAATGCGAACATTTTATTGTGGCAACGTTTACCTCTCGTTAAACTTTGACAAACCGTCACCTGACAAAGCTCGTGAAGAAGCTAGTGAGACTTGCTGTCATGTTGACTATTAGAGGTACTTATTGGTACTTATTGGTACTTATACCTTAGTTCTGGTTCCCATGCTATGGATATACAGTGGACCCCCGCATAACGATCACCTCCGAATGCGACCAATTATGTAAGTGTATTTATGTAAGTGCGTTTGTACGTGTATGTTTGGGGGTCTGAAATGGACTAATCTGCTTCACAATATTCCTTATGGGAACAAATTCGGTCAGTACTAGCACCTGAACATACTTCTGGATTGAAAAAATATCGTTAACCGGGGGTCCACTGTAATTGCATTGGAGAAAATACAGAGAAAGATGAAGTTAATCAGTTGTATAAGAAATCTTTACTCTAAAGATAGTGCAGAGTCAATTTCTTGATCTATCTTGAAAGGTGAAGATTGAGTGGAGATACGAGTGAGGTGTACAAGATGAAGATACATACAGGCATATAGTAAGGAAACATAAATTGGGTTCTGAGGATATCTTACAAGGACAGAACTCAAAAGGCATTTTTGCTGGATAAATTTAGGTTTAGAAAGGATATTTGAGATTACTAGGTCAATAATGGAGTTTCTGATGAGTGGAATAATCTAATAAGTAGAGTAAATTGAAGCTAACGCCTTGAGTAGCTTTAAAAATAGGTTGGATAAATATTTGAGTGAAAAGGCTTTTATTCGAAAATGACATGTCTAGCAAGGACCACTAGTGATGACATGTCTAGCAAGGACCACTAGTGATGACATGTCTAGCAAGGACCACTAGTGATGACATGTCTAGCAAGGACCACTAGTGATGACATGTCTAGCAAGGACCACTAGTGATGACATGTCTAGCAAGGACCACTAGTGATGACGTGTCTAGCAAGGACCAATAGTGGTTTAAAAATAGAAGTCAGTAAACACTTGGACGGGTTTATTTAGAACTCGTTACGATCTTGGGACCTTGATCACTTTTAAAATATAAATGCCCAAGAACAACAGTATATACCTATCTGCAAAAAGTGAAGTGCAAAAAAGTTGAGTAATGGCCTAACAAAAGCCCGAATGAGATACGAGATTGCGTCAGGCAGCCTTTGAGGTCAAATGACAGCCGTTACAACTATCAAGTAAGTCAGTATGTTTCACATGCTAGAGTTTTCATTTTTTTGATCCACAGAATCTGTGGCAGTGATCATTGCAGCTCCCAGGCACTTTCATTGTCTAAGATTAGATTCTGTGATATGTTGTACCTCTTTCTAATTCGTTAAATGTCCCATGGAGTTTCCCAGGAGGACTGAGATGTTGCATAAGTCATCAGTGCTGCAGCCCTAATTACGTATGTTAAGGTGGTGGTTTGGGATCGTTGACTTTCCAGCATCTGACCATTCAAACAATGATAGTAACTCTGCCCCCAGCTAAAAGTAACTAATCATATGCAGTCATCAATGTTTCAGAATAATACGATGTTTTAGGCGAGTCTAGAAAAATGTCACTATCGACCTTGCAATCAGTATTTCTTAATGAGAGAGGAGAAAACCAGTGGTCTAACAGTCCCTCTTTAAAGCTGAAGATAATGAAAATTATCTCTGCAGATAATGGAAGACTGAGTTACAAATTGTTTAAAGTTCATCTCAAACAGTTGATAACATGAGTCACATCACTCTAAAATTACCACCACTATAACTACCATCGTAGCCACAACTAGCATCACCTCCATAACTACCATCACCTCCATAACTACCATCACCTCCATAACTACCATCACCTCCATAACTACCATCACCACATACTACCATCACCTCCAAACTACAATACCACTAAATCACACTTCTCTCTCCACCCATCACCTACGTCCTTCCTCTCCACTCCATCACCACGTTCTCCTCTCCACCCCATCACTACGCCTTCCTCTCCACTCCATCACCACGTCTTCCTCTCCACTCCATCACCACGTCTTCCTCTCCACTCCATCACCACGTCTTCCTCTCCACTCCATCACCACGTCTTGTTCACCACTCCATCACCACGTCTTGTTCACCACTATCTCACCACGTCTTCCTCTCCACTCCATCACCACGCCTTCCTCTCCACTCCATCGCCACGTCTTCCTCTACACTCCATCACCAAGTCTTCCTCTCCACTCCATCACTACGTCTTCCTCTCCACCCCACCACGTCTCCCTCACCACCCCATCACCACGTCTTCCTCTCCACTCCATCACCAAGTCTTCCTCTCCACTCCATCACCAAGTCTTCCTCTCCACCCCACCACGTCTCCTCACCACCATCACCACGTCTTCCTCTCCACTCCATCACCACGTCTCCCTCACCACCCCATCACAAGTCTTCCTCACCTCTCCATCACCACCTCTTCCTCTCCACTCATCACCACGTCTTCCTCTCCACTCCATCACCACGTCTTCCTCTCCACCTCATCACAGCACAACTCGGTCCATCACCCGTACCTAGTTCTCTTCTATCACTACCATTCCTCGTCCACCATAAATTCCCCCCCCCCCACTCTCCACCAGCACGACCACTACCACCACCACACCACTACCAGCACCACTACCACTACCAGCACCACTACCACCACCAGCACCACTACCACCACCACCACTACCACCACCACTACCACCACCACCACTACCACCACCAGCACCACTACCACCACCAGCACCACTACCACCACCAGCACCACTACCACCACCAGCACCACTACACACCACCACCACCACCACTACCACCACCAGCACCACTACCACTCACCACCAACCACCACTACCACACCAGCACCACTACCACCACCACCACCACCACCACCACCACTACCACCACCACCACCACCACCACCACACCACTACCACTACCACTACCACCACCACCACTACCACCACACCACTACCACCACCACCACTACCACCACTACCACCACTACACCACTACCACCACCTCCACCACACCACCACCAGCACCACCACCACCGCCACCACCGCCACCAGCACACCACCACCACCACCACCACCCCATCACCACCACCAACACGACCACCATCACCACCACCAACACGACCACCATCACCACCAACACGGCCATCACCACCACCAACAACAAACCACCATCACCAACACGACCACCACCACCACCAACACGACCACCATCACCAACACGACCACCATCACCACCACCAATACCAAGACCATCACCACCAACACAACCACCACTACCACAATACCACCACCACTACCACCACCACACCACCACGCCACTACCCCCAAACCACCACTACCACAATACCACCACTACCACATACCACCACTACCAAATACCACCACACCACATACCACCACTCCCACAATACCACACCACCACTGCTACCAAACCACCACCGCTACCTAAACCACCACAATCACCACCACACACTACTACCCCCCACCACCACCTCTACCTAACCACCCAACACCACCATCACCACACACTACCACCACCACCACAATCCCACCATCACCACAAACCACCACCACCATACACACCACTACCACCACTACCACCCCCACCACTACCACCACCACCACCACCACCACCACCACCACCACCACCGCCACACCACGCCACCACCACCACCACCCCATACACCACCACCACTACCACCACCACCACCACACACCACCACAAACACCGTTACCACCACCACCACCACCACAAACACCGTTACCACCATCACCACCACCACCACCACCACCAACCACAAACACCGTTACCACCAATCACCAACCACACCACTACCACCACCACTACCAAGACCACCATCACCACCACCACCACCACATACCACCACCACACCACCACCATCTTCTTCCATCTCTTAATTCTCGTGGATAATTACGTGTTTTCACTATGCCAATAGTGGCTAGAAAGTAATCAAGAAACTCAGTTCCTCTCAAACTTTCATTCCCCAAAACGTTCAGTTCCTACCAAAACTGTCAGTCCTCTCAAAACTTGTTCATCCTCTCAAAACTTTCAGTCCTCTCAAAAACTTGTTCAGTTCCTCTCAAAACTTTCAGTTCCTCTCAAAACTTGTTCAGTTCCTCTCAAAACTTGTTCATTCCTCTCAAAACTTTCATCATTCATGTCAAAACTTTTCAGTTCCTCTCAAAAACTTGTTCAGTACCTTCAAAACTTGTTCATTCCTCTCATAACTTGTTCATTCCTCTCAAAACTTGTTCATTCCTCTCAAAACTGTTCATTCCCAAACTTGTTCATTCCTCTCAAAACTTGTTCATTCCTCTCAGCACTTGTTCATTTTACCAAAACTTGTTCACTTCCTCTCCAAACTTGTTCACTTCCTCTCACCAACTTGTTCACTCCCTCTCAAAACTTGTTCACTTCCTTCAAAACTGTTCACTTCCTCTCAAAACTTGTTCACTTTCTCTCAAAACTTGTTCACTTCTCTCTCAAAACTTTTCATCCTCTCAAAACTGTTCACTTCCTCTCAAAACTTGTCACTTCCTCTCAAAACTTCACTTCCTCTCAAAACTTGTTCACATTCCTCTCAACTGTTCACTTCCTCTCAATACTTGTTCACTTCCTCTCAAAACTTGTTCACTTCCTCTCAAAACTGTTCATTTCTCTCAAAACTTGTTCCACTTCCTCTCAAAACTTGTCAGTTCTCTCAAAACTTGTTCAGTCCTCTCAAAACTTGTTCATTCCTCTCAAAACTTGTTCACTTCCTCTCAAACTTGTTCACTTCCTCTCAAAACTTGTTCACTTCCTCTCAAAACTTGTTCACTTCCTCTCAAAACTTGTTCACTTCCTCTCAAAACTTGTTCACTTCCTCTCAAAACTTGTTCACTTCCTCTCAAAACTTGTTCAGTTCCTCTCAAAACTTGTTCAGTTCCTCTCAAAACTTGTTCAGTTCCTCTCAAAACTTGTTCAGTTCCTCTCAAAACTTGTTCAGTTCCTCTCAAAACTTGTTCACTTCCTCTCAAAATGTCACTTCTCTCAAACTGTTCACTTCTCTCAAAACTTGTTCAGTTTCTCTCAAAACTTGTTCACTTCCTCTCAAAACTTGTTCAGTTTCTCTCAAAACTTGTTCACTTCCTCTCAAAACTTGTTCACTTCCTCTCAAAACTTGTTCACTTCCTCTCAAAACTTGTTCACTTCCTCTCAAAACTTGTTCACTTCCTCTCAAAACTTGTTCAGTTTCTCTCAAAACTTGTTCACTTCCTCTCAAAACTTGTTCACTTCCTCTCAAAACTTGTTCACTTCCTCTCAAAACTTGTTCACTTCCTCTCAAAACTTGTTCACTTCCTCCCAGAATTGTTCATTTTCTCTTAAACTTTCTCAATACTTTCCAAAACTTCCTCAGTTTTTCTCAAAACTTCCTCACTTACTTTCACATTTGTTCAGTTACTCTCAATGTTAGGAAGTTCCACTGACATACTCAGTTCTGCCGAGAGAGAGAGAGAGAGAGAGAGAGAGAGAGAGAGAGGAGAGAGAGAGAGAGAGAGAGAGATGGAGTCTGAAAAACTACTTACCATAAGCGTGTAGTCATCATGCATAAGATGCTGGGGGTTTTTTCTCTCTGTCTCGCTGCCCTTCTTCTGATTGGCCAAGGAGACATGTCGGTTCTGTGATTGGCCGCTGGCGAGTGGAAACTCTGCTCCCAGGGTTCTGATTGGCTGATTGATTCCCGATCGAACATGTTATTGGCCGATAGGTGGAGATGGCTGCTGTGATAACACGTCTGCAATGGTGGTGTGCAATGTTCTCATGTTGCCAGATGGTGAAGAGATGAGAGAGAGAGGGAGGGAGGGAGAGGGAGGGAGAGAGAGAGGGAGAGGGAGGAGAGAGGGAGAGGGAGAGGAGAGAGAGAGAGAGAGAGAGAGAGAGAGAGAGAGAGAGAGAGAGAGAGAGAGAGTTGATGCAAAAGAGGTGTGAACGAGATTCTGCAAAAGGAGTGAGAGAGATAGAGAAAAATCAATAACGAATGGAGGAAGAGAACAGTGGAAGATTTGTCCAAAGTTCTGGGCAGGAGAACATAAGAGAAAGTAAAATTAAACAAAATATGAGTAAATAAAGCATGTGGAGAGATGGCAGGGAGGAAGTTGATGGGGAGGAAGTTGATGGGGAGGGCGGAGGAAGTTGATGGGGAGGGCGGGAGGAAGTTGATGGGGAGGGAGGGAGGAAGTTGATGGGGAGAGGAGGGAGGAAAGTTGATGGGGAGGGAGGGAGGAAGTTGATGGGGAGGGAGGGAGGAAGTTGATGGGGAGGGAGGGAGGAAGTTGATGGGAGGAGGAAGTTGATGGGGAGGGAGGGAGGAAGTTGATGGAGAGAGAGAGAGAGAGAGAGAGAGATAGATAAGGCAAGTGTCTATCGACAACCGCCTTTCATAAATGGTAACTTAACACAGACAAACATTGATTGATTAAATAACGAACACAGGAACAGAACAGCTGAAAAAAGTCTTCCCAAAGAAGGGAAGAGAACGACAAGAGATAAATATCGTAAGTAGTTGGCAACTAGAAGACACATGGTTGCTGAAGATCCTATAAGATACATCCTGCAAGATACATCCTGCAAGATACATCCTACCAGAAACATCCTACCAGAAACATCCTACAAGATGCATCCTCCAAGATACATTCTACAAGGTACGTATATTCTACAAGATATATCCCTCAGGTTACATCCTACGAAATACGTACATCCTACGAAATACATCCTACGAAATACACCCTACAAGATACATCCTACAAGATACATCCTACAAGATACATCCTACAAGATACCTCTTACAAGATATATTCTACAAGATATATCCTTCAGGTTACATCCTACAAAATACGTACATTCTGGAAACATAAACACATATGCAGTTTAATGTGATCCTTTATTGACAACGTTTCGCCCACACAGTGGGCTTTTTCAAGTCACAAACAGATCTACCTGGGGTGGAAGGTACGGGAGTATTTATAGTCAGGTTCAAAATGTTGAGGTCAGGTGGAGAATGCTGCATCTGATGATCTACCGGGTGGGGTTATAGAGTCTTGGGTAGCTTGGCAGGGGTATTGGACAAGTTGTGAGCAGACCTTCTGCAGTGTTCTATGTTCTTATGTGGGATAGCGATGAAGAAGTTTCTTGGCAAGTGGTTCAGCTATGTTATAGAAGCCATTGTTCTGGTTGAAATTGTTGGTTATAGAGATAAGCGATGATTCCAGGATTCTTCGGTATTGATTGTTGTCTTCTGTGGCGATAAGTCTTGAGTTTCTGTAGTTAATTAAATGGTTGTGTGAATTGCGATGTTGTACACAGGTATTCCTTGTATCGTCAGTCCTGCTTGCGTATTGGTGTTCTGAAATACGTGTTTGGAGGTCTCTTGAAGTTTCGCCCACGTATAATTTGTTGCAGGCAATACAAGGGATTATGTATACCCCTGCAGAGGATGGAAGCTTGTCCTGTCTACTACTGGTGATGTCCTTGATGGTCGTGGTTGTGGAGGTAGATACTTGGAATGATGTATTGGAAAAGATGTTGGAAACATGTTTGGCAATGGAGTTGGTGGGGAGGACTATGTATCTCTTCTTGGCAGTGTCTTCTCTGGGTGTGTTGAAGATGTTTAATGCCCGCCGTCTGCAGTCTCTGATGAAGTGACGAGGATAGTGGAATTTAGAAAATACTTGTTCAATTATAGTGCATTCTTCCTCAAGGAACTCATTGCTGCAGATTCTGAGTGCGCGCAGGAAGAAGCCTATAATTACACCACGTTTAGTTTTGGTGCCGTGGTAAGAGTAGAAGTGGAGAAGATCGTTTTCGTTCGTTGGTTTTCGATGGACTTTAAAACGAAGTTCATGGTAAGTTTTGCAGAGAGGAACGTCAAGGAAAGGAAGGGTGTTGTCGACTTCTTCTTCAAGTGTGAACTGGATTGAGGGCTCGACCTGGTCGAGCCCTCAATCCAGGTATTTTATACCATTTATGGTATTTTATACCATTTATTTTCATACGTACATTCTAGAAGATACATCCTACGAAATACATCCTACAAGATACATCTTACAAGATACATTCTATAAGATAAATCCTTCAAGTTATATCCAAAGAAATACGTACATTCCACAAGATACATCCTACGAAATACATCCTGCATTCAACATGATACACGCAGCTTTTAAAGACACACAAAAATGCATTTCTTGAGGGACACCAAAATGCGTTTCATGAGGAACGTCAAAAAGGTTATCCTGGGTGTGATTTACAAACCCCCAGACCTAGACAGGAAACACCGTAGAATTCTGTAGAATGAATTCATAAGGCATTTAGATACGAAAATACTTTAATTGGAAATATTAATTTTACGAAACTGATTTTAGCAATTTGAGTCTAGCGACATTCTAGATACGATCAGGAATTTTTTTTAAGCAGTTTTTTGACAGAACCAACTAGAGGAAATGATTTGCCTAACTTGGATCTTGCTAACAAGGAATCGTTCGTTTATTAATAATTTTGACTTTAATATTGAGCTTGGGAAAAGCGATCACAAGTCACCCAGTGTCACTATATCACGGAATTAACTTAATAAGTATAAAAAAGTGAAGATTTTGTGGTGCTGAGGGATTATCAAGGAGTGGACTGGTGTGACCTGGCAAGTGAAGTGGAGTGGTGTGACCTGACAGGTGGAGTGGTGTGACCTGACAAGTGATTTTCCTGTGGGTCAGGTTGATGGTGATGGTTGTCAATACGGCATTTTCCAAAGAGTAATTCAAGCTGCCCAGGAAACCTATATTTGAAATAGAGGAATCAGACCAAACAAAATAACCCAAAATGGAGAAACAATAGGAAAAAACATCTCATAGGCCTAAAGAGAGGCATTTACAGGCAAATCAATAGAGAAGAGGGATGTGATGAATGGTTTAGAAAAATCGACAAGTTGAAGAATTGAGACACTTATGCAACACATGGGAATCTTTATTGAAGAAACGTTTCGCCACACAGTGGCTGATGAAGCCACTGTGTGGCGAAACGTTTCTTCAATAAAGATTCCCATGTGTTGCAGAAGGGGATACTTAATCGATATACGCGGTTAAAGAGTGAAATCAAAATAAATGAATAAAGGTCAAAAGAGATTGTGAGAGTCACAAGAAAATCGAACACCAACCCAAAAAATTTCCCTCGGGTATATAGAAATAGAACTGGGGGGAAGATTGACCTAATTAAAAGTTGCTTAGGTCAGCTTACCGTCAATGACAAAGAAATGTGCACAGTTTTCAACACTTATTTCCTCTTAGTTTTTACGCAGGAAGATACTAGAGAAATTTAAAAAAAAAATACAAAATTACGTAGATCAAGACGAAAATAAATTATGCACGATCAAGGTCACTAGTCACATGGTTCTCAGACAAAATATATAGATTAAAACCAAACAAATCCCTGGGCCCTGATAATCTGTTCTCAAGGGTTTATAAAGGAATGTAAAGAGGAACTTAACAAATCACTAGCTAATCTTTTCAACATATCACTACAAACCGGTAGAGCGCTGGATGAGTGGAAAATGGCAAATATGATACTAATTTTCAAAGCAGGAGACATTAAGAACTTGATAAAGCCTAATGTGAGCGAAACGTCGAACTGATAAAACGTCTCATTTTGTTGTGTCTTTTTACTACCTACGAGCAACGTTATACATCAGCTCTTTAACAGTGAGAAATAAAACATTAGAAACAATGGGAAATAATGAGAAGCAATAAGAAACGGCAAGAAACAGTAAGAAATAGGTAATGCGGAACCAATAGAAACATTAAGAAACAGTATAATACAAAACGATAAAAAAAAATTGAGAAATAATGAGGCACACTGAGAAACAATTGGAAAAGCGAGAGACAGCGATAAACAGTGAGAAACAGTGAGAATGCGAATCATTGCTTAACGAGGATCATAACAAACAAATATATATATATATATATATATATATATATATATATATATAAAATATAATATTAATATATATATATATATATATATATATATAATATATATATAAACAGCATCGCACTTCTTGCCGGATAAGGCAAGCGAAAATTTGTGTATGCAGTAATTTCGCGAAAATCATTCTGAACCTAACGAAAAAATATATTTCATTTTGTTTGTTTATTGTTAAATTATTGCAAACTTATCTAAAATATATTGAGATGGATTAGGCTAAATTAAATTGCGCTTGTTATAATAAGGTTAGGTAAATTTTCTAAGGTTCTTTTGGTACAAAATTATTATTTTTTACATTAACATAAATGAAAAAAAATGTCACTAAATATTTGAGAGAAAATTTTAGAAAAGACTTAATTTTAAATGAGTTCTGGCTGAGTGACTAGTTTTATCTATTCGACACGACATATATATGTAAATTGTAAGAGATATTACAGACATTTTGCGAACCTCATTGAACTGAATATATTTGAGAGCTCTAGACCCACAGGGGGAATTAGTGATTAATACAGGAAGAAGAGGGTATCTCCATTTCCTTGGATAAAGAGCCGTTTACCAGTACCAAGGCGCCCCTTCTCCCTCTTGACGGATGCACTCTCCAACAAGCAAAATAATGAAGGGTGAAAATGTTCAACTGAATTATAATACAAACGACACTAGTTTGATATACTAGTGTAGTTTACCCAGGCGCTAAATACTCCCGTATTGAAAATAGTCCGGTTAATTACCTTAATTGAAATGGAGCGAACATAACGAGTATCATTCATGATTTATGTTGGGTATTAGTTGTGGAATAACTTTGTCGTCCAGTGTTATCTATTTTGTTGCATGTATGTTGCCTTTGTGTTGTTACATGTACTCTGTTGTTTTCTTATATTTCTTTGCGTATATATTTATTATTTATATATATATATATATATATATATATATATATATATATATATATATATATATATATATATATATATATTACAAACATTGTACGTCCACAGAAGGACTCGAGCTTGCAAACTCTGTATCAGAGTCCACAGTACTTTTCCACTAAGCCAGACTTCAGAGATCTGGCTCCGTGGTAAAAAACATTGAGAGAGGCTGATGTTTAGATTCTGCAAAAGGCAGTGGATGCACCGTCTGAACCACTAGCTAAAATCTGTAACAAGTGAGGCCTTAGGTTGCTTAGCAAGGATAGGAAGACCTCTCGAAACTGACCACAGATATGTCGCAAAATAAAATCAGTGAATTCAGAGCACTTGCCAGAGATTTGGGAGACAAATAGAGTACTAATTATTATACCAGTATACCAGTAGCACTGACTTATATATCATGCAAGGTAATGAAGAAGATAATCAGGAGAGTATGGAGAACTTGGAGAGGAGTGGCTTTATTAACAATATTCAATATGAATTTAGAGATGGCAAATAATATCACATAAACCTATGTGAACTCCTTGACAAAGTAACAAAAATGAGGCGAGAGAGAGAGAGAGAGAGGGTGGGAGGAAGGGATGGGTGGGTGGACTACATATTCTTATTTTGTGAGAAGCCATTAGAAAATACTTTATAAGAAACTAGGACAAGAACTTGAGGACTAGGAAAGAATAGGAGAAAATATGCTACAGTGAATCAAAGAGAACCTAATTCGAAGTAAATTAAGACTAATAACGAGAAGAGGCGTTAGAATGAGCAAGTGTAAGAACTGGGGTTCCCCAAGGAACGTTTGTGAATTTGATGTTTCGATCAATACCAGCCCAAAAAAAAAAGATTCTAATGTTGATCATTTCCTTGCCCATTTACTGGTACTTTTCTATCGATGCAACACATGATAAGTTCCAGTGTTTCGGTGAATGCCAATAACATCTGCTGGTGTTTCGAGCAGTACCAACGCATTTTGATCACCACCACGCGCACACGTCGTAGTTTTGGTGGTGGCGGAAGGTTGACGACATAAACCAGATCAGCGCCTTCAAGGTCTTCCTGTGGGAGCTGAGTGTCAGTGAACCTGGTGTTTGTATTGCGGCCCAAGCTAAACACAGTCCACTGTCTCCCATGAAAAATATTCCCAGTGAATATATGCAAATAAGCACCCGCTTACTGCGTCCGCCCGAGTGAGCAGGATGGATGACTTCCACTTGTTTAATCATTCTTGTATTTATACATCAGTGAGATATACATGTATTATATATGTAGTGTATTTATATGCATACATATGTATTCATATAAGTAATTATTCAGTAATGATACGGTGGAAAAACTCTAGAGATATCGTTAGTTCACACACGTCTTCAGTTCGTGTTAAAATGTTTGAACAAGTGGTAATATTTTTTTCCCATCGAAGTGGCTAGTTTATTTATGGTAGTGGCTAGTTTATTGTGCACCCCATATCCTGCGAACGGCAGCAGAAGAGGATGTTAGTTACATGAAGGCCTAGAAACTAGGCCGAAAAAGGGCTAACAGGAATACATTTGGGCTTATTGTATTTACAAATTTCATTCGTTTTATTGTTACTAGAATAATTAAGACACTTGTTCTGAATAGCTGGTATCTTCGATACCTTGACAATTCTCTTCTCTTCTCTCTCTCTCTCTCTCTCTCCCCTCTCTCTCTCTCTCTCCTCTCTCTCCTCTCTCTCTCTCTCTCTCTCTCTCATTTCTTCTCCTTCCTCATTGAATAAAGCGCTCAGGTATATCTGTTCTTTCATTCTTCGCTGTAGCAGATGTATATATAAAATATATATATATATATATATATATATATATATATATATATATATATATATATATATATATATATTTTATATATATATATATATGCAAAACAACCACTCTGAAAGAATAGAGAAATTCCAAGCGCTTTCGTGACTACTCACATTATCAAGGAACTATGAAAGTAAAGCATCCAAGGAAGCTATATAAGGGATCTGGCCAGCACCTCACTATCAGATCCCAGTGAGGTGCTGGCCAGACCCCTTATATAGCTTCCTTAGATGCTTTACTTTCATAGTTCCTTGATAATGTGAGTAGTCACGAAAGCGCTTGGAATTTCTCTATTCTTTCAGAGTGGTTGTTTTGCATATTCTGAAATCACCTGTTTACTGTGATCTTATTGCATATATATATATATATATATATATATATTATATATATATATATATATATATATATATATATATAATTATTGATGCATGTAGTTATTGCATGTATACATAATGTACACAGAACGTCGGACTGCAGATAATATCGATATTTACAGCAAAAAAAATAGTACAGACAACCTTTCGCTCATTGTATGGCTTCATCATGATGTGATAAAGGGCGTACAGAGAGCAAAACGTCTCTAATAAATGTCAGGCTGGAACCAAGAGTCTCTGAACCATTGTTAACTGGGCGACGGCGTCAGGTGGCCACGCCTTGTGCAAAACTTCAAAAATACCCACCTTGTTACTTATCCGGATTTATTGCAGCTATCAGCATACGCGTTCACCATAAATTTTTGAGCCGTGAACAATCCCTCAGAATCACTATAAATATTCCAGTGCGTATCGTGGTGTTCCTGCAAGGCTGGATCAGCTTGTACGCTCGTCTCCTCGACTGATATGCCCGTTACTGCGTATTGCGTGCGTATAGGTGCTTTTAAACCGTCGTAAATGTTGCCGTTCTCTCTGATCTTCATTAATATAATTTAAAAACTGGTGGAAATGTGGTTTGTCGAAGAAATTTTTTGCCAGGATGGGCGACTAATACGTTACTTTCTGAAACACTTTTTTTTTTTACCTAGGAGGGAAGGTGGCAACGGACTCTTCTATTTATGGTCATTTAACACGCAACGCGGCGTAAGCATTGGGTCTCTTTGATGTACGCATTATTTACGCATGGTCCTGGTTGGTGTGGTTTAAAACCTATCGATTGCACGTGCGTCATTAAGGCTACAGTTCGCCCGTACACTAACAATAAGAAACTTAACCTAACACAGGTTAGGTAAGGTTTGTCAGGAAACACAGGAATCTGAAATAATGCAGTATTTGCTTATGTACCGTGGCACGTGCTTCTCAGCGTATGTGAGCTGAGAGATGTACGCTTCTAGGTGTGTACAGACACAGATCTCTCGGTATATATACACTGAGCGATGCACATCTCTCGATGTAAAAACATTGAGAGCCACGCGCTTCTCGATATATACACCGAGATACATTACTCTTGCAATGCCCAGCGCACCCCTAGGCATGTTCAGCGCACCCCTAGGCATGCTCAGCGCACCCCTAGGCATGCTCAGCGCACCCCTAGCCATGCTCAGCGCACCCCTAGGCATGCTCAGCGCACCCCTAGCCATGCTCAGCGCACCCCCAGCCATGCTCAGCGCACCCCTAGCCATGCTCAGCGCACCCCTAGCCATGCTCAGCGCACCCCTAGCCATGCTCAGCGCACCCCTAGCCATGCTCAGCGCACCCCTAGGCATGCTCAGCGCACCCCTAGTCATGCCCAGCGCACCCCTAGTCATGCCCAGCGCACCCTTAGTCATGCCCAGCGCACCCCTAGTCATGCCCAGCGCACCCCTAGCCATGCTCAGCGCACCCCTAGCCATGCTCAGCGCACCCCTAGTCATGCCCAGCGCACCCCTAGCCATGCCCAGCGCACCCCTAGCCATGCCCAGCGCACCCCTAACCATGCCCAGCGCACCCCTAGCCATGCCCAGCGCACCCCTAGCCATGCCCAGCGCACCCTTAGCCATACCCAGCGCACTCCTAGCCATGCCCAGCGCACCCCTAGCCATGCTCAGCGCACCCCTAGGCATGCTCAGCGCACCCCTAGCCATGCTCAGCGCACCCCCAGCCATGCTCAGCGCACCCCTAGCCATGCTCAGCGCACCCCTAGCCATGCTCAGCGCACCCCTAGCCATGCTCAGCGCACCCCTAGCCATGCTCAGCGCACCCCTAGGCATGCTCAGCGCACCCCTAGTCATGCCCAGCGCACCCCTAGTCATGCCCAGCGCACCCTTAGTCATGCCCAGCGCACCCCTAGTCATGCCCAGCGCACCCCTAGCCATGCTCAGCGCACCCCTAGCCATGCTCAGCGCACCCCTAGTCATGCCCAGCGCACCCCTAGCCATGCCCAGCGCACCCCTAGCCATGCCCAGCGCACCCCTAACCATGCCCAGCGCACCCCTAGCCATGCCCAGCGCGCCCCTAGCCATGCCCAGCGCACCCTTAGCCATACCCAGCGCACTCCTAGCCATGCCCAGCGCACCCCTAGCCATGCCCAGCGCACCCCTAGCCATGCCCAGCAGCCCTTAGCCATACCCAGCGCACTCCTAGCCATGCCCAGCGCACCCCTAGCCATGCCCAGCGCACCCCTAGCCATGCCCAGCGCACTCTTAGCCATACCCAGCGCACTCCTAGCCATGCCCAGCGCACCCCTAGCCATGCCCAGCGCACCCCTAGCCATGCCCAGCGCACCCCTAGCCATGCCCAGCGCACCCCTAGCCATACCCAGCGCACCCCTAGCCATGCCCAGCGCACCCTTAGCCATACCCAGCGCACTCCTAGCCATGCCCAGCGCACCCCTAGCCATGCCCAGCGCACCCCTAGCCATGCCCAGCGCACCCCTAGCCATGCCCAGCGCACCCCTAGCCATGCCCAGCGCACCCCTAGCCATGCCCAGCGCACCCCTAGCCATGCCCAGCGCACCCCTAGCCATGCCCAGCGCACCCCTAGCCATGCCCAGCGCACCCCTAGTCATGCCCAGCGCACCCCTAGTCATGCCCAGCGCACCCCTAGCCATGCTCAGCGCACCCCTAGCCATGCTTAGCGCACCCCTAGCCATGCTCAGCGCACCCCTAGTCATGCCCAGCGCACCCCTAGCCATGCCCAGCGCACCCCTAGCCATGCCCAGCGCACCCCTAGCCATGCTCAGCGCACCCCTAGCCATGCCCAGCGCACCCCTAGCCATACCCAGCGCACCCCTAGCCATGCCCAGTGCACCCCTAGCCATACCCAGCGCACCCCTAGCCATACCCAGCGCACCCCTAGCCATGCCCAGCGCACCCCTAGCCATGCCCAGCGCACCCCTAGCCATACCCAGCGCACCCCTAGCCATGCCCAGCGCACCCCTAGCCATACCCAGCGCACCCCTAGCCATGCCCAGTGCACCCCTAGCCATACCCAGCGCACCCCTAGCCATACCCAGCGCACCCCTAGCCATGCCCAGCGCACCCCTAACCATGCCCAGCGCACCCCTAGCCATGCCCAGCGCACCCCTAGCCATGCCCAGCGCACCCCTAGCGCTACTAGCCACTGGCCACATCACAAAATTAATTAAAATTTATAAGACCGGTACGAGCGGGGTTCAAAATCAGTGTTTATTGTCTCGAAAATTGTCGCCCCAAGTATGTAGAGTTTCATTTATCACAGGTAAAGCATATTCTTGCCCACCCCGGCCCACCCCGGCCCACCCCTTATCACCCCAGCCCTCCCCGGCTCACCCCGGATTACCCCGGCCCACCCAGTCCCACCTTTGCCCACCCGGGAACCCACCAAGTCCTACCCCTGACCCACTCCAAGAACAACCCCAGCCATCCTTGCCCACCTCTGCCACCCCAGCCCCTACCGACCCACCCCTGCCAACCTCGGGACCAACCAAGTCCCACCCATGACACACTCCGGGACCAACCCCGGCCAACCTTGCCCATCGCTGCCACCCCAGCCCACCCCGTCTCATCTTGTCCAAAGCTGCCATCCCAGCCCACCCCGACCCTTCCGGCCTTCCCCAGCCCACCTCTAGACCCACCCAACCCCACCCTACCCACACCGGGACCCAACCAGACCAACCCCGGCCAACCCCGGCAAACCCCTGACCCACTCCGGGACCATCCCCGGCTAACCTGGTCCACCACTGCCACCCCAGCCCACCTCGGCCCACCCAGGCCCACCCAGGGACCAACCCTGTACCTCCCCTGACCCACTCAGGGACCAACCCTGTACCTCCCCTGACCCACTCAGGGACCAACCCTGTACCTCCCCTGACCCACTCAGGGACCAACCTCGGCCAACCTTGCCACCAAAGCCCTCCCCAGCCAACCCTGGCCCACCCCGGCCCACCCGGCCCACCCCGGCCCACCCCGGCCCACCCCGGCCCACATTGACCACCGCTGCCACCCCGGCCCACCCCGGCCCACCCCGGCACACTCACAGGTCTTTGTTGTAGACAAATGGCCTTGATGCTGCTGAAAGGCTCTTGATCCAGTGGCTTGGAGCTACCTAGTTTTTTGGCTCCGTAGAGCTTAGTTCTGTTGTAGGCCTAAGTGCTGTTAACATAAGAAAGAAGGAACACAGCAGGCCTATGAGCCCATGCGAGGCAGGTCCAAGTCACCTCCCGGCTTAAACCCACTTAGTCAGGTCAGGTCACATCCACTTAAGGAAGGAGCACGGCATCAGACCTATTAGCACATGCTAGTCGGGTCCAGCTCACACCCACTCATGTATTTATCCAACCTATTTTTAAAGCTACACAAAGTCTTAGCTGTTGTAAGTCTTAGTGTTGTTGTAGGTCTTAAGTCTGCCGTAAGATTTTGGTCTGGAGTCACCGCGGTCTAAGCCCAGACCAGGTTTGAGGTAGATCTTAGTTCTTTTTAGGTTTAAAACCTGGCTTAATTCTTAGGTCGGTTTTTTTTTTTGGGGGGGGGGGGCTAAGACCTGGCATTTATAAATCTTTGCTGATGCTGTAAGACATCTGCGCTCTCATAATGACGCTGTGAAGTCTGTACTCTCAAGATTCTGATTCTGTGAAGGCGTCTGTACTCTGGAGATGGTTCACTAATCTCTGATTTTCCCATGCATGGGTTGTTAGTTTGAGTGAGGGTGGTTACCTGGAGGTTACCTGGAGGTTATTCCGGGGATCAACGCCCCCGCGGCCCGGTCCATGACCAGGCCTCCCGATGGATCAGGGCCTGATCACTAGGCTGTTACTGCTGGCCGCACGCAGTCCAACGTACGACCCACAGCCCGGCTGATCCGGCACTGACTTCAGGTATCTGTCCAACTCTCTCTTGAAGGCAGCCAGGGGTTTATTGGCAATTCCCCTAATGCTTGATGGGAGGCTGTTGAACGGTTTTGGGCCCCGGAAACTTAGGGTGTTTTCCCTTAGTGTACCAATGGCGCCCCTACTTTTTATTGGGGGCATTTTGCATCGCCTGCCCAGTCTTTTACTTTCGTAGGGAGTGATTTCTGTGTGCAGATTTGGGACCATTCCTTCCAAGATTTTCCAAGTGTAGATTATGATATATCTCTCCCTCCTGCGTTCCAACGAGTACAAGTCAAGTGCTTCCAAGCGTTCCCAGTAGTTAAGGTGCTTGACAGAACTTATACGTGCAGTAAAGGATCTCTGTACAGTCTCTAGATCTGCGATTTCACCTGCTTTGAATGGAGATGTTAATGTACAGCAGTATTCCAGCCTAGAGAGAACAAGTGATTTGAAAAGGATCATCTCTCGTTTTAAAAAGTTCTCATTATCCATCCTATCATTTTCTTTGCACGTGCGATCGTGGCACTGTTGTGATCCTTGAAAGTGAGATCCTCAGACATTACTACTCCCAGGTCCCTTACATTATTTTTCCGCTCTATTGTATGACCGGAGTCAGTAGTATACTCTGTTCTAGTTATTATCTCCTCCAGTTTTCCATAACGGAGTAGTTGGAATTTGTCCTCATTGAACATCATATTGTTTACCGTTGCCCACTGGTAGGGTTGGGGTGATGACAGGGTGGTGGGGACATGTCGGGTATGGTTGGGGTGGTGGTACAGTAGTGATAGTGGCAGGGTGAGAGTCATGGTATGGTGGGGGTAGGTGGCGAAGTATCAGAAATCCATTTGTGCTAAAATCTCGCCAATGGTGTTAAAAAAAATCGATTCATGGTGCCAGGCAGACACGTAAGCTTAATTGCCGGTGCCGAACAGAGTGTCATGCTGATGGTGCCAGTTGAGGGTCTCCCTGTCCCTTATTCTCGGACATAAACAATCACCATGAAACAGGTCTGAAACAGGTCACGCAATGCCTCCCTAAATTACACTCTCAATCGCCTTTACTTCCGTCAGTGACGGCCGTCGATCAGATAGTGTCGGGGTTTGTGTGTACTGGCATCAAATTACCTCTGGTGCCTTTGTTATTATCGGACACAAAGAACTAGTAACCTGTGGCGCGCGTGTTTATGTCATAAAGGAGGATCCGGTGACCTGTGTTGCCTTTGGTATTACCAAACACGGAAAATTTATAACCTCTGGCACTTGTATATTTGCCGTTATCGAAGATCTAGTGACCTGCAGTGCCTATGTTATTGTCATAGTGAAAGACCTTGTAACTTCTGAAGCTTGTGTCTTTATGTTGGAAGAGCTGGTGACTTGTGGCGCATTTGTGATCAAGTACAAACTCCTTGTAACCTCTGGTGCTGGTTTATTTGGCTGTTATCGAAGATCAACGGACCTCTTGTGTCTTTATTATTTTCATAAGCAAAAACTTGGTGACTTGTTAATGATCTGTTCTTAATCTACGCGAAATCTTCGTTATCAGCGTGTGTTACGAACGTTCGTTTTATTGGTATTTGTTGTATTAGCGTTCGTTTTACCGTTTAAATATTCTTGTTAAGCATCAACATTCTCGTTGCTTATCAGCAATGCTTTTAAATAGCATGAACAGTACTAATTCTTTCTCAGTAGAAGAAATTCGTAGCAGTTTACCAGACGAGCACCTGAAAAGCTTGGTCCAAGGCCAGACTACAGGTATACACAGTGGTCTTTGATGGATTGTTATCAAGGACGTCCAGAGCACTCAACTGTGAAGAGCTCATGTCGTAGTTAAGGGGAAGACAAGGCAACTTGCTTCTGTGTGTGCGCTTACTTGCACCACGTACCAGATGACTCTCAGTTTGTAGGGTTCTCTCACAGCTTACGGTGAGAGACTATCTTGAACAATATGTACTTGATTGTCCACTTACTGAGGAATATAGAGATAGCATAATAACCTAAGTTCATTTATCTGTAACAGATAAGTGAAATGTAGATATAAATCCAGATGTACTCCAAAATTTTGGGGCCTAGTTCCTAGGCCTTTTGTGTATTCATATGATTTTTGCACTACCATCCACAGGATGGATATGGCGTGTACAGTAAACTAGCCGCTTCAGCGGCAAAGTATATAATCTCTTATACTGAGACAGAGGTCAAATAGCCGCTCAGCAACTACCTGGATCTGGCCTGTATAGACGATCAAACCAGAATATGTTGTGATGAATGGTTTTGAAAACCGACAAGTTGAAGAATTGAGACACTTATGCAACATACAGGAATCTTTATTTAGGAAACGTTTCGCCATACAGTGGCTTCATCAGTCCAATACAAAGCAGAAATGGGTAAGGAGAGGAGGAGTTTGAGGTAATCAGTCCATGCTGAGGGACTGATTACCTCAAACTCCTCCTCTCCTTACACCTTCCTACTTTGTATTGGACTGATGAAGACACTGTGTGGCGAAACGTTTCTTCAATAAAGATTCCCATGTGTTGCATAAGTGTCTCAATTTTTCAACTTGTCGGTTTTCAAAACCATTCATCACATCTGTCAGACACAGTACCATCATGGGATCTTGGTACAAAGACTTCAACGCTTGTCCAACCTTTGGACGACGACCTTCTTACACTAGCGGCAGGTCCCACTGTGATCCCACCGCCTCCTGCTTCGACTCACCTGACTGCAGTATATAAGCCACCTCTCTGGCCATATGCTTTACTTCCTACAAGATTGATGCACTGAACACATCGACTCCAGGCTGAGGGACTGATTACCTCAATCTCCTCCTCTCCTTACCTATTTCTACTTTGTATTGGACTGATGAAGCCACTGTGTGGCGAAACGTTTCTTCAATAAAGATTCCCATGTGTTGCATAAGTGTCTCAATTCTTCAGAATATGTTGGTAACGGTGTATCGACTGAGCATCGACTTTTGGCTGCAGTTGATGGGTCTCGCCTTGATCCGTTAGGACACCTCTATATAGCAGCAAAGTGACTGCATGGTAGTGGACATGGACTACTCTTCACATATTGTTTCAGACTACGGAACAATACTCTTCTCCAGACTGAAGGACTGACCACCTCAAAGCTTTAAGGGTGATGGACTGATTACATCGTCTTCAAGTATCTTCTGCTTCTATCAACTTTTCTGTACTCGACTGAAGAAGCCTACTGTGTAGGCGAAACGTTTCGAAATAAAGATACCTTAACTGTTGCATGTGTGTCTTACCTAACAACCTGTCGGTATTTTATACCATTTTAATGTTTACTCTTCACACCCAGAATGAGGTGTGCGAGAGCATTCTGACACTGAATAAAATATATCCCTTTACAGCCTTAACCAGAAGCTGAGTATCACCCTCATGGTCACACGTCATTGCTTGCTTCAGCAATAGCCACAATTCGTGGTCGAGCTACCTTTTCGCTAACGCTGCACTCCTTGGCGGGTGAAAATAATTCAAAATCTGTTCCTATAAGTGAACCATATTGATGTCTGACAACACCGAAATCTGTCAGTCATCATCCATACACCTGACGCAATACAGAAAACTTGAAATAGGTGCCATACTTAGTCTTGCACCTGAGTGACGAGTTCAAGAAAAGCTATTTTTTTCTCTGTTGCTGTCAGAACTCTTGCTCTGTTTCAACAGAAAACGGTGGCGATTTCACAGTTCGGTCAAGCTAATCAGATCATATTTTGCATTTAGTGGTAGGAGCTACAAGAGGTGGGGTAGGATGCAAATTCCATACACAGTTTCAAGTGTAGGTATGATAGGGCCCACAAGACCAGGAATAAGTATATGCTGGCCAATTTTTGAGGTTTAATTAAGAGGCGGGGGCCAAGAGAAATCTCTCAACCCAAGCAAACACAACTTGGTGAGTACACACACACACACACACACACACACACACACACACACACACACACACACACACACACACACACACACACACACACACACATGTTCTACGAGGAGAGGGGGAATCAACCTGACGACACTGGAGGACATGCGGGACAAGAGGGAGGGACATGATAGCAACATATAAAATACTAAGGCGAATCGACAAGGTACACAGAGACAGGAGGTTCCAGAGATTGGACACAGCAATAAGGGGTCACAGTTGCAAGCAGAAGACTCAGATGAATCACAGGGATGTTAGGAAGTATTTCTTCAGTCACAAAGTTGTCAGGAAGTGGAATAGTCTGGAAAGGGAAGTGGTGGAGGCAGGATCCACACATTTATTTAAAAACAGGTTTGATAAAGTTCACGGAGCAGCGAGAGAGAGTGACTTAGTAGCGACCAGTGAAGAGGCGGGGCCAGGATCTATGAATAGACCCTGCAAACACACACACACACACACACACACACACACACACACACACACACACAACAACAACAACAAGCACACCCCCTAGAAACACCTGCAGAAGGACTCCAGCCACGACACCCCCAAGGTAACTGAACAATCCAAACCAACCATCACACACCGATCCCTCTGTTCCCACCCCCCGCACCACAGTCACAGTATTAGAACAGAAGTTGAAGGTTTGGTACACAAATGCGAATGGATTAACGAATAAACATGAGGAATGGCAAGAAAGAATCAATGAGAAGTCCCCAGACATCATAGCAGTTGCAGAAACAAAACTCACAGAGACAATAACAGATGCAGTCTTCCCACCAGGATACCAGATTATGAGGAAAGATAGAAGGGGCAGAGGGGGAGGAGGGGTTGCTTTGCTCGTAAAAAAACAGATGGAAATTCGAGAAAATGGGAGGCATAGACGAGACGGGAGAGAGAGACTACATAGTAGGTACACTTCAGTCTGGGGAGCACAAGGTGGTCATTGCAGTGATGTATAATCCACCACAGAACTGCAGAAGGCCAAGAGAGGAATATGAAGAGAGCAACAGAGCAATGGTGGACACACTTGCTGAGGTGGCAAGAAGAGCTCACTCCAGCACAGCAAAGTTGCTGGTTATGGGGGATTTCAACCACAGGGAGATTGACTGGGAAAACCTGGAGCCACATGGGGGTCCCGAAACATGGAGAGCCAAGATGTTGGACGTGGTGCTGGAAAACCTCATGCACCAACATGTTAAGGACACTACCAGAGTGAGAGGGGAGGATGAACCAGCAAGATTGGACCTTGTGTTCACCCTGGGCAGTTCAGACATTGAGGACATCATGTATGAGAGTCCCCTAGGAGCTAGCGACCACGTGGTTCTGTGCTTTGAATACATAGTAGAGTTGCAAGTGGAGAGAGTAACAGGAGTTGAATGGGAAAAGCCTGACTATAAAAGAGGGGACTATATAGGGTTGAGGAACTTCCTGCAGGAGGTTCCGTGGGACAGAGAACTGGCAGGAAAGCCAGTAAATGAAATGATGGAATATGTAACAACAAAATGCAAGGAGGCAGTGGAAAGGTTTATTCCCAAGGGCAACAGAAACAATGGGAAGACCAGAACGAGCCCCTGGTTTATTCGACGTTGTAAGGAGGCAAAAACAAAGTGCAATAGAGAATGGAAAAAGTACAGAAGGCAGAGAACACATGAAAATAGGGAGATCAGTCGCAGAGCCAGGAACGAGTATGCACAGGTAAGGAGGGAGGCCCAGCGACGGTACGAAAATGACATAGCATCGAAAATCAAGACTGACCCGAAACTGTTGTATAGCCACATCAGGAGGAAGACAACAGTCAAAGACCAGGTGATCAGATTGAGGACAGAAGATGGAGAACTCAAAAGAAATGATCAGGAGGTATGTGAGGAGCTAAACAGGAGATTTAAGGAAGTTTTTACAGTAGAGACAGAAAGGGATGTGGGAAGACAGCACAGAAGGGCACATCAAGAGGGAATATATCAACAAGTGTTGGATGACATACGAACAACCGAGGAGGAGGTGCAGAAGCTGCTAAGTGACCTTGATACCTCAAAGGCGATGGGACCGGACAACTCCCCATGGGTCCTTAGAGAAGGAGCAGAGATACTGTGCGTGCCCCTAACCACAATCTTCAACACGGCCCTTGAAACTGGGCAACTACCTGAGAAATGGAAGACAGCAAATGTAGTCCCCATATTTAAGAAAGGAAACAGAAATGAGGCACTAAACTACAGACCTGTGTCTCTGACATGTATTGTGTGCAAAGTCATGGAGAAGATTATCAGGAGGAGAGTGGTGGAACACCTGGAACGAAACAAGATTATAAATGAAAACCAGCATTGGTTCATGGAAGGAAAATCCTGTGTCACAAACCTCCTGGAGTTTTATGACAAGGTAACAGAAGTAAGACACGAGAGAGAGGGGTGGGTTGACTGCGTTTTCCTAGACTGCAGGAAGGCCTTTGACACAGTTCCCAACAAGAGATTAGTGCAGAAGCTGGAGGATCAGGCGCATATAACAGGGAGGGCACTGCAATGGACCAGGGAATATCTGACAGGGAGGCAGCAACGAGTCATGGTACGTGAAGAGGTATCACAGTGGGCGCCTGTGACGAGCGGGGTCCCACAGGGGTCAGTTCTAGGACCAGTGCTATTTTTGATATATGCGAACGACATGATGGAGGGAATAGACTCTGAAGTGTCCCTATTAGCAGATGATGTGAAGTTGATGAGAAGAATTAAATCGGATGAGGATGAGGCAGGACTGCAAAGAGACCTGGACAGGCTGAACATGTGGTCCAGAAACTGGCTTCTCAAATCCAATCCTGCCAAATGCAAAGTCATGAGATTGGGGAGGGCAAAGAAGACTGCAGACAGGTTAGGCTAGGTGGACAAAGACTACAGACCCTCACTCAGGGAGATAAGACCTTGGGGTGACCATAACACCGAGCACGTCACCGGAAGCACACATCAACCAAATAACTGCTGCAGCATACGGGCGCCTGGCAAACCTGAGAATAGCGTTCCGATACCTTAATAAGGATTCGTTCAAGACACTGTGCACTGTGTATGTTAGGCCCATACTGGAGTATGCAGCACCAGTCTGGAACCCACACCTGGTCAAGCACGTCAAGAAGTTAGAGAAAGCACAAAGGTTTGCAACAAGGCTAGTCCCAGAGCTCAGGGGAATGTCGTACGAGGAAAGGTTGAGGGAAATCGGACTGACGACATGGAGGCAGAAGGGTCAGGGGAGACATGATAACGACATACAAGATACTGCGGGGAATAGACAAGGTGGACAGAGATAGGATGTTCCAGAGAGGGGACACAGGGACAAGGGGTCACAACTGGAAGCTGAAGACTCAGACGAGTCACAGGGACGTTAGGAAGTATTTCTTCAGTTATAGAGTCGTCAGGGAAATGGAATAGCCTAGCAAGTGAAGTAGTGGAGGCAGGAACCATACATAGTTTTAAGAAGAGATATGACAAAGCTCAGGAAGCAGAGAGCGAGAGGACCTAGTAGCGATCAGTGAAGAGGCGGGGCCAGGAGCTGAGTCTCGACCCCTGCAACCACAATTAAGTGAGTCACACACACACACACACACACACACACACCACACACACACACACACACACACACACACACACACACACACACACACACACACACACACACACAGGTAATAAGACTATAAACACAGGTGATGGAAACACCTTAATAACCTTTAATAACATAATGTGGAGTAATGAAACAGAGGAACAAGGCGAATGAGGAGGATTGGTCCTTTAAATGATAACTGTTATTGGTGGTAGTGACTGCTCGTCAGTGTGGGGAGGGGAGGAGGGGTGCGGGAAGGGGTTGCTGAGGGGGGTTAAACGTGGGGAAGAATGGAGGGAGAATGAGGGCGATTGAGGGAGGAGGGTAGAGCAAGGGAGGAAAGAATATGGTGGGTTGTGGTAGGGGTACTGTGGTGCAGGGGAAGGTGTGATGGTAGGGGTACTGTGGTTGAGGGGAGAGTGTGATGGTTTGGGTACTGTGGTGGAGGGGAGGGTGTGGTGGTAGGAGTACTGTGGTTAAGAGAAGGGTGGTGGTGGTAAGGTACTGTGGTGGAGGAGAGGTGTAGTGGTAAGGGTACTGTGGTGGAGGGGTGTGGTGGTGGGATATTGTGGTGAAGGGGAGGTGTGGTGGTGGGGGTTACTTTGGTGGAGGGGAGGGGTGTGGTGGTAGGGTACTGTGATGGTGGAGAGGAGGGTGTGATGGTGGAGGTAATGTGGTGGTGGAGAGGGTGTGATGGTGGTTTTTGTAATTGGGTACTGTGGTGGTGAAGAAAGGTGTAATGGTGGGGGTACTGTGGTGGTGGAGGAAAGGGTGTGATGGGTGGGGTTACTGTGGTGGTGGAGGAACCCAGGTTGTGATGGTTGGGGTATTGTGTTACCTGGGTTTACCTGGGGAGTTCGGGGTCAACGCCCCCGCGGCCCGCGGCTGTGACCAGGCCTACTGGTAGGATCAGAGCTTGATCAACAGGTGTTGCTGCTGGCTGCTGCGCAAAAACGTAGGTGCCACAGCCGGTGGTCAGGAACCGACTTTAGGTGCTTGTCCATGGTGGGTAGTGGTGGTGGAGGAAAGTGTGATGGTTGGAGTACTGTGGTGGTGGAGGAAAGGGTGTGATGGTTGGAGTACTGTGGTGGAGAGGAAAGGGTGTGATGGTTGGAGTACTGTGGTGGTGGAGGAAAGGAGGGTGTGATGGTTGGAGACATGTGGTGGTGGAGGAAAGGGTGTGATGGTTGGAGTACTGTGGGGTGGTGGAGGAAAGGGTGTGATGGTTGGAGTACTGTGGTGGTGGAGGAAAGGGTGTGATGGTTGGGGTACTGTGGTGGTGGAGGAAAGGGTGTGATGGTTGGAGTACTGTGGTGGTGGAGGAAAGGGTGTGATGGGGTACTGTGGTGGTGGAGGAAAGGGTGTGATGGTTGGAGTACTGTGGTGGTGGAGGAAAGGGTGTGATGGTGGAGTACTGTGGTGGTGGAGGAAAGGGTGTGATGGTTGGGGTACTGTGGTGGTGGAGGAAAGGTGTGATGGGGTACTGTGGTGGTGGAGGAAAGGTGTGATGGTTGGAGTACTGTGGTGGTGGAGGAAAGGGTGTGATGGTTGGAGTACTGTGGTGGTGGAGGAAAGGGTGTGATGGTTGGGGTACTGTGGTGGTGGAGGAAAGGGTGTGATGGGGTACTGTGGTGGTGGAGGAAAGGGTGTGATGGTTGGGAGTACTGTGGTGGTGGAGGAAAGGGTGTGATGGTTGGGGTACTGTGGTGGTGGAGGAAAGAGTGTGATGGTTGGGGTACTGTGGTGGTGGAGGAAAGGTGTGATGGTTGGGGTACTGTGGTGGTGGAGGAAAGGTGTGATGGTTGGGGTACTGTGGTGGTGGAGGAAAGAGTGTGATGGTTGGGGTACTGTGGTGGTGGAGGAAAGAGTGTGATGGTTGGGGTACTGTGGTGGTGGAGGAAAGAGTGTGATGGTTGGGGTACTGTGGTGGTGGAGGAAAGAGTGTGATGGTTGGGGTACTGTGGTGGTGGAGGAAAGAGTGTGATGGTTGGGGTACTGTGGTGGTGGAGGAAAGAGTGTGATGGTTGGGGTATGTGGTGGTGGAGGAAAGAGTGTGATGGTTGGGGTACTGTGGTGGTGGAGGAAAGAGTGTGATGGTTGGGGTACTGTGGTGGTGGAGGAAAGAGTGTGATGGTTGGGGTACTGTGGTGGTGGAGGAAGAGTGTGATGGTTGGGGTACTGTGGTGGTGGAGGAAAGAGTGTGATGGTTGGGGTACTGTGGTGGTGGAGGAAAGGGTTGTGATGGTTGGGGTACTGTGGTGGTGGAGGAAAGAGTGTGATGGTTGGGGTACTGTGGTGGTGAGGAAAGAGTGTGATGGTTGGGGTACTGTGGTGGTGGAGGAAAGAGTGTGATTGGTTGGGGTACTGTGGTGGTGGAGGAAAGAGTGTGATGGTTGGGGTACTGTGGTGGTGGAGGAAAGAGTGTGATGGTTGGGGTACTGTGGTGGTGAGGAAAGAGGTGTGATGGTTGGGGTACTGTGGTGGTGGAGGAAAGAGTGTGATGGTTTGGGGTACTGTGTGGTGGAGGAAAGGGTGTGATGGTTGGGGTACTGTGGTGGTGGAGGAAAGAGTGTGATGGTTGGGGTACTGTGGTGGTGGAGGAAAGGGTGTGATGGTGGGGTACTGTGGTGGTGGAGGAAGAGTGTGATGGGTGGGGTACTGTGGTGGTGGAGGAAAGAGTGTGATGGTTGGGGTACTGTGGTGGTGGAGGAAAGATGTGATGGTTGGGTACTGTGGTGGTGGAGGAAAGAGTGTGATGGTTGGGGTACTGTGGTGGTGAGGAAAGGGTGTGATGGTGGGGTACTGTGGTGGTGGAGGAAAGGGTGTGATGGTTGGGGTACTGTGGTGGTGGAGGAAAGAGTGTGATGGTTGGGGTACTGTGGTGGTGGAGGAAAGGGTGTGTGGTTGGGGTACTGTGGTGGTGGAGGAAAGAGTGTGATGGTTGGGGTACTGTGGTGGTGGAGGAAAGAGTGTGATGGTTGGGGTACTGTGGTGGTGGAGGAAAGAGTGTGATGGTTGGGGTACTGTGGTGGTGGAGGAAAGGGTGTGATGGGGTACTGTGGTGGTGGAGGAAAGGGTGTGATGGTTGGAGTACTGTGGTGGTGGAGGAAAGAGTGTGATGGTTGGGGTACTGTGGTGGTGGAGGAAAGAGTGTGATGGTTGGGGTACTGTGGTGGTGGAGGAAAGGGTGTGATGGTTGGGGTACTGTGGTGGTGGAGGAAAGGGTGTGATGGTTGGGGTACTGTGGTGGTGGAGGAAAGAGTGTGATGGTTGGGGTACTGTGGTGGTGGAGGAAAGGGTGTGATGGTTGGGGTACTGTGGTGTGGAGGAAAGGGTGTGATGGTTGGGGTACTGTGGTGGTGAGGAAAGGGTGTGATGGTTGGGGTACTGTGGTGGTGGAGGAAAGAGTTGTGATGGTTGGGGTACTGTGGTGGTGGAGGAAAGAGTGTGATGGTTGGGGTACTGTGGTGGTGGAGGAAAGAGTGTGATGGTTGGGGTACTGTGGTGGTGGAGGAAAGAGTGTGGATGGTTGGGGTACTGTGGTGGTGGAGGAAAGAGTGTGATGGTTGGGGTACTGTGGTGGGGAGGAAAGAGTGTGATGGTTGGGTACTGTGGTGGTGGAGGAAAGAGTGTGATGGTTGGGGTACTGTGGTGGTGAGGAAAGAGTGTGATGGTTGGGGTACTGTGGTGGTGGAGGAAAGGGTGTGAGGTTGGGGTACTGTGGGGTGGAGGAAAGAGTGTTGATGGTTGGGTGTACTGTGGGTGGAGGAAAGAGTGTGATGGTGGGGTACGGGTGTGGTGGAGGAAAGAGTGTGATGGTTGGGGTACTGTGGTGGTGGAGGAAAGAGTGTGATGGTTGGGGTACTGTGGTGGTGGAGGAAAGAGTGTGATGGTTGGGGTACGTGGTGGTGGAGGAAAGAGTGTGATGGTTGGGTACTGTGGTGGTGGAGGAAAGAGTGTGATGGTTGGGGTACTGTGGTGGTGGAGGAAAGGGTGATGATGGTTGGGTACTGTGGTGGTGGAGGAAAGAGTGTGATGGTTGGGTACAGTGGTGGTGGGGGAAAAGGGGTGTGATGGTGGGGTACGGGTGGTGGAGGAAAGGGTGTGATGGTTGGGGTACTGTGGTGGTGGAGGAAAGAGTGTGATGGTTGGGGTACTTTTGGGTGTGGAGGAAAGAGTGTGATGGTTGGGGTACTGTGGTGGTGGAGGAAAGAGTGTGATGGTTGGGGTACTGTGGTGGTGGAGGAAGGTGTGATGGTGGGGGTACTGTGGTGGTGGAGGAAAGGGTGTGATGGTTGGGGTACTGTGGTGGTGGAGGAAAGAGTGGATGGTTGGGTACTGTGGTGGTGGAGGAAGGGTGTGATGGTTGGGGTACTGTGGTGGTGGAGGAAAGAGTGTGATGGTTGGGGGTACTGTGGTGGTGGAGGAAAGAGTGTGATGGTTGGGGTACTGTGGTGGTGGAGGAAAGGTGTGATGGTTGGGGTACTGTGGTGGTGGAGGAAAGGTGTGATGGGTACTGTGGTGGTGGAGGAAAGGGTGTGATGGTTGGAGTACTGTGGTGGTGGAGGAAAGAGTGTGATGGTGGGGTACTGTGGTGGTGGAGGAAAGAGTGTGATGGTTGGGTACTGTGGTGGTGGAGGAAAGGGTGTGATGGTTGGGGTACTGTGGTGGTGGAGGAAAGGGTGTGATGGTTGGGGTACTGTGGTGGTGGAGGAAAGAGTGTGATGGTTGGGGTACTGTGGTGGTGGAGGAAGGTGTGATGGTTGGGGTACTTGGGGGGTGGAGGAAAGGGTGTGATGGTTGGGGTACTGTGGTGGTGGAGGAAAGGGTGTGATGGTTGGGGTACTGTGGTGGTGGAGGAAAGGGTGTGATGGTTGGGGTACTGTGGTGGTGGAGGAAAGGGGTGTGATGGGGGGGTACTGTGGTGGTGGAGGAAGGGTGTGATGGTTGGGGTACTGTGGTGGTGGAGGAAAGGGTGTGATGGTTGGGGTACTGTGGTGGTGGAGGAAAGGGTGTGATGGTTGGGGTACTGTGGTGGTGGAGGAAAGGGTGTGACGGTTGGGGTACTGTGGTGGTGGAGGAAAGGGTGTGATGGTGGGAGTACTGTGGTGGTGGGGGAAGGGTGTGATGGTTGGGGTACTGTGGTGGTGGAGGAAAGGGTGTGATGGTTGGGGTACTGTGGTGGTGGAGGAAAGGTTTTGTGATGGTTGGGGTACTGTGGTGGGTGGAGAAAGGGGTGTGATGGTGGGGTACTGTGATGGTGGAGGAAAGGGTGTGATGGTTGGGGGTACTGTGGATGATGGGGGAAAGGGGTTTGTGATGGTTGGGGTCCTGTGGTGGTGGAGGAAAGGGTTGTGATGGTTGGGGTACTGTGGTGGTGGAGGAAAGGGTGATGGTTGGGGTACTGTGGTGGTGGGGGAAAGGGTGTGATGGTGGGGGGTACCTGTGGTGATGGAGGAAAGGTGTGATGGTTGGGGTAACTGTGGTGGTGGAGGAAAGGGTGTGATGGTGGGTACTGTGGTGGTGGAGGAAAGGGTGTGAAGGTTGGGGTACAGTGGTGTGGAGGAAAGGGTGTGATGGTTGGGTACTGTGGTGGGAGGAAAGGGTGTGATGGTGGGGTACTGTGTGATGGAGGAAAGGTGTGATGGTTGGGGTACTGTGGTGGTGGAGGAAAGGTGTGATGGTGGGGTACTGTGGTGGTGGAGGAAAGGGTGTGATGGTTGGGGGTACTGTGGTGGTGGAGGAAAGGGTGTGATGGTGGGGGTACTGTGGTGGTGGAGGAAAGGGTGTGATGGTGGGGGTACTGTGGTGGTGGAGGAAGGGGTGTGATGGTGGGGGTACTGTGGTGGTGGAGGAAAGGTGTGAGGGTTGGGTACTGTGGTTGGGGAGGAAGGTGTGATGGTTGGGTACTGTGGTGGTGGAGGAAAGGTGTGATGGTTGGGGGTACTGTGGTGGTGGAGGAAGGGTGTGATGGTTGGGGTACTGTGGTGGTGGAGGAAAGGGTGTGATGGTGGGGTACTGTGGTGGTGGAGGAAAGGGGGTGTGAGGGTTGGAGTACTGTGGTGGTGGGGAAAGGGTGTGATGGTTGGGGTACTGTGGTGATGGAGGAAAGGGTGTGATGGTTGGGTTACTGTGGTGGTGGAGGAAAGGGTGTGATGGTTGGGGTACTGTGGTGGTGGAGGAAAGGGTGTGATGGTTGGGGTACTGTGGTGGTGGAGGAAAGGGTGTTGATGGTGGGGGTACTGTGGTGATTGAGGAAAGGGTGTGATGGTTGGGGTACTGTGGTGGTGGAGGAAAGAGTGTGTTTGGTTGGTGTACTGTGGTGTGGAGGAAAGGGTGTGATGGTTGGGGTACTGTGGTGGTGGAGGAAAGGGTGTGATGGTGGGGGTACTGTGGTGGTGGAGGAAAGGGATGTGATGGTGGGGTACTGTGGTGGTGAGGAAAGGGTGTGATGGTTGGAGTACTGTGGTGATGAGGAAAGGGTGTGATGGTTGGGGTACTGTGGTGATGGAGGAAAGGTGTGATGGTTGGGGTACTGTGGTGATGAGGAAAGGGTGTGATGGTTGGGTTACGTGGTGATGGAGGAAAGGGTGTGATGGTTGGAGTCTGTGGTGGTGGAGGAAAGGGTGTGATGGTTGGGGTACTGTGGTGGTGGAGGAAAGGGTGTGATGGTTGGAGTACTGTGGTGGTGGAGGAAAGAGTGTGATGGTTGGAGTACTGTGGTGGTGGAGGAAAGAGTGTGATGGTTGGGTACTGTGGTGGTGGAGGAAAGGGTGTGATGGTTGGGGTACTGTGGTGGTGGAGGAAAGAGTGTGATGGTTGGGGTACTGTGGTGGTGGAGGAAAGGGTGTGAGGGTTGGGTACTGTGGTGGTGGAGGAAAGGGTGTGATGGTTGGGGTACTGTGGTGGTGGAGGAAAGGGTGTGATGGTTGGGGTACTGTGGTGGTGGAGGAAAGGTGTGATGGTTGGGGTACTGTGGTGGTGGAGGGAAAGGGTGTGATGGTTGGGGTACTGTGGTGGTGGAGGAAAGGGTGTGATGGTTGGGGTACTGTGGTGGTGGAGGAAAGGGTGTGATGGTTGGGGTACTGTGGTGGTGGAGGAAAGGGTGTGATGGTTGGGGTACTGGTGGTGGTGGAGGAAAGGGTGTGATGGTTGGGGTACTGTGGTGGTGGAGGAAAGGGTGTGATGGTTGGGGTACTGTGGTGGTGGAGGAAAGAGTGTGATGGTTGGGGTACTGGGGGTGGTGGAGGAAAGAGTGTGATGGTTGGAGTACTGTGGTGGTGGAGGAAAGGGTGTGATGGTTGGGGTACTGTGGTGGTGGAGGAAAGAGTGTGATGGTTGGGGTACTGTGGTGGTGGAGGAAAGGGTGTGAGGTTGGGGTACTGTGGTGGTGGAGAAAAGGTTGTGATGGTGGGGGTACTGTGGTGGTGGAGGAAAGGGTGTGATGGTGGGGGTACTGTGGTGATGGAGGAAAGGTTGTGATGGTTGGGGTACTGTGGTGGTGGAGGAAAGGGTGGTGATGGTGGAGGTACTGTGGTGGTGGAGGAAAGGTGTGATGGTTGGGGTACTGTGGTGGTGGAGGAAAGGGTGTGATGGTTGGGGTACTGTGGTGTTGGAGGAAAGGGTGTGATGGTTGGGGTACTGTGGTGGTGGAGGAAAGAGTGTGATGGTTGGGGTACTGTGGTGGTGGAGGAAAGGGTGTGATGGTGGGGGTACTGTGGTGGTGGAGGAAAGGTGTGATGGTTGGGGTACTGTGGTGGTGGAGGAAAGGGTGTGATGGTTGGGGTACTGTGGTGGTGGAGGAAAGGGTGTGATGGTTGGGGTACTGTGGTGGTGGAGGAAGGGTTGATGGTTGGGGTACTGTGGTGGTGGAGGAAAGGGTGTGATGGTTGGGGTACTGTGGTGGTGGAGGAAAGGGTGTGATGGGTTGGGGTACTGTGGGGGTGGGGGGAAAGGGTGTGATGGTTGGGGTACTGTGGTGAGGAGGAAAGGGTGTGATGGGGTACTGTGGTGATGGAGGAAAGGGTGTGATGGTTGGGTACTGTGGTGGTGGAGGAAAGGGTGTGATGGTTGGGGTACTGTGGGGGTGGAGGAAAGGGTGTGATGGGGTACTGTGGTGAGGGAGGAAAGGGTGTGATGGTTGGGGTACTGTGGTGGTGGAGGAAAGGGTGTGATGGTTGGGGTACTGTGGTGATGGAGGAAAGGGTGGATGGTTGGGGTACTGTGGTGATGGAGGAAAGGGTGTGATGGTTGGGGTACTGTGGTGGTGGAGGAAAGGTGTGTGATGGGGTACTGTGGTGATGGAGGAAAGGGTGTGATGGTTGGGTTACTGTGGTGGTGGAGGAAAGGGTGTGATGGTTGGGGTACTGTGGTGGTGGAGGAAAGGGTGTGATGGGGTTTACTGTGGTGATGGAGGAAAGGGTGTGATGGTTGGGGTACTGTGGTGGGGGAGGAAAGGGTGTGATGGTTGGGGTACTGTGGTGGTGGAGGAAAGGGTGTGATGGTTGGGGTACTGTGGTGGTGGAGGAAAGGGTGTGATGGTGGGGGTACTGTGGTGGTGGAGGAAAGGGTGTGATGGTTGGGGATACTGTGGTGGTGGAGGAAAGGGTGTGATGGTTGGGGTACTGTGGTGGTGGAGGAAAGGGTTGTGATGGTGGGGGTACTGTGGTGGTGGAGGAAAGGGTGTGATGGTTGGGGTACTGTGGTGGTGGAGGAAAGGGTGTGATGGTTGGGGTACT
>NC_069472.1:13499466-13580127 GCF_026875155.1 Cherax quadricarinatus
TTATATAAATTTAAAACGTCAGAGGAAGTAACAGACCCTTTTGGTACCCCACTCTTCACATATTCCCACGAGAACATTTTTCTTCTCATTACGGTTCCCGTAGTCACTTGTCCACTGCAATATTTTGTCTTTTATTTCTCCTATATTTTGCAGTTTTCAAATTAGTCTTCCCTGGAAATGTTTATCAAAAGCTTTCCTAAGCTGTAGGTAATTACATTTCCTTCATCTGTTTCCTTGATGATTAAGATAAGTGTAACAGCTGGGTATCTTTGTCGAAACCTCTTGCCTACACAGTAGGTTTCTTCTTTCAAATACAAACGGCAGGTGTAGTAGTGAAATAAAAATGATGCAATCAGTCCATCAACCTTGGAGAAATAGTGTTTGAGGTGGTCAGTCCCTCAACCTGGATGAGAGTTCACTTCTCCTGGCTGAGGGACTTACTTCCTCAAATACTATTTCTCCAAGCTTGATGGACTGATTGCATCATCATTATTTCACTAGTGAACCTTCTGTCTTTGTATTTGACTGAAGAAGCCTGCTGTGTAGGCGAAACATTTCAACAACAAAGATGCCCAACTGTTTCACATGTATCTTCATCAACATGTCCGTAATTTATATTATTTATATAGTATTTATATATATTTTATATCTATTTCCTTCTTGAACAATCTCCTTGACACTCTCGTAATAAATTAATAGACTTGATATATATGAATTTCTAGACCGGAAACCGAACTGAAGTCTCTTATTTTCCCGTGATCCTTCTTTGAAAAGTCTTGTCCAAGTTGTATATCCTCATAATCTTCTATTTACTTTGTTCATATGTATAGAAATTCTTCCAAATGCTTTATGTGAACAGAAAGTTATTCTTTGCGGCTCGTACTTCCTCGTGTTTCGCACCTCAACTATACCCCATTAAATTTTTTGATGCTGAAATGCACTAAATATTTTATCTTACAGGAAGGCTGTGAGGTGCACAATAAACTAGCCACTTCGGTGGCAAAATTTAAATCCAATCTTTAATTCTTTCTGTTCTTGATTTTCTTTTTCTGCACAGGGAAAAATCTGTCTCCCTCCGCACTTTGGAATTGTTTTGTAATCAGTTTTTTTTTTTTATATTTGATCTATTGGTAAGCGTCTTAAACATTGCCACCTGCTGTTCCATCTCTTTCATTTCCTCGGTGATTTTGGCATAACTATCCTCTATTTTAACTTTATAACTCTTACAGTCCTTTCATCTCCTTCTGAAAGCTTTTGTTTAAAGGTTCTAATATGTTCATAGACAGCTGCACCTGTTATAGATGTCTTTTGCCTTATTATGCTAGCACATCTGTCTTCTATTTTAGTTTTGTACTCTTCTGTTTTTTTTTTTATCAATTTTTGTTCTATATCCCCATTTTAATTTATCAGCTTTAGTTATTAAGAACTTAAT
Source organism: Cherax quadricarinatus (assembly GCF_026875155.1). NCBI lineage: Eukaryota > Metazoa > Arthropoda > Malacostraca > Decapoda > Parastacidae > Cherax > Cherax quadricarinatus. The sequence goes on from NC_069472.1 coordinate 13,500,899, forward strand.
TTCCTTTAATTATTTTTTTTCTATCAAACCTTCCTGTCTTTCTTCATTTTGAATTAATTTTATCCGTCTGTAAATTCATCCACTACATAAGGAATAAAAAGGCACAATACCGTGACTGGAACAGTACCGTGACTGGAACAGTACCGTGACTTGGAACAATACACAAATAACCCGCAAAGAAGAGAACAAAGCTTTTAACAACGTTTCAGTGTGTCTAGGTATGGTTAAAACAGATCCGAAACGTCGTTATAAGTTATTCTCTGCTATGTGTGGGTTATGTTTATTCATTCCTTATCTGTTCTGTAGGTGTAAATAACTAGCTGTATTTTTTCATAATGGCCTCCGCCTAAATGTTTGTAATTATTTATCTTAAAAATAACCTTACATATATATTTTTCCTTGGCATATTTTGGAACAGCACTCAGGCCTGGTCACAGACCGGGCCGCGGGGGCGTTGACCCCCGGAACTCTCTCCAGGTAAACTCCAGGTAAACAAACATGGCTCTACTCTCTTCATTACACCACACACTAAGAAGTAAACAGCAAAATATGATAATAAATCACAACGGAGCATATACAATAAAGTATAGAAAAAACATAACGCACAGCACCACACAAAACATAAAAAAAAACACCGCAAGACAAACAGTAAAACACTGTGATGTTAGGTGTGTTGATGATCGGCTGTTGGTAATTCTTAGCGTTTAACGGAAGTCCAATCAGGGAGTAATTTCTAACAACATCTACTGAGAGTTCAAGAATCATAACAGTTGAAACTGTTAGAATTTGATCCGTGTTTTTTTTTTAATTGACTAGTTTTTATGTCAAGTAGAGCTATGTAAATTACTTGTGTATTTATAATAACCAGTCTTTACCACAAGCACAAGAACTGTATCATGATCGTCACTTTAGTGCTGAAAACCTCAAAATAAAAAAAATATATATATTAAATAAATTTCCTTAATATGACCTTTAAACTCCCCTTTTTATATAAATTGTAAATGTAAAAGAATAGACTGTAAAAAAATTTTTTGACAATGACTCAGTGAGGAGAATTTGATTAAACACTTAGTGAAAAAAAAATCAACGCCACCTCAAGTGTCTGTAGCAAAAACTATTTACTCATGAATTAGACGCATGTTGAACCCACATGTTGCACATGTTGAACCCACATGTTGCACACGTTGAACCCACATGTTGCACATGTCTAAATCGTCAGCTTGTCGGTATTGTATACCATGGATATATTATATACCATGGATATATTATATACCATGGATATATTTATACTATTTTACTCTATTATGTTCTCATACAAACACGATTCAAATCACGTTATATAAACATCGCTGTGAGGTATTTTTTTGCTGCCATATTTACTTTGGTTAGCTCAGTTAAGGTCTATGAATTTTGCATCACTAAGTCATATAAAAGCCAAAATGCATAGTTTTTTTCAGTTAAAATATCAACTGTTACAGGAACCTAATTTATGAAAAAACAGCAGAATGAATAGAAGAAACTTGTCCATTAATAGAACATTTTATTGATAAATCTCCTACGACCGAAAGTTTTTCTTATTAACTCAAAAACTATAATAGACGCAGACAAAATGTGCCCCTGACTGATGGTGTCCAACGGAGGCATCAAGGTAACGGGAACACCGGTCAGGGACGCACAGACACGCTCAGTCAGATGCACCAAAAAATATGTTTGTCTAATGGGAGTTATCCAATCTACTGTACAGGGTGACTGTCAAGTCTAGTGGTATCGACACACGTAACATCACTCCTAATACCACTTGTACTTGTGACTAGATATCTCGCCTGTATTGTCAATAATAATAGTGGATACACTCAATACGTTCTATAAATAATAGGCTTCATTATAGCCTTTTTTTTTATTTTCCCGTTTGGATGCAGACCTAACATGCGATTGAACATGTGTAAATAATTCGTACGTTCGTAATGTCTAAGCTAAATCACAAACAATTGAACCTTTGAATATTAAAAACAGGCAGAAAATTTATTGAGTTTAATTGTTTTTGTTGTGAAATAGACAAAAAGAAGAAGCAAACAATTTACAATCCTTACCGGGAGCGATTGTACTTTTATAATGATTGTTTGTTTTACATTCAGAGTGCACCATCAGCCATGGAGCAAAGACTATGTGGAAGTGTGAGGAATACCTCCAGAGATACCCTCACGCGAGGAATACCTCCAGAGATACCCTCACGCGAGGAATACCTCCAGAGATACCCTCACGCGAGGAATACCTCCAGAGATACCCTCACGCGAGGAATACCTCCACAGATCCCTCACGTCGAGGAATACCTCCAGAGATACCCTCACGTGAGGAATACCTCCAGAGATACCCTCCGCGAGGAAACCTCCGAGATACCCCACCGGGGAATACCTCCAAGATCCCCTCACCGGGGAAAAACCTCCAGAGATACCCTCACGCGAGGAATACCTCCAGGAACCCTCACGGAGGAAACCCCCAAGATCCCTCAGGAGGAAAAAACCTCCAAGATACCTCACGCGAGGAAACCTCCAAGAAACCCTCACGGAGGAATACTCCAAGTACCCTCACGCGAAAATCCTCCAGAGAACCCTCCGCGAGGAATACTCCAAGATACCCCACGCGAGGAATACCTCCAAGATCCCCTCAGCGGGGAAAATACCCCCAAAAGGATACCCTCACGCGAGGAATACCCCAGAGAACCCTCACGCGGGGAAATACCCCAAAAGATACCTCACGCGAGGAATACCTCCAGAGATACCTCCACGCGAGGAATTACCTCCAAGACCTCAGCCGAGGAATAACTCCAGAGATACCCTAAACGCGAGGAATACCTCCAGAGATACCCTAAACGCGGGAATACCTCCAGTACCCTACGCGAGATACCTCCAGAGATACCTCCCGATGATCCCAAGATACCCTCGACCGAGGAATACTCAGAGCTACCTCACGCGAAGGAAACCTCCGAGATACCCTCTACGCGAGGAATACTCCAAATACCTCACGCGAGAAACCTCCAGAGTATACCTCAGGGGAATACCTCCAGAGATACCCCACGGAGGAATACCTCAGAGATCCCTCACGCGAGGAAGTACCTCCAGAGATACTTCACGCGAGTATACCTCAGAGATACCCTCACGCGAGGAATACCTCAATGGATACCCTCAGCGAGGAATACCTCCAGAGATACCCTCACGCGAGGAATACCTCCAGAGATACCCTCACGCGAGAATACCTCCAAGATACCCTCACGCGAGGAATACCTCCAGAATACCCTCACGCGAGGAAATACCTCCACGAATACCCTCACGCGAGAATACCTCCAGAGATACCCTCACGGAGGAATACCTCCAGAGATACCCTCACAGGAGAATACCTCCAGAGATACCCTCACGCGAGGAATACCTCCAGAGATACCCTCACGCGAGGAATACCTCCAGAGATACCCTCACGCGAGGAATACCTCCAGAGATACCCTCACGCGAGGAATACCTCCAAGATTACCCTCACGCGAGGAATACCTCCAGAGATACCCTCACGCGAGGAATACCTCGAGAACCCACCGAGGAATCCTCCAGAGATACCCTCACGCGAGGAATACCTCCAGAGATCCCTCACGCGAGGAATACCTCCAGAGATACCCTCACGCGAGGAATACCTCCAGAGATACCCTCACGCGAGAATACCTCCAGAGGTACCCTCACGCGAGGAATACCTCCAGAGATACCCTCACGCGAGGAATACCTCCAGAGATACCCTCACGCGAGGAATACCTCCAGAGATACCCTCACGCGAGGAATACCTCCAGAGATACCCTCACGCGAGGAATACCTCCAGAGATACCCTCACGCGAGGAATAACCTCCAGAGATACCCTCACGCGAGGAAATACCTCCAGAGATACCCTCACGCGAGGAATACCTCCAGAGATACCCTCACGCGAGGAATACCTCCAGAGATACCCTCACGGAGGAATACCTCCAGAGATACCCTCACGCGAGGAATACCTCCAGAGATACCCTCACGCGAGGAATACCTCCAGAGATACCCTCACGCGAGGAATACCTCCAGAGATACCCTCACCGAGGAATACCTCCAGAGATACCCTCACGCGAGGAATACCTCCAGAGATACCCTCACGCGAGGAATACCTCCAGAGATACCTCACGCGAGGAATACCTCCAGAGATACCCTCACGCGAGGAATACCTCCAGAGATACCCTCTCGCGAGGAATACCTCCAGAGATACCCTCACGCGAGGAATACCTCCAGAGATACCCTCACGCGAGGAATACCTCCAGAGATACCCTCACGTCGAGGAATACCTCCAGAGATACCCTCACGCGAGGAATACCTCCAAGATACCCTCACGCGAGGAATACCTCCAGAGATACCCTCACGCGAGGAATACCTCCAGAGATACCCTCACGCGAGGAATACCTCCAGAGATACCCTCACGCGAGGAATACCTCCAGAGATACCCTCACGCGAGGAATACCTCCAGAGATACCCTCACGCGAGAATACCTCCAGAGATACCCTCACGCGAGGAATCCTCCAGAGATACCCTCACGCGAGGAATACCTCCAGAGATACCCTCACGCGAGGAATACCTCCAGAGATACCCTCACGCGAGGAATACCTCCAGAGATACCCTCACGCGAGGAATACCTCCAGAGATACCCTCACGCGAGGAATACCTCCAGAGATACCCTCACGCGAGGAATACCTCCAGAGATACCCTCACGCGAGGAATACCTCCAGAGATACCCTCACGCGAGGAATACCTCCCAGAGATACCCTCACGCGAGGAATACCTCCAGAGATACCCTCACGCGAGGAATACCTCCAGAGATACCCTCACGCGAGGAATACCTCGAAGGATAATTCCCAATGAGGTATACCTGTGAAAAGTGCCACGAAAGTAATACCTTCCGTCCCTACTGTGCGAGAAAATCACGATCCCTTTCAAACTGTTGAAAATACTTGAGTTTGTGTTAAAATATTGCATGCAATCCAATCGAGTTTGAAAAGAATTCCTTGAAAGCTCTGCGTCCCTCAGCTCACAATTAACAATAACATAGACATACACGAACCTTTGCCTACTACATAAATTACAGTACATCGTCGAATGAGTATTGGAGACCCAACCGGTGGTCTTTCATTTGTAGGTCCACAGCTGTGACGGTAGACCGAAATATTTTTAATATTAAAAGTAAGCGTTAAATCCTTACGAGCAGACTGAAAAATATGAGCATCTATATAAGAAATAAGAAAAGACTTTTTTTTATACATATTTCAACGTTTTATAATAATTTGGCACTGTTTTTGATGTCTGAGAGGGTACGTCGTATCCTAGTACCCTTACACAATTACTGTCATGATATCGAGACTTTTCTCCTTTCACTGTATCGTAGGTTACAGGTGGGGGCGGGAGGCACTGCCTAGATGGTTTACAAGTCACGACCTTCCACTTGTAAGTCCACACTAGTTCAGGAATTTACTACTTTCAAAATGTTCAACAATTATACTTCTCGTAATCTTTTCCAGCAAGTTGCACATTACGCTTGTAAGTGATACGGGTCCGTAGTTCAGGGTTGCTTGATTATTGCCTCTGGTGTGTGAGCGCTCACCTGTACTCTCCTACATGTGCTTGTAAGGGTCAAGTCTCAGCTCCTGAGAATATATATGTATGTATATATATATATATATATATATATATATATATATATATATAATATATATATATATATATATATATATATATATATATATATATATATATATGTCGTGCCGAATAAGTAAAACTGGTCAATTAGCAAGGACTCGTTTAAAATTAAGTCGTTCTAAAAATTTTCTCTCATTAGTTTAAAGAAATATTTTCTCATTTATGTTAACGTAAAAAGTAATAATTTTGTACCAAAGGAACCTTAGAAATCTTACCTAACCTTAATTATAATAAGTGCAATTTAATTTAGCCTAACCCAAGTAAATATATTTTACATAAGTTTACAATAATTTAATAAGCAAACACATTGAAATACAATTTTTCGATAGGTTCAGAATGATTTTTGCGAAATTATTGCATTCACAAATTTTAGCTTACCTTATTCGGCAAGAAGAGCGTTGCTATTTAAGCCAAAATAGCAAGTTTTACCTATTCAGCACGACACACACACACACATTTTATATATAATATATATATATATATATATATATATATATATATATATATATATATATATATATATATATATATATATATATATATATATATATATATAATTGTGTGATGTGCATGTATGAAGGTATTTAAGGTAGGGCTAACAAGGCAGTTGAGGCTGGCAGACAGTCTTTGACTGGAATGTTGATATTATTTTTGTCTTACGTGTCTTTCTTCGGTGGCTCGTTATCAGTGACCTTATCTTCCAGCAGTGATAGGGAGCATCTTTTTACCCCACGAAATTCCACCAGTGGAAATGTTTCGTTAACTGTGAAAATAATAACCAACAATAATTATATACCAACAGCGAAAATGCGTTTCTTTATCTGTATAAATAACAATAATACCAATTTATGTTTAATAAATATTCTTTATTTTTTAATATTTTCATATGTACAATAAAAGCAAAATGTTAGCTGTGGTATACATCGATTTTCAGAAAGTTTTTGATGAGGTTGCTCGTCAGACATTGGACTGACGGAACAATGTATCAACTGCTGCTTGCTAAGATCACTTGTCTATATCTTAGTATGTAAAAGATGTAATCATTTTGTTTAAATGGGATGGAAATCTTAAATATCAGGTCTTTTGATATGATATCTAAGTAAGGCAGCTTAAAGGTTACGATCAGTTAGCCAAAACTTTCATTGAGCAGGTCATTGTAAATACTAAGACCCACGTCAGAAGAAAATTTTTTCATTTTTTCTGAGAAGTACAGCCACCAGCAGCTGAAGTAAACTATAAATAGTCTTTACAGACAAGACTGAGACATCAACATCACTGAACGTAACAGGTTCAGGACCAGTTTTATTCTTGATATTCATAAATTAACATGAGTGATGAATTATGCTGAAAAATATCAAAGTTCGACGCTTACTTCCTAATGAACAAAGTTTTAACACCAGCGTCAAAGATTGCCAGCTGATTTCGACAATGAGGTAAATTGTTTTAATCGAAAGATCATTTTCTTCGGTAAGTGCAAAGTTAACCCGTGTCCCGTGAAGACGTGGTGAGTGGATTCTCGGTACTGGTGCTACTGAATTTGAAGTAGCTTGTCTCCGGGTGAAGGCGGAGCTGGAGGAAGTTACGGAGATACAGCTTCTTAGAGAAGAAAACAAGATTCATCCCCAGAACAAGGAAGAGGATACCAGCCATAACAAAGTACATGGGTCTTTAATGGGAAACTGAAGATAAAGATGACGTGGCCATCGAGAAGTGCACAATGGAAGCCAATAGTGAAGGTAAGAATGTTTTGGTGAGGGATTCTCAGATCAAATTTATGGACAGACGTTTTTGTAAGAGGGATAGGAAGAAATGGCAGTGAGGTGGTTTTGTCCAGAGCAATTTGGTGCTTATTTCTGGCTCGACCATTTACTGATAACTAGAATAACTTGTGGTAGGAATGATATATATGTCAGGGTTTGGATGCATTTATCTTAGACAAGTGTAGCAGCGGCAGATAATTCTGTCCTGGGGGCTGTTGCTACAGTATATCAGCCTTTCACTAAAAAAAATAAAGGTATGGATATATGTGGAAAAAAAAAGGGGCTGCGGTAATAGAGATTTAGCATTAATTGTCAAGAATGTGGTACTCTGGATATTAAAGCTAAAAGTTATTGAAGTTAATTAACACTGTCAGTTAATATCAACAAGGAGGAGGAAAAGAAACATGAGAAACCTTGGTTAATGATAATAAAACTAGAAGAAAGGAAAAGATGAGCAGGGAGAAGATACTACAGATATTTTTCGTAGCATCATGTATACAAATAGTTACACAGTCGTGCTCGAAACGTGATAGTATGGAGATTAATTGCATGTATAGGAAGCATTAAGATTACAAAAACTGAGAAGGCTTTTAATTTTAAGAATCAGGGTGTGCTTTGAATGCAACATTTAAAGTTTCAGTTGTTGCACGTCAATATAAATACCAGGAAGTGGGGATGGAACTGTGTGTCCGAGGACACTTGAATTGCTGCATAAAAACTGTATTAAAGGTTGAAGAAACACACAGAATCTGAGTAACATTTCAAAAATGATATGAAATGTTGATTTTAGGTGTGATGCTCCGACCCTCGATCTTAGAAAACAAAGGGGACTTTGAGATGATATTGCTAATGTTTCGCTGTGCGATAAGGAATTATAATTCCAGCCAAACTGACTGGAACGACGACGCCATAGTTGTCCAGGTCTGGTTTTAAAGCAATTTGTGGCATAACCGGAAAAATAGCTTTATCCTGTTCAGTGCTATTCAGTACATGTCTTTCACCTGCTCGAAGCTCTTTACCTCTCCCACAACTCCAGTCACATTATCCTCTCTCAAACTCCTTGCTAGTACCAGTATTGTCAGACACTGCAACATCGTGGAATCTTGGTTCTGAGGACATCTACATAACCTCCTTCACGGCTACTACAACACTACTACTACATTTAACCCATCCCTTTGGGCATGACCTATTTCCACTGGGTAATTCCACCTACCAGTGACAATGCCCTCGTCTGTTACCCGTCCCCTTCCACCTGACGTTAGTCTATATGCGCCTACCTTCTTGCCTGTGCTCCAGAATCATCACGACTACGGTGCTCTTCACACCAACTCCAAGGCTGAGGGATCGATTACCTCATCTTTTGTATATAGTTTTACTGTCTTCAAACTGTGTCCTAGAACTTGCATTGATAAAGCCACTGGATGGCGAAACGTCTACAGTAAAGATACCCAGATGTTGCACATGTGTCTTAATTTCATCTTGTCGGTACTGTATACCATTCTTGTACAGAACCAGTATTAATTCCAACACAGAAAACAGCACCTGCTTATGTATATCTTCCATTTTACACGTCCTGTAGTTCTTTTAAAATCTCTCTTCACAATTCTCACATTTTATTCGTGAATGCTATGGCTGACAGTAGTATAGGTTAAATATATCGATATATCCAGGGGTTATTAATTTATTTGCTTTTAGTAAATGTTAAGTACAACGTCCATTGCGTTTAAGGGGAAATTTTAGCTTATTTATGTATATTCTCGCTCTTTTAAATGTACATTTCTCTCTCCGTTAAACTGCTATACTTTCCTACGGAGACAACATCGCTCTACAAACGGATATGCATTACAAAATGAGGGACTAATAACTGAGGTAATAGTTTGCCTAGTTATGCTGACTTGGTGACATCCGCCAGTCAATGATGTATACACTGAGAGGTGTGTGTGTCACTCATTGTATATATACAGTAAGAGACAGGTTGTGTTGACATAGCGGGGATTACAATAGTTGGTCAGTGGTAGCCAGCTGGTATTTGACTTGGTGACACAGACGTTAAATATTATTTTACACTGAACACTTTTCACCCGCCTGACAAGGAAAAAATGTCTATGGGCTTTTGTGTGATGTGAAAAGGTGCCACTGAGGGGCGATGTGAATAGCGGCGGATTGACTTGTAGCGACCAGGGTATCAGTTTTTATCCTTGTCACCTTTGGAATTGTATCGAATTGTCCAAATTTCTATGAAAGAAAAAGTTGTCGCCGGTTTGTATTATTATTATTATTATTAAAACCACTTGTCTTACCTGTCAAACACGCTCACACACGTCTACTGGATGTTCAGTCCACTATCGCACAAAACCTCCATCACATTCTTCCTCCTCCAACACTTCCTGAGAAGACCCTTCCCCTCCATCCACCTTGGATTTAAATTCCTTCCTCAGAGTTTTATTCTGCTTCCTCCTTTCTAAATGTCTAAATCAATTAAACAATCCTTCCTCTTCCCTTTGATTAATACCTTTCCTAACTCCACACAGTGTTTGACCTTTTACGCTCTGAAGACTTTGCATAATATTCACACCACACATTGCTCTCAAACATGATATCTCCACTGCTTCCAGCCTCCTTCCCACTGAAACGTTCAAAGCATATGCTTCGTACCCATTTGAAAATGTTGGTATAAAATTACTCTGGTCCAGGCTTCTTTTTGCTTCCTACAGTAGAGAAAAATTTCTTCTTCTCTACAGACGCCCCAACAATCCATCTTCATTTTCCCCTTCATCTGATTATAGTTCACATTTTCTTTCATTATTATTATTATTAAAGCATTTAGTATGAGTAATGGCAATAATGAGCCAGTAGGCCTGCTGTAGTGTTCTTCCATTCTTGTGTTCTTATGTGCTGGGTAGTCTCATATTTGTTCCTAGGAAATATATTCTGAGATATCGTTTATATATGCATTATTGACTGCCAAATTTTGTGCATCAAACACATGTCCAAACTCCTAGGAAGCATCAGTAATGCCTACTTAAAGCATTTAGGAGATTTAAACAGAATCAGGAATACCAAAATGAGAAATATGAAATTAACCCATTTGGACGTCGCACAACTGTTCAGTTTAGTAGCCACGAAAGAAGCCACAGACGTACAACCTTTCCTTACCAGGGATTCGTGAACATGAATTACTTTGACCCTTTTCATTTAATAAGCCTGTTATATGCAGACAGAATGGCATGACAATGGGAGCCCCCATACCGATTTTTATTAATAATGGTTGAATTCCCGACAAAATAAAGTACACATGCAACTAATGTGACATTTTATTGTGGGAACTTTTCACTCTCCATGAGCGAAACGTTACCACAAAATGTCACATTAATTGCATCTGTGTTCTTTTACCTAATATATCAAGTTTCGCAAACCTCTAAATGGAGTCCCTAGAGCAGTGGTTTCCAAACAACTGTCGGTTGTGTCCCCTTGATGTTTAGTATTATCAATCATACAGATGCGAAAAATAATTTTTTGCTAATGATGTCCGAGATAAAGCCATACAGACCTAACAATATACTCCTATAACTTTGGAGTATTGAACTTCTCTGTTGAATAATATAGTTCCTATAAGAAGAACGTAAAGTTGTGAAAGTAAAGCCTCATTTATCCATACGTGAAATACTTCTGTGAACAACTATATGCAACATGATTATGAAATAAGGATGTTAACAGTTGCAATATACTTCTGTGAACAACTATATGCAACATGATTATGAAATAAGGATGTTAACAGTTGCATATACTTCTGTGAACAACTATATGCAACATGATTATTAAATAAGGATGTTAACAGTTGCATAAACTGCAATTTGTTAAACAATAAATGTTTACAGTTGTTGTTGCTCCTGGATTTTCCTTAGTACTCAAAGTTTGGGCTTCAATTCTGCTTGTCTTTCCACAGAGTCACCCTGACGTCATCCTCCACCAAGAGCCTAGCATGAAATTTGGTCTTATTTATGCAGAAATCAGAGAATCCATGTGGGTTGTGGGAACTGTTAAAAATTTGTTATGGCCATAGTGAGAACTAGTCGGTATGACTGACTCATCTGTGATAAAAATTTAGTCGCTGGTAGTTTCCTGAGCGTCCTGAGTAGCGAGCAACTTCCAGTTAGAAAATCTGAAAATTCCTGACAGGGAGTCTATGGGTTATATATGAATTTTGCATGATTCTCTTTTTAACTGTGGGAAGTAACACTTAATTTTTTTATGTAGGGAAGACAAGCGATTCTAAATAAGTTTAGTGAGGTCAATATGGCCAGTTTCTTCGTCCTCAAGCGTTGTCTCCAAATTCTGAAACGTGGGATATTTTCCTGCCATGGCAATTGTTCCCAAAATTCTATTTTCGCGGCAAATTCCCTAACATTATCGACAATATTAATCAACATTTTGAACTAGCCTTCTAGTGACATATTCGTGTGTTTTAACGAGAAAATATTTCATTAAGGTACGATAATTTCAACTTGTCAGAGAGATTTTGTATTTTTGGGAAAGTATAATACTGAAATACTTCTTTCATTAAACAAGCTTGTCTCAATAGTTGGAAACTTTACGTTTGTCTAAACAATATTGAATATATGAAAATTATTTTAAAAAATCAATGATCTTAGTGGAAGTACAATCAAATACAATAATTCACGAGCTCCCTCCTTGAAAATCCCTTCGTGTACCTAAGTTTGGGAACCTCCTGCCCTAGAGGATCAGCTTCTTTCCATTATCATTATTTTCACTATTATCTTACTACAATAAGTGGACAACATTCTCATTATCACACCTAGATGACTCTGACAACATAAAATATGCTCACTGGGGAAGCCAGGTATAAGTACTCAAATACGAGAGAAACTGGAATTAATGTACAATTTTTATGGATTCTATCAAACATTGAATTACTCCTTCATGATAAAGTTAATGGAAGAAAATATAGCATATAATTTTGGCATATCTGTATAAAATATTAAGAATAATAGGAGAGAAGCAGGTGTTGAAAGTGAATGCCAAGGAATAGCTCCGTTACATCACAGCTCACCTTCCTCTCTCTCACATGATGTCGCTCTGACCTCACCGCTGGAGATAATTTACACCTCACCTTTAAGTTGTGTCAATGAGAGTGTTCTTACATGTTTTTTTTTTTGTTGAGTTGATGAAACTCTTCACAGATGCCGAGGAAGCATCTGTGTATTTTCTTCATGCGTCAACTATTGCACCATCACTGCTACTACATCTTCACTGTCATTACACCTCAGCCCCTTCACTGTCATTATACCACTACCACTTCACTGTCATTATACCACTACCACTTCACTGTCACTACTTCACTGTCACTACACCATTACTACCTCACTGTCACTCACACTACGAGACTATTTCACTATTATTCCCACAGCACCACTTTCTACCATCCCCCACAACATTGCAGCTGTACACACTATAATTAACCATTTAACCCCCATCGGTAAAGGCGTACATACAATCACCACCCCAGCGCCCCGACCCCCTCATTCATCCTCTGGCATAAAAACCAGTAAACACCGATATTTTTCTCCCCGGAACAATTGAGTATTGTTCAGCCATCCAACAGGACAGTGTGTACATAAAACACGTAGAATCCTCCCCTATCCAACTGGAAAAAGCAAATAAACACTGATATACCTTAATTACTCGTCAATGCCGCCCCCGTTATCAGTGTCGATCAATCCAAATTACCACCAGATTGTCGATTGATAAAATGTTAATCCCTTTTAAAAATCGCCCATATCAGTGGGATTTTTGTTTCATCAAGTATTTGTGGCTCTCTGCGCGTAAGGTCGAATGTGATGTGGTTAGTATGGGGGGTTTGGGCCTCATGGCAGGCAGGTGTGTATGCCGAGTGTTGCATGACCTCCGCCCTCAGCACCTGCAACTTGCAACACATTGGACACACGGGTATTTAAAAGCATGGACGTCAACAGTCGGAGGATTTTAAGCTCTGATGAGGAAGTGATTACTGTAGGTGGGGACCCAGGGATGGTGGTTGTGGTGGTAGTTGTAGTGGTGGTGATGGTTGTAGTTGGTTATTTGCATGGTGATGGTGGTAGCAGTGGTGCTGCAGGTAGTGGCAATTATTGTATTGGCGCTGTAGAAGTAGTTGTGCTCGTAATGGCGAGGCGAGGTACAAGCTAGAATGGCAAGAAATAGTTAATGATGTAACTAGATGCAGTGGATTGGGTCAGAGCAACGAGAAGTGTACAATCTGTACATGCTGTACAATTAGAGTATACACACAGAAGCGGTGTACATACCCTGTGTACATTGCCTTTTTTCAGTCTTCATTATAATGCTTAAAGTATTATTAGTATACTGGCGAATTTCGACCTTCTGACTCTCAAGCAATCTCAAACACACTCAGCAGAGTGTAGACCAGATACAAAACTTCAGAGTAGGTACAGAGTGGGTACACTGTGAGTACAGAGTGGGTACACTGTGAGTACAGAGTGGGTACACTGTGAGTACAGAGTGGGTACACTGTGAGTACAGAGTGGGTACACTGTGAGTACAGAGTGGGTGCACTGTGAGTACAGAGTGGGTGCACTGTGAGTACAGAGTGGGTGCACTGTGAGTACAGAGTGGGTACACTGTGAGTACAAAGTGGGTACACTGTGAGTACAGAGTGGGTACACTGTGAGTACAGAGTGGGTACACTGTGAGTACAGAGTGGGTACACTGTGAGTACAGAGTGGGTACACTGTGAGTACAGAGTGGGTACACTGTGAGTACAGAGTGGGTACACTGTGAGTACAGAGTGGGTACACTGTGAGTACAGAGTGGGTGCACTGTGAGTACAGAGTGAGTGCACTGTGAGTACAGAGTGGGTGCACTGTGAGTACAGAGTGGGTACACTGTGAGTACAGAAGGTACACTGTGAGTACAGAGTACAAAGTGGTTACAGAATACATAGTAGGTACAGAGTACAAAGTGGGTAAAGAGGACAGAGTGGGTACACTGTGAGTACAAAGTGACCCTGGGCAAGTGGTGACAAGTGGCAGTAGTATAGGAGAAACTGCAAGAGGTAGTGGCAGGTTTCCCTTAATTTCATTCGTGTGACCCACTTGGGTTTAGCACTTATTTCCGAATATAATAATAATAATTAATAATAATAATAATCATAACAATAACAATAATAATAATAATTTCTGACAGGTAAGCTTTTGTTGCTAGTGCTTCCAATTATTTAGCGCAAAGAGCTCTTGATCCAAGAAACTCGAGCTTCTCTACAGGTGCTTTAGGACCCCTACGGGTTATGTTCCTGGAGCGTGTGTTCCTAAGTTGAAGACTAAGTCGTGAAGCGCTAAACCCGATTGTGGTAATTTTGTTGTTCTTGTTATTATTATTATTACCGTATTATTATAATTATTATTATTACCATATTATTATTATCATCATCATCATCTTTTTCTTCTTGTTCTTGTCATTATCATTATTATTATTGGCTCGATCCTTCGTTCGTTAATTAATTAACGAACGAAGGATTATTATTACTAAAGATTTTTATTATTATTATTATTATTATTATTATTATTATTATTATTATTATTATTATTATTATTATTATTATTGACTCGATCCTTCGCTAGTTAATTACAGTACGGTCTCTTGAGCAGTAGAGTGAAACATCGTTCTCCCCATGATGGGTGAACGATGTTTTGCCCACACGAATACAAATTTTAATTGGTAGAACGTTTCGCTCCATGGAGAGCGAAACGTTGTCCCAATAAGACTTTCCTTAGAGAGAGAGAGATTGTCCCCTAAAGATTTTCTTAGAAACTTCGTTTTGTCTTCACGTTTTGCCCATGTAGAGAAGTCTGCAGAAGGGGGAAACATTTGTCTCATTTGTCTAATTTTGAGTCTCGACATGAGAGACAGTAGACCAGAAGATATTATTTCATTATCTGTCTCTCTCAACACAAAAGATAAACCAGATATCTCATTATTCTTATCTCTTAACATAAGAGATAGCTGGTAATGTCTTAAATCTCATCTCTTTTGACACAAGAGATAGTAGACCAGTTGGTAATGCCTAATTATGAGTCTCGACACGAGATATAATGCCTCATGATTCGTCTCTCAGCTTTGTTCGGTGGCAGTCAAAGAGACAGAGGTCGAGGGGACGAGGTATACCTTCTACTAATGTCTTCTTACTGCAGGTGTTTCTCTTCCTTATTATTTACCCCTCCTCCGGCTCTGCCCTTCTCCCCTCACTTCTCATCTGTTATCTTTCCCTGCTTCCTTTATCTCTTGCCCTGTCCTACACTGGCCTACCCTGCCCTACCCTGGCCTGCCCTGCTCTACAATATCATGCTCTGCTCTGCTGTGTATATAAAAATTATGTGTATATATATATATATATAATATATATATATATATATTATATATATATATATGTGTGTGTGTGTATATAATATATAATATATATATAATATATATATATATATATATTATATATAAATATATATATATATATATATTATATATTATATATATATATATATATATATATATTATATATATATATTATATTATATATATTATATATATATATATATTATAATATATTATAATATAATATATATATATATATATATATATATATATTATATATATATATATATATATATATTATATATATATATATATATATATATATATATATATAATTTATATATATATATATATATATATATAATATATTATATATATATATATATATTTATATAATAATATATATATATATATATATATATATTATATATATATATATATATATATTATATATATATATATATATATATATATATATATATATATATATATAATATATAATATATATATATATATATATATATATGTCGTGCCGAATAGGTAAAACTTGCGATTTTGGCTTAAATAGTAACGCTCTTCTTGCCGAATAAGGTAAGCGAAAATTTGTGTATGCAATAATTTCGTAAAAACGCATTCTGAACTTACGAAAAAATATATTTCATTGTGTTCGTTTATTGTTAAATTATTAGAAACTGTTCTAAAATATATATAGATGGATTAGGTTAAATTAAATTACGCTTTTTATAATATGGTTAGGTAAGTTTTCTAAGGTTCTTTTGGTACAAAATTATTATTTTTTACTAAAACGTAAATGAAAAAATATATCTCTAAACGTATAAGAGAAAATTTTAGAAAGGGCTTAATTTTAAATGAGTTCTTGCAAATTAACCAATATATATAGATATATATCTATATACATATATATGCGTGCGTGTTTGTGTGTGTGTGTGAGTTGAATAATAGCTCAAAGACTTCGTGTTGCATTTAACACATCAGGAGCTAGCAAAGTTGCAGAAATAAGCAAGAAATCTCAGCAGATTCGTTGAGAGGGACGCTTGCTCTTAGCCAGCGTCCCTCTCCAGGAGCTTTACTAAAGCTCCTGGAGAGCGAAACGTTGCTACAATAAAATGTCACATTAGTTGCATATTTGTTTTTTTTTTACCTTACAAGACGTCTCACTGTTGTCCGATCTTATTTATACCATAATTTCTTTTTCTTGGCCGCTAATCTTTCCTATTTTAATCCTGAGTATCCAGTTGTTTTTGAAATACAAAGGACAGCCAAAACAAGTTCTTATCTGCCTTTTTTTGACTTCGAATAAAAGAATTTAACAGAGAACATTATTTTGTACTACAGTATCATTCTCTTTACTGCATCATCATGGTGTTATGTTCTTCTATCATGTTTTATTCCGGTTCACAACGTGTACAAACTTTTTGATACCGTAGTAGTTCCTTTTACCCCACCAGTATTTACTCTGATACTCCACCTCAACTGGTGAGTAGCAGTGGAATGAGCCTTTTACCACAGTCATTCATTTAGCCTAGAGACAGTATGAAGGTCATTTACAAATTTTGTTTAACGTTGTTTAGTAGGAATTAAAATTAATCTATAAGTTACTCTTAATTAAAATAGTTAAATAGAAAAAAAAACTGATTACACAAATAAAGAATAAGGAAGCAGTTCAGAATGCTTTTCTTTGGATAGTGAAAAAATGTATTTTGTAACTGGTGCAAGTCATTGTATATGAATATATGAATACTCGAGTTAGCTGTACTGCTCCTCACTACGCCTCTACATATTCTTGGGTTTTATATGTATCTTCTACAGACCTGGAAAAGCTTCGAAATGTTGCTTTGATAAAGTATACAACTTTGTATCTTCGTTTTGTAAAATATCTGTATTGAATACTTCATAAAAGCAGCTTTAGACATTGCTGACATGGATCCTTTGTATAGTGTATTTAAACCTGCTTAAAGCAGGTTTAAATACTCTTCCGGCAGGCATAATTTTTTTTCTTGACTGCTTCAGAGAGTTGGAACTTCCCAGGTCTACTCACGCCCAGCTCTGCTACTTCGGCCTTGTCGTCGGTCCTGGCCAGACTCACTTTGTCGAGTATACCGAGAACCTCACTTCTGAAACCAGTAGGGCCTTCCACAAAACCAGGATGTTAGGAAGCACACTCGTGGCTTCATGGAAATGAAAACAGCTGAACAGAGTCGTTATGTACTCGCCACTGCCTACGATCATCAGAGGTTTGTACTCAGCCATGTATTCTCGACACTGTGCACTAACATCCGTTGAGAGGACAGTGATAGTCTAGAGATTAGCTTCATTCTACAACACGGGCACTTTCACACATTTCCAGGTATGTTTTCAGTGGTCCAGACACCTAACAGTTCTCTTGTTCCCTACACAACACAATTAGTGAGCAGACTCCGGGACAAGAACAATAGTTTTACCTTAGATCAAGGCTAAAGAACTGAGTACTTTCACTGTAGGCTAAGGGATTGAACACTTTTAATCAATTCTTCAAGGCTAAGGAACTGTCTCAAAATAACTTCTCCTTCCACTGTTTCCAGTGTAAAAATGGCCTCCTTATTTGACTGAAAAAGCCTACTGCGCAGGCGAAACGTTTCGGCAATATTCTCAAGTGCGCCTTATTCATCAGCTTGACGGTATTTCAGACTAGTAAAATCCCTTCACTATTGTCTGTGTTAGCCAAAGGATTTACCGTAAACAAACTAAAGGACACAGTCAAACCAGACGCCATGTCTATGAACCTTCTACACCAAGTTTACCATCACACAGATGACTGAAGACGGCTTGTTCGACAGACTTCTGTACTCGACAGTTACAGTTGTTTACATGTTCAGTTCACACGTATTTCGAGGTTCACACTTTACCTATATAATCCCACGTTTCGCTTGTCTGTGTAGAATTTAAAAAGGTATGATCTCCATGCGAAACGTTGTATTGATAAAGCTCGTCGGAATATCAATTAACCGATATCATTATGATATCAGTTAATTAAAGCTCAGTCGTGTTAGGTAAAAGGACACAAGTGCAGCTAATGTGACATTGTATTGTGGCAACGTTTTGCTCTTCTTGATCTTTTTCAAACCGTGACCTTGACCGGCTGGCCGAAGCTCCTGGAGAGTGAAACGTTGTCACAATAAAATGTCACATTAGTCGCACTTGTCATTTTACCAAACTTTTTGTAGGTAATTCTACCAACATTATTACAAGCTCTGTCTTGAGCGTGACGATGTCCCGCTGGTAAGCTCACACCTGTTGTCTTCACGCTCACACAGTATGTGCTTTATTTATCAACTTACAGACTGGGCTGCGGGGTCGTTGACCCCCGAAACCCTCTCCAGGTATACTCTCCAGGTATACTCTCTAGGTATACTCTCTAGGTATACTCTCTAGGTATACTCTCTAGGTATACTCTCTAGGTATACAGTTGTCGTTATGCTCACACCTAATTTTTTTATGCTCACACTTGTCTTCATGCTCACACCGACTGTCTTTTCGCCTGGATGTTGGGGTCTAGACCCTATCGACTCAACGAGGGGTCGTTAAGGCTGCATGTCACATACAAATAGGGAAGAGGATGAAGTCGGAGCCAGCTGTAGGCCAACATTTTTCATATGATCAGTTGACTTTATCGACGTTATGCTGTGCAAACTTGTTGTAGACTCGTGTCGTTCTAGGTATGAATGATCTCAGATGAAGTGATGTTCTTGCGAAGGGTACACTCAGAGTGTAGCTGTTGTATGCTGCCCGTCTTGTTGTGTAGAAGTAGTGTACTCGTTGTCTGATAATATTAACCTTATACATAATAGTAAGAGCACTCACCTCTCTCTGGTGTTGAAGGAGCTTCTGGAATGACAGATTCATCCAGGTCTTGTCCAGGCAAGAGGCAAGTAGTCTAACTGGGCTCTCTATTCTGTCCAGAAGTCGTAGATGAGATAGAGAGAGGGATAGGTTATCCAAAACAGTGAAGCATACTTTAGGTGTGAGCGCAAATGTGCCTCATACAGAGGTTTGCAGCCAATATTGTTAAGCAGGTACGAGATACACCTTAGTGCTGTTAGTGTCGTGGCTGCCTTGATTGTAAGATTTGCCACATGATTCTTCATAGACAGTTTTGGAATCAAATTTCATCCCTAAGATATCCACCTTATCTCTGGGTTCCAACACTCCTTTATTCTTACCACTGCTCCAGCATTAATATCATGGTGCCTAGAGATCATCACCATTTGTGTTTTCTGAGAAGCAAATGTAACTTGCCATCATTTTCGAAGGTTGATATAAATGTAAGCTGGTGACTGATGTACCTGAGACCAGCTGGCATTTTCTCTCTTGGATGAGTGAATGTCCAAATACAGTTATCAGCATATGCATGGAAATCTGGGATGAGGTGACGGTCATTGAAGTCCTCATTTCATGAAAATGGACCAAGCACACTTTCCCTGTGGGACACTGACTCCAGCTGAGTACTCATCTAATTGTACTTACGTAATTGTTAGGTAAGACACATATGCAACAGTTAGGTATCTTTATTTCGAAACGTTTCGCCTACACAGTAGGCTTCTTCAGTCGAGTACAGAAAAGTTGATAGAAGCAGAAGATACTTGAAGACGATGTATCGTTCCAGTCACGGTATTGTGCCTTTTTGTTATTTATTTATTTGATGTAATCAGTCCATCACCCTTGAAGTTTTGAGGTGGTCAGTCCCTCAGTCTGGAGAAGAGCATTGTTCCATAGTCTGAAACAATTTATACGTTATTGTGTTTGCAGTGGACGTGTCTCGGCTCCTGGCCCCGCCTCTCTGCTGGTTGTTATTGGTTTTACTCTCTCCTGGCTGCGTGAGCCTTATCATATCTATTCTTAAAGCTCTGTATGGATTCTGTCTCTACCACTTCTCTGTCTAGGTCGTCTCACTTCCTGACCACTCTAAGGCTTAAGGAGTATTTTCTAACTCTTGATTTTCGCCCTGGTCTTTTTTTGTGAATAGGAACTACATTTCCCTTTTTCCACAGAGGCCATTTACACTAGGCAACGCTGATAGATGTAAGTTAGAGGTGATGCTAGCTGGTCTGCACGTCTGCTCAACTTTCTGGATTCACCTTACATGGGCCCACTGTTTGCCTGCCTACCTACCTGCCTGCCTGCCTGCCTGCCTGCCTGCCTGCCTGCCTGCCTGCCTGCCTGCCTACCTACCTACCTACCTACCTACCTACCTACCTACCTACCTACCTGCCTACCTGCCTGCCTACCTGCCTGCCTGCCTGCCTGCCTGCCTGCCTGCCTGTACATTTCTCTCTATCTCTCTTTCTCTTTGTCTGTCTCTGAACCATCCACCGTATCACAAAATAGGAAATGGGGAAAATAGGGAAGAGGAAAGACCAAAGCTGCGGGTGAGAATGGGTTGTCATCTAGGAGAGGAAGGGGAGGAAGCAGGGGGCCGTCAATGGGTAATGGGGTGCTGCAGGCACAGCTAATGGACCACGAAACGATAGGTAATAGGTCTTCTATCACCCAGGGTGCTCCTGCCATTGGTGATGGGGATCTTGATCCCAGGAACTAGACTAATCCTCCCCCATTCTTTTAATCAAACGTGAATGCCTCCTATTCCCGAGGCTCTGTGTGACCCCTACGGGCTAGCGCTTCTTGGACTATGAAATGTACGTTCTCTCTTGGTTTTTATTGTACGTTCTCTCGTAGCCTTATACGTTCTCTCGTGGTTTTATATGTTCCCTCGTGGTCTTGATTGTACGTACCCTCTTGGTATTTATTGTACGTTCCATCGTGGTCCTAATTGTACGTTCCACCGTAATCTTGTACAATCCCTCGTGGTCTTGTATGATCCCTTGGGTCTTGTACGTTTCTTGGCGATCTTGTACGATTCTTCGTGGTCTTGTACTACCCCTCGTAACCTTGTATCTTCCCTCGTGGTCTTGTACGTTCCCTCGTGGTCTTGTACGTCCCCTCGTGGTCATGTACGTTCCCTCGTGGTCTTGTATTGCAGTTTATTGCCGCCCGGGGTCGTTAATACCGACTTAGAAATGTGCACAAGTGCCTTAATTTACTCAGCTTTACTTACACGGTAAAGGCATTCCCGTGTACCGTGTTGAATATTTACCTCGCGGGGAGGAAAAAATCTGAAAAATATAGATAAGAGAAAGAGAGCATAACTCGCTAAACAGAGCTGGGGTTCGATGCCATGGTAAGAATGTAGTAACACTAGGAGGCCGGTGCGTTATTAACTGTTCATTGGCAGCCCAATATGATTTATTAAGGGTTTGAACTTCATTCCTTTCAGTGAAATGTTTGCAATCGTGTCATTACGATTTCGGGAGTGGTTAAAGGGTATGTTGAAAAGATTCTCATGCATGCTGCTCTTGGCAGATGATGCAAAAGTGATGATGCGAGTAGAGGATAATGGCAAGAAAGGTAGTGGGAATAGATGGTAATGCTATATCCGATACACCCTTGCAGACTTCGGCCTCACATCGGCCTTTCAAACATTTTTTATCCGATGCTCATTGGGAAAGTGGCGGTCCTGGTGGGTGCAGCAGATGAGGAACACGTTACGTATTTAGTCTCAAGGATCATCACTTGGAGATGATTCTCTGTAGACTGAAGACTGGATTCTTGCTTGTTTCAGATGGTGGTTCATCTCTGTGGGAGGTGACCCTGCTTACTGTGGTTCAGAGTTTAATGTTGTGTTCTAGGGTTATGGTTTAATTGTGAGTTCTAGGGTTATGTTTTAACTGTGTGTTATGTTTTAATTACGTGTTTTAGAGTTATGTTATAATCTTGTGTTCTAAAGTTATTTTTTACGAGACGCCAGTGACGTCCATCCTTGAAATCTCAACCTTTGTCCACTATCAACACTTCCTTTGACTCTCCTTCTTCAACCCCATCTCCTTTCTCCTCCAACCTGTCCTTCACCTTTCAACTCCCTCTTCTCCAACATTCTTCCCCCTCTCTCATCACCTCACATCATACTCCCCATCTTCATTTTTTCCCCATGCCCCCATTCCTATTTTTCTTCTTCCATTGAATATTTTATATTTATCCATTGTCTATTTCTTCTCTGTATTCTTAGCACTTTTTTCCCTCTCCCCCTCTTTCTTTCTTTCCCTTCTTATGTACCTCTGATCTAATCCCATACTGTTTTCATTCTCTCCATTTTCTATCTTTTCTTATCCACTTATTCATCTCCTCATTCATTCCTTCCATCCCATTCACCCCCCATCACCATTTCTCCACACTTCCCCTATTCTTCCCTTCCTCTATACTCTCTTTCCCTTTCCTCTGTTCTCTCTTTCCATTTCCCCTATTCTTTCTTTTCTCCTCCATGTTCCTTCACCGTCTTTCTTCTCCCCGAATCAAAACAAACAATTTAATAATCACATCAGCTGACGTAAAGGAACAGCTGCAACACACAAAAAAAAAAACGGAAAAAGTTTACTTCCAAACTTACTAAGTTACCACTGAAGTTGTTCAAGTGTCGGCCACTCCCCTGTTCCCCTCTATCCTCAACTCCCCTGTTCCCCTCTATCCTCAACTCCCCTGCTCCCTCTATCCTCAACTCCCCTCCCTCCCTCTATCCTCAACTCCCCTGTTCCCCTCTATCCTCAACTCCCCTGTTCCCCTCTATCCTCAACTCCCCTGCTCCCCTCTATCCTCAACTCCCCTGCTCCCCTCTATCCTCAACTCCCCTGCTCCCCTCTATCCTCAACTCCCCTGCTCCCCTCTATCCTCAACTCCCTTGCTCCCCTCTATCCTCAACTCCCCTGCTCCCCTCTATCCTCAACTCCCCTGCTCCCCTCTATCCTCAACTCCCCTGCTCCCCTCTATCCTCAACTCCCTGCTCCCTCTTCCAATTCCCCTGCTCCCTTCTATCCTCAACTCCCTTGCTCCCCTCTATCCTCAATTCCCTGCTCCCCTCTATCCTCAATCCCTTGCTCCCCTCTATCCTCAATTCCCTTGCTCCCCTCTATCCTCAACCCCCCTTTGCTTCCCTCTATCCTCATTCCCTTGCTCCCCTCTATCCTCAACTCCCCTGCTCCCCTCTATCCTCAATTCCCTTGCTCCCTCTATATTCAATTCCCTTGCTCCCCTCTATCCTCAATTCCCTTGCTCCCTCTACCCTCAATTCCCTTGCTCCCTCTACCCTAAATTCCTTTTATTCCCTTGCTCCCCTCTATCCTAAATTTCCCCTTGCCCCCCTCTATCCTAAACCCTCCCTGCTCCCCTCTATCCTCAATTCCCTTGCTCCCCTCTATCTTTCAATTTCCCTTGCTCCCCTCTATCCTCAATTCCCTTGCTCCCCTCTATCCTCAATTCCCTTGCTCCCCTCTATCCTCAATTCCCTTGCTCCCCTCTATCCTCAATTCCCTTGCTCCCCTCTATCCTCAATTCCCTTGCTCCCCTCTATCCTCAATTCCCTTGCTCCCCTCTATCCTCAACTCCCTTGCTCCCCTCTATCCTCAACTCCCCTGCTTCCCTCTATCCTCAACTCCCCTGCTCCCCTCTATCCTTAACTCCCCTGCTCCCCTCTATCCTCAACTCCCCTGCTCCTCTCTATCCTCAACTCCCCTGCTCCCCTCTATCCTCAAGGTTGGTGGTGGAGGGGAGCAACACAGGGTATCACTGCTGTGTTGCTCCCCTCCACCTTTCCCTTCTGCTCCCGTAGCAGATGGAAAGGTTGAGAGGTAGTGAGGGAGACAAAGGTACAGGGAGGAAATTAAGAGTTGGAAAGATAAGTGTTATGTTGATACATGAGAAATACAAGTATTATCTCTTAAAAAACTCATACAAACTCTACAATCCGTGAATATACTAATTTGTTTATTTATTTGTAAGTATTATTATTTTTTGGGGATTAATATTATATATATTATTTATATGAATTTTTATAGATGTACATGTATTTCTTTTCACAGGCAATAAGATGTCCACTAATGTGATATGTATATTATCACATACTAAAGAAAGTATGGTAAAGTGTGAGGTCATGTGATTCCATGCCACATTATGTGGATATTTAACATAGGTGTTGTAATCTAATGTTTGGTGTTTCTTTAACGTCAACTCAGCCAAGGTTATTATACCCAGGTGTTTTGCTGGCTGGTTTCCCATGGTCTTTGTTGCTACGTTACCTCTCTTGTTCTTTTTCCTTAGTGTCTATATTTGTCTCCATGGGGAAGTGGAAAAGAATCCTTCCTCTGTAAGTCATGCGTGTTGTAAAAGGCGACTAAAATGCGTGTATAAATTACTAAATATAAAATGGAGATGGCCTCTGTGTTGAAAAAAAAATGGTTTGTATCTCAAACTTAAAAAATGATATTCTAAATTGGTATTTTGCTCACTTACAGCGGATATCCTATATAACAAAGCACTTCTGAATACCGCTCTCTTACTATCACTCAGACATCAATGTACTCTGGATTGATGGTAGTACCCATCATGGTGGCACCATCTCACGTGGTAGACTTACGTTACAAGTGTGGATACCTTGTGGCTGCACTTGGAAATCTTCTGTTCACTGTTTCCTGGTGTATGTGATTATTGCTCTTCTTTGTTGGCGAGGCGGTGAAGTATGTTTACTTTCGTGTTTTGTGGTGTCCTCTAGGTTAATATTGGATAAACTTGTGGGTAAGAGGTGCAGTCACTGACACAACAAGATCATTAACTTGCCTACTGTTATAATGAGCATGTGTAATCAATCTTTAGAGTCAGGATTATAGTATTGGATTAATGTCTCTCAAGAAAGTATCGTCAATGATGTGGTCTGGCTGTAGTGGTTAATATATCTGACGGCTTTCTTATAAAATATATTTACTCATTTGCATAGCATATAGGTATATTTATTTTTTGGAATAAATCATATTTATAATTATTCTCTATCCTCCCTCCTACACTCTATTCTCCCCACTACCCTCTATCCATCCTACTACCCTCTATCCACCCCACTACCAACTCCTTCTATCCTCCCCCCTACCCACTCCCTCTATCCTTCCCACTACCCTCTATCCTTCCCACTACCCTCTATCCTCCCCACTACCCACTCCTTCTATCCTCCCCACTACCCACTCCTCTATCCTTCCCACTACCCTCTATCCTTCCCACTATCTCTATCCTTCCCACTACCCTCTATCCACCCCACTACCCACTCCTTCTATCCTCCCCACTACCCACTCCCTCTATCCTTCCCCCTACCCTCTATCCTTCCCACTACCCTCTATCCTTCCCACTACCCTCTATCCTTCCCACTACCCTCTATCCTTCCCACTACACTCTATCCTTCCACTACCCTCCATCCACCCCACTACCCACTCCTTCTATCCTCCCCACTACCCACTCCCTCTATCCTTCCCCCTACCCTCTATCCTCCCACTACCCACTCTATCCTCCCCACTACCCTCTATCCTCCCCACTACCTTCTATCCTCCCCACTATCCAGTCCCTCTATCCTCCCCACTGCCCTCTATCCTCCTCACTACCCACTCCCTTTATCTTTCCCACTATGCACTGTTTCACCAACACATTTCTCGCACTCCTCCTTCCTTTTCCTTCACTCTCCCATCCATGTTTTTATTGCATGTGTTGAATTTATGTTCATAGCTACGAGCGCTGAGTGACCTAGGCAATCAAATTGCTTCAGAAATATCACAGCTACTATTACCTTCATTCACCACCTTCTTTTACCCTCACTACCTCTTCAGCTTTCTCCTCTCTTGCCCTACACCCTTACTTACCCTTACTTGCCCTTGAAATGAACCACGAAATGGGTGGGGTTAGAACTTATGGCGAGTGAGCCACCATGGGTTCAAATCCCACCCGTTCCGTGGTTTACAATCGTGTTATTACTCTTAAGATAAAGGGAAGGGGATGTGGTGGACCCCTGACCAACGCCGGGGGTATCATGGTAACTTTTCAGGTGGACTTTTTCGATTTTTTTTAAGGGGGGAAAGGCAGGTGTCCCTTTACGTCAGCTAATATGATTATTAAATTACCTGTTTATTTTGGTTTGGGGGAAAGACGGTGAATGGAAGAGAAGAGGAAGAATATAAGACAGATGAAAATAGGGAAGGATAGAAAAGGTAAGAGGGGGGAAGATGGTGATTAGGAAAGTGGAAGAATAGAAGGAGGAGGAGGGGGGGGGAAGTAAGGAAATAATGGAGACAAGGAGTGGCGGAGTGAGGGGAGGGATGAGTGGGGGACTGAGGGAAAGAGGGAAGAGTGGGGGTTGATGAGAGGATAGGGGAGTTGACGGGAGGGGGGTTGATGGGGTCTCCCGCTGAGGCCGACATCAATTATCACAGCTGAAGTTTCCTCCTTTCACTACATTGATGAATATTCAAATGTTTGAGAGGAAAGTGTGCGATGAAGGTCTTGTGTATCCCAGACAACCCTGGGAGGGATGCTGGGATGTTTGCTGAGGCTGTCCTCAGGTGGGAGGGACTTAGAATGTATATATATATATATTATATATATATATATATATATTATATATATTAAATATATATATATATATATATATATATTTATATATATATATATATATATATATATATATAAAATATATATAATATTATATATATATATATATATATATATAAAAAAAATATATATTTTAGCACATTACTGATGATATACATTTACGACAGATTGATGAAGTGACTTAAATGATTAAGTCACCAGAGCTGATTCTTCATTCTAAGTCCCTCCCACCTGAGGACAGCTTCAAGTGGGAGTTGTTGAAGCGGTTAGCATCTGCTTTCCATCCTCTCTCTCTTTTCCTCTCTCTCTCTCTCTCTCTCTCTCTCTCTCTTTACACAAGGTTTTAAAAAGTTACGTTAAGGGTTCCAAACTTTACTTTAAAGTTAAGAGCTGTTACCTACATCTACTTATTTTAAAGCTCTTTATTGCTTAAAGACATAAATGGGGGGCAAGGTGAAGTTGGATCTCTCTCTCTCTCTCTCTCCCTCTCTCTCTCTCTCTCTCCTCTCTCTCTCTTCTCTCTCTCTCTTCCTCTCTCTCTCTCTCTCTTCTCTCTCTTCTCTCTCTCTCTCTCTCTCTCTCTCCCTCCTCCTACCATCATAGAATAAGGAAACAGCACACCACTTTCTGTTTTCTCCCTTTCTGCTTTCGGTTTCATCTCCGTCTACTTCCTCTTTTCTCCCTGTCTACTTCCGGTTTCGTCTTAGTCTGCTCCCTACTTTCTCCCTGTATACTTCCGGTTCCATCTCCTCCTACTTCTTGTTTTCCCCCGGTCTTCTTCCGGTTTCCTCTCCGTCTGCTTCCTGCTTCTACCTCATCTACATCTGGTTTCTTCCTGTCTACTTTCCCTTTCTTCCCCTTCTACATTTTCTTTCCTCCACGACTACTTCCCCTTTCCTCATTTTTCATACATCATCTTTTCTCGCCCGTTTGCATTTCCTTTCCTCCTTATCTGCGTCCCCTTTCTTCCCCACCTACGTCGCCTTGTCGCCCCGTCTACGTCCTTCCTCCCCGTCTATCCCTCCCCGTCTGTTCCCTTCCCTCCCCGTCTGTCCTTTCCATCCCCGTCTATTCCCTTCCCCGTCTACTCCCCTCTCCCCTTCTACTCCCTTCCCTCCCGTCTCGCTCCCTTCCCTCCCTGTCAACTTCCTTCCCCCCTTCATCCCTTCCTCCCGTCTACTCCCTTCCCTCCCCGTCAACTCCCTTCCCTCCACCGTCTAACTCCTTCCCTCCCGTCAACTCCTCTTCCCTCCCCGTCAACTCCCTTCCCTCCCCGTCTACTCCCTCCTCCCGTCTACATCCCTTCCCTCCCCGTCTACTCCCTTCCCTCCCCGTCTTCTCCTCCCCTTCTAGTCCTTCCCTCCACGCCTACTCCCTCCCTTACTCCTCCCGTACTCCTTCCCCCCGTCACTCCCTTCCCTCCCCGTCTTCTCCCTTCCCTCCCCGTCCTTTCCCTTCCCTCCCCGTCTACTCCCTTCCCCCCCGTCAACTCCCTTCCCTCCCCGTCAACTTCCCTTCCCTCCCCGTCAACTCCCTTCCCTCCCCGTCAACTCCCTTCCCTCCCCGTCAACTCCCTTCCCCTCCCCGTCTAACTCCCTTCCCTCCCCGTCAACTCCCTTCCCTCCCCGTCTACTCCCTTCCCTCCCCGTCTACTCCCTTCCCTCCCCGTCTCTCCCTTCCCTCCCCGTCTTCTCCCTTCCCTCCCCGTCAACTCCCTTCCCTCCCGTTTCTTCCCTTCCTCCCGTCAACTCCCTTCCCTCCCGTCTACTCCCTTCCCTCCCCGTCTACTCCCTTCCGTCCCCCCGTCTACTCCTTCCGTCCGTCCAACTCCTTCCCTCCCCGTCAACTCCCTTCCTCCCCGTCCAACCCTTTCCTCCCCGTCTACTCCTTCCCTCCCGTCTACTCCCTTCCCTCCCCGTCTACTCCCTTCCCTCCCCGTCTTCTCCCTTCCCTCCCCGTCTTCTCCCTTCCTCGTCTACTCCCTTCCCTCCGCTCAACTCCCTTCCCTCCCCGTCAACTCCCTTCCCTCCCCGTCTACTCCTCCCCCCCGTTCTACTCCCTTCCCTCCCCGTCAACTCCCTTCCCTCCCCGTCTTCTCCCTTCCCTCCCCGTCAACTCCCCCCGTCTACTCCCTTCCATCCCGTCTATCCCTTCCTCCCGTTACTCCCTCCCTCCCCGTCAACTCCCTTCCCTCCCCGTCAACTCCCTTCCCTCCCCGTCTTCTCCCTTCCCTCCCCGTCAACTCCCTTCCCTCCCCGTCTTCTCCTTCCCTCCCCGTCAACTCCCTCCCTCCCGTCTTCTCCCTTCCCTCCCCGTCTATCCCTTCCTCCCGTCAACTCCCTTCCTCCCGTCTTCTCCCTTCCTCCCCGTCACTTCCCTTCCCCGTCTACTCCATTTCCTCCCGTCTACTCCTCCCCGTTACTCCCTCCCTCCCCTCTACTCCGTACTCCCCTCCCCGTCTACTTCCCCTCCCCGTCTACTTCCCTCCCGTCTACTTCCCTCCCGTCTACTCCCTTCCCTCCCCGTCTACTCCCTCCCCGTTCTACTCCCCCCCGTCTACTCCCTCCCCGTCTACTTCCCTTCCCGTCTACTCCTTCCCTCCCGTCTACTCCTCCCTTCCCTCCCGTCTACTCCCTCCCCCGTCTACTCAACCTTCCCTCCCCGTCTACTCCCCTCCCCGTCTACCTCCCCCCCCCGTTCTACTCCCCTCCCCGTCTACTACTCCCTCCCCGTCCTACTCCCCTCCCCCGTCTACTCCCCTCCCCCTTACTCCCGTCCCCGTCTCTCCTTCCCTCCCCGTCAACTCCCTCCCTCCCCGTCTACTCCCTTCCCTCCCCGTCAACTCCCTTCCTCCCCGTCTACTCCCTTCCCTCCCCGTCTACTCCCTTCCCTCCCCGTCTACTCCCTTCCCTCCCCGTCTACTCCCTTCCCTCCGCCTACTCCCTTCCCTCCCCGTCTACTCCCTTCCCTCCCCGTCAACTCCCTTCCCTCCCCGTCTACTCCCCTCCCCGTCTACTCCCTCCCTCCCCCGTCTACTCCCTTCCCTCCCCGTCAACTCCCTTCCCTCCCGTCTACTCCCTTCCCTCCCCGTCAACTCCCTTCCCTCCCCGTCTACTCCCTTCCCTCCCCGTCTACTCCCTTCCCTCCCCGTCTACTCCCTTCCCTCCCCGTCTACTCCCCTCCCCGTCTACTCCCTTCCCTCCCCGTCTACTCCCCTCCCCGTCTACTCCCTTCCCTCCCCGTCTACTCCCCTCCCCGTCTACTCCCCCTCTCTACCTCCCCATCTCTGGCCTATGCAACAATTACATCATTAACTTGCATGAATAAATTCCAGCTGGAGTGTGGGAGAACATTTTGAACCTTGCTAAGTGTTTCACTAAGGATCGTTATTAAGCCCGGTAATCACTGGCATAAGATCGAAGTAATTAGAGAAAATGAGCTTATATTAAAGGTGTTGTGAGAGTTAGTGTGTATGCGTAGTGGTGGGTATCAATAAGCAGGGGTAACCCACCACTACTTTATTCTCCCCCACTACTTTATTCTCCCCCACCACCACCACCACTACTATGGCAAGTTAATGTTCTCTTCATACTGTGTCTGTGTACTCCAGGTGGAAATATTTGATCTTCTGGGTTTTGGAGCGAGAGAGAGAGAGAGAGAGAGAGAGAGAGTGAAACAGCATGTGTGTGTGTTGTATGTACTCACCTAATTGTGGTTGCAGGGGTCGAGACTCGGCTCCTGGCCCCGCCTCTTCACTGATCGCTACTAGGTCCTCTCTTCTTCCTGAGCTTTGTCATACCTCGTCTTAAAGCTATGTATGGTTCCTGCCTCCACTACATCAATTGCTAGGCTATTCCACTGTGTGTGTGTGTGTGTGTGTGTGTGTGTGTGTGTGTGTGTGTGTGTGTTATAGCTTGCCTAAGATACTGGTAGATACATATTTCATCTATTGTGTATGTATGTATGTATGTTTGTGTGTACTCACCTATATGTGATTTCAGGGGTCGATTCACAGCTCATGGCCCCGTCTCTTCGCTACTCGCTACTGTGCTCAACAATTTGTGTTTGCTGGGGTCGAGTCCTAGTTCCTAACCGCGCCGCACGCGTTTCGTGGACTGGCATTACTATTTTCTATTCAACCAGGAAATTCATCAATACAGAAAACAGAAGAGATAGAAGATGAGGTAATCAGTCCGTCAGTCTAGCAGCAGGTGCTCAGTACCGTAGTCTTAATGACTGTGAAGCACTGGCAGTAAGACATGTGCTTATATACTGGAGTCAGATGTAGTTATAGTTTTGTAGGATAGTCCAGTTTGATAGAAATTCCAACGATTTCACGTTTTAAAAAAAATAGCATTAATGACTCACGAAATCGTAATGACACGATTACAAACAAACCACGGTATGGGTGAGGATTGAACTCGCGGCAACTGAGTCGTAAAGCTCCAGGGGGCGAGGTCAGTCACCACCCGTACGTGGTTTATTATAGTAATGTCAAATTTTATCGTCACACATACTAAACGGAATGAGCACTAGCCTGGCCGTAAGATGCATCAGTCATTAAATACTGAAGCCATTCAGAGGAGGTAGACACATGTAGTTTGCTGGCGATGATTAAATGGAAATCAATTTGTATACATTTTTACACTTAAAATGATCAATTCTACACCTACCCACCTGACTCTGTCCACCATCGTAGATTTAGAAAGCAACTTTTCTGAATGTTTGATGCTACACCGCTGAGGCTTTTGGTAGTTATCTAAACCATTTCAGAATTCTGGGAATGGGTTCAGTAGCTTTAGTCATAGGGCACTTTCAAAAGATGAATATTCCTAGAATCTTGCTCTCGTTGTCATACACAAGCTTTCAAAATCTGGATTCGACTGGATGAGGAGTTCTCGAGTTATGACCGAAATAGAATCGAAAATAAGAGGGAAAACGTGGAGAAAATTCTCCAGTAAAGGGTTTATCTCTCAGCCACCCTTCAACCCTCTGAGGGACTTAGCCCTCTCCCAAGGGGCTAGTGGACTCTTCCTTCTTCGCAAACGGACTTTATTGAAACCACATGTACCACAGCGAGTTTCTTATCAACTACACGAGGTTAAATGAGAGTATTTACTCTCTTCTCCATAGCAGGAAAATTAAAGGAAAACTTGTGTCCCCACTTTATCTATAAGTTGGAACTATTTGAATTTGTAAATGAAGTGATAAGCCTATAGAGGCAGGTGCCAGAAGTCGCCAGAAACTTACCACAGGTCAGCTGTTTTTAATAATCTTCCTGGCCTGCTAGTGTACTCACATATAATCTAGTGATACCAGTGAAGAGCAGAATACAGTGTTGTGTAGCAACTAACCAGTATTATAATGGTACTTAGTGGAGTGGAGTGACTTTCATTAGTTTCTTTTTTCTTGAAATACCAGACATATACTGTGAATTTCATATAACCTGTAGTTACCAGCGGTCGCAATATACACAACGAGAAGCAATTATTACTACAGAAAAAGCGTCCTTCCTCCAAAATTTGCACCAGTCAACTATAGTGATAATATAGCATTTAATGTGGTGGAGACGGAAAAAAAATAGAGAAGCTAGATACAGCGATTGATAAACAAGGGTTGAGGTCGACCGTTCGTCATTGTAGGAGTGCCAGCAGTCACCGGATCTTAAAACCCGCAAGTTATACTTTTGTATCAATAAAATTCAATATTACTCGGGGTGTTTAAATTTCCAGTAGTCCTTCATGGGGTTAGCTCAAATCACCGACCAGTAGGGTTTTAAAAAAAAGTGACCCACTGATCAGATAAAAATGGGGATGGTCCAAACCCCTTGACTGGTCCAAACCCTTTGTTTGGCCCGGGACCCTTGCCCTGGCCCGGGGAACCCCTTAAATGGTCCGAACCCTGGACTGGTTTAAAAAGGGTTTTTCGTTGTGCACTCCCTAGGGGGTTTTTAAATTTGAATATTCAAGGGTTTGCTAGTAGAATTGCAGTAAATCAACCTTTTAAAAATCATTTTTAACCCTGTGTGTAGTCTGTGGTCATTTCAAAAAAAAGGGATTCCAAAATGCAAAAATTTGTCTTTTTTGGGGGAAATTGGTGTCCCGCCCCTTGTGCAGAATCCAAGAACTAGTTTCAAGCGGGTATTAAAACAGGGAAGTTTTTTTGGGGTTTTGCCCAAATGAGATAAATCTGGGACAAAACCCAAAAGGGGGCATTAAGGGTCAACAAAAAGCTGTTTTCATAGAAAACCGGGGGAAGCTTTCTACAAAAAGATGGGAACATAAAAAGTTTTGGGCTGAATGGTACTGCCCTTGTAACGGGGCCATGTAGTCGGGAAATTTGTAAGGCTGGAGTTTGATGCCCTTGGTGTCAGTAAAGGGGGGGCTGATAGGGGTTTGTCCTGGGGACAGTAATGGTAAGTGGGGGTTTGCTGTCCTGGGGACAGTAATGGGGAAAGCTGGGGGTTTGTGCCCTGGGGGGACAGTTAATGGTGAACCCGGAGTTTGCTGTCCTGGGAGACGGGAAGGGGGGAAGCTGGAGATGCTGCCTGGAGGACATTTTAATGGTGAAGCTGGGATTTTGCCCCAGGTAGTCGGGAATTATACGCGGGAAAGGAAAAACCATATAAATGACCTCATGGGGGGACGGGGCCCATAGTGGGGAAAAACCAAGTGTAGTAAAAGATAAGAAAAAACCAATATTGCAAACTAAAAATTTCCCGCAGGAAAATGGGCAAAACAAAAAGGACCCCACTAGAAATAGTGAGGTTATATTCCCAAAAAAAACAAATGGTGGGGAGCCCCATTGTTGGTGCTGGGGAAAGGTTTGAAGAAAAGGACGGGGAAAACATGCCCCAACGGGGGAATACGGGTCACAAAAAACCCAAAGGGCAAAGGGAAAAACCCAACCCTGTGCACATTCTATGAAATCGGTATCTGCTGGCAGGGGAAAATCGGGAAAAAAAACAGAGGGGGCGTCCCAACTATGACCCCCTAAAAAATGCCAGGGCCCATATGACAACAAAAAAAAATGCAAACTCCCTTCCTGTAAGTTTTTTCCCCCAAAACTGTGTACCTTTTTCAGTACGGGGAAAGATTTTGCTAAAACTTAAATTGCCGGGCCCTTTTCCATCTAAAGGGGACAAAAAAAATAAAAAAAACCAGGCCATGGGGAAAAAAACCGGGGTTTAGCCAAAAGCCACTCAAGGGGAAAGGGGGTTTTTTTAGGGGCCAAAGAAGGAAAAAAAAACTGGCAGGAAATGGCAGAAATCGTCCCACAAACCCAGTCTTTCCCTGGAGGGGAAACCCACAGTCGTTTGGCCTCCACCCCCAAAACCCAACAGATACAGATATAATCCCGGGAAAAAAAAAAATATCCCCCAGTACCAAAAATTTCCCCCAGCCCCGATAACATTTTCTTTGCAAATATACAGGGCTAAAGCCAGAAACAAAAAAAAAAAAAAATTTTAAACCCGTGGGGGACTGTTGCAGGGGCAAAGGAAATGTTCGCGGCTTTCATGGCCCCAACATAAAGGATCACTTGGACAACGAAAATGGACCCCAAGGTTACAACCTCTACAGATGTGACAGAGTGAACAGGAAAAAAAAAGGGGGGGGGGGGTTTGGCCTTTTAAAATTGCAGAGTCATTTGTTTGCACAGAACTCCCCTAAATGCCTCAAATGATGTAGGGGAAAAAGGTTTTGCGGAAAGGTCGAGAAACCCAAAACCCAGTCATTGTTTGGGAGTCTACAAAATCCGGATTTTCAAATTTCCCCCGCAATTCCAGGAACAGCTGTTTAAAAATTGACCACTGTCTGGGGAAAAACCCTTTCCCGCTCCTGCACCCCCAAAATCTTGCTCCTGGGGGGGGTTTCCCAAATTTAAAAGGGACCCCAAAATGGGGAATATAGAAATAATTTTTGTTTTCAGTAATTTAACCCCCCAGGAGGGGGAGCTCTTTATGAAAACTCTCATCACGCAAACTTTTAAATCTCTGCACAAAATTCAATTTAAAACCCGCAAATAAATAGAGCCCCCACTAGACTGGGGAATTTCCCTTGACCTCATTTCACTAAAAAATGTTTATTTTTGTTTAAAAAATGTCACCATATCAAAAACAATTTACCCCAGATCACAACATAATTGAGGTTCAGTCATGTATGGCGGAGCCCCGACCGACATAATGAGTTTTGTCACGAGGGAGCATTCACCAAATTTTAACTTCAATTTAAAAAAAACAAAATGAGGGCCCAAATAAAACCCAAATCCTAAACCGGTTTTAACCTGGGGAAAAAAAAAATATAAATAAGCAAAAACAGACCCCAAATTATGCCTAGAACAGATTTAAATTTGGTTGGGGACTCGTTTTATGCACAAGGCTTATTCCTCTAAAAAAAAGGAGGAGTAGATGTAAAACAGAAAGAAGGGCAGGCGCTTCCCCTTTTCAGGCGACGGAAAAAAAAAAACAGAGCGGTTTAAAAAAGGTCAATATATTTTGAAATGGCGTAGGGAGACAATGGTCAGGAAAAAATAGCAAGGGATCGAACTTAAGCTAAAAGATCCTTTAGGAGTCAGGAATCGCGGGAAAAAAACTAAAAGCCATAAATGAAATCGGGAAAAAAACCCAAAGTTTTTTCTTCTCCTATGCCAAAACAAAATTTGAGAAAAACCCTCCGTATTGGGCCCCTACTTAAAAAAAGAGGGGGCCTACACAGATGACAGCAAAGGAAATGAGTGAGCTACTTTAAGTCCAATATGACCCATTTTTAGCAAACCGGGTAAACCCGGGGTGAGAGGGCGAAGATCAAATGAATTTTTTATGAGAGGGCCCCCAAAATTTTATTAAAAAAACGAGGGCCCATTCCCATGTTAATTTCCCGACGCCAAAAAGGGCTTCGAAAAAGGGGGAATAAATGACCCTTGCCCCTGCACTCTGCCCCAGGGGCCCCGACTCCCCTGGAAAAATTTTTGTGTTCATCAAGAAATGCCCAAAAAGCCCCCATCACGGGGCCCTTTTTCCCTCCAAAGGAGAGGGAGCCTGGACACGGGGGGTTTGTCCCCCAGTTACTAAAAAAACAGACTTTGCCCCACCCACAAAGGGGGGGTAAAGCAACAGCAAAGAATCAAAAGACCAATAGCACTAACTCCCATATATAAAAATCTTTGGGAAAGGGGGCCCAAAAAAAGGCAAGATTTTACCCCCCCATTAGAAAAAACCCAAAACAGTTCACAACCCGGGGAACCCTGGGTTTTTGAAAAGGGTCGCTCCGTCTGTTCAACTATTTGGGAAATACGACAAGGCCTAGATGCACTAGAAAACAAAAAAAAATGCAGATGTTAAAAATATAAAGACTTTGCAAAAACCTTCGGGCAAGTGGACCATGGCTAATAGACACAAAATGGGGTGCCCAAAAGGGAAAAAAGGAAAAGTCGGTGGGTGGATCTATAAAATTTTCCCCACAAAGAACACAGAGGTTGTTTGTCAACAGAGAAAATCCGAGGCAGCTAGGTGAAAAAGCTTTTTCCCCACAAGGCACGTACTCCTCCCATCTTGTTCCTTCCTCATACCCGACAAGCAAGGATGTCAGCACAGCCCCGTGTCTTCCTTTGCAGATACACCCGAAACTGCATGACACTGAAAAGCTCCAGGCGGAATAAACCAAATCTTTCGTGGGCGGGCAGAAAAATATAAAGTTAAACGTTTGGGAAATTTCAATTACTAGATAGGGTAAACATGAGGAAATTAAATCTTCATCAGAGTACAAAAATTCTGGCCAAAAAAATAAGAAAAAACACCAACGTCAAGCCGGGAGTGATTGTCGGAGGATTCACCTTCAAGGACCATAACATTGTATAAATCGCATTTTCTAGAAAAATGCGGGGATAATGGAATTTTAAAAACAGGGAGGCCAAGCCCATGATGACACTCTTCGGTACTTGTTCTATCTAGGCGGGAAATTTTGCTGACACAACAGCCCCTTTTCAAGGCAGGTGAAATTGCCGACCTAGAAAATGTCAGAGAATTTCCGGGGCCGCATAACGGAGATAAAACACCTAAATTATTGGGAGCGTTTTGAGGTTCCTAAACCTGTATTCCGGGAACCAGGAGGGAGAGATCATGTTTTTATACCCCTGGAAAATCCTAGGGGACTAGTCCCGAACTTCCCCAACAAAATCACTCACTACGAAGAAAAAGACTTGGCAGACGAGCAACACCCCCCCAAAAAAAGAGGGGGTGCACTACACTTTTAAAGAGACCATACAAAAGTGTCAGGGGCCCGAGACTGTTAAACTGCCTCCCAGACCAAAAGGGGATTACAAAGACCCCTGGCGTCTTAAAGGGCACTGGACAAGCACCAAAAATCAGTTCCGGATCACCCGGGGCTGTGGCTCGTACGTTGGTTTGCGTGCAGCCAAAAGAAACAGCCTGGTTGTCAGGCTCGATCCCCCAGGGGCCGGTCACGCCCGGGGCCCAAAGGGGGCGTTGCCCCCCGGAACTCTTAGGTAAACCCCAGGAAATTTCTATCTATCTAGACAAAAGAAACCTCCCCTCTTGTATTAAATACTGCTGCAATTGAGTATGGAATTATATAAAGACAAAATCAGCAGTTCTTTTGTGCGGAGAGTGACTCGGGTTTTGGGGGGCGAAAATAGGTGAATTCAGGTTCAGAGTGTGAAATGTCACAAATCCCCCCGCTGAAAAAACAAAAAATTACGTGTTGGTGATCGACACCATCCCAAACCCTTCTAGGGTAGGGTAGGTCCCTGAGCCCGAGCTTTAGCTCATAAGACTGTCATTCCTTTTGCCCCCTTGGAGCGGGAGGCAGCCCAAAGGGGCCCTAGCTTGGGGCTGGGCCCTGGGGACAGTTGGTCCCAAAGATGAGGGGGTGCTTGTGCCCTCCCATGGGAGACTTGGTCTCAAAACCCCCTAAAGGGGACCCAAGGGCCGGGGCCCACCATTTGGGAAAAAAGGCCCGGGCCGGGAGAATCCCGGCTAATATTTAATAATAATAACGGTGTGGTAAACTCTAAAATAGTGTAAATCTCCACTGGGAAAAATTTTTGGTTACAAAGAAACACGAGGTACACCGCTGTATAATCCGTGTATCATTGGGTGTTTTGAGCAAAGTGACTCCCTTAACAGGAGGACATAATACATTCTTAGCAGCATGAAGACATCAATGCCGGGGGGTCATATTCCCCACCACAAATAGGGGAAATTTGGGGCGTTACAATCCCAGGTAATCCAAGCTACCCACACCCAAACGTTAGCTGCTGCTAGTTGGTTTGAGGGGGAAATTTTTACTGGGAAATTCCAAAAGATCCCCCGATTGTAGGTTTCAACCCCAAACCCAAGTATCATATGCATTTAAGATGATAGGGAAATGCTTTTTATACGCTCCTTTGGGGCAAATTTTTTTCTAAAAAAATTGTTAATAAACAGCCACTGTGGAATCTGGGGTGGGACCCCCCAAGGGGGTGTCAGGAAGAGGCTGCTGGACATCCTGCTGTTAAAAAATAAGTACCGATTGCTTTCGTTTTTTCATGCAGGAAAGTGTACTTATTAACTAGTTTTTCACAAAAACAAAAATTTAGGCAACCACTTATCTTCCCAATAAGGGGAAAGAGGTCGTCTTTTCTTGGGACCATAGTCCCCCTTGATTCGTTCTCCCTTTCCCTTTTGCATTATTCCTTCCACCCTGATACTGGTTAACATTCTTTCCTTACCCCGAACTTGTTTACTTCCTTGCTCTGCATTGTTTTTCTTCTTCCCCCTCCCATACTGTCTATTTATTTAATGATTATCTCCTCGTTTTCCTTTTTTCCTTGCAATGCCAACGTCCCTTCCCTCTCTTTTCCTCGTTTTCTTGGTTCTGTCCCATTTATTTTTTTTTATTCGCCATGTCTTCCCCTTTTCTGTTTCCCCCTCTCCCCTTTAGCTCCCCCCATTCTCCCCCCTCACCATCACCTCTCTTTCTCATCTCCCTCTTTATCCTCTCTATCTTTGTCTTCTATACCCATGTCTTCGCTTTCTTCCCTCGTCCTAGCTTCTCCTTGCTTCCCCTCCTCGCATTTCCCCTTTATTCTCTACTTTTTTCAACAATGTTCCTCCAGTCTCTCAACTCTTCTTCGTTTTTTCGTCTGTTTTCCCCAGTTTTTTTATATACCAGAAGTAAACGGAAGGAACCCTTTCCCTCGACAGAGTTAATTAGCAGATTTGATTAGGTACTCCACTTAGCAAAGACCACTTAAGTGGCCACTTAAAAATTGACACCTCGGAAGCACACTTAGTTATAAAGGGATGTGAAGAAACCTTCACCATTTAAACCCCAAATTGGTTAAAATTTTTTTGGGTAAAACCCCTTATTTTTCCGCTTACTAATCATTTTTTAGGGGAACTTTAAACCACAATAAGAAAAAATATATATTGTTTTACTACAAATTTTTAAGGACTGAGATATAATTTAGTCTTGCTTAAAAATCGGGGACTTAAAATTTAATTTATCGCAATTCATCTTCATCATTAAACTTTACATAGTTTTAAAACCTAATTTAAACTAAATTTGGAGGAAAAAAAATTGATTACTCTTCTCAAAGAAGGTGAAGAAACACGGATAATTCATAGATAGAAATAAGGGTTTCAAAGTTTATGAATTCTCCTTGAGGGGGAGTCGTGAGAGTTTCCCCTGACGAAATTAAAGAATGAGACATTTTGCCACATTTTGGGAAACTTTATTACTTGTCGGCTTAACCATTGACATCGTTCTCTTTAAAGCCACACGAGGGGTTCCTGCTTTCACGAAATTTTCTGCAAGACTTTTAAAGTTTAAACCCCGCTGTCCAACGCATTTTTTTTCTCGCCTCCCCCCTTTTCACACAGCTAGGAGATCGTCTCCTGACAAGGGCCTAATTGAAACTCTGTTGCATCCCTTTCTTGACTCTTACTCACCTTCCCCCTATCTTAGAAGGCAGATTCCCTCCAAGTTAAGGAAGGAGTCAAACCTAAACAAGCCAAAAAACAGAGGCTCTCCTACCCAATCCCCTTTAAAAAACAAACTGAGTGTTTATGGGAATCATATTACTCCTGACTTATCCATTTTTTCCCTAACCCATAACACTAAAAATATATTAACATAAAAATATAAAAACAGAAAAACAGAAACACTGAAGAAAACATCGTTATTAACGATTAAGAATCCTTTGGCAGTTACGATAAAACTAAATTAGAACATTTCTAAATCGGTGCTGCCTTCCTTACACAAATAACTCGCTATAGCATAAGAGCTTACGACAGCGTTTCGGTCTGACTTGGACCATTTACATAGTCACAGTGTGACTCCTGTAAACTGGTTCTCCTGAGTGCGAGTACTTGTTTATATGTTTATTGTTCCGTGTCACGTATTGTTTATTAGTTCCTGTCACGGTCATTGTTTATTGTTCCTGTCACGGTATTGTTTTATTGTTACCTGTCACGTATTGTTTATTTGTTCCTGTCACGTTATCGTTTATTGATCCTGTCACGGTATTGGTTTTATTGTTCCTGTCACGGTATTGTATTATTGTTCCCTGTCACGGTATTTTTATTGTTCCTGTCACGGATTGTTTATTGCCCTGTCACGGTATGTTTTATTGTTCCTGTCACGTATTGTGTTTTTCCTGTCACGGTATTGTTTATTGTTCCTGTCACGGTATTGTTTATTGTTCCTGTCACGGTATTGTTTATTGTTCCTGTCACGGTATTGTTTATTGTTCCTGTCACGGTATTGTTTATTGTTTCTGTCACGGTATTGTTATTGAGTGTTTCCGTGTCACGGTATTGTTTATTGTTCCTGTCACGGTATTGTTTATTGTTTCCTGTCACGGTATTGGTTTAATTGTTCACTGGCATCGGAATTGTTTATTGTTCGTTCCACGGTATTGTTTTATGTTCCTGTCAAGGTATTGTTTACATTTTCCTGTCACCGATTGTTTATTGTCCTCTGTCACGGTATTTGTTTATTGTTCCCTGTCACGGTATTGTTTATGTTCCTGTCACGGTATTGTTTATCGTTCCTGTCACGGATTGTTTATTGTTTCCTGTCACGGTTATTGTTTATTGTTCCTGTCACGTAATGTTTAGTGTTCCTGTCACGGTATTGTTTATTGTTCCTGACACTGTATTGTTTATTGTTCCTGTCTCGTATTGTTTATTGTTCCTTTCATCGGTATTGTTTATTGTTCCTGTCCACGTATTGTTTTATTGTTTCCTGTCACGGTATTGTTTTATTGTTCTGTCACGTATTGTTTTATTGTTCCTGTCACGGTATTGTTTATTTCCCTGTCACGGT
The DNA here is from genome assembly GCF_026875155.1 of Cherax quadricarinatus. NCBI lineage: Eukaryota > Metazoa > Arthropoda > Malacostraca > Decapoda > Parastacidae > Cherax > Cherax quadricarinatus. The sequence goes on from NC_069472.1 coordinate 13,542,653, forward strand.
ATTGTTTATTGTTTCCTGGTCACGGTATTGTTTATTGTTTCCTGTCACGGTATTGTTTATATGTATCCTGCACGGTATTGTTTTATTGTTTCGCAGTCACGGTATTGTTTATTGTTTCGTGTCACGGTATTGTTTATTGTTCCTGTCACGGTATTGTTTATTGTTCCTGTCACGGTATTGTTTATTGTTCCTGTCACGTATTGTTTTTTGTTCCTGTCACGGTATTGTTTATTGAGTTCTGTCCACGGTATTGTATCGGTCCTGTCCACGGTATTGTTTATTGTTCTGTCCACGGTATTGTTTATTGTTCCTGTCACGGTATATTTGGGTGGGTTTTATTGTTCCTGGTCCACGGTATAGTGTTTTATTGTTCCTGTCACGGTATTGTTTATTGTTCCTGTCACGGTATTGTTTATTGTTCCTGTCACGGTATTGTTTATTGTTCCTGTCACGGTATTGTTTATTGTTCCTGTCACGGTATTGTTTATTGTTTTCCTGTCACGATTGTGTATTGTTCCTGTCCACGGTATTGTATGATTGTTCTCAATCACGGTATTGTTTATTGTTCCTGTCACGGTATTGTTTATTGTTCCTGTCACTGTATTGTTATTGTTCTGTACGTATTGTTTTATTGTTCCTGTCACGTATTGTTTATTGTTCCTGTCACGGGTATTGTTTATTGTTTTCCTGTCACGGTATGTTTATTGTTCCATGTCACGTATGTTTATTTGTTCCTGTCACGTATTGTTTTTTGTTCCTGTCATCGGTATTGTTTTATTGTTCTGTCACGGTATTGTTGTTTCTGTCACGTATAGTTTATTGTTCCGTCACGGTATTGTTTATTGTTCCTGTCCACGGTATTGTTTATTGTTTGTCACGTATTTGTTTATTGTTCCTGTCACGGTATTGTTATTGTTCCTGTCACGTATTGTTTATTGTTCCCTGTCACGGATTGTTTATTGTTCCTGTCAACGTATTGTTTATTGTTCCTGTCACGGTAATTGTTATTGTTTCCTGTCACGGTATGGTTTATTGTTCTGTCACGTATTGTTGTTTTATTGTCCTGTCACGTATTGTTTATTGTCCTGTCACGGTATTGATTTATTGTTCCTGTCACGGTAATTGTTTTATTGTTCCTGTCACGGGTATTGTTTATTGTCCTGGTCACGGTATTGTTATTGTTTCCTGTCACGGTATGTTTTATTGTTCCTGCACGGTATTGTTTATTGTTTTCCTGTCACGGTATTGTTATAGTTTCCTGTCACGGTATTGTTTTATTGTTCCTGACACGGTATTGTTTTATTGTTTCCTTCACGTTAAAATAATAGTATTGTTTATTGGTCCTGGTCACGTATTGTTTATTGTTCCTGTCACGGTATTGATTATTGCTCTGTCACGGTACTTGTTTATTGTTCCTGTCACGGTATAGTTTATTGTTCCGGTCAGGTAATTGTTTTATTGTTCCTGTCACGGTATTGTTTATTGTTCCATGTCACGGTACTGTTTATTCCTGTCCGACGGTATTGTTTATTTGTTCCTATCACGGTATTTTTACAGTTCCTGTCACGGTATTGTTTTATTGTTCCTGTCACGGTATGGTTTATTTTTCTGTCACGTATTGTTTTATTGTTCCGTCACGTATTGTTTATTGTTCCTGTCACGGTATATGTTTATTGTTCCTGTCCCGGTATTGTTTTATTGTTCCTTCACGGTATTGTTTATTGTATCTTGTTCACGGTATTGTTTATTGTTCCTGTCACGGTATAGTTTATTGTTATCCCTGTCACGGTATGTTTATTGTTCCTGTCACGGTATGTTTATTGTTCCTGTCCACTGGTATTGTGTATTGTTTCTGTCACGTGTAATGTGTTTATTGTTCCTGTCACGGTATTGTTTAATGGTTCCTGGATCACGGAATTAGTTTATTGTTCCTGTCACGGTATTGTTTTATGTTTCTGTCACGGTAATGTTTATTGTTCCTGTCATCGGTATTTTTTATTGTATTCTGTCCAGGTATTGTTTATTGTTTCTGTCACGGATTGTTTATTGTTCCTGTCACGGAATTGTTTATTGTTCCTGTCACGGTATGTTTATTGTTCCTGTCACTGTATGTTTTATTGTTCCTGTCACGGGTATTGGTGATTGTTCCAGTCACGGTATTGTTTTTATTTTCCGTCACGGTAATGTTTATTGTTTTCCTGTCCCGTATTGTTTATTGTTTCCTGTCACGGTATTGTTTATTGTTCCTGTCACGTATAGTTTATTGTTCCTGTCACGGTAATTGTTTATTGTTCCTGTCACGTATTGTATTATTGTTCCTGTCAAGGTATAGTTTAATTGTTTCCTGTCACTGTATATGTTTATTGTTTCGTGTGCATCGGTATTGGTTTAATTGTTTTCTTGTCCACGGTATTGTTTTATTGTTCTTTTCAGGTAATTGTTTATTGTCCTGTCACGGTATTGTTTATTGTTTCTGTCACGGTATTGTTTATTGTTTCTGTCCACGGTATGTTTATTGTTTCTTCACGGTAATGGTTTAATTGTTTCTTCTGTCACGGTATTTGTGTTAATTGATTCCTGTCACGGTATTGTGTTATTGTTTCTGTCACGGTATTGTTTATTGTTTCCTGTCCACGGTATTGGTTTATTTTTCTGTCACGTATTGTATATTGTTTCTGTCACGGTATTGTTTATGTTCCTGTCACGTAAGTGTTTTATTGTTTCTGTCACGGTATTGTTTATTGTTTCTGTCACGGTATTGTGTTATTGTTTACTGTCACGGTATTGTTTATTGTTCCTGTCACGGTAATTGTTATATGTTCTGTCCGGTATTGTTTATTGATTTTTTCCCCCCTTGTCACGTATTGTTTTTATTGTCGTGTCACGGTATTGTTTGTTTTTCTGTCACGTATTGTTTATTGTTCCTGTCACGGTCTTGTTTATTGTTCCTGTCACGGAATTGGTTTTACTGGTTCTGTCACGGTATTTTTATTGTTTCTGTCACGGTATTGATTATTGTTCTGTCACGGTATTGTATAATGTTCATGTCACGTATTGTTTATTGTTCCTGTCACGTATTGTTTATTGTATCCTGTCACGGGTATTGGTTTATTGTTCCTGTCACGCGGTATTGTTTATTGATTCCTGTCACGTAATTGGTTTAGTTGTTCCTGTCACGTATTGTTTATTGTTTCTGTCACGGTATTGTTTATTGTTCCTGTCACGGTATTGTTTATTGTTCCTGTCACGGTATTGTTTATTGTTCCTGTCACGGTATTGTTATTGCTTTCTGTCCACGGTATTGTTTATTGTTCCTGTCACGGTATTGTTTATTGTTCCTGTCACGGTATTGTTTATTGTTCCTGTCACGGTATTGTTTATTGTTCCTGTCACGGTATTGTTTATTGTTTCTGTCACGGTATTGTTTATTGTTCCTGTCACGGTATTGTTTATTGTTTCTGTCACGGTATTGTTTATTGTTCCTGTCACGGTATTGTTTATTGTTCCTGTCACGGTATTGTTTATTGTTCCTGTCACGGTATTGTTTATTGTTTCTGTCACGGTATTGTTTATTGTTCCTGTCACGGTATTGTTTATTGTTCCTGTCACGGTATTCTATTGTTACCTGTCACGTATTGTTTATTGTCCTGTCACGTATGTTTATTCCTGTCACGGTATTGTTTATTGGTGCCTGTCACGGTAACGTTTATTTTTCTGTCACGGTATTGTATTATTGTTTCTGTCACGGTATTGTTTATTGTTCCTGCACGGTATTGTATATTCCAGTCACTGTATTGGTTTATTGTCCTGTCACGGGTATTGTTTAATGTTTCTGTCACGGTATTGTTTATAGTTCCTGTCACGGTATTGTTTATTGTTCCTGTCACGGTATTGTTTATTGTTCCTGTCACGGTATTGTTTATTGTTCCTGTCACGGTATTGTTTATTGTTTTTCTGTCACGGTATTGTTTATGTTTCTGTCACGGGATTGTTTATTGTTTCTGTCGACGGTATTGTATTGTTCATGTCACGGTATGTTTATTTGGTTCTCAGGGGGGGGGGGGCGTATTGGTTTATTGTTTCTGTCACGGTATTGTTTTATTGTTTCTGTCACGAATTGTTTATTGTTTCGTCACGGTATTGTTTATTGTTTCTGTCACGGTATTGTTTATTGTTTCTGTCACGGTATTGTTTATTGTTTCTGTCACGGTATTGTTTATTGTTTCTGTCACGGTATTGTTATTGTTTCTGTCACGGTATTAGTTATTGTACCCTGTCACGGGTATTGTTTTATTGTTTTCTGTCACGGTATTTTTTATTGTTTCTGTCACGGTATTGTTTATTGTTTCTGTCACGGTATTTTTATTGTTCCTTCACGGTATTGTTTTATTGTTCTGTCACGGTAATTGTTTATTGTTTCTGTCCCCATCGGTATTGTTTATTGTATCTGTCCACGGTAAGTTTATTGTTCCTTCACGGTATTGTTTATTGTTTTCTGTCACGGTATTGTTTATTGTTCCTGTCATGGTGTATGTTTATTGTTTCTGTCACGTATTGTTTATTGTTTCTGTCACGGTATTGTTTATAGTTTCAGTCACGGTATTGTTTATTGTTCCTTCACGGTATTGTTTATTGTTCCTGTCAAGTATTGTGTTATTGTTCCTGTCACGGTATTAGTTTATTGTTTCCTGCACGCTGTTATTGTTCCTGTCACGGTATTGTTTATTGTTTCTGTCACGGTATTGTTTATAGTTCCACGTCACGGTCATTGTTTATTTTCCTTCACGGTATTGTTTATCTTGTTTCCTGTCACGTGTATTGTTTTATTTTTCTGTCCACGGTATGTGTTTATTGTTCCCTGTCACGAGTAATTGTTTATTGTTTTCTAGTCACGGTATTGTTTATTGTTCCTGTCACGGTATTGTTTATTGTATCCGTCACTCTTGTTTATTGTTCCTGTCACGTATTGTTTATTGTTTCTGTCACGTATTTTGTTGTTTATTGTCCTGTCACGGTATTGTTTATTTTTCTGTCACGTATTGTTATTGTTCCTGTCACGTATTTTTTTATTGTTCCTGTCACGGTATTTTTGTTTGTTCCTGTCAACGGTATTGTTTATTGTTTCTGTCACGGTATTGTCTTATTGGTTCCTGTCACGGTATTGTTTTATTGTTCCTGTCACGGTATTGTTTATTGTTTCCTGTCACGTATTTTAATAGTTCCTGTCACGGTAATTGTTTATTCCTGTCACGGTATTGTTTTTATGTTCCTGTCACTCTCACAACGATGGTTTATAGTTTTCTGTCACGGTATTGTTTATTGGTTTTCTGTCACGGTATGTTTTATTGTTCCTGTCACGGTAATGTTTATTCCTGTCACGGTATTGTTTATTTTCCTGTCTCACGGTATTGTTTGGTTTCTGTCCCGGGTATTGTTGATTGTTCCTGTCACGGTATTGTTTATTTTCCTGTCACGGTATGTTTATTGTTTCTGTCACGGTATTGTTTATTGTTATCCCTGTCACGGTATTTTTATTGTATCTGACACGGTATTGTTAATTGTTTCTGTCCGGTTATTGTTTATTGTTTCTTGTCACGGTATTGTTTATTTGTTCCTGATCAACGGTATTGTTTATTGTTCCTGTCACACGGTATTGTTTATTGTTTCCTGTCACGGTATTGTATATTGTACCTGTCACGGTAATTGTTAATTTGTTCCTGTCACGTATTGTTTATTGATCCTGTCACGGTATAGTTTATTGTTCCTGTCACGGTATTGTATTATTGTTCCAGTCACGGTATTGTGTTATTGTGCCTTGTCACACGGTATTGTGCATTTTACTTCTTTTTAAACCTTTCCTTTTAGTCTTCTCCTTCAGTTTTGTCTTCTTTCTCATAGCTTTCCACCTCTTCTTTTCTCCTCTGATTTCCCTCTTTTCTCACTATTTCTTTTCTCCCCTCTGCTGCTCTTTCTCCCCCTTTTCCTCCCTCTCTACCCTCCCTCTTCCTTAACCTCTCTCTCCGTCTTCCTCTCATTCCTCTTACTGCAACTCATCTTTCTTCCTTTGGTCTCACCCTTTTACTCTTTCACCTCATCTCAACCCCCTCTCCTCTTCCTCATTCCCCTAAGCTCCCTCCTTAACTCTCTTTCCTCTTTCCCCTCTTCTTCTCCCCCTTGCCCTCCTCTCGCTCCATCCTTTCCTCTTCCTCCTCTTTCCTTTGCCCTCAGTCCGTCTCCATTAATCACCTCCCTTTTGCTCCTTCCTTCCCCTTTCTTTCGCCATTCTGCACCCTCCTCCCCTCATCCTCTCTTCCCCCTCTGCTCCCTTCCTCCCCTCATCCTCTCCCCCTTCTGCTCCTTCCTCCCCTCATCCTCTCCCCTTCTGCTCCTTCCTCCCCTCATACCTCTCCTCCTTCTCTCCTTCCTCCCCTCATCCTCTCCGCCCTTCTTGCTCCTTCCTCCCCATCATCCTCTCTCCCATCTGCTCCTTCCTCCCCTCCATCCCTTCCCTCTGCTCCTTCCTCCTTCTGCTCAAGTCCTCCCTCATCCCTCCTCCCTCTGCTCCATCTTCCCTCATCCCTCTCTTTCCCTACTCCTCTTTTCCCTCTTCCCTCCTCCTCCCCTCTTGCTTCCTTCCTCCCGTCAACCTGTTCCCCTCCTGCCCTCCTTCCTCCCGTCATCCTTCTCCCTCTCTGCTCCTTCCTCTCGTCATCCTCTCTCACCTCTGCTCCTTCCTCCCCTTATCCTCTCTCCCCTCTACTCACTCCCTCATCCTCTCTCCCCTCTGCTCCCTCTTCCCCACGCAGCAGAATCTACATATTCACACTCCTCTAACTCATTACACAGGATGTGAGCACCTCTTCGTCTGAAGTCTTTTGCGCTAATTACAATATTCAGGAGGTAAATTTCTGGAGGCAAATGTAATTTTGGTGCGTCTTTCAATGTAACGATTACTTTGCATGGTTGGACCGGCTCCGCCTAGTCCCTCGATTAGCTACATGCATATCATAGTGGTAATGTTGAGGGGCTGGAGGGGCGATGAGTGGTCCTGGAGGGGTGTGGAGGGAAGGGATGGCGGGATGGTACTGAGGGGACAGAGAGTTGCTCAGAGAATGAGTTGGGGGCACTGCAAAAGAGGTAGGCTGGGAGGGGCAAGAGGTGGAGCTGGAGGGTGTCGAGGGGGACTAGAGGTGAGATGAGGACTGAACGATTATAAGGGAGCTGGAGAAGGTTGAGGACGGAACTGAGGGTGAGGAGGGAGCATGAGGGGTGAGGAGGAGGATTGAGAGGGCTAAGTAGGGGGCTGGAGAGTGCCCAGAGGGAGGGGATGGAGAGTGAAGAGTGCAAAGAGAGAGCTTGGAGATGTAAGAAGGAAGTTTGAGGGTAAGGAGGAGGAGATGGGGTACGTTAGATGGGAAAGGAGACTGCAAGAGGGGAGAGGGGGGGAGGGGCAATAGAGGGCATGAAGTCATGAGGGGCGAGAAGGGGGAGGGTTGGGAGCTGGATTTTGGCGTGAAGGACTGTATGGGGATAGTAGGAAGCAAAGAGTGGCCGAAAGATTGAAAAGGGGGTGAAAGTTGGTTTAGAAGGACAGGAAGGACAGGAAGTGCTGGGAGAGCAGGACGAGGAGTCTATAAGAAGGGACTAGGAAAGGTTTGTTGGGGATTAAAGGAAGGCTGGAGGGTCCAAAGGGAAGGGGAGGCCGAAGAAAAGGGAGAGAGAGAAAACAGTATGAGATGGGAAACTGGAGGATAAGAAAGGTGTTGAGACAAAAAGTAAGTGGGCGATGGAAAGGACGAGGAATGTGAAGGAGGGAATGACTAGGAAGAATATTAAGAAGTAAGAATAGAAAATGTCAGTGTATAGAAGAATAGTAAGAACGTGATTATGAGTAGAAGACGGGAATGTGGAAGGGTCAAATAGGATAAAGATTACGAGGAGGAGATGAGGGAGAGATCCGGGAAAAGGGAAAATGCAAAGAAATTGGGACAACCGAGAGTATACAGTATACTACAATTCACAGTATTATGGTTTACCCCTGGAGGTATTCCGTGATCAAACGCCCCCGCGGCCCGGTCCATGTCCAGTATTGACTCCAGTTGGAACAACCTAGCTATAATTCTCTGTCATATTTCATCCACATAGGATGGAATTTCCCTCAGACTTAATCAACACATATATGATGGTTATTTTCCGTCATATTCCATCCTACAGGCAATAGATTTTCATTTTATATTTCATAACACTCGATGGCTTCCCTATTCATATCCACAACCAGACAAGTTTTCCTGTCCCCATACTCCATTAAACACGTAAGGTTTCCCAGTCATGTTCACCACACAAGATTGGTTACATGTCAGCCTGAGTGGGAGCCTTCAGCAGGGCAATGAGGAGATCAGTCTAGCATTCCTTCAGTGGATCAGTAGCTAGGACAGCTACAGGGTTGCCGTTACTTCTAATTTAGGGAGAAGAGGAAAAAGCAAAAAAAAAAAAAAAATAAAGATGAAACGATAGAAGCAGCCATTAACATTGCCGTAGTTATCGTTGATGGCAGGTATTTTGTGTTTTCAGAGTAAGCCTGATAACCGGTGTAAGCTTGCTTACCACCACTAGCCGTATCTTGGTGAATAAATGGTTAGATAACCGATAGGGTTGTAAATGAGACACGTTGGCATCATTTGCGCATCTTCATCCATACTGAGAACAGCTGCAGACGAGATGAGGAGGGTATGAGGTTACATCCCACAAGCCCCATTTCCAGTGAATATGCTGAACTTTTGATGGACTGAACACATCGACTCTAGGCTGAGGGACTGATTTCTTCAAACCCCTCCTCATATTCCACCTTTCTCCGCACTGAACTGAAAAAACCACTAGCTGTCGAAACGTTTCAGAATAAAGATACCCAAATATTCACAAGTAACTTATTTATCAACTTGTCGGATTTCTAAGCCATTAATTCACAAGATAAGGGGTAAGCTGTCAGTGGCCCCAGTATACCACCAACAAGAAATATAATTGAGTTTCTTGTTGGTGGTGTATAGGGGTCATTGACAGCTTACGCTGTTTCAGAGGGTTAATTTAGTGTTCCTGTCTAACTGCTGTTGATTCCAGGGGTTCATCACCCCCGGCCCCCGGTCTTGGACCAGACTTCCTGATGCAGTAGATATTACTTCGTTAGTGGATTGCGATAACACAACCAATTCTTACTAACTAAATTCTACTAACTAGCTGCAGTTGTTCTGTAGGAAATAATGAGCAAGATAAATTATTCCTAACATCTAACTTGTGGCGACGGGCTCTTGATTCAAGTGACTCGGAGCAGTGTCTACCTTCACGGTATTGCAGGCCTCGATTACCCTTTGAATGGGAGGGTTGACACTGCCCAGCAGTGTTTATGAATGTTTAGGTAGTAAGATTTTGTCAGTAAACAAACAAGCATTTCCTGACGCGGCCTTTGTTTTAATACGACCGTCCACTGGAGCTTTTGATCATCTTACCGTGAGGCCTTCCCGCTGGTCTTACTCCACCCCCTCCACCCCTTTAAAAAATATGGTTAATATAATTATCCATTTTTGATCGAAGAATGGTTTAGCATGGAATGGGAAGGTTAAATTAACCCCGTCATAAGCACCCAGCAGTGTTTATGAATGGGTAAGATATTAATTTTATTGTAACCAAACGTTAAACCCCTATGGTCACTCATACCCATGAAAAAAAATAGGTGTAGGCTCCGAGCTTCGTGCGCTAATCAGCGGACCTAATATTGACCAAACAAGCATGTATGTGGTTATATTCAGGTAGCATGCAGAATGTCTCATTCTGCTGCGTATTGAAACGGAAAAGGATGTGCTCTTATTGAATCGAGTAAAAGAGAAATAAAAAATAAGGGCAGAAGAAAATACTAAACAAGGAAACGAAAGTCAGAAAACAAGGCTAAAAAAAGAAAAGAGTAGAACAAAGTAAGAAGCTGAAAAATGGAAGAAGAGAAGGGAATAGGGGGAGAAAGAAGGATGATGAACAAAAGGGAGAGTAGATGAGGAGGAAGAAAGAGAATGGAAGAGGAGTGAAAATATTTTATTCTTAAATTAAATATAACATAGAAGAAAGAGATTGGACGCCAAGAAAGTTGAGATTTTTGGAAAGAGAATCAGGGAGAGAGAGAAGATCGAGGGAGAGGGAGAAGGATGGAAGTGAGAGGGAGAAGGAAGAGGAGGAGGAGAGGGAGAAGGAATAAAGGGAGAGTGGGGTGAGGGGGGGGGAGAAGGATAAGGGAGAGTGAGAAGGATGAAGGAGAGTGAGAAGGATGAGAAGAGAGAGAAGGATGGAGGTAGAAGGAGAAAGATGGAGGAGAGGAGAAGGGGATGAGCAGGGTGAGAATTGAAGGAAAAGGAAGACGAATTTAGAAGAGAAAGGTAAAAGATGGATGGAGGGAGAGAAAGATTGAGGGGGAAGGGAGAAAATAGAGGAAAAGAAGAACAAACATGATGAAAGGAGGGGAGGAAGGACTGAGGAAGGGAGAAGAAGGATGAAAAGAGAGGGACACTGACATAGATGGCACTCAACCAGGCTTAGCCCAACTTACCTCAAAACACAGCAATCAAATAACCTCATTTAAAAAAATAAAAAAGCCTCGCATTCATTTTACAGGTCACTGTGACACACCTACTTCGTACCTTTTCCTATACATACTGTATGTTATTTACGACCTTTGTATGTTGAAGTGAATAGAGGTCACACACCACCGAATCGTTTTTTTTTCTAGTATTTGCACAAGTGTCCTTTTAAAACCAGTAAATAACACATTCGGTGTAAAGAAGAACACGTCTTAAAAAACAAGGAAAGTAAAAGACGTTAGACTAAGATTGAGGAGTAGAAACAAGAAAAGTGATCTTATAACGTGGTTAGGAGTTCCGATTAATTTGCGACCTGGATGAATGAGGTCTCTCGAAGGAAGTTCTTTTGATGCTGTAGAGGCTCTTGTATCTAAGAGGAATTGGATTTCGGCTCCGTTCCTGAATTGAGAGACTCATTACCTTCCCCCCCACATGCGCAGATTAGCCTACGGGTTTAGCGCTCCCTCATGATATAATAATTATATAACAGAGTGATGAGATTTATGAGAAGCACGAGTATGAAGTACTCGAGGGAAAAATGGCGGTCGATTAGTTGCATCTAGACACTGGTCAACTTTTTTTCATTTTGTGTTAAATGGAAGGAGTTTAGGACCTGTTGAGACCATAAGTAAAGATAAATAACTCCGAGGATGATACCTTGAGACTACACAGTAATTTTTTTTTGGAAGACAACGACGAAAATAATAAGAGAGAGATGCAGTCCGTGTGGTGATAATCTGTGAGATTAACAGAGAATGAGCGAACTATTTACAGTGTCGTGACAGAGATTAAATGCTGTACGATGCTGTCATGACTGGGAAAAAAACGAGATGCAGACATTGTGTAAACATCTATTTTTTATTTGGGGGGGGGAAAAGTAAACCCAACAAAAACACTGGAAATGTAGTTATAATTATTGTTAAAACAACATTGTGAAGTTTCAAGATTGAGAAGGATCACCTCTTTGATTCACCCAAACTTCAGTACACAAAATAAAACGATTAGTCCTAGAGATATAAGTAGACTGAAGTACGCCCTTGGTGATTGACTGGTTATCTGTAACTACACCAATCAATCACAAACTAGTTAAACTGAAAGCTTAACTCTATATGGAAAATTCCCTGGGTCAGATTAAACCAAAGAAAATGGCCGATTTATTGATCCGTGGTTAGGGGATAATAATCACCTGAAGTAATTCCCTTTATAGTCACCTGCTAAGTAGAGAACGTTGTAGCCCAAGACGAGAATATTTGTAAATAGATTCAATTATTTTTATTGAAATCCGCTTTAATTGCTTTGCTGCGTATGGACTCAGGTCCAGTTTTCAGAGGAGCTGGAAGAGTTCCAGTGATCATTGATGTATTTTAGTTACCAATTTTTTCCTAGGCACTAGAGTGTCGATTTGACACTAGGCCTGTTTGTGTGTGAAGGTTTGTGTGGGTGTAGGGGTGTGTGTGGTTGTAGGTGTGTGTGTGTGAGGGTGTGTGTAGTAGGTGTGTGTGTGTGTAGGTGTGTGTGTTGTGTGTAGGTTGCTAATGTATCCATTTTTTTTGATTAAATTTTAAAATGATACGCCGACAAAAATTAAAGTATATGTATATATGGTGTGGGTAGGAGATGACTAGTGTCAGCCCCCACATGGCTTCTAAGGAAGGTTCCTTCTAGACTCTTATCTAAGAATTCATTTACTTTCCGAGGCTAAGGTGACCGTATATTTTGACAGGAGGTGGAACCATAATATATTATAATAAATATTATTATATATATATATATATTATAAAAAAGTATAATATATAAATATATATATACATTCACACTTTTCACCTCGCTCATGACATAATCACTGATATTGCAGAGCCGCCCAGATACAACATTTTAGAAGCCCTATATAATAGTACCCTCCAAACTGCCCAATATCCCAAACCCTCCTTTAAAGTGCTGGCATTGTACTTACCATTTCCATATTCAATTCCGGGCTATTAAAAGTAACCGGTTTTCCTGTAGTGTCCCTTCACTAAAAATTACGCTCTCACACTCAACCAGCTCGTCAGTCTGCAAAAACCATACGTCCCCCCCCCCTCCATTCACATTCAAAAACGACTCACTACACTCTTGCTGAAAGTCCAAGCCTCCCCATGTCCCACAAAACCTTCTTTAACCCCACCCCCAACCTTTTTCTAGACGACCCCTACCCTCCTTCCTTCCCCTATAGATTTAAATAAGCTCTCCAAGGCATTCTATTGATCCATTCTCTCTAAATAAAGCAAATCACTTTTAGTAACACCATACCTCCACATAAGATATATATTATAAACTATATATATATATTAAATATATATTATATAATATATATATAAAATCTATATATATAATATCTAATGAATATCGCAAACCAAGCGATACAGGATCAAAACAACCATGGGGGAGTAGAATGAGTAGCTCTAGGCTCTTTCGTGTTACAAACAACACATCATCAGATTTGCAAAGTTGGCAGAAAAGAAAGGAGGAATGTCCAAGCAATACGAGGGAGAGATGGAGAGAGAAAGGGAACAGCAAATGCCCCCATGCATACCAGTACCCCATAGCCGAAAGGTTAAAATATTAAGCATTAGAAAGAACCCACAAGCACTGATATAGTAATAGTACCAAAATGATAACGTAACTTGGGAATACAAAAATATTCGTCAGACATTCCACTAAAATAAGTAATTTTGCATACATAACAATATTGCCAGTGTTATAGAAATCACGGCATGATGTAGGAGTAACCGAGAAAACGAGCCTGAGGTAAGACCGCTGGTTCAATCTTTCAGAAAAGCAGAAAAATATGCCTTAAAATCCTCGGTGTGGCACTATATTTTACGATATCTAATGCATACGTATACGATCCAGTTTTTGACTGTGTATCTATTCCTCATCTAAAAAAGCTTCTAATTGAACAAACTGCCGCTGATATTGTAAAATTAATGCATATCATGCTTAATAATTGCCGGACTCCACAATATTCCTATCATGACAAAAGGAACGAGGAGATTGTCTCTTGCTTCCTGCCAGTTGCTGAGTTATTACAAGCTCTGAGGTGAAATATCGAGTTCGGACTCCTTATAATACGTATCGAATAACGATTTTTGCGATATCTTCACTTCTAGAGGTTTTTTCCAGTCAGATGCCCTCGAACTAGGAAGATTAAAACCTGCAATCATGGCGACATTCTGTAAAACCACCACCATACACTCTGGGGTTCCCATTACTCGTCACAACAATAGTTTCGTTTCGTAATATTTTACATCCATATATAATTGCCCGTGACTTACTTCTATATCACTGGCAATAACATATGTATAATAAAATTATATATAAAATCATTATATAAAATCATAGTGGAATCTGACCGAATATGTATAGTTGCCACTTACTTGGTTCATTAGACTATTACAATATCAGTGCGTTTTGCTCTTTCTATCCCCTTTATTCCTCTATCTTTTTCAACAACTGTTTCCTCCCATCTCTCCAACCTTCTTCGTTTTTCCTTCGTCTGCTTCTTCCCTCAGTATTTCTTATCTTACCAGAATAACGAGTATGGAACCATTACCCTCGACAGAGTTTATTAGGCAGCTTTGAATAGTACTCCACTTAGCAAAGACCACTTAAGTGGCCACTAAAAATTGACACCTCGAAGCACCTTAGTATAAATGGATGTGAGAAACCTCTCAATACCATTTAAACCCCATTTAGGTTAAATTTTTGGATAAAACCACTTGTTTACCGCTTCATAATCATTTTTTAGGGGATAAACTTTAAACCACAATAAGAGAAAATTTAATAATTGTATAATAACTCCAAAGTTATTGAAAGACTGAGTATATAATTTAGTCTTGCTTAAGACTCGGTACTGTAAATTTAAATTTATTCGCACATTCAATTCTGTTCATCAATTAAACTTCACATAGATTTTAAACCTAACTTAAACTAATTGGAGAAATAATTTGAATACTCGCTCTCAAAGAAGCTGAAGAACACGGATAATTCAGTAGATAGAAAAAAGTGTACAAAGTATTATGCATACATCCCATTGAGGAGTGAGTCAGGGAGAGTTCTCACAGACGAAGTTTATAAGAGAGAATGAGGACACTTGGTGCACATTTGGGAATCTTATTACTTGTCGCTTAACCATTGACATCAGTTCTCAGTAACCGCCACACGAGGTGTCCTGCATTCACGAAATTTTTCTGCAAGACTTTTAAAGTTACCCCACTGGCTGTCCACCACAGCATTTTATTTCTCTTCGCCTCTCTCTCTCACACAGCTAGGAATCTGTCTCTGACAGAGGTCCAAATTGAACTTTGTTGCATCCTCTCATGACTCCTTACTCACCTTCCTCCTAATCTTAGCAGCAGATTCCATCCACGTTAAGGTGAAGGAGTCATAACCTAAACAAGCCAAAAAACTGAGGCTCTCCTACCCAATCCCCTTTAAAAAACAAACTGAGTGTTTATGGGAATCATATTACTCCTGACTTATCCATTTTTTCCCTAACCCATAACACTAAAAATATATTAACATAAAAATATAAAAACAGAAAAACAGAAACACTGAAGAAAACATCGTTATTAACGATTAAGAATCCTTTGGCAGTTACGATAAAACTAAATTAGAACATTTCTAAATCGGTGCTGCCTTCCTTACACAAATAACTCGCTATAGCATAAGAGCTTACGACAGCGTTTCGGTCTGACTTGGACCATTTACATAGTCACAGTGTGACTCCTGTAAACTGGTTCTCCTGAGTGCGAGTACTTGTTTATATGTTTATTGTTCCGTGTCACGTATTGTTTATTAGTTCCTGTCACGGTCATTGTTTATTGTTCCTGTCACGGTATTGTTTTATTGTTACCTGTCACGTATTGTTTATTTGTTCCTGTCACGTTATCGTTTATTGATCCTGTCACGGTATTGGTTTTATTGTTCCTGTCACGGTATTGTATTATTGTTCCCTGTCACGGTATTTTTATTGTTCCTGTCACGGATTGTTTATTGCCCTGTCACGGTATGTTTTATTGTTCCTGTCACGTATTGTGTTTTTCCTGTCACGGTATTGTTTATTGTTCCTGTCACGGTATTGTTTATTGTTCCTGTCACGGTATTGTTTATTGTTCCTGTCACGGTATTGTTTATTGTTCCTGTCACGGTATTGTTTATTGTTTCTGTCACGGTATTGTTTATTGTTCCGTGTCACGGTATTGTTTATTGTTCCTGTCACGGTATTGTTTATTGTTTCCTGTCACGGTATTGGTTTAATTGTTCACTGGCATCGGAATTGTTTATTGTTCGTTCCACGGTATTGTTTTATGTTCCTGTCAAGGTATTGTTTACATTTTCCTGTCACCGATTGTTTATTGTCCTCTGTCACGGTATTTGTTTATTGTTCCCTGTCACGGTATTGTTTATGTTCCTGTCACGGTATTGTTTATCGTTCCTGTCACGGTATTGTTTATTGTTCCTGTCACGGTATTGTTTATTGTTCCTGTCACGTAATGTTTAGTGTTCCTGTCACGGTATTGTTTATTGTTCCTGACACTGTATTGTTTATTGTTCCTGTCTCGTATTGTTTATTGTTCCTTTCATCGGTATTGTTTATTGTTCCTGTCCACGTATTGTTTTATTGTTTCCTGTCACGGTATTGTTTTATTGTTCTGTCACGTATTGTTTTATTGTTCCTGTCACGGTATTGTTTATTTCCCTGTCACGGTATTGTTTATTGTTTCCTGGTCACGGTATTGTTTATTGTTTCCTGTCACGGTATTGTTTATATGTATCCTGCACGGTATTGTTTTATTGTTTCGCAGTCACGGTATTGTTTATTGTTTCGTGTCACGGTATTGTTTATTGTTCCTGTCACGGTATTGTTTATTGTTCCTGTCACGGTATTGTTTATTGTTCCTGTCACGTATTGTTTTTTGTTCCTGTCACGGTATTGTTTATTGAGTTCTGTCCACGGTATTGTATCGGTCCTGTCCACGGTATTGTTTATTGTTCTGTCCACGGTATTGTTTATTGTTCCTGTCACGGTATATTTGGGTGGGTTTTATTGTTCCTGGTCCACGGTATAGTGTTTTATTGTTCCTGTCACGGTATTGTTTATTGTTCCTGTCACGGTATTGTTTATTGTTCCTGTCACGGTATTGTTTATTGTTCCTGTCACGGTATTGTTTATTGTTCCTGTCACGGTATTGTTTATTGTTTTCCTGTCACGATTGTGTATTGTTCCTGTCCACGGTATTGTATGATTGTTCTCAATCACGGTATTGTTTATTGTTCCTGTCACGGTATTGTTTATTGTTCCTGTCACTGTATTGTTATTGTTCTGTACGTATTGTTTTATTGTTCCTGTCACGTATTGTTTATTGTTCCTGTCACGGGTATTGTTTATTGTTTTCCTGTCACGGTATGTTTATTGTTCCATGTCACGTATGTTTATTTGTTCCTGTCACGTATTGTTTTTTGTTCCTGTCATCGGTATTGTTTTATTGTTCTGTCACGGTATTGTTGTTTCTGTCACGTATAGTTTATTGTTCCGTCACGGTATTGTTTATTGTTCCTGTCCACGGTATTGTTTATTGTTTGTCACGTATTTGTTTATTGTTCCTGTCACGGTATTGTTATTGTTCCTGTCACGTATTGTTTATTGTTCCCTGTCACGGATTGTTTATTGTTCCTGTCAACGTATTGTTTATTGTTCCTGTCACGGTAATTGTTATTGTTTCCTGTCACGGTATGGTTTATTGTTCTGTCACGTATTGTTGTTTTATTGTCCTGTCACGTATTGTTTATTGTCCTGTCACGGTATTGATTTATTGTTCCTGTCACGGTAATTGTTTTATTGTTCCTGTCACGGGTATTGTTTATTGTCCTGGTCACGGTATTGTTATTGTTTCCTGTCACGGTATGTTTTATTGTTCCTGCACGGTATTGTTTATTGTTTTCCTGTCACGGTATTGTTATAGTTTCCTGTCACGGTATTGTTTTATTGTTCCTGACACGGTATTGTTTTATTGTTTCCTTCACGTTAAAATAATAGTATTGTTTATTGGTCCTGGTCACGTATTGTTTATTGTTCCTGTCACGGTATTGATTATTGCTCTGTCACGGTACTTGTTTATTGTTCCTGTCACGGTATAGTTTATTGTTCCGGTCAGGTAATTGTTTTATTGTTCCTGTCACGGTATTGTTTATTGTTCCATGTCACGGTACTGTTTATTCCTGTCCGACGGTATTGTTTATTTGTTCCTATCACGGTATTTTTACAGTTCCTGTCACGGTATTGTTTTATTGTTCCTGTCACGGTATGGTTTATTTTTCTGTCACGTATTGTTTTATTGTTCCGTCACGTATTGTTTATTGTTCCTGTCACGGTATATGTTTATTGTTCCTGTCCCGGTATTGTTTTATTGTTCCTTCACGGTATTGTTTATTGTATCTTGTTCACGGTATTGTTTATTGTTCCTGTCACGGTATAGTTTATTGTTATCCCTGTCACGGTATGTTTATTGTTCCTGTCACGGTATGTTTATTGTTCCTGTCCACTGGTATTGTGTATTGTTTCTGTCACGTGTAATGTGTTTATTGTTCCTGTCACGGTATTGTTTAATGGTTCCTGGATCACGGAATTAGTTTATTGTTCCTGTCACGGTATTGTTTTATGTTTCTGTCACGGTAATGTTTATTGTTCCTGTCATCGGTATTTTTTATTGTATTCTGTCCAGGTATTGTTTATTGTTTCTGTCACGGATTGTTTATTGTTCCTGTCACGGAATTGTTTATTGTTCCTGTCACGGTATGTTTATTGTTCCTGTCACTGTATGTTTTATTGTTCCTGTCACGGGTATTGGTGATTGTTCCAGTCACGGTATTGTTTTTATTTTCCGTCACGGTAATGTTTATTGTTTTCCTGTCCCGTATTGTTTATTGTTTCCTGTCACGGTATTGTTTATTGTTCCTGTCACGTATAGTTTATTGTTCCTGTCACGGTAATTGTTTATTGTTCCTGTCACGTATTGTATTATTGTTCCTGTCAAGGTATAGTTTAATTGTTTCCTGTCACTGTATATGTTTATTGTTTCGTGTGCATCGGTATTGGTTTAATTGTTTTCTTGTCCACGGTATTGTTTTATTGTTCTTTTCAGGTAATTGTTTATTGTCCTGTCACGGTATTGTTTATTGTTTCTGTCACGGTATTGTTTATTGTTTCTGTCCACGGTATGTTTATTGTTTCTTCACGGTAATGGTTTAATTGTTTCTTCTGTCACGGTATTTGTGTTAATTGATTCCTGTCACGGTATTGTGTTATTGTTTCTGTCACGGTATTGTTTATTGTTTCCTGTCCACGGTATTGGTTTATTTTTCTGTCACGTATTGTATATTGTTTCTGTCACGGTATTGTTTATGTTCCTGTCACGTAAGTGTTTTATTGTTTCTGTCACGGTATTGTTTATTGTTTCTGTCACGGTATTGTGTTATTGTTTACTGTCACGGTATTGTTTATTGTTCCTGTCACGGTAATTGTTATATGTTCTGTCCGGTATTGTTTATTGATTTTTTCCCCCCTTGTCACGTATTGTTTTTATTGTCGTGTCACGGTATTGTTTGTTTTTCTGTCACGTATTGTTTATTGTTCCTGTCACGGTCTTGTTTATTGTTCCTGTCACGGAATTGGTTTTACTGGTTCTGTCACGGTATTTTTATTGTTTCTGTCACGGTATTGATTATTGTTCTGTCACGGTATTGTATAATGTTCATGTCACGTATTGTTTATTGTTCCTGTCACGTATTGTTTATTGTATCCTGTCACGGGTATTGGTTTATTGTTCCTGTCACGCGGTATTGTTTATTGATTCCTGTCACGTAATTGGTTTAGTTGTTCCTGTCACGTATTGTTTATTGTTTCTGTCACGGTATTGTTTATTGTTCCTGTCACGGTATTGTTTATTGTTTCTGTCACGGTATTGTTTATTGTTCCTGTCACGGATTGTTATTGCTTTCTGTCCACGGTATTGTTATTGTTTCTGTCACGGTATTGTTTATTGTTCCTGTCACGGTATTGTTTATTGTTCCTGTCACGGTATTGTTTATTGTTCCTGTCACGGTATTGTTTATTGTTTCTGTCACGGTATTGTTTATTGTTCCTGTCACGGTATTGTTTATTGTTTCTGTCACGGTATTGTTTATTGTTCCTGTCACGGTATTGTTTATTGTTCCTGTCACGGTATTGTTTATTGTTCCTGTCACGGTATTGTTTATTGTTCCTGTCACGGTATTGTTTATTGTTCCTGTCACGGTATTGTTTATTGTTCCTGTCACGGTATTGTTTATTGTTACCTGTCACGTATTGTTTATTGTCCTGTCACGTATGTTTATTCCTGTCACGGTATTGTTTATTGGTGCCTGTCACGGTAACGTTTATTTTTCTGTCACGGTATTGTATTATTGTTTCTGTCACGGTATTGTTTATTGTTCCTGCACGGTATTGTATATTCCAGTCACTGTATTGGTTTATTGTCCTGTCACGGGTATTGTTTAATGTTTCTGTCACGGTATTGTTTTTGTTCCTGTCACGGTATTGTTTATTGTTCCTGTCACGGTATTGTTTATTGTTCCTGTCACGGTATTGTTTATTGTTCCTGTCACGGTATTGTTTATTGTTTTTCTGTCACGGTATTGTTTATGTTTCTGTCACGGGATTGTTTATTGTTTCTGTCGACGGTATTGTATTGTTCATGTCACGGTATGTTTATTTGGTTCTCAGGGGGGGGGGGGCGTATTGGTTTATTGTTTCTGTCACGGTATTGTTTTATTGTTTCTGTCACGAATTGTTTATTGTTTCGTCACGGTATTGTTTATTGTTTCTGTCACGGTATTGTTTATTGTTTCTGTCACGGTATTGTTTATTGTTTCTGTCACGGTATTGTTTATTGTTTCTGTCACGGTATTGTTATTGTTTCTGTCACGGTATTAGTTATTGTACCCTGTCACGGGTATTGTTTTATTGTTTTCTGTCACGGTATTTTTTATTGTTTCTGTCACGGTATTGTTTATTGTTTCTGTCACGGTATTTTTATTGTTCCTTCACGGTATTGTTTTATTGTTCTGTCACGGTAATTGTTTATTGTTTCTGTCCCCATCGGTATTGTTTATTGTATCTGTCCACGGTAAGTTTATTGTTCCTTCACGGTATTGTTTATTGTTTTCTGTCACGGTATTGTTTATTGTTCCTGTCATGGTGTATGTTTATTGTTTCTGTCACGTATTGTTTATTGTTTCTGTCACGGTATTGTTTATAGTTTCAGTCACGGTATTGTTTATTGTTCCTTCACGGTATTGTTTATTGTTCCTGTCAAGTATTGTGTTATTGTTCCTGTCACGGTATTAGTTTATTGTTTCCTGCACGCTGTTATTGTTCCTGTCACGGTATTGTTTATTGTTTCTGTCACGGTATTGTTTATAGTTCCACGTCACGGTCATTGTTTATTTTCCTTCACGGTATTGTTTATCTTGTTTCCTGTCACGTGTATTGTTTTATTTTTCTGTCCACGGTATGTGTTTATTGTTCCCTGTCACGAGTAATTGTTTATTGTTTTCTAGTCACGGTATTGTTTATTGTTCCTGTCACGGTATTGTTTATTGTATCCGTCACTCTTGTTTATTGTTCCTGTCACGTATTGTTTATTGTTTCTGTCACGTATTTTGTTGTTTATTGTCCTGTCACGGTATTGTTTATTTTTCTGTCACGTATTGTTATTGTTCCTGTCACGTATTTTTTTATTGTTCCTGTCACGGTATTTTTGTTTGTTCCTGTCAACGGTATTGTTTATTGTTTCTGTCACGGTATTGTCTTATTGGTTCCTGTCACGGTATTGTTTTATTGTTCCTGTCACGGTATTGTTTATTGTTTCCTGTCACGTATTTTAATAGTTCCTGTCACGGTAATTGTTTATTCCTGTCACGGTATTGTTTTTATGTTCCTGTCACTCTCACAACGATGGTTTATAGTTTTCTGTCACGGTATTGTTTATTGGTTTTCTGTCACGGTATGTTTTATTGTTCCTGTCACGGTAATGTTTATTCCTGTCACGGTATTGTTTATTTTCCTGTCTCACGGTATTGTTTGGTTTCTGTCCCGGGTATTGTTGATTGTTCCTGTCACGGTATTGTTTATTTTCCTGTCACGGTATGTTTATTGTTTCTGTCACGGTATTGTTTATTGTTATCCCTGTCACGGTATTTTTATTGTATCTGACACGGTATTGTTAATTGTTTCTGTCCGGTTATTGTTTATTGTTTCTTGTCACGGTATTGTTTATTTGTTCCTGATCAACGGTATTGTTTATTGTTCCTGTCACACGGTATTGTTTATTGTTTCCTGTCACGGTATTGTATATTGTACCTGTCACGGTAATTGTTAATTTGTTCCTGTCACGTATTGTTTATTGATCCTGTCACGGTATAGTTTATTGTTCCTGTCACGGTATTGTATTATTGTTCCAGTCACGGTATTGTGTTATTGTGCCTTGTCACACGGTATTGTGCATTTTACTTCTTTTTAAACCTTTCCTTTTAGTCTTCTCCTTCAGTTTTGTCTTCTTTCTCATAGCTTTCCACCTCTTCTTTTCTCCTCTGATTTCCCTCTTTTCTCACTATTTCTTTTCTCCCCTCTGCTGCTCTTTCTCCCCCTTTTCCTCCCTCTCTACCCTCCCTCTTCCTTAACCTCTCTCTCCGTCTTCCTCTCATTCCTCTTACTGCAACTCATCTTTCTTCCTTTGGTCTCACCCTTTTACTCTTTCACCTCATCTCAACCCCCTCTCCTCTTCCTCATTCCCCTAAGCTCCCTCCTTAACTCTCTTTCCTCTTTCCCCTCTTCTTCTCCCCCTTGCCCTCCTCTCGCTCCATCCTTTCCTCTTCCTCCTCTTTCCTTTGCCCTCAGTCCGTCTCCATTAATCACCTCCCTTTTGCTCCTTCCTTCCCCTTTCTTTCGCCATTCTGCACCCTCCTCCCCTCATCCTCTCTTCCCCCTCTGCTCCCTTCCTCCCCTCATCCTCTCCCCCTTCTGCTCCTTCCTCCCCTCATCCTCTCCCCTTCTGCTCCTTCCTCCCCTCATACCTCTCCTCCTTCTCTCCTTCCTCCCCTCATCCTCTCCGCCCTTCTTGCTCCTTCCTCCCCATCATCCTCTCTCCCATCTGCTCCTTCCTCCCCTCCATCCCTTCCCTCTGCTCCTTCCTCCTTCTGCTCAAGTCCTCCCTCATCCCTCCTCCCTCTGCTCCATCTTCCCTCATCCCTCTCTTTCCCTACTCCTCTTTTCCCTCTTCCCTCCTCCTCCCCTCTTGCTTCCTTCCTCCCGTCAACCTGTTCCCCTCCTGCCCTCCTTCCTCCCGTCATCCTTCTCCCTCTCAGCTCCTTCCTCTCGCATCCTCTCTCACCCTCTGCTCCTTCTTCCCTTATCCCTCTTCCCTCTACTCACTCCCTCATCCTCTCTCCCCTCTGCTCCCTCTTCCCCACGCAGCAGAATCTACATATTCACACTTCCTCTAACTCATTACACAGGATGTGCACCTCTTCGTCTGAAGTCTTTTGCGCTAATTACAATATTCAGGAGGTAAATTTCTGGAAGCAAATGTAATTTTGGTGCGTCTTTCAATGTAACGATTACTTTGCATGGTTGGACCGGCTCCGCCTAGTCCCTCGATTAGCTACATGCATATTCATAGTGGGTAATGTTGAGGGGCTGGAGGGGCGATGAGTGGTCCTGGAGGGGTGTGGAGGGAAGGGATGGCGGGATGGTACTGAGGGGACAGAGAGTTGCTCAGAGAATGAGTTGGGGGCACTGCAAAAGAGGTAGGCTGGGAGGGGCAAGAGGTGGAGCTGGAGGGTGTCGAGGGGGACTAGAGGTGAGATGAGGACTGAACGATTATAAGGGAGCTGGAGAAGGTTGAGGACGGAACTGAGGGTGAGGAGGGAGCATGAGGGGTGAGGAGGAGGATTGAGAGGGCTAAGTAGGGGGCTGGAGAGTGCCCAGAGGGAGGGGATGGAGAGTGAAGAGTGCAAAGAGAGAGCTTGGAGATGTAAGAAGGAAGTTTGAGGGTAAGGAGGAGGAGATGGGGTACGTTAGATGGGAAAGGAGACTGCAAGAGGGGAGAGGGGGGGAGGGGCAATAGAGGGCATGAAGTCATGAGGGGCGAGAAGGGGGAGGGTTGGGAGCTGGATTTTGGCGTGAAGGACTGTATGGGGATAGTAGGAAGCAAAGAGTGGCCGAAAGATTGAAAAGGGGGTGAAAGTTGGTTTAGAAGGACAGGAAGGACAGGAAGTGCTGGGAGAGCAGGACGAGGAGTCTATAAGAAGGGACTAGGAAAGGTTTGTTGGGGATTAAAGGAAGGCTGGAGGGTCCAAAGGGAAGGGGAGGCCGAAGAAAAGGGAGAGAGAGAAAACAGTATGAGATGGGAAACTGGAGGATAAGAAAGGTGTTGAGACAAAAAGTAAGTGGGCGATGGAAAGGACGAGGAATGTGAAGGAGGGAATGACTAGGAAGAATATTAAGAAGTAAGAATAGAAAATGTCAGTGTATAGAAGAATAGTAAGAACGTGATTATGAGTAGAAGACGGGAATGTGGAAGGGTCAAATAGGATAAAGATTACGAGGAGGAGATGAGGGAGAGATCCGGGAAAAGGGAAAATGCAAAGAAATTGGGACAACCGAGAGTATACAGTATACTACAATTCACAGTATTATGGTTTACCCCTGGAGGTATTCCGTGATCAAACGCCCCCGCGGCCCGGTCCATGTCCAGTATTGACTCCAGTTGGAACAACCTAGCTATAATTCTCTGTCATATTTCATCCACATAGGATGGAATTTCCCTCAGACTTAATCAACACATATATGATGGTTATTTTCCGTCATATTCCATCCTACAGGCAATAGATTTTCATTTTATATTTCATAACACTCGATGGCTTCCCTATTCATATCCACAACCAGACAAGTTTTCCTGTCCCCATACTCCATTAAACACGTAAGGTTTCCCAGTCATGTTCACCACACAAGATTGGTTACATGTCAGCCTGAGTGGGAGCCTTCAGCAGGGCAATGAGGAGATCAGTCTAGCATTCCTTCAGTGGATCAGTAGCTAGGACAGCTACAGGGTTGCCGTTACTTCTAATTTAGGGAGAAGAGGAAAAAGCAAAAAAAAAAAAAAAATAAAGATGAAACGATAGAAGCAGCCATTAACATTGCCGTAGTTATCGTTGATGGCAGGTATTTTGTGTTTTCAGAGTAAGCCTGATAACCGGTGTAAGCTTGCTTACCACCACTAGCCGTATCTTGGTGAATAAATGGTTAGATAACCGATAGGGTTGTAAATGAGACACGTTGGCATCATTTGCGCATCTTCATCCATACTGAGAACAGCTGCAGACGAGATGAGGAGGGTATGAGGTTACATCCCACAAGCCCCAATTCCAGTTGAATATGCAGAACTTTTGATGGACTGAACACATCGACCTAGGCTGAGGGACTGATTTCTTCAAACCCTCCTCATATTCCACCTTTCTCCGCACTGAACTTGAAAAAACCACTAGCTGTCGAAACGTTTCAGAATAAAGATACCCAAATATTCACAAGTAACTTATTTATCAACTTGTCGGATTTCTAAGCCATTAATTCACAAGATAAGGGGTAAGCAGTCAGTGGCCCCAGTATACCACCAACAAGAAATATAATTATTTCTAGTTGGTGGTGTATAGGGGTCAATGACAGCTTACAGCTGTTCAGAGGGTTTAATTTTAGTGTTCCTGTCTAACTGCTGTTGAATTCCAAGGGGTTCCATCACCCGCCGCCCCGGTCTTGGACCAGACTTCCTGATGCAGTAGATATTACTTCGTTAGTGGATTGCGATAACACAACCAATTCTTACTAACTAAATTCTACTAACTAGCTGCAGTTGTTCTGGTAGGAAATAATGAAGCCAGATAAATTATTCCTAACATCTAACTTGTGCGACCGGCTCTTGATTCAAGTGACTCGGAGCAGTGTCTACCTTCACGGTATTGCAGGCCTCGATTACCCTTTGAATGGGAGGGTTGACACTGCCCAGCAGTGTTTATGAATGTTTAGGTAGTAAGATTTTGTCAGTAAACAAACAAGCATTTCCTGACGCGGCCTTTGTTTTAATACGACCGTCCACTGGAGCTTTTGATCATCTTACCGTGAGGCCTTCCCGCTGGTCTTACTCCACCCCCTCCACCCCTTTAAAAAATATGGTTAATATAATTATCCATTTTTGATCGAAGAATGGTTTAGCATGGAATGGGAAGGTTAAATTAACCCCGTCATAAGCACCCAGCAGTGTTTATGAATGGGTAAGATATTAATTTTATTGTAACCAAACGTTAAACCCCTATGGTCACTCATACCCATGAAAAAAAATAGGTGTAGGCTCCGAGCTTCGTGCGCTAATCAGCGGACCTAATATTGACCAAACAAGCATGTATGTGGTTATATTCAGGTAGCATGCAGAATGTCTCATTCTGCTGCGTATTGAAACGGAAAAGGATGTGCTCTTATTGAATCGAGTAAAAGAGAAATAAAAAATAAGGGCAGAAGAAAATACTAAACAAGGAAACGAAAGTCAGAAAACAAGGCTAAAAAAAGAAAAGAGTAGAACAAAGTAAGAAGCTGAAAAATGGAAGAAGAGAAGGGAATAGGGGGAGAAAGAAGGATGATGAACAAAAGGGAGAGTAGATGAGGAGGAAGAAAGAGAATGGAAGAGGAGTGAAAATATTTTATTCTTAAATTAAATATAACATAGAAGAAAGAGATTGGACGCCAAGAAAGTTGAGATTTTTGGAAAGAGAATCAGGGAGAGAGAGAAGATCGAGGGAGAGGGAGAAGGATGGAAGTGAGAGGGAGAAGGAAGAGGAGGAGGAGAGGGAGAAGGAATAAAGGGAGAGTGGGGTGAGGGGGGGGGAGAAGGATAAGGGAGAGTGAGAAGGATGAAGGAGAGTGAGAAGGATGAGAAGAGAGAGAAGGATGGAGGTAGAAGGAGAAAGATGGAGGAGAGGAGAAGGGGATGAGCAGGGTGAGAATTGAAGGAAAAGGAAGACGAATTTAGAAGAGAAAGGTAAAAGATGGATGGAGGGAGAGAAAGATTGAGGGGGAAGGGAGAAAATAGAGGAAAAGAAGAACAAACATGATGAAAGGAGGGGAGGAAGGACTGAGGAAGGGAGAAGAATGATGAAAAAGAAGAGGGACACTGACATAGATGGCACTCAACCAGGCTTAGCCCCACTTACCTCAAAACACAGCAATCAAATAACCTCATTTTAAAAAAAAATAAAACAGTCTCGCAATCATTTTACAGGTCACTGTGACACACCTACTTCGTACCTTTTCCTATACATACTGTATGTTATTTACGACCTTTGTATGTTGAAGTGAATAGAGGTCACACACCACCGAATCGTTTTTTTTTCTAGTATTTGCACAAGTGTCCTTTTAAAACCAGTAAATAACACATTCGGTGTAAAGAAGAACACGTCTTAAAAAACAAGGAAAGTAAAAGACGTTAGACTAAGATTGAGGAGTAGAAACAAGAAAAGTGATCTTATAACGTGGTTAGGAGTTCCGATTAATTTGCGACCTGGATGAATGAGGTCTCTCGAAGGAAGTTCTTTTGATGCTGTAGAGGCTCTTGTATCTAAGAGGAATTGGATTTCGGCTCCGTTCCTGAATTGAGAGACTCATTACCTTCCCCCCCACATGCGCAGATTAGCCTACGGGTTTAGCGCTCCCTCATGATATAATAATTATATAACAGAGTGATGAGATTTATGAGAAGCACGAGTATGAAGTACTCGAGGGAAAAATGGCGGTCGATTAGTTGCATCTAGACACTGGTCAACTTTTTTTCATTTTGTGTTAAATGGAAGGAGTTTAGGACCTGTTGAGACCATAAGTAAAGATAAATAACTCCGAGGATGATACCTTGAGACTACACAGTAATTTTTTTTTGGAAGACAACGACGAAAATAATAAGAGAGAGATGCAGTCCGTGTGGTGATAATCTGTGAGATTAACAGAGAATGAGCGAACTATTTACAGTGTCGTGACAGAGATTAAATGCTGTACGATGCTGTCATGACTGGGAAAAAAACGAGATGCAGACATTGTGTAAACATCTATTTTTTATTTGGGGGGGGGAAAAGTAAACCCAACAAAAACACTGGAAATGTAGTTATAATTATTGTTAAAACAACATTGTGAAGTTTCAAGATTGAGAAGGATCACCTCTTTGATTCACCCAAACTTCAGTACACAAAATAAAACGATTAGTCCTAGAGATATAAGTAGACTGAAGTACGCCCTTGGTGATTGACTGGTTATCTGTAACTACACCAATCAATCACAAACTAGTTAAACTGAAAGCTTAACTCTATATGGAAAATTCCCTGGGTCAGATTAAACCAAAGAAAATGGCCGATTTATTGATCCGTGGTTAGGGGATAATAATCACCTGAAGTAATTCCCTTTATAGTCACCTGCTAAGTAGAGAACGTTGTAGCCCAAGACGAGAATATTTGTAAATAGATTCAATTATTTTTATTGAAATCCGCTTTAATTGCTTTGCTGCGTATGGACTCAGGTCCAGTTTTCAGAGGAGCTGGAAGAGTTCCAGTGATCATTGATGTATTTTAGTTACCAATTTTTTCCTAGGCACTAGAGTGTCGATTTGACACTAGGCCTGTTTGTGTGTGAAGGTTTGTGTGGGTGTAGGGGTGTGTGTGGTTGTAGGTGTGTGTGTGTGAGGGTGTGTGTAGTAGGTGTGTGTGTGTGTAGGTGTGTGTGTTGTGTGTAGGTTGCTAATGTATCCATTTTTTTTGATTAAATTTTAAAATGATACGCCGACAAAAATTAAAGTATATGTATATATGGTGTGGGTAGGAGATGACTAGTGTCAGCCCCCACATGGCTTCTAAGGAAGGTTCCTTCTAGACTCTTATCTAAGAATTCATTTACTTTCCGAGGCTAAGGTGACCGTATATTTTGACAGGAGGTGGAACCATAATATATTATAATAAATATTATTATATATATATATATATTATAAAAAAGTATAATATATAAATATATATATACATTCACACTTTTCACCTCGCTCATGACATAATCACTGATATTGCAGAGCCGCCCAGATACAACATTTTAGAAGCCCTATATAATAGTACCCTCCAAACTGCCCAATATCCCAAACCCTCCTTTAAAGTGCTGGCATTGTACTTACCATTTCCATATTCAATTCCGGGCTATTAAAAGTAACCGGTTTTCCTGTAGTGTCCCTTCACTAAAAATTACGCTCTCACACTCAACCAGCTCGTCAGTCTGCAAAAACCATACGTCCCCCCCCCCTCCATTCACATTCAAAAACGACTCACTACACTCTTGCTGAAAGTCCAAGCCTCCCCATGTCCCACAAAACCTTCTTTAACCCCACCCCCAACCTTTTTCTAGACGACCCCTACCCTCCTTCCTTCCCCTATAGATTTAAATAAGCTCTCCAAGGCATTCTATTGATCCATTCTCTCTAAATAAAGCAAATCACTTTTAGTAACACCATACCTCCACATAAGATATATATTATAAACTATATATATATATTAAATATATATTATATAATATATATATAAAATCTATATATATAATATCTAATGAATATCGCAAACCAAGCGATACAGGATCAAAACAACCATGGGGGAGTAGAATGAGTAGCTCTAGGCTCTTTCGTGTTACAAACAACACATCATCAGATTTGCAAAGTTGGCAGAAAAGAAAGGAGGAATGTCCAAGCAATACGAGGGAGAGATGGAGAGAGAAAGGGAACAGCAAATGCCCCCATGCATACCAGTACCCCATAGCCGAAAGGTTAAAATATTAAGCATTAGAAAGAACCCACAAGCACTGATATAGTAATAGTACCAAAATGATAACGTAACTTGGGAATACAAAAATATTCGTCAGACATTCCACTAAAATAAGTAATTTTGCATACATAACAATATTGCCAGTGTTATAGAAATCACGGCATGATGTAGGAGTAACCGAGAAAACGAGCCTGAGGTAAGACCGCTGGTTCAATCTTTCAGAAAAGCAGAAAAATATGCCTTAAAATCCTCGGTGTGGCACTATATTTTACGATATCTAATGCATACGTATACGATCCAGTTTTTGACTGTGTATCTATTCCTCATCTAAAAAAGCTTCTAATTGAACAAACTGCCGCTGATATTGTAAAATTAATGCATATCATGCTTAATAATTGCCGGACTCCACAATATTCCTATCATGACAAAAGGAACGAGGAGATTGTCTCTTGCTTCCTGCCAGTTGCTGAGTTATTACAAGCTCTGAGGTGAAATATCGAGTTCGGACTCCTTATAATACGTATCGAATAACGATTTTTGCGATATCTTCACTTCTAGAGGTTTTTTCCAGTCAGATGCCCTCGAACTAGGAAGATTAAAACCTGCAATCATGGCGACATTCTGTAAAACCACCACCATACACTCTGGGGTTCCCATTACTCGTCACAACAATAGTTTCGTTTCGTAATATTTTACATCCATATATAATTGCCCGTGACTTACTTCTATATCACTGGCAATAACATATGTATAATAAAATTATATATAAAATCATTATATAAAATCATAGTGGAATCTGACCGAATATGTATAGTTGCCACTTACTTGGTTCATTAGACTATTACAATATCAGTGCGTTTTGTTTAAAAGAGGGGGGTGGTAGGGGAAGTGGAATATTAAAAACGGCTTCAGGAAGAAATCCAAATATTCCTCCTTGAAGCCTTTTTATCCACTTCTCCGAGCTGTGGGTCCCACAATTTACACCAGAGGTGGACCCCATCCTATATAAAAAATATATATATAAATATATAAATATATATATATATATATATATAATATATATATATATATATATATATATATATATATAATGAGGATAAAATATTAGGTGATGAAAGATTGGATATCAGATTGGAGGGAGAGAGTATGGAGGAGGTGAATGTATTCAGATATTTGGGAGTGGACGTGTCAGCGGATGGGTCTATGAAGGATGAGGTAAATCATAGAATTGATGAGGGGAAAAGGGTGAGTGGTGCACTTAGGAGTCTGTGGAGACAAAGAACTTTTCATCTCTAAGCCTTCTCCCTGAAAGCTGGCTGCCTTGGATCAAACGTGTAGCGGATGCTACACGCCAAGGTATTGGTCCAGTGTGGGTAGATTGGTAAAGCACTGCGTACCTTGTCCTAAGGTTCGTAGGTTCGAGTCTCCTTCAGCCAGAGATCAGTGTTTGTGTATATTTCGCATGCTCTCGCGAATTCCTTGCAGGAGAAAGGGTTACTAGGCCCTTGCTCCCGGCATGTTAGTCGCCTCTTACAACACGCATGGCTTACGGAGGAAGAATTTTGTTACACTTCCCCATGGAGATAAGAAATAAACAAGAACAAGAAGTAGGAAGAAAATAGAAGAAAACCAAGAGGGTTTTGGTAACTTTGTAAAAAGCAATGATCAGCACAACACACAAATCTACACAGAAACGTCAGGAAACCCTGGATGAAAGAGGAAATTCTTGAAGTGTCTCCTCGTATCTCCATGTTAGCTTCGTTATATATATATATATATATATATAAAATAATATATATATATATATATATATATATATATATATATATAATATATATATATATATATATATATATATGTCGTGCCGAATGGGTAAAACTGGTCAATTTACAAGAACTCATTTAAAATTAAATCCTTTCTAAAACTTTTTCTTATACGTTTAAAGATGTATTTTTTTGTTTTATGTTAATGTAAGAATTAATAATTTTCTACCAAAAGAACCTTAGAAAACTTTTCTAACCTTACTTTAAAAAGCGCAGTTTAATTTAGCCTAATCCAACTAAATATATTTAAATAAGTTTACTGTAATTGAATATACAGAATGAAATATATTTTTTTCGTAAGGTTCAGAATGATTTTTTGCGAAATTACTGCATACACAATTTTTCGCTTGCCTTATTCGACAAGAACAGCATTACTATTTAAGCCATAATCACATGCTTTGCCTATTCGGCACGATATATATATATATATATATATATATATATATATATATATATATATATATATATATATATATATATATATAATATTCAAAAGAGTATATTGTAGAAGTGCCTCTTCACTAGTGCCAACAAATTACAGATAAACATTTAAACGACCTTTTGGTGCATCCAAGATCATTGTCATCGCCTAAAGTCATAAACTTACGATGATCCACCAGGGATCAAACATTTTGCAAAGATTAATCTGGGTTAGTTGTGACGTAGAGTGGCTTTCTTATTACAATCTAATCTGCACTTTGTGGGTTAGTTGTGACGTAGAGTGGCTTTCTTAGTAAATCTCATTAACATTTAATTATAAGACATCGGAGCAATGATACAGGAAGTCTTCAAGAGTCTGAAAAGTCGAGGTATGGATGTGACAGGCTTGAAGGAGGTTAAATGGCAGGAGAAGGGAGAGGGTAAGAAAATGGGTAATTAGATCGTGTGGTCAGTGATAAATGAGGGAGGAAGGTATAGAGGAGGAAAAGAGGAGGATTCTGAGGGAGGGAAGAATTAATTAAGAACGTAGGAAAACAAATTTTTAGACAGAAGAGGAGAATGCAAGTCTGCGGGTTTCAACATAAGATTAGATGAAGGGGAGAAAAAGTAAGAGATTGGTGAAGATAAAAAACTGCCCATGCAAGCTTGTTGAAGGAAGAGGAAAAGGGAAAGGGGGAGGGGGAAAAAATTTTATGTGAAGCCCCGAATCATAATATTAAAATATTAATGTCGGCAAGATTTCAGGTTCGCCCCCTACTTTTACTTTCACTTACTCACACTACACATACATGACAAGCATAAAAACCCCCGTCTGGGTTTTCTTCTATTTTCTTACTATTCTTTTTTTTTTTTTTTATCTCCATGGGGAAGTGGAACAGAATTCTTCCTCCGTAAGCCATGCGTGTCGTAAAGGCGACTAAAATGCCCGGGGGAAAAGGGGTTTGTACCCCTTCTCCGTATATATTACTAAATGTGAAAGGAGAAACTTTCGTTTTTCCTTTTGGGTCACCCCGCCTCGGTGGGATACGGCCGGTGTGTTGAAAAAAAGAAAGAAAATATATGTCGTACCGAACAGGTAAAACTTGCTATTTTGGCTTAAATAGCCGAATAGGGCAAGTGAAAATTTGTTTATACAATAATTTCGAAAAAATCACTAAACCTAACGGAAAAAAATATATTTCAGTGTTTACCTGGAGTTTACCTGGAGAGAGTTCCGGGGGTTAACGCCCCCGCGGCCCGGTCTGTGACCAGGCCGCCTGGTGGATCGGAGCCTGATCAACCAGTCTGTTACTGCTGGCTGCACGCAATCCAACGTACGAGCCACAGCCCGGCTGGTTAGGTACCGACTAGTGTGTTTATTACTAAAATATTGTAAACTTATCTAAAATATATTTCTTTGGATTAGATTAAATTAAAATGCGTTTGTTATAATAACGTTAGATAAGTTTCCTAAAGTTCTGTTGGTACAAAATTATTAATTTTTACATTAACATAAATAAAAAAACATATCTTTAAACGTATAAGAGAAAATTTTAGAAAGGGCATAATTTTAAGAGAGTTCTTCTTAACTGACCAGTTTTTAACCTATTCGGTATTGTATATATATATTTTATATATATATATATATATAATATATAATATAAAATATATATATTTTATATATATATATATAAAAATATATACTTTTTATATATATTTTTTTGGGTTTAGTAGGTTGATAGACAGCAACCGCCCAGGGAGGTACTACCGTCCTCCCAAAGTGAGTGTAAAACGAAAGCCTGAAATTTTGTTTTACATGATGGTAGGATTGCTGATGTCTTTTGTCTGCTCATAAATATGCAAGATTTCAGGTACGTCTTGCTACTTCTACTTACACTTAGGTCACACTACACATACATGTACACGTTTATTTATACACACTCATCTGAGTTTTTCTTTGATTTTATCTTAATAGTTCTTGGTTCTTATTACTTTTCCTTTTATATCCATGGGGAAGTGGAATAAGAATCTTTCCTCCGTAAGCCATTTCGTGTTGTAAAAGTCAACTAAAATGCCGGGAACAATGGGCTAGTAACCCCTTTTCCTGTAAAGATTACTAAAAAGAAAAAGAAGAAGAAAATTGTCAAAGTGGGAAGTCTGTGCGTGGATGTTGTGCAAATGATAAGAAAGAGATGATTGTGGATGTTATGAATGAGAAGAAACTGGATGTCCTGGCTTTAAGTAAAACAAAGCTGAAGGGGGTGGGAGAGTTTCAATGGAGAGGAATAAATGGGATTAGGTCAGGGGTTTCAAATAGAGTTAGAGCTAAAGAAGGAGTAGCAATAATGTTGAAGGATATGCTATGGCAGGAAAAGAGGAACTATAAATGTATAAATTCAAGGATTATGTTAAGTAAAATAAAGACTGGATGTGAAAAGTGGGTTATAATAAGCGCGTATGCACCTGGAGAAGAGAGAAGTATAGAGGAGAGAGAGAGATTTTTTTTGGGAAATGTTGAGTGAATGCGTGGGGAGTTTTGAATCAAATGTGAGAGTAATGGTGGTTGGGGATTTCAATGCTAAAGTGGGTAAAAAAAGTTATGGGAGGGAGTAGTAGGTAAATTTGGGGTGCCAGGGGTAAAAAGTAAATGGGGAGCCTTAATTGAGCTATGTGTAGAAAAAGATTTAGTAATAAGTAATACATATTTTATGAAAAAGAGGATAAATAAATATACAAGGTGTGATGTAGCACGAAATGAAAGTTTATTAGATTATGTATTGGTGGATAAAAGGTTGATGGGTGCTCCAGGATGTAAAATGTTTATAGAGGGGGAACTGATATATCGGTCATTATTTAGTTGTAGCTACAGTTAGAGTAAGAGGTAGATGGGAAAAAGAGGAAGGTGGCAACAACAAGTAAGAGGGAGGTGAGATATAAGCGGCTATTGGCAGAAAGGTGGGCTAGTGCAAAGATGAGTAGTGGGGGGGTTGAAAGAGGGTTGGAATAGTTTAAAAATGCAGTATTAGAATGTGGGGCAGAAGTTTGTGGTTATAGGAGGGTGGGGGCAGGAGGAAAGAGGAGTGATTGGTGGAATGATATGAAGTAAAGGGTGTGATAAAAGAGAAAAAGGTAGCTTATAAGAGGTTTTTACAAAGCAGAAGTGTTATAAGAAGAGCAGAGTATATGGAGAGTAAAAGAAAGGTAAAGAGAGTGGTGAGAGAGAGTGCAAAAGGAGAGCAGATGATAGTGGGAGAGGCACTGTCAAGAAATTTTAATGAAAATAAGAAAAAAATTTGGAGTGAGTTAAACAAGTTAAGAAAGCCTAGGGAAAGTATGGATTTGTCAGTTAAAAAACAGAGTAGGGGAGTTAGTAGATGGGGAGATGGAGGTATTAGGTAGATGGCGAGAATATTTTGAGGAACTTTTAAATGTTAAG
This sequence comes from Cherax quadricarinatus, assembly GCF_026875155.1. Lineage (NCBI taxonomy): Eukaryota > Metazoa > Arthropoda > Malacostraca > Decapoda > Parastacidae > Cherax > Cherax quadricarinatus. The sequence goes on from NC_069472.1 coordinate 13,577,911, forward strand.
GAAGAAAAGAGGCAGTAATTTCATGCACTGGTCAGGGAGGTAAACCATCTTTTAGGAGTGAAGAAGAGCAGAATGTAAGTGTGGGGAGGTACGCGAGGCATACGTAGAATGAAAGGGGGTAAAGCAGCTGGAACTGATGGGATCATGACAGAAATGCTAAAAGCAGGGGGGATATAAGTGTTGGAGTGGTTGGTACTTTTGTTTAATAAATGTATGAAAGAGGGGAAGGTACCTAGGGATTGGCGGAGAGCATGTATAGTCCCTTTATATAAAGGAAAGGGACAAAAGAGGACTGTAAAAATTATAGAGGAATAAGTTTACTGAGTATACCAGGAAAAGTGTACGGTAGGGTTATTATTGAAAGAATTAGAGGTAAGACAGAATGTAGGATTGCGGATGAGCAAGGAGGTTTCAGAGTGGGTAGGGGATGTGTAGATCAAGTGTTTACATTGAAGCATATATGTGAACAGTATTTAGATAAAGGTAGGGAAGTTTTTATTGCATTTATGGATTTAGAAAAGGCATGTGATAGAGTGGATAGAGGAGCAATGTGACAGATGTTGCAAGTATATGGAATAGGTGGTAAGTTATTAAATGCTGTAAAGAGTTTTTATGAGGATAGTGAGGCTCAGGTTAGGGTGTGTAGAAGAGAGGGAGACTACTTCCCGGTAAAAGTAGGTCTTAGACAGGGATGTGTAATGTCACCATGGTTGTTTAATATATTTATAGATGGGGTTGTAAAGGAAGTAAATGCTAGGTGTTCGGAGAGGGGGTGAGATTAAATTTTGGGGAATCAAATTCAAAATGGGAATTGACAGTTAATTTTTGCTGATGATGCTGTGCTTATGGGAGATTCTAAAGAAAAATTGCAAAGGTTAGTGGATGAGTCTGGGAATGTGTGTAAAGGTAGAAAGTTGAAAGTGAACATAGAAAAGAGTAAGGTGATGAGGGTATCGAATGATTTAGATAAAGAAAAATTGGATATCAAATTGGGGAGGAGTAGTATGGAAGAAGTGAATGTTTTCAGATACTTGGGAGTTGACGTGTCGGCGGATGGATTTATGAAGGATGAGGTTAATCATAGAATTGATGAGGGAAAAAAGGTGAATGGTGCGTTGAGGTATATGTGGAGTCAAAAAACGTTATCTATGGAGGCAAAGAAGGGAATGTATGAAAGTAGAGTAGTACCAACACTCTTATATGGGTGTGAAGCTTGGGTGGTATATGCAGCAGCGAGGAGACGGTTGGAGGCAGTGGAGATGTCCTGTTTAAGGGCAGTGTGTGGTGTAAATATTATGCAGAAAATTCGGAGTGTGGAAATTAGGAAAAGGTGTGGAGTTAATAAAAGTATTAGAGGGCAGAAGAGGGGTTGTTGAGGTGGTTTGGTCACTTAGAGAGACTGGATCAAAGTAGAATGACATGGAAAGTATATACATCTATAGGGGAAGGAAGGCGGGGTAGGGGTCGTCCTCGAAAGGATTGGAGAGAGGGGGTAAAGGAGGTTTTGTGGGCAAGGGGCTTGGACTTCCAGCAAGCGTGCGTGAGCGTGTTAGATAGGAGTGATGGAGACGAATGGTACTTGGGACCTGACGATCTGTTGGAGTGTGAGCAGGGTAATATTTAGTGAAGGGATTCAGGGAAACCGGTTATTTTCATATAGTCGGACTTGAGTCCTGGAAATGGGAAGTACAGTGCCTGCACTTTAAAGGAGGGGTTTGGGATATTGGCAGTTTGGAGGGATATGTTGTGTATCTTTATATGTGTATCTTCTAAACTGTTGTATTCTGAGCACCTCTGCAAAAACAGTGATAATGCGTGAGTGTGTGTGAAAGTGTTGAATGATGAAAGTATTTTCTTTTTGGGGATTTTTTTTTCTTTTTTGGGTCACCCTGCCTCGGTGGAGACGGTCGACTTGTTGAAAAAAAAATATATGTATGTATATATATATATATATATATATATATATATATATATATATATATATATATATATTAATATCAATGCACCACGCAGAAGCACAAGGAAGTATATACAGAGAAAGATCGCAGTCAACAGGATTCGAAACCACGTCTGGGGGAGTGGTATAGCTCGTGTGGTCAGAATATACAGGAGGAGAATGGAATGAAATAGCTTGAAACCTCGCCTGAGGCTCACTGGTGTGCCCGGGCTGGGAAGAAACCTGACTTGTAACCAACTGCCAGCATTTTTTACACTGTG
>NC_069472.1:13580627-13644771 GCF_026875155.1 Cherax quadricarinatus
TGACGCACAACAATGCAGTGGTAAAAACGAAAGATTGGATGGAAAATAGACAAGAGTAACAGAATTAAGAGTAACCAGATGAGGAAGGAAGTGTTTCAGAGCATGGCCATCGGGAGCTATGAATCGACCCCTAGTAACCACAACTTGGTGAGCACTACTGATGAAAATAGTACAACGCTGGTCCTTTGTTGGTGGCGGTTCTGAAGCAGTGGGTGTTTCCGAAGCTGCGGGTTCTGAAGAGGTAGTGGGTTTGAAGAAGTGGCGGTATCTGAAAGCTGTGGTTCCGAAGCTGCGGTTCTGAATCTGGTAGTTGGTATTGAAGATGTAGTTGGTTTTGAAGAAGGTGAGCGGTTCATAAGCAGGTGCTGCTTTCTGAAGCTGATAGCGTTCAAGAAATTGTTGATAGTTCCTGAAGCTGGTGCTGGTTCTGAAGTTAGGTGCATGTTCTTAAGCTGGTGCAGGTGGTTCTTGAAGCTGGTGCGGAGGTTTCTGAAGCTAGGTGCTAGTGTGGTTCTGAAGGCGTGGTGGTGGTTCTGTAAGTCTGTGGTGATCTGAAGCTGGTGGTGGTTTCTGAAGCAGATGCTGGTTTTGAGAGCTGGTGCTGTGATGGTTCTGAAGCTGTACTGGTGATGGTTCTGAAGCTGGTAACTGTGTGATGGGTTCTGAGGCTGAGTGAGGTTCTGAAGCTGGTTTCTGCTCTGAAGCTGGTTCTGGCTCTGAAGGCTGATTCTGTCTCAGAGGAAGCTGGTGCATTAGGTTCTGAAGCTTGGTGCTGTGGTGTTTCTGAAGCTTGGTACTGGTTGATGGTTTCTGAGCTGGTACTTGTTGATGGCTCTGAAGCTGTACGGTGATGTGTTCATAAGCTAGTGAGGTGGTTTTCCGAATTGTAGTGGTTCTGAAGCTGTTAACTGATAGTTGGTCCTGAAGCATGGGGTGGTGGAGCTGGACAGATCAAGAAGTTTACGTCGTTATCAACGCAGCTCCAACAAATCACAAACTAGGAAAGCTGAAATGTGTAGATTCTGTGTTCGTGATCTCGTGTAAATACTGATACCTCGAAGAAAAATAATCCATTGGGCAGATTTATAGACCATGCAAATAAAAAACAGATTGATCACATCCACTAAAAGAGCGATTGTTCCCCAACCAATTAGCAAACACTTATCATCCTGAAAATGGTGTAGATTCCATAAGGTCAAATGCCCTTAATCTCATTTGAAAAAGAATGACCAGGAGACATACAAACCTCACAAACCTTGTATGATTTACAGCTATTCATAAACCAAGAGAATTTTCTGTGTTCCAGGAAGAGCAGAAAAAAATGCAAGAAATGGACACTATAGTTCCACTCCACTTCGAAGCCTCGAAGCCCTCCGCTCCAGAACGCACATATGTTGCGCTCACACAAAAAATCCGCCCCCAAAACAAAGTAATCATCTCAGTTTTTGCAAGTATAAAAGGTCTTTAATGATGCATCAACAGCAAAAAATCGTTTTATAAGTGGACATCCTCACAGAGACTAAGTGCAATGATTTTGCATCTAATTTGAATCCCTCACAGAACCCCTTTATATATATTATGATATATATAAATTATAAAGTATATATAATATATATATATATATATATATATATATATATATATAGTATATTATATATAATATATATGTGATAAAAAATAGATTGTGTGTACAACAAACGAAAACTAAATTACATGTCAGCTTATAACAGACTGAACTGTCACAAGTGATAATACTCGTGGTAATTAACAAAAAATGCTCATGAAACGAGAACTGGGCACAGCTGGCCTTAGATAATGAATCACAGAAGGACCGACCAACAACACCAACGGTATCGGAATCTGTTTAGAATTTGTGTGGGGATAGCGAGGCACAGTAGGCTTGGATCATTTACTTCTTATCGTATTCTCTTGCGGTCTCTTCCTTGATTTGGCAACCATTTTTCTTGATGAAAATCATAATGTGATTTACCGTTTCTTTTATTTGAAGATTACTTTTAAGCATAATGATTAATCAACTTAATTAGGCTCAGCATATGGTCTCTACATGTATAGAAAACGAAATTAGGTACAGGATTTGGGATATGGGACCTTGGTGAAAAGGTAGAGAGGATAGGGAATGGAAGAGAGTAAGAACGATATGGCTGGGAATTGGTAGTGACAGGTATGAGAAGATTTAAGAGGTAGGAGGTATGTCCTGTGTAAATAATGTGAGTGTATAGATTGCCCACACTGAGTGTGTATTACAGGGTTGATAACTCAGTTACTCACAACAGCCTCCTGCTACCGAAGGTAGTGTAGGGGTATATGAGGTCCTGATGGTTAATTGAGGGGGTAGGCTCGGTGTAAGCATCAGCCGGGAACATCATGTACCTTGGCTGTGGTTACATATCCTCCAAAGTGTGTATACCTCACATAGATAATCACCAGAGTTAGACACACACATACTCAGTACTGCAACCTACCCGTATAAATTACACGGTTTATCCCTGCTGTGGCTCCTGGTGCGCCCTTCTTCGTCATGAGTCGTCTGTCGATGATGAAGAATATCCTCATTAACTACCTACCCTTGCGTGGATAGTGCCATCAAGGGATACTGTAATGCCGAGGTAATGGTAACTCCAACTCTGCTGGAGAAGGGAAAGACTGGCTTGTAAGTTCTGTTCTATGATAAGCAGGCGAAGATCGACGCTTCAACAGCTTATCCTTCGCAATATCGTAGAAGGCTTTATGCGCTGATGCGTGTAAATAACAGAGAGACTAGTGTGCCTCGAATAGTACCATCATTGTACGATAGAAGACACTTCGATTGGCTTAATTAACCATCAAAAAACCGCAACTGCAAGAGTTCAACTCTCAATCACTATTTTCATTACCTCCATTTCACTTTACTAACCGCCTCCACTTCAAACCACACGCTCCTCTACTACCTATCCACCAATCATAAACACCTCCACTACCACGCATCCACTTCATACACACCTCTCACTACGCACCATCCACATTCATAAACGACCTCCACTACCACCAATTCACTTCATAAACACATCCACTACAACCCTATCCAGCTTCAAAAACACCTCCACTAACACCATCCACTTCAAAAACACCTCTACTACCATCCCCCCCCCCACCATACTACTTCATAAACACCTCCACTACCACCATACGACTTCATAAACTACCTCCACTACCACCATCCACTACCATAAACACCTCCACTACCACCATCCACTTCAAACCCACCCACCACTACTACCATTCCACTCATAAACACCTCCCACAACCAACTATCCACTTCACTACCGCACCAATACCAACAATAATACACATGATTATCATAACAAGCCATTCAGCTAAGAAAGTGTTGCATCACCAACCTCCACGGCAATTGGCATTGTGTCCTCCTGCAGAAGTCCAGCATCATCCACATATACTCTGAATGACAAACATTATTCCTCCCCGCGAACAATCTATCTCCAACATCAATACATCACCCCTAGCAATCGTCCAACACCGGAGACCATCTCCTACAAGCCTCACAGCTACTCCTACAACACCGGACACCATCTCCCTACTACACAACCACTGTCAAAACCCCACAGTAAATATCACTTCCGGGTACTAGCCTAATCATTTTCATTGGGTGAATGTTATAAAGATAAATGGATAGATGGCGCAGGAACGTAAAGGTAGTATGTAATAATGTGAAAGCCGTGAATGAAAAGTTAGGAAAACGAAAAAATTGGATTGATGCAGAAAACAAATCCGAGCAGACAGTCGATCTTAACAATGCAAGACAAGCCACAGGGGGTGGAAATCGTTAGCACAGTACTTTCACACTCTGAGTGCGTCCATCAGGAGCTGACGCACTCAGAAGTTGAAAGTAACTGAGCTAAAGATTTACACCCCCCTGGCTTGTCTTGTGTGTGTGTGTGTGTGTGTGTGTTTGTTGTGTGTGTGTGTGTAGTGTGTGTTGAGTGTGTGGTGGTTGTGTGTGGTGTTAATATATATATATAAGTATATAGTAAATATAGTATATATATAAATACATATTAATATTTATATAGTTTCTTTTAGCTTATCTAATATTGTATGTTTGAAGCACAGCTGGTTGACCAGTCAAGCACCAGAAGAGCCAGGCCACCATATTTCGACAGTCGGAGTAGAAAAAATCTTGGAACTCATCAAAGGTATATTAAATGGTTCATAGAAATACAGTTTATGTACATACTTTTAATATAAATACCTGACGTGCCTGAATAGTCCTAATGAATTGGTGTCATTCCTCATGACGTTTGTACAATAAAAATGTACTTAGAATTCATTATTTTTTACTTGTTTTTTATATGCAACATATTTGGTTATGTCATTAAACCAAAAACAATTTAACACTCAGTTGTTTTCTGTCCTGGTGTTTTTTTATAATACAGAAAGAAATGCAACGTCTCCTCGCTTATGGCGGCCATCTTTAATTTTGCCGCCATCATGGAAATTTTGAAGTGGCCAACGACGTTTCTCTGAACATATATCCCCTAGGAGAATATTTTATGGCTGAATTTCATAACCATCACATTTTTGAACAACGTTAGGATTATAAAGTAGCACTAATGTATTGGTGAGTGCTTTATAAGGTTTCTTCCCAATGTGCGACTTATCCTATGTAGTAAGAAAAAGATATAACCGGAAAAAAAGTAATCAGATTATCACATCAATCATTATGTATTACGCTTGAGGAAGACCCAGGAGTTGAATATGTTTTTGACGAATGTTAGAATTTGCCATCATCCGCGCAAACTGGGTCAGAAACGTGGCGGGACATTCTCCCAACATTTTCAGGTCTATGGAGAGTTCCCACATAACATAAAATTATTCTAATGTGAAACACGTCACAGTCAATCCTCCTGAATAACGTGAATCTCGAGCTATACAAGTTAGATCCTATCCTGGTAGAAATCAATCATCCACAGTTTAGAGACCGTGTTGCACAGATCACCTGCTTGTTGCTCTGCTGCACCTCGGTTAATTGTAAGTTTGTCCTAATTCCTTATTATCCGCTGTATAGAAGTTCTTCCTTCGCCATGCCCTTCCTGCTTAACACCTTTTCTTCTTCCTCCTCCTCATCATCGTCCTCTGTCTTCTTCTCTGCTCCTCCTCCTCCTCTCCTCCTCCTCATCCTCCCCTCGCTCATTAATCATTATCACCACTTTCGAGATATGTATTACACAAAAGTCCAGGCATGTTTGTGTATCCGATACACTCATTACTATTTAGCGTTCCACGAGTATGGATAAGAATTGCACAAAAATCTAGCCACAAATGGTCAAAAAATCTAGAAATCCAGCTGTTTCTCATCTTTTTCTCCTGTAAAGGAATCTTCCTCTTCCCCTTACTCCTTCTCCTCCTCCTCTCTTCCTCCTCTCAGTCTCGTCAATGTTTGACATAATAACGGACTTAAATACAAACTGTAAAATATGAAGAGGCGTCGAGTGCAAACAAGACGTAAGCAGCCAACACACAATGTTTACCACAGTGAGTAAATACTCACCTCTGCTTACCCACAAAGTGAGCCCATCCAGAAGCCTGCAGGACCACAACACTCGCTTCTGAGTACAAGGAACAGTGATACAAAGGGTATAACACTGGACGCAAAGGTGAGTAACACATGGACACAAAGTGGGTAACAACTTAGCACAAAGTTGGTAACACTGAACACAAAGGGTTGTAACTCTGAACGAGCAAAGGTGGTAAACTAGAACACAAAGGTGGTAACGACCGAACACAAGTGGTAACACTGAACACAGAGGTGGTACACTGAACACAAAGGTGGTAACACTGAACACAAAAGGTGGAAATCACCTGTAACACAAGGTTGTAACATCTGAACAGCAAATGTGTGAAACACTGAACAGGCAAATGTGGTACACTGAACACAATGGTGGAACCTCTGTGATCACAAAGTGGGTCAACAGCTGAAACCGCAACTAAAGGTGGTAAACACTGAACCCAAAGGTGGTAACACTGTAACACAAAGGTGGCAACACGCACAGCAAATGTGAAACAAAATATTTTCAGAACAACGTTCGTTATTTAGACGACAGAGTTTAAATGCTCATGTTTTTAATTCTAGTGTAGGCCTATCAAAGTCTTGAGTTTTGCTTAATTTTTTTTTTTCGTTAATGTTTTAATCAGTCGGATATACATTGAGAGGAACCCAACATGTAGTGATGTCCAACTCCCTAAAATTATCAGTTCATTATTATTATATTATTATTTTAAATATTATGCTAATATTATTGTCAAATTTATTGCCTATTATTATTAATACTAGCATAATTATTATTAGTATAATAATATTATTATTGATTAATTGGTAGGAAGGCTAAACATGTAGGGTGACTAACATGGTAGAAAATAGATCGTGTAAGCAGAAACGTATAGGAATATCGAAGTGTCCAACAATAGTGAGGAAGAACGTTGCAAGAACAATACTATAATTATGCAGTAAAACTTTTTCTGGGCTCTGTGTACACCGGGTTCCTTAAAGTGGTCGATTTCGACCGCAAGAGGAAGGGATCGATAAATGGCTGGGGGGTCAAAAGGGGGTCATTAATTCGATGACATGCTTTGCGTTCTGTATAAGTGTTGACATTGATACATTATTAAACGTACTATTAAAGCGGGTCAATAAACAATCTGAAATTCGTGAAGTGTCGATGATCATAACACACATGAGTAACATCTGGGTACAGGTCACGATTTGTGAAGAATAGGAAGCACAAGCAATGGTTAGGTTAGGTAAGATGTTCGTCAGGAAACAGGAAAATATTATCCATGACTAGCGGGTCTTATCCAAATGATGCGCCGCTCTTTTTGAAGTCTTCTGGTCACTGACGAGGCCTTCCGCTGGCGCTTATATACAGGCGTACACTGTTGAGGAACATTTATGTTACGAAGACAAACGTCACTGTAGGGCGGGGAGTTGTCCCAGTGGAAGTAGTTCAAACCCGAGGGACGGGTTAGAAGCAGTTACGAAAGTTGTGGAAGAATCCATCTGAATCCGAGATTCTGTGTGGTGCAGTGACTGACAATTTGTACATGAATGTATACAATAACGACAGCTGAAAACTATGACACATGAGACATCTGCATATCTTACTAGTAGAACTTCGCCACCAGTGGCTTTATCAGTGCAAAACTGAAGAACCACAATTCTAAGACAGTTAGAGCCATATACAAGGTGTCGCTACTGAAGAGCTTTAGGGTGACGCTTAATGTAGAGCTTTAAATGATTGATCATACTACACAGAGACGAAAAATGATCCCAGTGTTCTCATTGTTTAATTAATGCGTATTTTCTTCACCAGGACTATCGGTACAGGTCCCGCTGGAAACTCATCTGTTTTGATTTTTACTTTTGGGCTCGTTCGATTCATAACCCAAACATGATTGGTTAACATGGAAATGAGCTGACTTTGATGTGTTACTGTAAGGGCACATGCTAAAACTAGAGTCCAAAACACAATGCGTTTACTTATTAAACACATTACAGAAGACGTAAACTACAGAGGAACTGAAGCTAATATCCTCCTGACCATGTGTCAATCCTGATCATCTGCCCGATAGCTAAAACTAGGAAAACCACAATACGACCTGTCCCATTTATTGTGAGGAATAACAGATAAAACAACAAAGTACGCAATGTAAGTCCAAGGCATCTTATTAATAAATTTAGATACAAGACATTTTAATACGAATATAAATTTGCTTCCAACAGATGAAATATAAATTTTTAGATAAATGTCAAGACACGTATTCTTGGTAACCTACTTGTGTCCTAGCTCCTATTGGAATTTTTTTAATTTTTCCTATCCATGAGACGCTTGCACTAACCATCCCCAGGATTGATATTAATCAATAAACAGCCGATTCGGGAGACAAATCTGCAACTAAATCTACACACGATACCGTAGCAATACCCAATCCTTGCTCCTTAGGGGGACAGATATACCTTTCAGCTTAATCGTCTGCTTAATTCAACAACTCTTCCTTACTAGGAGGAAAGAGTTTAGTATTTAATAAGGATCAGGATAGTATAACTGATCATTATCCGAATTGTACTTGGTCTATGCCCTACCAAAATAGTAATGAATGAAACAGTTCCATCATAAAATCTTTCAAAATGTTATACGAGACAAACACAGACCTATAATGTGTTGTGAAAACAATTGCACTAACGGTTAGTTATGTACTCTTAAGCACAAACTGGTTCGCATGAGATCACAAGAGCAGTTTATTCCCACCCTGAAAGATTACATTTATTTAATATCACATATAAAGAAGATCCCAAGAAGCTCACCACTATATCCTTTTCATACATCACTTGCAAATGCAGAAATAGTATGTAGAAGGCAATTCTGTTGCATGGTATTTGCTAGTTTAACGTGCGTTCCATGTGTTCATTCCTTGTGGACGAGAAAAGCGGCTAGTGTATTGTGCACCCAATATCCATCCTGTTGAAAGGAAGTGGACAGTTTTTTGTATCCCACATCCAACTTATGTAAGGTAGTGGGCTAGTTCATCGTGCACTTCCACACCATCACTGCCGGACGGTTAGCACAAGAAGATAAAGGCTACGCTAAAAGTCTATTGAGTAACAAGGCCCTAAAACAACTAACTGGAGTATATAGGTGATATATATCAGTTACAAATCGCTTAAAGATGGACATAAAAACACAACCAAAACAAAGACTCCAGACAAGGGCTATAAAACAACCCTAAGATGCACTAAAAAAAACGTGAATTCTAAAGTAAGTCTTATCTAACATCTTCTCTCAGTCAAACATCATTACCAGTGTTATATAACCGCTATCCGACCCTGCCCAGAACGACTGAGTGCCGGGCCCCGGACGAGAGCCGCCTTACATTCGCAGAGATCATGGTACATGCCACCCAGCTGTCGATAGACGTCACAGATTGGGGCCCAATCCAGCGAAATATGAGAGCTGAGAACCCGCGTGCTCGATTTTGTTGTGTGAAGTATTTCCTGATTTGGGAGTTATTGTGTGTAAACACCTATTTGTGGTTTCGGTGGGTTGACTATACGTTCGTGCCGCTATGTGTGAGAGAAGAGAGTAGAGAGATGCTTTCAAAATGAGTCTGCTGAATGATAACATCTCTAGCTTGGTAAATAAAGTTAGGAATCCCTAAATTAAACCAAGTAAAAAACTCTGTGTAAAAGAGAAGAGAGAAGAATGAAGAGAGAGAGAGAGAGAAGAGAGAGAGACAGTAGAGAGCCATAGAGATACAGTGAGAAGAGACAGAGAGAGAGAGACAGAGACAGACAGACAGACAGACAGAGAGAGAGTGAGAGACAAGAGAGGAGTATGAGAGAGAGATAGAGGAGAGAGAGACAGAGAGAGTGAGAGAGAAGAGAGAGAGAGAGAGACTGACCCTTCCATATTAAGTGCCGTTGTTATTTCCCAGCAAATAAACAGCCACCCTTGCTACACCTTAGACAAACTTCCTAAAAACTCTATTAATGCTCTAGCTGCTTTGTTTTTGGCCCCAGCAGGTTACGATTTCGCTGAATTAATAAACTATACAAAAATTTCTAAAAAAAAAACAAGGAATTATTGTGAAGTTTTAGTGTTATGTATAATGCTTAAGCATGTCATATGGGTCTTCAACTGCTCCAACAGAGTAGCAGTACTATACTTCCACTGTTACGCCACGCAACAGTTACAGAGTAGCTATACGGTCCAGGCTGTTACTCACTCAATAGTGCGGCACTAGATACACTGGAATTAACTCAAATTTAAGACTGTAAAATGAATAAACAAAAGATAGACGGGGCATGTAGAGACGTTGGTGTTGGTGTGGCAGTCCAGGCATATATCTCAGAGACTATAGCTATTGGCAACGAGCTTCCAATAGAAACAGTTTTCACAGACACGCTACTGGGTTATATCTGCGTCAGAGCCACTGTCCCTATGACGTCCATCTGTCTTTATCCCACAACCGCAGTGGCTTCGGCAGTAAAATTAGGTCCTTCCTGTTCTCAAGAGTCATGTAATCAATGAACACGATTTAAGTCTAAAGATCTGTAAACTGAAAAAGAATACAGAAATATATAACACCTAGAGGACTTAACTGCCAATACCAGACCATGATTCAAGAACTCCTTCCCTCTTCCTTTTGTTTTATTTTAATTTAGTAGTCTGTTTAATTACGACCTTAAATAGAGTTCATTTTCTATATAGGATTTGAGGGAGTTAGTATATATTTAACCGAGTGAAGTTACTGGAGCTTGTGAAAAGTGACAGGTTTTGGTCACAGACGGTGTATGTAGATGAATGGTTCAGAGAGAACGACATGTTGATAAATTAGTCAGATTGATTGACTGACCACATCGACTCAAGGTTAGGACTGATTACCTCATTCTCCCTCCTGTTCTTCAAGATTCTCCTTTGTTAATGACTGATTAGCCACTGTGTGGCGAAACGTGTTCCTCAATAAAAATACCAAGAGTTGCACATGATGTCTGAATTTAATCAACAACGGTTGTTTGTTGACGGAGATATAATATAAATTTTGTTTCAAAATCTTCCTGTTAGAAAGCCCAGTAGCTCAGGGTGAAGTCGTGAAAGCCTGCCATAAATGCAAGGAAAAGTTCTTTACGCGTATATAAAACACAGCTCACATTATATGCATCGCTGTAAATAACATGTCTTTTCCCAATAACCCCTACCCTTCTAAATCCTCCTTTCATTTCTGCTTATTCGCCTATAATTCTTATACTCCTTTATCCCATTTTGGCCTTAGAGAATAGGAACAATGCATTGATCTCTGCTCTGCCAATCCCAAGTAACTTTCCCTCTTTCATACATCTATTAAATAAAAGCACCAAAAGCCATTTCCTAGTCTTGATCCTCGAAGCCCAGCAATCATTATAAACACATGACATCAAATATATGTAAAAATAGTCACCAGGTTGAAGAATAGAAAAAAAAATCTTAGGCGTTTTCATTTGCTCACAACACACATCTCAGAGGTGATGATGAAACACCTTATACAATACTAAAGCAATTTCAAAAGCAAAATCACACGTAATTACAAGTGAAAGTAAATATATAACATATATCTTTAGGCGTGTAATCCATTTCGATAAAGGGTATATATATCACGAAGATTTATCGTGTTAAGTGAATCTACACCCAGAGTTTTGAATTTAATCTTTATTTTTAGGGATTATAAGTATTGTTGACTGGTTGATACATGTGACATAACAGCCATAATGCCCTCGTCACTTTGGAAAAGCCTTAAAAACCTATAAATTCAGGGCCAAGATCTCACGATATATGCATTGTACTGAAGGGGAAGGTTTTAAAAGGTGGAATAATGAAGAGGGGGAAAGGAACAGGTAAAAAGGGAAAGAAGGAGGTAAAATATGGAAAGAGGGGGGGTTAAGAGGAATTAAGTTACGGTGAAAGGTAGGGCAATAGGAAGGGAATATGGGATGAATATTAACATAGAGGAATGAAGTGTGTTAAGAGGGGATGAATCCCCTCCCCTTCCACTCCCCCCTCCATTGAAACACTACACAAGAAACCCCTCCTCATACTTTCAATGTGGGTTTTCTTCTGGCGGATATCCACTTTCTGTAGCGATGTCGTTGCCTCTCTCTCCGTCTTTTTCCTCCATCCCCTTTGTTCATCACTTCCCCCCCCACCTTCCCAACTACAGTCCCTTCCGCGCCGAACCTAAACCCCCCCCTCCCCACCCCACGACGTCACTACATTGCACCACGCAGTCACACACACCGCACGACAACACACTCACACACACCAATACAGGCACACACACCACACACACGTACATGTAACACGAGGCAACATCACACACAAATACACCTCGTGCCCATCCCATCCCATCACATCCCCCCAGTCTCCTTCATCTAAACTTTCATCACAACAGTTATGTGGCAACGTCTCATTTCAAGTCTCTGCAGTGCATGCATCTCTTCATTTGGCGTCCTCACAGCCAGTTAATCTTAGCATGAAATCTGGGATACTCCCAATTAATTGAGAAAGACCTGAGTGGGCAATAGCGGCTGGGTAGGGATGAGGGCGGTTGAAGGACTCCCTTAGCTTCTCTTAGGCCTCTCCCTTAGAAAGCCTTCCCTTATCATGTTGCGCCCTGTGGCGCCACCAGTCCTTAGGTAAGTATCCACAAAAGAATTGATTAACAGATACACGCAAGGTTGTGCTTCAGTGCGGAGGTTCCCTTCCCTACTCTTTCCTCTCGCTCAATCCATCCTTCTGCTGCAGGCCTAATGAGTGCTGCCGGCTGGCGCTGCTGCTGTGCGCTGGATTGAGTCTACGTACTAGACTTCTTTTGCTGCATTGTGATGCAGGTGACTGCATCTGTTTTCTGCATTGCTGGAGTTGTTAACGGTGCAGCAACTTATGTCTATCTCGGCCTCATTGAAACTACTGTTATCCTCCTGCTCTAAACCGCTGTGCAACTTCCCTGGACTGGTCTGGAAGTTGCTAGCTCTAACTTGCCAGCTGTGTTTCTGCTTCAGTCTTGATGCTGCTTTTGAATGTCTGCTGCTGGCCTTCTCCGAGCATCTTCGTTATTGGTGTTTTCAGGCAGATGGTGTCTGATAATGTTGTTTTTGTTCCATTGGCCTTATACTGATGCATGTTTCTGTCCCGACTGCTGCTTTTCCTGTTGTTTTTTCTGTGTTCCTTGCCGCTCGAATAAGCTTAACTTCTGGACCATCTTAATAGTTCAAACAACATGTCTTGAAACATTAAGAACGACCATTTCGCTAAACCAGGCAGTTGATATCCAGAGAGCAGTGAGTTGGAACAGAACATAAAGCAAGTCTATCAACAAGAAATCAAGGAAAGACCAAACAACCTGGGAACAGAGACATTCGGCATAGTCCTCCCTAAACGGCATAAAAACATTATCCCCTTATTACTGAAGTGAGTTCAAGTAATACCAAATTTTAGTCTCCGACTACTATGACAGAGTTAGAAGTGTGGTTCTCCAAGAAATGAATGTCGAAGAGTTGAGAACTCGGAGGACCAGAGAAAAATGGTAAAATTACGACGACAAAAGGAGATTAGTAATAAACCCAGACGTAATCGTGAAAAACGAAATTTAGTATGTAGACGAGTCCGTAAAATATCACTTGTGATATAATCTAGCAACCTTGACAGATATCAAAGTGTAAAATCTGTGAACATAGTTTCACATAATTACGATCATTTATGTCCCGCTAACAACGGAGACACTACTCTACCAAAAACAGAATCTGAAATAACACAATGGAGTGACAGACATCGTTCCACACCCAGATCAAAAGCAGAAGTGGAGTGACATCATTCGAAGATGAGCAGGCCAGAGAGAGCGAGAAGGCTCATCCTATGCAATTCAGTGACCAACTGCGAAACAGACATGTAGTTCGCAGCATGGCTGCTGGTCAGTCTAACGCTCCGGTCAACGATCACAATGAGAGTTACATCCTACCTACATATACTAGCTAATAACATAGGTCAATAAAAAAATAAAGTACGATTATTCATCATTTTACTAGATTAACGAAAAATTCAGCAAAAATAGTATAAAAAAAAGCAATATATAGATTATCATGTCGTCCTTTTTCCGTAGTCACAACTATGCCAGTTCCTGCTGCTATTGTTACTGCGTTATTGCTTGCTTCTAGAATGATTGATGCTGTTGACTGCAGTCTGCAGTTACGAATTAGCTGGGTGGAAATGATCAAGATTAATAAGGAGAAACATTTGTACTGTTAATAGTAGATGATTTAATATCTAAGTGAGCAAGGGATCGAGTCCCTACACAGCTGAGGCGTTTGTGGAGTTTCCATAAGAAAGCGTCTTTACAACCGACTCGCAGTTTGTAGATACTGATAGCTTTCTATACCGCTCCTCCAAACAATACTATTTTTTGTTTGTAATGCAGTTGAAAAAGCCCATCCAAAATTTAACAGCGTCATGCTATCTCAATTCGGTATTTCACTTTTTCAAATTATAATCCCCCCCCAAAAAAAAAAAAATGCTGAAATACCTGGCGTAAACCTGGATAGGCTTCAGGGTCAAACGCCTCCCGCGGCCCCGGTCTGTATGTTCAATAGATTCCTATAAAAGTTACTGTATCAACAGATATCGGAATTCACTACATAATCATAACCAAGTTAGGCTTATCAGTCTCTCCAGAGTGTCTAGAAATACGTGAGAAACCGAATTCTTGAAATATTTGCAAGAACAAACTGAAATTTCCCTATTAATCAATAAATGGAACCGAAGGAATCAGAAATACCTAATTCGTTATCGATGAAAATATAACATAGGAAAGGAGGAACACTTGCAGTAGGCCTACAGGGCCATACTATGCATATCGTTCTCAAACCCAAACCCACTAACAAAAAAACCTGATAAACCCATTTTTCAATCCTACGCGAGAAACAAGTGATTGTATCAAATAAAAACAAGACCTGAAGAACTACAGTTAAAAAGTAAAATAATAATAACACAAAAAACGTCAAAGAAATTAAAGCAAATAAGCTTGAACGTATAATCAAAGCAAAGATAATAAAAGAATAGCAAACCAGGAAGACAATATTTAAAAATTGTTGGACAGGAAATTTCCTTTCTCAGATCTCTCGACGCAATGTTCTCTTTATTTTTGGGCTGTTAAGAGGTATTTGTGCCAGCTGGCCACGACTCTCTATTGGTCAAACTGCGAAAGTTGGTGAGCTACTAAGTCCCCAGCACTGAGCCATCCAACAAAACATACCGGACTCACTACAACAAGTCGTCGAGTTTACAACGCATCTCTCGTACCAGTCTCGTAACAATACCTGTGTGTATAGTCCTCTATGTGTATTGTGTGTCCACTATTTGCATTGTTTCACTATAGAAAAGGACCACCATAATGTATTGGTTTACACCCATGGTTTGTTATCCACCATGTTTGTTGGTCCACTATTGTATTGATCCACGATGTGTCTAATTATGTGTATTGTATACTAGTCTAACATTGTGGTTTTATTTCCTCCAAAATAAACCCTGAGGCTCTCTTATCAGAACTTAAACACATAACTTCAGAGGAGTGATTTCTCTGACGATGTACAAGTACCAGAAAGGACCCACAGGCTTTCCATTCTTTTCAGTTTAATATTTAGTAAGAACTTTCATTAATGCGTTTTTATTTTACAATTAGTTATTTATATATGATAACTACTTAATTATGCGAAGAAAGACACAGTGTATAGTGTACCTGTAATTCCCCCCCCCCCCCCCTGGTGACTAGAATAAATATTCTAAATAATCCTATATCGGATCCATCTGGCCCAATACGCCCATAGTGGACCTATACACATAGTGGACCATAAATAGTGGTGGAGGTTCCAATACACATAGTGGACCAATACAGCATAGTGTGAGTCATACGACATAGTGGATCACAACACATATGGACCAAATACACAAATTGGACATAACAAACATAGTTGATTCAATACACATAGTGGACCAATACGACATAGTGTACAAGTACAAATGGTAGACCAATACACAAAGAGGACCTAATACCACACTAGTGAACCAAGATAGCGCTGAGTGGACCAATACACATATGGATCAATACAACAAAGTGGAACCAATACACATAGTGTATCCAATACACATAGTGGACCAATACACCAAAGTTGGATCAAATAACACAAATTGACCAATACCCATAGGAGGATCAATACACATAGTGGACCAATACACATAGTGATCAATACACATAGTGGACCACTACACATAGTGGATCATACACATAGATGACCAATACACATAGTGGATCAATACACATAGTGGCCCAATACACATATTGGATCAATACACAAAGTGGACCAATACACATAGTGAACCAATACGCAAATTGGAGCCATACACATAATGATCAATACACATAGTTTCCAATACCTCATAGTGGATCAATCCACATAGTTGACCAATTACAGCTAGTGGACAATACACATAAGTAATCAATACACATAGTGGACCAATACACAAATGGAACAATGACACAAGTGGGACCAATACACATATTGATCAATACACATATGGACCAATTACACAATAGTGGAACCAATACACATAGTGGACTCAAAACACATAGTGGCACCATTACACATAGTGGACCAATTACACATATGGATCAATACACACAGTGGACCAATACACAATAGAGTGGATCACTACACATAGTGGGACCAATAGCACATAGTGGATCAATACACATAGTGGGACGCAATACACATATTGGACCAAGAACACCATGACGCACAACAATGCAGTGGTAAAAACGAAAGATTGGATGGAAAATAGACAAGAGTAACAGAATTAAGAGTAACCAGATGAGGAAGGAAGTGTTTCAGAGCATGGCCATCGGGAGCTATGAATCGACCCCTAGTAACCACAACTTGGTGAGCACTACTGATGAAAATAGTACAACGCTGGTCCTTTGTTGGTGGCGGTTCTGAAGCAGTGGGTGTTTCCGAAGCTGCGGGTTCTGAAGAGGTAGTGGGTTTGAAGAAGTGGCGGTATCTGAAAGCTGTGGTTCCGAAGCTGCGGTTCTGAATCTGGTAGTTGGTATTGAAGATGTAGTTGGTTTTGAAGAAGGTGAGCGGTTCATAAGCAGGTGCTGCTTTCTGAAGCTGATAGCGTTCAAGAAATTGTTGATAGTTCCTGAAGCTGGTGCTGGTTCTGAAGTTAGGTGCATGTTCTTAAGCTGGTGCAGGTGGTTCTTGAAGCTGGTGCGGAGGTTTCTGAAGCTAGGTGCTAGTGTGGTTCTGAAGGCGTGGTGGTGGTTCTGTAAGTCTGTGGTGATCTGAAGCTGGTGGTGGTTTCTGAAGCAGATGCTGGTTTTGAGAGCTGGTGCTGTGATGGTTCTGAAGCTGTACTGGTGATGGTTCTGAAGCTGGTAACTGTGTGATGGGTTCTGAGGCTGAGTGAGGTTCTGAAGCTGGTTTCTGCTCTGAAGCTGGTTCTGGCTCTGAAGGCTGATTCTGTCTCAGAGGAAGCTGGTGCATTAGGTTCTGAAGCTTGGTGCTGTGGTGTTTCTGAAGCTTGGTACTGGTTGATGGTTTCTGAGCTGGTACTTGTTGATGGCTCTGAAGCTGTACGGTGATGTGTTCATAAGCTAGTGAGGTGGTTTTCCGAATTGTAGTGGTTCTGAAGCTGTTAACTGATAGTTGGTCCTGAAGCATGGGGTGGTGGAGCTGGACAGATCAAGAAGTTTACGTCGTTATCAACGCAGCTCCAACAAATCACAAACTAGGAAAGCTGAAATGTGTAGATTCTGTGTTCGTGATCTCGTGTAAATACTGATACCTCGAAGAAAAATAATCCATTGGGCAGATTTATAGACCATGCAAATAAAAAACAGATTGATCACATCCACTAAAAGAGCGATTGTTCCCCAACCAATTAGCAAACACTTATCATCCTGAAAATGGTGTAGATTCCATAAGGTCAAATGCCCTTAATCTCATTTGAAAAAGAATGACCAGGAGACATACAAACCTCACAAACCTTGTATGATTTACAGCTATTCATAAACCAAGAGAATTTTCTGTGTTCCAGGAAGAGCAGAAAAAAATGCAAGAAATGGACACTATAGTTCCACTCCACTTCGAAGCCTCGAAGCCCTCCGCTCCAGAACGCACATATGTTGCGCTCACACAAAAAATCCGCCCCCAAAACAAAGTAATCATCTCAGTTTTTGCAAGTATAAAAGGTCTTTAATGATGCATCAACAGCAAAAAATCGTTTTATAAGTGGACATCCTCACAGAGACTAAGTGCAATGATTTTGCATCTAATTTGAATCCCTCACAGAACCCCTTTATATATATTATGATATATATAAATTATAAAGTATATATAATATATATATATATATATATATATATATATATATATAGTATATTATATATAATATATATGTGATAAAAAATAGATTGTGTGTACAACAAACGAAAACTAAATTACATGTCAGCTTATAACAGACTGAACTGTCACAAGTGATAATACTCGTGGTAATTAACAAAAAATGCTCATGAAACGAGAACTGGGCACAGCTGGCCTTAGATAATGAATCACAGAAGGACCGACCAACAACACCAACGGTATCGGAATCTGTTTAGAATTTGTGTGGGGATAGCGAGGCACAGTAGGCTTGGATCATTTACTTCTTATCGTATTCTCTTGCGGTCTCTTCCTTGATTTGGCAACCATTTTTCTTGATGAAAATCATAATGTGATTTACCGTTTCTTTTATTTGAAGATTACTTTTAAGCATAATGATTAATCAACTTAATTAGGCTCAGCATATGGTCTCTACATGTATAGAAAACGAAATTAGGTACAGGATTTGGGATATGGGACCTTGGTGAAAAGGTAGAGAGGATAGGGAATGGAAGAGAGTAAGAACGATATGGCTGGGAATTGGTAGTGACAGGTATGAGAAGATTTAAGAGGTAGGAGGTATGTCCTGTGTAAATAATGTGAGTGTATAGATTGCCCACACTGAGTGTGTATTACAGGGTTGATAACTCAGTTACTCACAACAGCCTCCTGCTACCGAAGGTAGTGTAGGGGTATATGAGGTCCTGATGGTTAATTGAGGGGGTAGGCTCGGTGTAAGCATCAGCCGGGAACATCATGTACCTTGGCTGTGGTTACATATCCTCCAAAGTGTGTATACCTCACATAGATAATCACCAGAGTTAGACACACACATACTCAGTACTGCAACCTACCCGTATAAATTACACGGTTTATCCCTGCTGTGGCTCCTGGTGCGCCCTTCTTCGTCATGAGTCGTCTGTCGATGATGAAGAATATCCTCATTAACTACCTACCCTTGCGTGGATAGTGCCATCAAGGGATACTGTAATGCCGAGGTAATGGTAACTCCAACTCTGCTGGAGAAGGGAAAGACTGGCTTGTAAGTTCTGTTCTATGATAAGCAGGCGAAGATCGACGCTTCAACAGCTTATCCTTCGCAATATCGTAGAAGGCTTTATGCGCTGATGCGTGTAAATAACAGAGAGACTAGTGTGCCTCGAATAGTACCATCATTGTACGATAGAAGACACTTCGATTGGCTTAATTAACCATCAAAAAACCGCAACTGCAAGAGTTCAACTCTCAATCACTATTTTCATTACCTCCATTTCACTTTACTAACCGCCTCCACTTCAAACCACACGCTCCTCTACTACCTATCCACCAATCATAAACACCTCCACTACCACGCATCCACTTCATACACACCTCTCACTACGCACCATCCACATTCATAAACGACCTCCACTACCACCAATTCACTTCATAAACACATCCACTACAACCCTATCCAGCTTCAAAAACACCTCCACTAACACCATCCACTTCAAAAACACCTCTACTACCATCCCCCCCCCCACCATACTACTTCATAAACACCTCCACTACCACCATACGACTTCATAAACTACCTCCACTACCACCATCCACTACCATAAACACCTCCACTACCACCATCCACTTCAAACCCACCCACCACTACTACCATTCCACTCATAAACACCTCCCACAACCAACTATCCACTTCACTACCGCACCAATACCAACAATAATACACATGATTATCATAACAAGCCATTCAGCTAAGAAAGTGTTGCATCACCAACCTCCACGGCAATTGGCATTGTGTCCTCCTGCAGAAGTCCAGCATCATCCACATATACTCTGAATGACAAACATTATTCCTCCCCGCGAACAATCTATCTCCAACATCAATACATCACCCCTAGCAATCGTCCAACACCGGAGACCATCTCCTACAAGCCTCACAGCTACTCCTACAACACCGGACACCATCTCCCTACTACACAACCACTGTCAAAACCCCACAGTAAATATCACTTCCGGGTACTAGCCTAATCATTTTCATTGGGTGAATGTTATAAAGATAAATGGATAGATGGCGCAGGAACGTAAAGGTAGTATGTAATAATGTGAAAGCCGTGAATGAAAAGTTAGGAAAACGAAAAAATTGGATTGATGCAGAAAACAAATCCGAGCAGACAGTCGATCTTAACAATGCAAGACAAGCCACAGGGGGTGGAAATCGTTAGCACAGTACTTTCACACTCTGAGTGCGTCCATCAGGAGCTGACGCACTCAGAAGTTGAAAGTAACTGAGCTAAAGATTTACACCCCCCTGGCTTGTCTTGTGTGTGTGTGTGTGTGTGTGTGTTTGTTGTGTGTGTGTGTGTAGTGTGTGTTGAGTGTGTGGTGGTTGTGTGTGGTGTTAATATATATATATAAGTATATAGTAAATATAGTATATATATAAATACATATTAATATTTATATAGTTTCTTTTAGCTTATCTAATATTGTATGTTTGAAGCACAGCTGGTTGACCAGTCAAGCACCAGAAGAGCCAGGCCACCATATTTCGACAGTCGGAGTAGAAAAAATCTTGGAACTCATCAAAGGTATATTAAATGGTTCATAGAAATACAGTTTATGTACATACTTTTAATATAAATACCTGACGTGCCTGAATAGTCCTAATGAATTGGTGTCATTCCTCATGACGTTTGTACAATAAAAATGTACTTAGAATTCATTATTTTTTACTTGTTTTTTATATGCAACATATTTGGTTATGTCATTAAACCAAAAACAATTTAACACTCAGTTGTTTTCTGTCCTGGTGTTTTTTTATAATACAGAAAGAAATGCAACGTCTCCTCGCTTATGGCGGCCATCTTTAATTTTGCCGCCATCATGGAAATTTTGAAGTGGCCAACGACGTTTCTCTGAACATATATCCCCTAGGAGAATATTTTATGGCTGAATTTCATAACCATCACATTTTTGAACAACGTTAGGATTATAAAGTAGCACTAATGTATTGGTGAGTGCTTTATAAGGTTTCTTCCCAATGTGCGACTTATCCTATGTAGTAAGAAAAAGATATAACCGGAAAAAAAGTAATCAGATTATCACATCAATCATTATGTATTACGCTTGAGGAAGACCCAGGAGTTGAATATGTTTTTGACGAATGTTAGAATTTGCCATCATCCGCGCAAACTGGGTCAGAAACGTGGCGGGACATTCTCCCAACATTTTCAGGTCTATGGAGAGTTCCCACATAACATAAAATTATTCTAATGTGAAACACGTCACAGTCAATCCTCCTGAATAACGTGAATCTCGAGCTATACAAGTTAGATCCTATCCTGGTAGAAATCAATCATCCACAGTTTAGAGACCGTGTTGCACAGATCACCTGCTTGTTGCTCTGCTGCACCTCGGTTAATTGTAAGTTTGTCCTAATTCCTTATTATCCGCTGTATAGAAGTTCTTCCTTCGCCATGCCCTTCCTGCTTAACACCTTTTCTTCTTCCTCCTCCTCATCATCGTCCTCTGTCTTCTTCTCTGCTCCTCCTCCTCCTCTCCTCCTCCTCATCCTCCCCTCGCTCATTAATCATTATCACCACTTTCGAGATATGTATTACACAAAAGTCCAGGCATGTTTGTGTATCCGATACACTCATTACTATTTAGCGTTCCACGAGTATGGATAAGAATTGCACAAAAATCTAGCCACAAATGGTCAAAAAATCTAGAAATCCAGCTGTTTCTCATCTTTTTCTCCTGTAAAGGAATCTTCCTCTTCCCCTTACTCCTTCTCCTCCTCCTCTCTTCCTCCTCTCAGTCTCGTCAATGTTTGACATAATAACGGACTTAAATACAAACTGTAAAATATGAAGAGGCGTCGAGTGCAAACAAGACGTAAGCAGCCAACACACAATGTTTACCACAGTGAGTAAATACTCACCTCTGCTTACCCACAAAGTGAGCCCATCCAGAAGCCTGCAGGACCACAACACTCGCTTCTGAGTACAAGGAACAGTGATACAAAGGGTATAACACTGGACGCAAAGGTGAGTAACACATGGACACAAAGTGGGTAACAACTTAGCACAAAGTTGGTAACACTGAACACAAAGGGTTGTAACTCTGAACGAGCAAAGGTGGTAAACTAGAACACAAAGGTGGTAACGACCGAACACAAGTGGTAACACTGAACACAGAGGTGGTACACTGAACACAAAGGTGGTAACACTGAACACAAAAGGTGGAAATCACCTGTAACACAAGGTTGTAACATCTGAACAGCAAATGTGTGAAACACTGAACAGGCAAATGTGGTACACTGAACACAATGGTGGAACCTCTGTGATCACAAAGTGGGTCAACAGCTGAAACCGCAACTAAAGGTGGTAAACACTGAACCCAAAGGTGGTAACACTGTAACACAAAGGTGGCAACACGCACAGCAAATGTGAAACAAAATATTTTCAGAACAACGTTCGTTATTTAGACGACAGAGTTTAAATGCTCATGTTTTTAATTCTAGTGTAGGCCTATCAAAGTCTTGAGTTTTGCTTAATTTTTTTTTTTCGTTAATGTTTTAATCAGTCGGATATACATTGAGAGGAACCCAACATGTAGTGATGTCCAACTCCCTAAAATTATCAGTTCATTATTATTATATTATTATTTTAAATATTATGCTAATATTATTGTCAAATTTATTGCCTATTATTATTAATACTAGCATAATTATTATTAGTATAATAATATTATTATTGATTAATTGGTAGGAAGGCTAAACATGTAGGGTGACTAACATGGTAGAAAATAGATCGTGTAAGCAGAAACGTATAGGAATATCGAAGTGTCCAACAATAGTGAGGAAGAACGTTGCAAGAACAATACTATAATTATGCAGTAAAACTTTTTCTGGGCTCTGTGTACACCGGGTTCCTTAAAGTGGTCGATTTCGACCGCAAGAGGAAGGGATCGATAAATGGCTGGGGGGTCAAAAGGGGGTCATTAATTCGATGACATGCTTTGCGTTCTGTATAAGTGTTGACATTGATACATTATTAAACGTACTATTAAAGCGGGTCAATAAACAATCTGAAATTCGTGAAGTGTCGATGATCATAACACACATGAGTAACATCTGGGTACAGGTCACGATTTGTGAAGAATAGGAAGCACAAGCAATGGTTAGGTTAGGTAAGATGTTCGTCAGGAAACAGGAAAATATTATCCATGACTAGCGGGTCTTATCCAAATGATGCGCCGCTCTTTTTGAAGTCTTCTGGTCACTGACGAGGCCTTCCGCTGGCGCTTATATACAGGCGTACACTGTTGAGGAACATTTATGTTACGAAGACAAACGTCACTGTAGGGCGGGGAGTTGTCCCAGTGGAAGTAGTTCAAACCCGAGGGACGGGTTAGAAGCAGTTACGAAAGTTGTGGAAGAATCCATCTGAATCCGAGATTCTGTGTGGTGCAGTGACTGACAATTTGTACATGAATGTATACAATAACGACAGCTGAAAACTATGACACATGAGACATCTGCATATCTTACTAGTAGAACTTCGCCACCAGTGGCTTTATCAGTGCAAAACTGAAGAACCACAATTCTAAGACAGTTAGAGCCATATACAAGGTGTCGCTACTGAAGAGCTTTAGGGTGACGCTTAATGTAGAGCTTTAAATGATTGATCATACTACACAGAGACGAAAAATGATCCCAGTGTTCTCATTGTTTAATTAATGCGTATTTTCTTCACCAGGACTATCGGTACAGGTCCCGCTGGAAACTCATCTGTTTTGATTTTTACTTTTGGGCTCGTTCGATTCATAACCCAAACATGATTGGTTAACATGGAAATGAGCTGACTTTGATGTGTTACTGTAAGGGCACATGCTAAAACTAGAGTCCAAAACACAATGCGTTTACTTATTAAACACATTACAGAAGACGTAAACTACAGAGGAACTGAAGCTAATATCCTCCTGACCATGTGTCAATCCTGATCATCTGCCCGATAGCTAAAACTAGGAAAACCACAATACGACCTGTCCCATTTATTGTGAGGAATAACAGATAAAACAACAAAGTACGCAATGTAAGTCCAAGGCATCTTATTAATAAATTTAGATACAAGACATTTTAATACGAATATAAATTTGCTTCCAACAGATGAAATATAAATTTTTAGATAAATGTCAAGACACGTATTCTTGGTAACCTACTTGTGTCCTAGCTCCTATTGGAATTTTTTTAATTTTTCCTATCCATGAGACGCTTGCACTAACCATCCCCAGGATTGATATTAATCAATAAACAGCCGATTCGGGAGACAAATCTGCAACTAAATCTACACACGATACCGTAGCAATACCCAATCCTTGCTCCTTAGGGGGACAGATATACCTTTCAGCTTAATCGTCTGCTTAATTCAACAACTCTTCCTTACTAGGAGGAAAGAGTTTAGTATTTAATAAGGATCAGGATAGTATAACTGATCATTATCCGAATTGTACTTGGTCTATGCCCTACCAAAATAGTAATGAATGAAACAGTTCCATCATAAAATCTTTCAAAATGTTATACGAGACAAACACAGACCTATAATGTGTTGTGAAAACAATTGCACTAACGGTTAGTTATGTACTCTTAAGCACAAACTGGTTCGCATGAGATCACAAGAGCAGTTTATTCCCACCCTGAAAGATTACATTTATTTAATATCACATATAAAGAAGATCCCAAGAAGCTCACCACTATATCCTTTTCATACATCACTTGCAAATGCAGAAATAGTATGTAGAAGGCAATTCTGTTGCATGGTATTTGCTAGTTTAACGTGCGTTCCATGTGTTCATTCCTTGTGGACGAGAAAAGCGGCTAGTGTATTGTGCACCCAATATCCATCCTGTTGAAAGGAAGTGGACAGTTTTTTGTATCCCACATCCAACTTATGTAAGGTAGTGGGCTAGTTCATCGTGCACTTCCACACCATCACTGCCGGACGGTTAGCACAAGAAGATAAAGGCTACGCTAAAAGTCTATTGAGTAACAAGGCCCTAAAACAACTAACTGGAGTATATAGGTGATATATATCAGTTACAAATCGCTTAAAGATGGACATAAAAACACAACCAAAACAAAGACTCCAGACAAGGGCTATAAAACAACCCTAAGATGCACTAAAAAAAACGTGAATTCTAAAGTAAGTCTTATCTAACATCTTCTCTCAGTCAAACATCATTACCAGTGTTATATAACCGCTATCCGACCCTGCCCAGAACGACTGAGTGCCGGGCCCCGGACGAGAGCCGCCTTACATTCGCAGAGATCATGGTACATGCCACCCAGCTGTCGATAGACGTCACAGATTGGGGCCCAATCCAGCGAAATATGAGAGCTGAGAACCCGCGTGCTCGATTTTGTTGTGTGAAGTATTTCCTGATTTGGGAGTTATTGTGTGTAAACACCTATTTGTGGTTTCGGTGGGTTGACTATACGTTCGTGCCGCTATGTGTGAGAGAAGAGAGTAGAGAGATGCTTTCAAAATGAGTCTGCTGAATGATAACATCTCTAGCTTGGTAAATAAAGTTAGGAATCCCTAAATTAAACCAAGTAAAAAACTCTGTGTAAAAGAGAAGAGAGAAGAATGAAGAGAGAGAGAGAGAGAAGAGAGAGAGACAGTAGAGAGCCATAGAGATACAGTGAGAAGAGACAGAGAGAGAGAGACAGAGACAGACAGACAGACAGACAGAGAGAGAGTGAGAGACAAGAGAGGAGTATGAGAGAGAGATAGAGGAGAGAGAGACAGAGAGAGTGAGAGAGAAGAGAGAGAGAGAGAGACTGACCCTTCCATATTAAGTGCCGTTGTTATTTCCCAGCAAATAAACAGCCACCCTTGCTACACCTTAGACAAACTTCCTAAAAACTCTATTAATGCTCTAGCTGCTTTGTTTTTGGCCCCAGCAGGTTACGATTTCGCTGAATTAATAAACTATACAAAAATTTCTAAAAAAAAAACAAGGAATTATTGTGAAGTTTTAGTGTTATGTATAATGCTTAAGCATGTCATATGGGTCTTCAACTGCTCCAACAGAGTAGCAGTACTATACTTCCACTGTTACGCCACGCAACAGTTACAGAGTAGCTATACGGTCCAGGCTGTTACTCACTCAATAGTGCGGCACTAGATACACTGGAATTAACTCAAATTTAAGACTGTAAAATGAATAAACAAAAGATAGACGGGGCATGTAGAGACGTTGGTGTTGGTGTGGCAGTCCAGGCATATATCTCAGAGACTATAGCTATTGGCAACGAGCTTCCAATAGAAACAGTTTTCACAGACACGCTACTGGGTTATATCTGCGTCAGAGCCACTGTCCCTATGACGTCCATCTGTCTTTATCCCACAACCGCAGTGGCTTCGGCAGTAAAATTAGGTCCTTCCTGTTCTCAAGAGTCATGTAATCAATGAACACGATTTAAGTCTAAAGATCTGTAAACTGAAAAAGAATACAGAAATATATAACACCTAGAGGACTTAACTGCCAATACCAGACCATGATTCAAGAACTCCTTCCCTCTTCCTTTTGTTTTATTTTAATTTAGTAGTCTGTTTAATTACGACCTTAAATAGAGTTCATTTTCTATATAGGATTTGAGGGAGTTAGTATATATTTAACCGAGTGAAGTTACTGGAGCTTGTGAAAAGTGACAGGTTTTGGTCACAGACGGTGTATGTAGATGAATGGTTCAGAGAGAACGACATGTTGATAAATTAGTCAGATTGATTGACTGACCACATCGACTCAAGGTTAGGACTGATTACCTCATTCTCCCTCCTGTTCTTCAAGATTCTCCTTTGTTAATGACTGATTAGCCACTGTGTGGCGAAACGTGTTCCTCAATAAAAATACCAAGAGTTGCACATGATGTCTGAATTTAATCAACAACGGTTGTTTGTTGACGGAGATATAATATAAATTTTGTTTCAAAATCTTCCTGTTAGAAAGCCCAGTAGCTCAGGGTGAAGTCGTGAAAGCCTGCCATAAATGCAAGGAAAAGTTCTTTACGCGTATATAAAACACAGCTCACATTATATGCATCGCTGTAAATAACATGTCTTTTCCCAATAACCCCTACCCTTCTAAATCCTCCTTTCATTTCTGCTTATTCGCCTATAATTCTTATACTCCTTTATCCCATTTTGGCCTTAGAGAATAGGAACAATGCATTGATCTCTGCTCTGCCAATCCCAAGTAACTTTCCCTCTTTCATACATCTATTAAATAAAAGCACCAAAAGCCATTTCCTAGTCTTGATCCTCGAAGCCCAGCAATCATTATAAACACATGACATCAAATATATGTAAAAATAGTCACCAGGTTGAAGAATAGAAAAAAAAATCTTAGGCGTTTTCATTTGCTCACAACACACATCTCAGAGGTGATGATGAAACACCTTATACAATACTAAAGCAATTTCAAAAGCAAAATCACACGTAATTACAAGTGAAAGTAAATATATAACATATATCTTTAGGCGTGTAATCCATTTCGATAAAGGGTATATATATCACGAAGATTTATCGTGTTAAGTGAATCTACACCCAGAGTTTTGAATTTAATCTTTATTTTTAGGGATTATAAGTATTGTTGACTGGTTGATACATGTGACATAACAGCCATAATGCCCTCGTCACTTTGGAAAAGCCTTAAAAACCTATAAATTCAGGGCCAAGATCTCACGATATATGCATTGTACTGAAGGGGAAGGTTTTAAAAGGTGGAATAATGAAGAGGGGGAAAGGAACAGGTAAAAAGGGAAAGAAGGAGGTAAAATATGGAAAGAGGGGGGGTTAAGAGGAATTAAGTTACGGTGAAAGGTAGGGCAATAGGAAGGGAATATGGGATGAATATTAACATAGAGGAATGAAGTGTGTTAAGAGGGGATGAATCCCCTCCCCTTCCACTCCCCCCTCCATTGAAACACTACACAAGAAACCCCTCCTCATACTTTCAATGTGGGTTTTCTTCTGGCGGATATCCACTTTCTGTAGCGATGTCGTTGCCTCTCTCTCCGTCTTTTTCCTCCATCCCCTTTGTTCATCACTTCCCCCCCCACCTTCCCAACTACAGTCCCTTCCGCGCCGAACCTAAACCCCCCCCTCCCCACCCCACGACGTCACTACATTGCACCACGCAGTCACACACACCGCACGACAACACACTCACACACACCAATACAGGCACACACACCACACACACGTACATGTAACACGAGGCAACATCACACACAAATACACCTCGTGCCCATCCCATCCCATCACATCCCCCCAGTCTCCTTCATCTAAACTTTCATCACAACAGTTATGTGGCAACGTCTCATTTCAAGTCTCTGCAGTGCATGCATCTCTTCATTTGGCGTCCTCACAGCCAGTTAATCTTAGCATGAAATCTGGGATACTCCCAATTAATTGAGAAAGACCTGAGTGGGCAATAGCGGCTGGGTAGGGATGAGGGCGGTTGAAGGACTCCCTTAGCTTCTCTTAGGCCTCTCCCTTAGAAAGCCTTCCCTTATCATGTTGCGCCCTGTGGCGCCACCAGTCCTTAGGTAAGTATCCACAAAAGAATTGATTAACAGATACACGCAAGGTTGTGCTTCAGTGCGGAGGTTCCCTTCCCTACTCTTTCCTCTCGCTCAATCCATCCTTCTGCTGCAGGCCTAATGAGTGCTGCCGGCTGGCGCTGCTGCTGTGCGCTGGATTGAGTCTACGTACTAGACTTCTTTTGCTGCATTGTGATGCAGGTGACTGCATCTGTTTTCTGCATTGCTGGAGTTGTTAACGGTGCAGCAACTTATGTCTATCTCGGCCTCATTGAAACTACTGTTATCCTCCTGCTCTAAACCGCTGTGCAACTTCCCTGGACTGGTCTGGAAGTTGCTAGCTCTAACTTGCCAGCTGTGTTTCTGCTTCAGTCTTGATGCTGCTTTTGAATGTCTGCTGCTGGCCTTCTCCGAGCATCTTCGTTATTGGTGTTTTCAGGCAGATGGTGTCTGATAATGTTGTTTTTGTTCCATTGGCCTTATACTGATGCATGTTTCTGTCCCGACTGCTGCTTTTCCTGTTGTTTTTTCTGTGTTCCTTGCCGCTCGAATAAGCTTAACTTCTGGACCATCTTAATAGTTCAAACAACATGTCTTGAAACATTAAGAACGACCATT
The DNA here is from genome assembly GCF_026875155.1 of Cherax quadricarinatus. NCBI lineage: Eukaryota > Metazoa > Arthropoda > Malacostraca > Decapoda > Parastacidae > Cherax > Cherax quadricarinatus. Next base: position 13,609,862 of record NC_069472.1, read on the forward strand.
TCGCTAAACCAGGCAGTTGATATCCAGAGAGCAGTGAGTTGGAACAGAACATAAAGCAAGTCTATCAACAAGAAATCAAGGAAAGACCAAACAACCTGGGAACAGAGACATTCGGCATAGTCCTCCCTAAACGGCATAAAAACATTATCCCCTTATTACTGAAGTGAGTTCAAGTAATACCAAATTTTAGTCTCCGACTACTATGACAGAGTTAGAAGTGTGGTTCTCCAAGAAATGAATGTCGAAGAGTTGAGAACTCGGAGGACCAGAGAAAAATGGTAAAATTACGACGACAAAAGGAGATTAGTAATAAACCCAGACGTAATCGTGAAAAACGAAATTTAGTATGTAGACGAGTCCGTAAAATATCACTTGTGATATAATCTAGCAACCTTGACAGATATCAAAGTGTAAAATCTGTGAACATAGTTTCACATAATTACGATCATTTATGTCCCGCTAACAACGGAGACACTACTCTACCAAAAACAGAATCTGAAATAACACAATGGAGTGACAGACATCGTTCCACACCCAGATCAAAAGCAGAAGTGGAGTGACATCATTCGAAGATGAGCAGGCCAGAGAGAGCGAGAAGGCTCATCCTATGCAATTCAGTGACCAACTGCGAAACAGACATGTAGTTCGCAGCATGGCTGCTGGTCAGTCTAACGCTCCGGTCAACGATCACAATGAGAGTTACATCCTACCTACATATACTAGCTAATAACATAGGTCAATAAAAAAATAAAGTACGATTATTCATCATTTTACTAGATTAACGAAAAATTCAGCAAAAATAGTATAAAAAAAAGCAATATATAGATTATCATGTCGTCCTTTTTCCGTAGTCACAACTATGCCAGTTCCTGCTGCTATTGTTACTGCGTTATTGCTTGCTTCTAGAATGATTGATGCTGTTGACTGCAGTCTGCAGTTACGAATTAGCTGGGTGGAAATGATCAAGATTAATAAGGAGAAACATTTGTACTGTTAATAGTAGATGATTTAATATCTAAGTGAGCAAGGGATCGAGTCCCTACACAGCTGAGGCGTTTGTGGAGTTTCCATAAGAAAGCGTCTTTACAACCGACTCGCAGTTTGTAGATACTGATAGCTTTCTATACCGCTCCTCCAAACAATACTATTTTTTGTTTGTAATGCAGTTGAAAAAGCCCATCCAAAATTTAACAGCGTCATGCTATCTCAATTCGGTATTTCACTTTTTCAAATTATAATCCCCCCCCAAAAAAAAAAAAATGCTGAAATACCTGGCGTAAACCTGGATAGGCTTCAGGGTCAAACGCCTCCCGCGGCCCCGGTCTGTATGTTCAATAGATTCCTATAAAAGTTACTGTATCAACAGATATCGGAATTCACTACATAATCATAACCAAGTTAGGCTTATCAGTCTCTCCAGAGTGTCTAGAAATACGTGAGAAACCGAATTCTTGAAATATTTGCAAGAACAAACTGAAATTTCCCTATTAATCAATAAATGGAACCGAAGGAATCAGAAATACCTAATTCGTTATCGATGAAAATATAACATAGGAAAGGAGGAACACTTGCAGTAGGCCTACAGGGCCATACTATGCATATCGTTCTCAAACCCAAACCCACTAACAAAAAAACCTGATAAACCCATTTTTCAATCCTACGCGAGAAACAAGTGATTGTATCAAATAAAAACAAGACCTGAAGAACTACAGTTAAAAAGTAAAATAATAATAACACAAAAAACGTCAAAGAAATTAAAGCAAATAAGCTTGAACGTATAATCAAAGCAAAGATAATAAAAGAATAGCAAACCAGGAAGACAATATTTAAAAATTGTTGGACAGGAAATTTCCTTTCTCAGATCTCTCGACGCAATGTTCTCTTTATTTTTGGGCTGTTAAGAGGTATTTGTGCCAGCTGGCCACGACTCTCTATTGGTCAAACTGCGAAAGTTGGTGAGCTACTAAGTCCCCAGCACTGAGCCATCCAACAAAACATACCGGACTCACTACAACAAGTCGTCGAGTTTACAACGCATCTCTCGTACCAGTCTCGTAACAATACCTGTGTGTATAGTCCTCTATGTGTATTGTGTGTCCACTATTTGCATTGTTTCACTATAGAAAAGGACCACCATAATGTATTGGTTTACACCCATGGTTTGTTATCCACCATGTTTGTTGGTCCACTATTGTATTGATCCACGATGTGTCTAATTATGTGTATTGTATACTAGTCTAACATTGTGGTTTTATTTCCTCCAAAATAAACCCTGAGGCTCTCTTATCAGAACTTAAACACATAACTTCAGAGGAGTGATTTCTCTGACGATGTACAAGTACCAGAAAGGACCCACAGGCTTTCCATTCTTTTCAGTTTAATATTTAGTAAGAACTTTCATTAATGCGTTTTTATTTTACAATTAGTTATTTATATATGATAACTACTTAATTATGCGAAGAAAGACACAGTGTATAGTGTACCTGTAATTCCCCCCCCCCCCCCCTGGTGACTAGAATAAATATTCTAAATAATCCTATATCGGATCCATCTGGCCCAATACGCCCATAGTGGACCTATACACATAGTGGACCATAAATAGTGGTGGAGGTTCCAATACACATAGTGGACCAATACAGCATAGTGTGAGTCATACGACATAGTGGATCACAACACATATGGACCAAATACACAAATTGGACATAACAAACATAGTTGATTCAATACACATAGTGGACCAATACGACATAGTGTACAAGTACAAATGGTAGACCAATACACAAAGAGGACCTAATACCACACTAGTGAACCAAGATAGCGCTGAGTGGACCAATACACATATGGATCAATACAACAAAGTGGAACCAATACACATAGTGTATCCAATACACATAGTGGACCAATACACCAAAGTTGGATCAAATAACACAAATTGACCAATACCCATAGGAGGATCAATACACATAGTGGACCAATACACATAGTGATCAATACACATAGTGGACCACTACACATAGTGGATCATACACATAGATGACCAATACACATAGTGGATCAATACACATAGTGGCCCAATACACATATTGGATCAATACACATAGTGGACCAATACACATAGTGAACCAATACGCATAGTGGACCAATACACATAGTGGATCAATACACATAGTGGACCAATACACATAGTGGATCAATACACATAGTTGGACCAATTACACATAGTGGACCAATACACATAGTGGATCAATACACATAGTGGACCAATACACATAGTGGATCAATACACATAGTGGACCAATACACATAGTGGATCAATACACATAGTGGACCAATACACATAGTGGACCAATACACATAGTGGACCAATACACATAGTGGACCATTACACATAGTGGACCAATACACATAGTGGATCAATACACATAGTGGACCAATACACATAGTGGATCAATACACATAGTGGACCAATACACATAGTGGATCAATACACATAGTGGACCAATACACATAGTGGACCAATACACATAGTGGACCAATACATATGGTAGAACAATACACATAGTGGACCATACACATTGCGGACAATCACATAGTGACAATACCAATCTGTACTTGGCCACGGAACTGTGTATGTGGGTGGACTTAGCAAGGACACATCAGGGACACAAGGACACATCACGGACACAAGGACAGACGTTGATCCAAGAATCTTTATCAACTAACACTAATGACAAAGAACAATTGCAGAAGTAATTAAAAGTTATTGGAATTTTTAAGCGAAATTTTTTTAATATCGGAGAATTTCTCTTTTGGAGGCCCAGAAAATTAAGTTATTGACTCGACTCTTTTTTCCAACTACATTTAATAAAAATCGAATTGCAACTTTCTCCTGCAGTACAACTGCAACTTTCTCCTGCATTACAACTGCAACTTTCTCCTGCAGTACAACTGCAACTTTCTCCTGTAGTACAACTGCAACTTTCTCCTGCAGTAAATTGCAACTTTCTCCTACATTAAAATGCAACTTCTCCCTGCAGTACAAATAACTTTCTCCTGCAGTAGAACTGCAACTTTCTCCTACAGTAGAAATGCAACTTTCTCCTGCAGTACAACTAACTTTCTCCTGCAGTAGAACATGCAACTTTCTCCTACAGTAGAATGCAACTTTCTCCTGAGTAGAACTGCAACTTTCTCCTGCAGTAGAATTGCAACTTTCTCCTCAGTAGAAATGCAACTTTCTCCTGCAGTAAATTTCAACTTTTCCTACAGTAAAAAATGCAACTTTCTCCTGGAGTAGAACTGCAACTTTTTCTCCCCAGTAGAATTTCAACTTTCTCCTGAGAAAATGAAACTTTCTTTAAAAAGGGCCCCTTTTTTCCCCAAAAAAATGCAACTTTCTTCGGAAAAAGAAAAAAAACTTTTCGGGGAAAAACAATTTTTCTCCGCAAAAAGCAATTTTCCCTAAGTAAAACCTTTTTTAAACAAAATGCAACTTTTCCGCAAAATACAATTTTCCCCAAAAAATAAATTTTCCTCAAAAATTTAAACCCTTTCTCAAAAGAAAAATTTTTTTTTTCAAACCAAAAATTTTTTCCAAAAAACTTCTTTACCGTAAAAATTCCTTCCAAATAATTTTTCCGAAAATAAATGTAATTTTTCCCTAAACCTGTTTTTCCCCCCGGGTCACATTTTTTTTACCTTAAAAAATTTAAAAAAAAATTTTTATACCCCATTGCAAAATATTTTTTTTTATCCGGGGAAACTTTCCAGTTTTTTTTTCACGTAACATTCAATGGGGTCTGAAAGGCTTTAAACCCGGATTCTTGTGGTTTTGGGGGTTTTTCTGGTTTTTCCCCCACCAAATATTTTTTCGGCACAATTGGGGCCTTCCCCCTTTGGATTAATTTTCTTTTTAAATCCCCCGATTCGACATTTGGTTGAAAAAAAAGGAGAAAAAAAGCCACTAAAGAAAAAAAATTTTTGAAAAAAAAAAAACTAATCCCCCCCAAAAAAAAAAATGTTCTTCCCTTTTTAAAACGGGGGTTTTTAAATTTTGGGGTGGTTTTGGCCCGGGGACCTTTAATGGTTTTTGAAAAAAGGGAATTCCTAAAAGATTTAGGGCCCTTTTTCAAGGGGGGGAAAAATGAAGTTATTCGATTTTTCAGGGAAAAACCAATTTAGAAATTGGAAAATTTTGGCCCCCCCCTTTTCCGGCCCTTTGAAAATCCCCTCATATTGGTCCCGTGCAAAAAAATTTTAAAAAATTTTTAAAATTTGGTTTTAAGGGTCTTTCTTAAAAATTTTTGGGGGTGGGAAAGGGGGCCCCTTTTTTTTTTGGGGGTGGTGGGGGGGTGGGGGGGGGGGGGGAATTTTGGGGGGGGGGGGGGGGAAGGGGGGGGGGGGGCGGGGGGGGTTTGGGGGGGGTTTTTGGGGGGTTGGGGGGGGGGGGGGGGGGGGGGGGGGGGGGGGGGGGGGGGGGGGGTTTTTTTTGGGGGGGGGGGGTTTTTTTTTTGGGGGGGGGGGGGGGGGGGTTTTTGGGGGGGGGTTTTGGGGGGGTGGGGAAAGGGGGGCTCTTATAAGTCCTGAATTTTGTTCAAACAAAAAGGGGCCCTAAAGGGAATAAAAACCCCAAAAAATTTTGGGGGGGTTTTTTTTTTTCTTTTTTTTTTAAATCAGTTAAATTGGAAAGAAAAATAAAAAAAGGGATAAAAAAATTTTTAAAAGAACCCCAAATTTATATCATTTCCGGGTTTTAAAAAAAGGGTTTGAAAAAAAAAAAAAAAAAAAAAAAACCAAAAAAATCCTTTTCCTTACTGGTTTAAGATATTAAAAATATTTTTCCCAAAAATTTTTTTTTCCCCCCCCCCCCTTTTGTCCCCCCCCATTTTCCCCCCCTTTTTTTTTCCCCCACCCCCCTCCTTTTTTGGCCAAAAGTTTTAAATCCCGTTTTTTTTGGGTTTTTAATGGGGGCGGTTTTTCAAAAAGGGGGGGTAGGGGCCCCAAAGCCCCCGACCTGGTTTTTCCGATTTTTTTTCCCCAAAAATTTTTTCCCCCGGGGCCCCCCGGGGGTTTTTTCCCACGCCTTCCCTTTTCCTTTATTACTTCTTTCCTTTTCAAGAGAAAATCCTTTTGCTTAAAAATTCTACGTTTTTTTTTTAAAAAAAAAAAAAAAAAAAAGGAATAAATAAATTTTATATGTTTTTTTGGAAATGTGCCCCAAAAAACGAAATTACTGAACTTTTTTTTTAAAGAACTCAAAATAATTTTTGAAAAAAACCCAACATTTAAAATGAATTCGAATTCAAAATTAATTTGAAAAAATTCAAAATTTTTAAAAAAAGGGAAAAATAAAACAAAAATTGAATTTTTTTTGGGAAATGAGAACTGCAAAAAAATGTAATAATTAAATTTTGGGAAAATAATTTTGCAAATTTTTTATGTTTTTAATTGCAAATTGTTATTTTTAAGGAAACTTTTTATGGAAAAATAAATTTTTGGAAAAATTTTTAAAAAAAACATGTAGTAAATGGAAAAAAACAAAGAAATCCTTTCTTTTGGTTTTTTTAAAACCATAAAAAACCCAAAACCTTTTTAATGTTTCCCAAAGGGACAAGGGAAAATTTTCACCCCAAAAACCCAGTTAAGGGTTTTTCAAAAAAAATCCCGGGGTCATTTTTCCCCCTTAGCGGAAAAAAAGGAAAATACGGCTTTAAAAAAAAAAAAAAACAAAAAGGTGGGAACTTTTAAAAAAATAACTGGAAAAAAGGAAAAATAAAGCTTTAAAAATTTACAAACTGAAGGGAATCCAATTTTGGAATAGAGGAAAAAAATAAATTTTTTAAAAATTGATTTTAAAAATTAAAAGCAGATCCTTAGAGTTGAAATAAAATCGAATATTTTTGCCCCAAAAACCCGTTCCCAATTCCATTTTTTAGGTAATGCTTTAAACTGTCTAAAAAACAAAAAAACGGTCCAAAGGGAACCCCATTTAATTTTGATAACAGTCTCAGAAACCCAACTACTCAGGAACTTTGTTTTGTAAAATAGGGGAACCAAAAAATAAAAAACCCTTTTTAAAAATAGGGAAAATAAAATAAAAAAGTAAAAAAAAAACAAAATAAAGGATTAATAAAAAAAAAATTGAACCCCCAATTATTTCCCTTCCCCTTTTTTCCCCCCCTTTCTCCTTCCTTTTAATCTGTTCCTTTTCCTTCGTTTTATGGTTTTTTGGTTTTGGGCCCAAATTCTAAAAATTCTTTTTTAAACTTCTTTTTTGGTTACTAGGTTTAAAAACAGAAAACCAGCCCACAAAAAAAAAGTTAGAAAAACCCCCCTTTTTTTTCCACCCCACCCAAAGGGTATTTTTGTAAAAATTAATTTAAAAAATAAAAACATCAACTGGGAAAAAAAATTTATTCCTTGGGGATTGACAAATGAGGGCTGAATTACGTTTTAGAGAAGATCTCAGGGGCCAAAAGGCTCCAAATATGCCTTTATGAAGAGAAGGAAAGGTGCAGGGTGGAAAGGGGGTAGTGGCCTCTTAACAAGAGAAAACACCTTAAAAGGTACGAGCTCTTATAACGGAAAGAAGACTGCCAAAGAAATGGAAAAAATTTTGCTAAAATTAAAATGCGTCGTAAGAAGAGACAGTTGAACAGAATGAGCAAAAAGTAATAAATGAAAGCGAGGAACCAAATTATTTTTCATATGCTAAAAAAGGGACGAAAAAACCTCATATCGGTTATGTTAAAGGAGATGGAATGTACAAAACGAGAAACAAAAAAGTGAATGAAAATTTTTAAACCCCGTATACTTAGTGTTCAAGGGAAACCCTTACTAATGTGAAAACATCTCCATAATCTCGATGAAACCCAAACGTACTTGCTTCGAAAAACAGCTGTTTGGGTAAACAAGAATTGTATACAATACCACATGAAGAATTTTACCATGTGCAAACAAACTGGTACTTTTTTGTGAAAGTTTCGCCATCCATACTTTATCTATAAATTCAGGACATAATGGGGGAAAATGTGGAACTTTATACAAAAGAGGGTGATCAGTACTTCAGCTGGGGCCCCTATAATTCTTCATAAATTGATAGGATGCCAGGTATTACCCCCAGTTCCTGATTCGTGGGCCTCCTATCATAAAAATTGCAAAAAAAACACACACGTGCCTTAAATATATTTTATGGAGTAGGAGGCTGGACACCGATCACCCAGGTTATAAAAAACACCGAAAAACTGTATCACACTGTCTATGAAATGAGGCTAATATTTTCACTAAAGTATTTGTGTGTGTGTGTGTTAGTTACCATTTGGTCCTAGGGACATGTGATTAGACCAGGGCCTTTTTTAGTGCAGGGGTGTGTTGGTTTTGTCTTCCGTGTTGTACTCACCACTGTACTTTACCTATTAAAGGTTTTTAGGGGGCGATTTCCAACTCCTGCCCCCTCTTCACTGGTCGCTAAGGCCACTCCCCCCCGAACCGTGAGCTTACTCTATCTTTAAACTATGTATGGACCCGCCTCCCCACATCGCTTTCCCCCAAAATATTCCACTTTCCTGACAAACCCGTGGCTGAAGAAATACTTTCCAACACCCTGTGATCCTGTGTCTTTAACTTCCAACTGTCTCCCCTTGGCGCTGCGTCCCACTCTGGGAAAATCCTGTCTTTGTCCCCCTTGTAAAATTTTTCTCAGTTTTGGGGGGGGGGGCGTTTATGTCCCCCCCAAACTCTCCTTTTTCCCGTATCGTCAGGGGTTTATTTCCCCTTTAAACCTCCTCTAGGACATACCTCTTTGCCTGGGACTGCTTTTTGCCAAAAACCTTTTTTACTTTCCTAGTTTTTTTACGTGCTTGGCAGGTTGGGTTCCAAAATGGTGCCCATCTCCAATATGGGCCTTTTTGTGCGGCGTGCGGGGGTGTTGTGTGTGGTTTTGGGGTGTGTGGTGTGTTGGGTGTGTTTTGTGTTGGGGTGTGTGTGTGCGCGCATGCATGCATACGAATTAAGAACAACAACAGTTTGGAACAACAAAGAACTTGTCACAAAAACGCACAATAAAGAGTTAAAAAAACGCAAAATTAAGTATAGGAAGAAACACGTGTTAACCAAACAAGAGTTAATGACATGTTTAGAGGCAGGGCATGAAGGAATGATAATAACCCCATTTTTAGACTAAATATGATAAAAAAACCAAAGAGACACAAGAAGTGAAAACAAGAACGAAGACAAAGATGGGACACGAGAGGTGACAGACAAAAAGTGGAAACAAAAGGTGAAAACAAAGGTTGAAGACAAAAAGGGAAGACAAATGTGGAACACAAAGAGAGAGACAAGGAGACACGGGGAACAAAATACAAGAAATAAAAATAAAGAAAAGATTCACAAGCAAAAAAATAGGAATAGGAAATGGAGAGCGAGAAGTGATTTCTACACAACAAGACGGGCAGCCAACCAAATATCCAATGCCCCACCCACTCATTACAAATCCACCCCCACGCACACCCCATATTTCCCTTATCGGGTTCCCCCCACTTCCCCAAACCCCCCAAATGTACCCCCAGGCACAGTCTTAGAAAAGAAGTAAGGTGTGGTAAAAAATGCAGAGGAATAACAAATAAGTGGAGGAGTCATGAAAGAATCAAGGACATCCCCAGACAAAATGCCTCACGAAACAAAAACTCCCAAAATAACAGATAAAATCTTTCCCCCGGTTTAAACCCTCAGGAAAGACGGGGGGGAAAGGGGGGGAGGAGGAATTGCACTGCTCGTTAAAAACAGTGGGGTTTCGAGAAAAGGGAAAGGGAATGGATGGAGGGGCGAAAGGGACTACTTAAAAAGAACAACCCAATTTGGGGGGCCAAAAGGGTGATAATTGCGTAAGTACAACTCACCTAGAACTGGGGGGCCAAAGAGAAGATACTGAGAGCAACAGAAAATGGTGATACAAAAAGCGAGGTGGCCAGAAGAGCTCACATGGGGGAGCAAAGTTACTGTTAGGGGTGATTTCAATCAAAAGGAGATTAAATTGGAAAATGGAGCCCCATGGGGGCCCCCAAAACAGAAGGCCAAGATGATGTGGATGAAAACCTCATGCACCAACATGTTAGAGCACTACCAGAGAGAGGGCGGGATGAACAGAAAGACTGGCCCTTGTACCCCTTGGTTTTTGGCCCATCGAGGATATCATTATAAAAGGGCCCCTGGGGCTGGGTGTCATGTGGTTCTGTGCTTTGCTACATAGTTGAGCTTCAATGGAGAGAGTAGCGGAAATAGAGGGGGAAAAACCAACCACAAAAGGGGGAACTACTCAGGCATGAGGAACTTCCTTTAAGAATTCAGTGGGAAAGAGAACGACAGGAAAACCGAAAAAGAAAAAAATGGACTATGTGGCAACAAAATGCAAAGGGGGCAGGGAGAGGTTTTTTCCCAAGGGAAACAGAAAAAAATGGGAAGAACAAACGGGTCCCTTTGGGTTACCGAAAAAGGGGTAGGGAGGAAAAATAGGTGTCTAGGAATGGGAAAAGGTACAGAAGACAAAGAACCAAAAATAAAGAGATTACCGAAGAGCCAGAAACGAATATGCACGAAAGAAGGGGGGTCGGCAAATAAAAGAATAGCATCGAAAGTCAAGCTGACCAAACTTTTGTATAGCGAATAAGAGGAAAAAAACAGTCAAAGGGCCGGTAATCAGGTGAGGAAGGGTGATGGGGGAAGTTCACAAGAAACCCCCGAGGGTATGTGAGGAGTCAACAAGATTTAAAGAAGTATTTACGTGGAAAAGGGTTTTGGAACCAGGAAATCAAAACAGGGAGGTACCCAACCCAATCTGGATGAGGTAACAAAACCCAAAGGGAAAGGAGGTAAGAAGCTGCTATGTGAACTTGACACCTAAAAGGCGGTGGGCCCAGACAACATCTCTCCAGGGCCCTTTAGGGGGGCGGGAGTTTGCTGTGGTGCCATTGACAAAGATCTTAACACACCATTGAAATGGGCAACCCCCCTGGGGTATGGAAGGTGAAAAATTTTAGCCCCTTTTTTTAAAAAAGGAGACAGAAGGGGGGGGCATTAAACCGCCCTGTTCACTAACGTGTATAGTATCAAAGTCATGGAAAAGATCATAGGAGGGAGAGCGGTGGGGCACCGGGGAATAAAAAAAGTGTATAATCGAAACCACACTCTTCAGGGAAGGAAAATCCTGTGTCACAAACCTACTTGATTTTTATACAAGGTTTCTAAGAAAGACAAGAGAGAGAGGGTTTTGGGATAGACTGCATTTTTTTGGGACTGAAAGAAGGCCTTCGAACAGTTCTGCACAAGAGGTTACTGCAAAAGCTGAGGTCAGGCACACAACAAAAAAGTCACTGCAATGGATCAGGAATCCCTGACGGGAGGCAACGGTCATGGTACGTGACGAGGTGTCAGGTGGACCCCTGTGACAAGCGGGATTCCACGGGGTCATCTAGGACTGTCTTTTTTTTGGTTAGTGAATGACTAAGGAAGGGTAGTTCATAGTGTCCTTGTTTGCAGATGATGTGAAGTTAATGAGGGAATCAATCGGCGGGGATCGGCAGGACTACAAAGAGCCCCTGGACGGGCTACAAGCCTGGACCAGCAAGGGCCCCTTTGGGTTTAACCCTCCCAAATGAAAAAGTCATCAAGATTGGGAAGGGCAAAGAAGACGCAGAGACGTTAGTCTGGGGTACTGAAAAACCCACTAAAGGGAAAAAGTTTGGGGTGAGATAAACGGCACATCTCCTAAAAGGCCACATAAATCAGATAATGCTGCAGCGTACAAGGTCTGAAAAAACCTAAGGATAGCTTTCCATCCCTCAGAAGGAATCGTTAAAGACTTGTAAACCATTTACGTCAGGCCCATATGGGTATGCAGCGCAGCTTGGAATCCCACACCTGGTTAAAGCACTCAAGAAATTAAAGAAAAGTGAAAAGGGTTTTGATAATCCCCTTAGCCCCAGAGCTAAGGGGTTGTCCTACGAAAAAAGGCTATGGAAATCGGCCTACACACTGGAGGAAAAGGGGGTCGGGAAAAGACATAAAACGACAAAAAAAATACTGCGGGAATAGACAAGGGGACAAAGGACAGGATTTTTCCAGAGAGGGGCACAGAAACAAAGGTCAAAATTTGGGAAATTGAAGACTCGATGAATCAAAGGGAGTTGGGAAAAGTATTTCTTGCCATAGAGTAGTTAGGCAGTAAAATAGCCTAGAAAGTGAGTAGTGGGGCAGGAACCATACATAGTTTTAGGACGAGGTTTGATAAGCTCAGGGGAAGGTAGAGAGAGGACCTATAGAAAATCAGTGAAGAGGGGGGGCCGGGAGCTATAAACCGACCCCTACAACCACAAAAGGTAGTGCACACACGCAAAAACCCATCAATCCCTTTAAGAAGAGGTACAAAAAAGTTCAAGAGAGGGAGAAAGTGGATGAAGGCCCACGAAGAGGCGGGGGCCGGGGCTTCAACTGCCCCTGCACCACAAAAAGGTGAGTACATACCCCAAGTTTGTCGTGTACCTCAGCTGAAACTAGAGAAATCACAAATATATTCACATATCCCCGGGAAAAAACCCTGGGGGTGTTGGGGGGTAAACGCCCCTCGCAGCCCGGCCATGACCGGGCCTCTCGCCACTACCCGCAAAAAACCGTATTTCCCACAGATGTAAAGGGAGCCCAAAATTTTGTGCTTACTTTGTAATCCATTATTGTACACCCCAATTCTCGAAATACACGAAACACTGTGCCCAATTGTTATTTGAAAAAACAAAATTCGGGAAAAAAAAAAATTTAAAACTTAAACCTGCTAAAAATATTTCTGGTTTCGAAAAAAAGGAACTAAAAAAGAAGAGAAAAAAAATGAGCGAGAAGTGAGGCAAACCGAAAAAAGTTTTACGGGTCAATTTCCCCGGCGCCCTTAATCAGTCACGACGGTCGTTTGGCAGATGTGAAGGGTGCGTGTTTAAAAAAGGATCGAGTTGTGATGTCGACACGAGAGACTGAGAGCCTCTCCTGGGTGAAGTCCCGTCTGCACGATATGCGACAGAGACTGGCTAACTTTTTGGGAGAAAACTCCGTCTCGCACGAGAGAATCCCTCTCATTTGACACCTCCCTCGGTACTTCACGTCATATGTGAAACAAAGAAAAAAGGATTTTTAAAACTGTGGGTAGAGCCCTTGGTGGGCTTGAGTACTGTTGGGGTAGCAAAGCATCCTCTCCCATTCTCTCTCTCTCCTCCTCTCTCTAAGGTTTAAGGGGGAACTAAAAAAATTTTAAATACCATTAATGAAATAGTTTATCGCACTTAGGGTTGGTGAGGCGTAGGTGGGGGTGGAAAAATATCCCGGGGGGCAAAAAGGGCTGTAACTTAGATTATAAAATATTAATAAGGCTTTTTTTGTAGGTAGGGAATGCCGGGTTGGCAGGAAAATGCAATTGTCGGTACAAAACTGCTACGTAGGTACAAAAACGCTACTGCAGGCTCAAAAAAAGTATCGTAGCTAAACAATGTTTGTGGTACAAAAATTTTTACAAAAAAGTACCGTTGGTACAAAAATCTATTTAGGTACAAACCCGCTTCGTAGGAAAAATGCTACTGAACCCTCAATATCTGTTTTTTAAAATAACAGAATACAATCTATTTTATTTAACCCATGATAAAAAAAATTTTGAATAAAATGGGCTATTTTTAAAAAAGAGGGGGCCGAAAATAAAATATGAAAAGTTCACATCCCCCGGTGAGATAAAAGCCTAGAAACATTAATCTCGTGAGAGGCTCAAATAAATGATACAATTTTTGGGGGGAAAATAAAATTTTTTTGTATTACTGTATAGCTTAACAATTCACAAAAAGGGGAAATTGTTTACAAAATTTTTCTCTAGTCCAAGCAGGGGATGCAGGTTTTGAATGCAGAGTGCGCAGGGTTTGAAAGCAGTGACTCACTATTTGGGTTGCAGGGGTCGAGTCCCAGCTCCTGGGCCCCGCCTCTTCCCCGGTTGCTACTAGACCCTCTCTTCCCCGCCCATGAGCTTTTTTAAACCTCGTCTTAAAACTGTGTATGGTTCCTGCCTCCATACGTCATTTTTAGGCTTTCCACTGTTCAACTCTATGAGAAAAAAATATTCCTACTATCCTCTGACTCATTTGTGTTTCAACTTCCAATTTTGGCCTCTTGTTTCGTGTCCCTCCCCGGGAAAATCCCGTCCTTTTTCCACCTTGTCTATTCACCAGTATTTTTTTGTCGTTATCATTCTCCCCTGACCCCCCTGTCCTCCATGTGTCAGGCCGATTTCCCTTAATCTTTCTTATGGCATTCCCCTTAGCTCTGGAATAACCTTGTTGCAAACCTTTGTACTTTCTCTTTTCTTACGTCTTTTCAAGTGCGGGTTAAAAGTGCGCATACCTCCATTGGCCTGACATAAACCCTGTACAGGTCTTGAATGTTTCCCTTACTAAGGTGCGGAAAAGCTGTTCTCAGGTTTTTTCCAGGCGCCATATGCTGCAGCTTATTGATTGAGTGGCTTCCGGGACATGTCGGTGTTATACTCACCCCAAAATCTTTTTTCCTGATGAGGTTGCAGTCTTGGCCACCTAGCCTATACTCTGTCTGTGGTCTTCTGTGCCCTTCCCCTATCTTTATGACTTTGCATTTGGAGGATTAAATTCGAAAAAGCCATTTGTGGACCAGGTGTCCCGCTGTCCCCGGGCTCTTTTAAGTCCCGCCTGGGTCCCTATAATTTAATTCTCCTCTAGTGTGTGCAGGTTCAAATGCGTGTGTGCAGGTTCGAATGCAGTGTGTGCAGGTTCGAATCAGTGTGTGCAGGTTCAAATGCAGAGTGCGCAGGTTCGAATGCAGTCGCGAGGTTCGAATGCGTGCGGCGTTTCGATCCTCCAATTGCTGGAAATAAGTTTGAATATATCAAAAAACCTGTGGAGTATGCAGTCTTCTAGCTTTCGGTCAACCAAAAATGGGTAATTGGGTATTATTTTAGTTTTTATTGAATGACTTTTTAAAACACTCATTTTTACTCTGTTGCTTTTTTGCTGTAACTTTCAAAGTTTTTTTTGAGTTTCTAAAAGGGATAAACAGTTATTTTTCACTGACTCGATGAGAATCACTCTTTCTCAGGTCAGAACAACCTACTTCCATCTAACCTTCCTTCCCTTGGGAAGGGTTGGGATCCCCGACTCGTTTCTTGAGGATAACGTAGAGTTTTTCCCCACTGGCAAAAAGGGAAGTTTAAAAATTTTTTCAGTTAACAGTTTCGGTGTCCTATTCCAAGGTTTTATCGGGCCAGGAAAAAGCTCAAGGGAAAATAAATTAGGGGAAAACCAGAGATTTTGAACCAGATTTTTCCCTTTAAATTTCAGATGTAGATTGGAAAAGAATAAAATTCCCAAGTTCTCATTCTGGGGGGGAAAAAAAATTTGAAGAAACCCTTTCCAAAAAGAACGGGAAAAAAAGCTTTATTACTGTTTCAAAAATTTTTTTCCCCCGAAAAACTTTTTTATAATTTGCCTCAATATCATTTCATCCATGCAACAACAAAAAAACATCAACAGCAACCAAACAGTAGTTATGTTTTAAAATATAGATGTGGTCCACTCTAGTCACTTAAAGGACCCAATTATTATTTAATAAAAAAGAAGCCTAAGACAAGGCTTTACAGCAACAAGGCCCCAGACCCCTCGAGAGGTAGAGAAGCTTCATGGGGGAAAACAATAAAAAGTTTTTCTCGATGCGTTGGAATATTATCTTCTGCCTACCACCCATCTTTTAAAAAAGCACACATACGTTACTTTATTATGTTATATAGTAACAAGTTTCTAAACACGATGATACACGCGTTAAATATAACATAAAGCGGGAAGACCGGTGCTGATATACTGTGGACAATCCCATTTTTTTAAATGTTTTCCCCCCACTGCGGGACCATCAATGGAGACTAATTCCCATTTCTTTTGCCCGTCTTCATTTATACCTGTAAAGGGCCCGGTAATTACTACCCCCGTTCCTAGAGTTTTCGCCTTAATGGCTTTTTTTAAATCAGTAATTGGTCTCCTTATTTTGAGCGATAAAATCCGCCACTGCGAGGCAGGGAAAAATATGCCGAGGTGATTGGGGGAATTCTTTGTGGTATAGAAATTTGCTGATGGGTCTACTCTTTCATGATTTTTTAAAAAACGGAGTTTTTAAAGTTTGGTACACTGTGGCGGTGAGAATTTGGTGTTTTTTTTATGTATTAATAAAACATTCTTAAAAAGGGTTGTGTTTTTGTAACTATTAAATGCTGTTATTATTATAATTATTAATATAAATTTCTATTAAAATAACCTTTTTATTATTATTTCATTAACATTTTTACGGTCAATCACCATTTTCATATTTTTTAAAATTAATCAACTTTAGTAACAATTTTGATAAAGGTTTCTAAAGCAAGTGTCTGTAATTGCCGAAAAGTTTTTCGGGGGGGTCAAGTCTCGGCTCCTAGCCCCTCCCTTTAGATTAATCGTCGGCATTTTTGATTTTTGGTCTTTTGTCCCTGCCAAACTACTCTTTAAAATGTGTATGGGTGTGCCTTTCCCCCGTTTCCCATGTAGTTTATTTTTCTAATTTGCCACCCAAAAGTGAATAAATTTTTCCCAATAATCTTTTTGGGTCGTCTGTATCTCTAACTTCCATACAACCTTGACCTCTGCTCTGGATTTCACATCGTTTCTTCCCGCGCCGTGTCATTCCACTTCGTATCTTAAAATGAATCATGTCTTCCCCTAGCCCTTGGGTTTTTTGTTCAGTCCCCCCCACTTGGGGGGTGTCTTGTTATGTGTTTGTGTATCTCCGGGAAAGATGTTTGGGGGCGATGTCAGTCTTTGATCTTTCTCTTGCTCTCTCCTCTCTTCTTGTCTCTCTCTCTCTCTCTCTCTCTCTCTCTCTCTCTCTCTCTCTTCTCTCTTCTCTTCTTCTCTCTCTCTCCCCAGTTTGCATGACATTTAAAAAATTTGGGTTTTTAATTCCCTTCGTTCTTTTTTGGTCCCCCCGTGCTTTTTCTAAGTCTACCTGTAACTCTCCTTTTCCCTTTTTCCCTTTTTTATTTTTTTCCCCGGTTTTAAAATTTTCGGCAAAGATTGACACGTTAGATTCAGTCCCTTTGGCAGACATTTTTTTTTATATTAGGAGCGTTTCCCGTGGGCCCGGCTCTGTGAGCTTGGCTTTTGTGACCTAGTTGCTGTGAGCTTGGTTCCCGCAGTTGGTCCTGTAAGAAGGGTCCCGGAGCCGGGGTCCTGTGTACCCGACCCTATGAAAAAGGCTCCGTGAGCCCCGGTTCTTGATTTCCCGGCTCCCGAAAAAGGCTCCTGTGAGCCCGCTCTCGTGAACCCGGCTCCTGTGACTTGGTTCTTGAGCTTGGTTCCCGATCTATTTAAGATCACACACCAAACTTTCCCCCAACACCTTTCCCCAGCTATTTCACTAACAATTTCCACCGCCCTTTTCCCCCCATCACATTTTCCATTACAGTGGTCTCCAGAAACCCGAACTTTCAACGACCATTTTTCCTCTTTTCACTTTTTTTTGCTTACTCCCTTTTACTTTCAATCGTACAAAACACCAATGTTTGGGTCGGGGCACATGTTTGGAACCCTCTGGACAAGCCAGACCTCACATAGATTGTACCTGTGCATCGTCCCATGTAAAAAACCCTTCCCTCTAAAAACATCCCAACTTTAAGCATCTCCCAAACTTCCAAAAACTAACTCGCATTTTGACGACGAAAGATAAGACGTTTTGGGAAATTGACGAAGAAAAAAAAAGGATGGGGGGTTAAAATACGAAGAAATGGTTTAAGTTTGGGAAAAATATGGAGGGAAGTGTTCTTTAACAAAAAAAAAAAAAAAAAGGTAATGCGTCAAAAAAAGTCAGATCCCCCAGCCGCCCCTCAATGGCGAGCGTCCACGGTCCAGCCAAAAATAATCTGTTATAATATATTAATAATATATATAAAAAATTTTATATAAATATATATATAAATATATATATATATATATTATTATTTTTTTTTTAGCACATGGCCGATTCCCACCAAGGAGGGTGGCCCGAAAAAGAAAATTTTCACCATCATTTCCTCCACACTGTCTTGCCAGAAGGGTGCTTTCACTACATTTTTTAAACTGAAAAACATTAACACCATCCTTCAAGTGAGGCATGTTTTTCCCCATCCCCAGGACCAAGCCCGGGTCTGCCGTTTCCCTAAACCCCCTTTCAAAAATTTATTTGCTCACACCCCAAACAGCACGTCAAGTATTAAAAACCATTTGTCTCCATTCCTCCTATCAACACGCTACGCACCCCGGGAAGTTCAAGCCCTCGCACAAAAAAACCTCCTTTACCCCTCCCTCCAAACCCTTTTCCCCTGGGCCCGACCCCTACCCCCCTTTCCCTTCCCATACGACTGATACACTTTTGAAGTCTTCTTTTCGCTCCATTCTTCTACATTCAAACCACCTCAACAACTTTTCCTCAGCCCCTGGCAACAGTTTTGGCAACCCCCACCTCCTAACTTCCAAACTACGAATTCTCTGCATTATATTCACACCACTTGCCCTCAGACAGAATCTCCCCTGCCTCCCGCCTTTCCCTCGCTGCAACATTCATCACCCATGCTTTTACACCCCTATAAAAAGGGGTTGGTAAAATATTCTCATACATTCCCCTCTTTTCCTCCAAAGGGCAAAATTTTTTGTCTCCCCAGACTTCTAATGCACCGTCACCCTTTTTCCCCTCATCGTTCTATGATTCACCTCATCTTTCTAGCACATTTGTGACACTCCCTCCCAAATATCTGAAAACTTCCCTCCTATACTCTCTCCCCCCAATCTGATATTCAATCTTTCATCACTAATCTTTTTTTTTCCCCCTAACCTTCTTTTCCCGTATTCACTTTTTAAATTTTTTTCTTTTTCATACCTTAAAATTCACCCCCAACCTCTGCAAAATTCTCTTCAAACTCCCAAAGCACAGTGTACAGCAAGGCAAACTGTGACAACTCCCCCTTATGTGTGTTATCTTTAAAACCCCGCCTCTTGCCCAAAACCCCCGCATTTACTTCTTTAGAACCCCTTATAAATATATTAAACAAAACCCCGGTGACTACACATCCTTGTCTAAGACCTACTTTTACTGGGGAAAAAATCTCCCTCTTTCCTCATACCTAAAATTGAGCTCACATCCTCTAAAAATCTTCACTGCTTTCAGTAACCTACCTCCCACACCATACCCTGCACAATTCCACCAAACCCCCTATCCACCCCGTATACGCCTTTTCCAAATCCATAAATCCACAAAAACCTCTTTTGCCTTTTTAAATACTGTTCACTTTTTTGTTTCATGAAACACCTGGTCCCACCCCCCACCTTCCTAAACCCTCCTTGCTCACTGCAAACCCATCTTACTTTTAAATTCTTTCAAAAAAAACCCCTACCAACACTTTCCAGATGGTTATCACTCGTACCTTGTTCTAAGGTTTCTTGGTTCGAGTTCCCTTCACCCCGAGACAGTTTTGTGTATATTTCGCCTGCTCTTGCAAATTCCTTGCATTTTAAAAACTCTGAAGGCTGATGCATGCAGGGAAAGAGAAAAAAAGCTGTAAGTTTTTCCCCTGAAGCTGGCTGCCTTGGATCAAGTGTAGCGCAAGTACACGCCAAGGTATTCCCCAGTGTGGGTAGATGGGTTAGCACTCCGCCTTTTGTTCAAAGGGTTCGTAGGTTCAGTCAGGTTTTGTGTATTTTCCCCCTGTTTACGAATTTTCGTTGCTTATATTTTTTATATATAATTTATATTTTATTATATATTTTTAAATTATATAATATATATAATATATATATTATACCCCCCCACATGTATATTCCCCCTCCTATTGTTGTTAGCGATGGATGCCAAACCCAGAGGAAGCAAGAGCCGGGGAAATGGCAGGTGGCAATACTGGAGAGCAAGTGTGGGTCATGCTTACAGCTTCGTTGTCTCAACCAATGGTTTCCCCCGCAAACACGGTATTCCCCTGGTTCGGGGATGTCCTTTGGAAAGTGATGACCCAGAGCCCCCCCAGGCACCTGAACCCACTCCAACGATTTTATTATCAGACAATCTCTTGAAGCAATAAAAGCAACGGTACGAGGCACTCACACAATTCCCCAAAGCAGCCCGCCCACGCGGGGGAAAAAACTTACAGACCTCCTAAAAAAAGTAAACGATGGTTCCTATTTTAAAAGCTCCCACCAACCATCAAGGCATGGCACAACTTGCTACTTTTTGGCAATGTTGTTAGCTGTGCCGGAAAGAAGGGGGAAAGAGGCTGCCTCAATGAAAATTAAACCTTAAGAGATTTTCCTAGGTTTGATAACCTCTTCCCTTTCCCCCGTCAAACAAAAAAGGGGAGGCAGAACCCCCACTCACTCTACTACAGTAAAAAAGTCAATCCAGGTGAGAAAGAAAATTGAAGAGGGAAAAACACAGTGGGGGCAATCAGATTATTACCATTTGAAGATACGTTGCTCCCGGGATCTGACACGGCAAAGCATTAGAGGAAAGCACCCTCCCAGGGAAACCAGGGGCCCCAACAGTTCCAACACTCTGCCCCCACTATGGAACCATTGTTTGTGGAAGACTCAAAATTTACAAAGCAATAATGTCTTTTCCCTTTGGGCTCTGTGGGGGTTACATGGAAAAAGGGCCCCACAGCATTTAAAGGAAAATGGTTAATCCAGTTTTTGGGGAATTGCAAGACATGCTTTCAGAGACACAAGGTTCGTAAAAAATTCCTTGGCTGGTCTGATTCCTGATGAAATTAGCCCTTTTCTTTTTTGGTGCAAAAATTTTGGGTGCACTTAAAAAAAAGGGATGGAGGAATTGGGCCCAAATTGGTGGGAAACCCCTTTACCCCGCCTCGTATCCAAAGCTGCTGCCCGAAGTATTCTGCACAGGCAGCCATGATGCTTCAAAAAAACCGCTTGGTTTGGGGGTCCTAAAGGGAAGTGAAGCAGGGGTTTTCATGCAAAAAGGGGTTATATCAACAACCTCCCTGAGGAAAGCATGGTAAAATTAGTTTTTCAAAAATGCGTTAAATCTCCTGAAAAGAGACGGGTTTTTAGCCAGTACAAGAACATTTCCCTGGTCTTTCCCTTTTGTTTAGCTGGGTATAGCAAGGAATAAATGTTCTTTTTGGAGAGCTGAAATCACATCATGGGAGGGTGCCCAAAAGGAGATCCTTTTGCCCCCCTTTTCTTTTGTTTTGCAGTTAGGGAAATCACAGTCAGACTGCCCACGAGCTAAACATCTGGTTCCTAGATATGGCACACTAGCAGGTAAAAAGGAGTCCCTCCTACTGCCTTACACAGGTAATGACACGGGGACGGAAAGGGGCCCCATCCGAACCATCAAAATGTGAAATCATCTCATCAGTCAACAAAATGAAAATGCAGTGAGTCAAAATCCGGGCAGCGTCATTGCCCCCACAAATAGTGTTTGCTAGGGCCCTCTGGGAAAGCAATGCCATTGAAACCAAATTTTCAGGAAGAAATTGAAAGTTTAAAGGAGAAGGAACAAAGAATAGGGAACTGGCACCCACGATGCCTGTAAAACCCTTTTCACAAAGTGCTTGAGTCTGCCCCGGTTGACATATTTCCTAAGATGTGCACCTTTTTAGATAACCCCATATGCACGAATTGACAGTTTTGAGGAGATTTTTCGAAGTACTTAACCTTACTCTAGAAAACGGGCAGTGGGAAAAAAAGCAACACTTCCAGTCAGAATGGGGGCATTGGTGTCCGCAAGTCTCACAGATTGGTTACCTTTTCTGTCCTGTGTTTGCATCGAGACTTTTGCAGCGTTTTTCCCGAACATTTAGGGACAATTGGACCCAGGGAAAAAAATTTCCCTTTACGGAGCAAGTCTGGGATAATCTAAAGGGTCAGAAACCAGACCGTCCCCCAACAAACAAACAATCGCACGGGGTGGGCCAATAGTGGAAAATATAGCCTCAACGATGTTCGAGTGTGTCAGGGAAAGGGTGAGCCGCCCGTGGCGTGAGAGCCCCCCCATGCTGGGGGTTTCTGTTGGCTGTTCCCAACCCAGCTTTGGGACACGCCCCGACCCACAGACCATCCCCTCGGTTTTTGGCCCTTTGACTTGCCGCCCCCATCTCGCCGAACACAGGTGTATTTTTGGCAGTGAAGCACAGACCATTCGGGGGACCATGGGCTTTTGTGCCGAAATCCAGGGGGAAAATTGCAAACATGAGGAGGTTAATAACATTATCAAAAGGGCCTAAAAAAGCTGGGGTGCCCAGCAGAAGGGGCACCCCAAATATGCAGACTGATGGCAGCAGAAGGGGGCCCGATGGTACACCCTTCAAGCCTGGGCAGATGGGAAGCAGGGGGGTGTGGGACTATAATGTGATCTACCCTTGGTGATACCCTTTTCCCAAAACACCAGGGGGGAAGGGGGGCAGCCCAGCTTTTGGGGGGTCCCAAAAGTCTAGAAAAAAATTTAGAACTTGCCCATTTAAAGTTTGTTCCCCTGGCTCAGGACCCTTGGCCCTGGGGAAAGAGGCATCTAATTTTTAAGGGTGGGAAAAAAAGACCATCAGGGGAACTAGGGTCCCGGGCAGTAGTTTTCTGTTCCAGCGGCTCAGTGCGGTGTTCAAAGGGGTAATGCATGCTGCTTTTGGGCACGCCCCCAGCTCGAGGGCTGGGTGAGTTTTCGTTTTTAATCGGTGATACACACGTAACAAAGTACCGTAAATTTTCCCCTTTTTTATAACAATGTATCTCTTAAATCTTCTGTGCCATATTATGTAATAAAATATTCCCCATTGGTAAAAAAAAAAAAAATATATATATTTAAATTTTGCACCCGACAGAAAAAAGCGGGAATACAAGGAGACCGCAGTCCAGGGCGCGATCCTCTACAGGGGGAGGTCAAGGGTTCCCCAGTGCATGTATATTATGAGAGGTACATCTGAATTGATGTTCCGGTCTCCCCTACAGTTATCATGCATCTTAAAATAAAAAAAGATGACGAGACACAGGGTACATCCCTGTAAGAAAGACTATAACACGCTAAGATGACAAAAACCTGATACAGCATAAACACAGACATTGACTATAAAGATGCCCCAAAATAAAAATTACAACAACTTTTAAAAAACTCTTTTTAATGCCTGCACGACCTTTGCTTTTTAAAAAATTGCACCCCCCTTCCTGTTGCGTCTTTTCAACTTGCATACTTCTGACGAGCACGAGAGTGCGAAAAATCTGGACTAAAGATTTTCTCCCATGTGGGTTTTTCTGCATTTTAAGGTCGCCTGACGCGTTGTTTTTTGGGAGAAAAACCCCCTTTTATACCTACGGGTTACCCGGGTTCGCGTGAGGTGACATTCCTGCGTGTACGTTGATCAACCTAGTGTCTGGGTACGCGAGTGTGTGTGACGCTCCCTGAGTGTTGGTCACTGTGTCGGGGGGTCAACAAAAAAACGACCAAAAGCATTTTTAAAACCCCCGCCTCCCCCAACAATTTCCCCTTTTAAATGGCTTCCCGGTAGCGGCGACAGTTATCACCCTCCGTTATTTGACAGGAAGCCAGGAGCGATGGTTATTGAAACGTACACTGCAGCAGCCGCCGCACCAGTAGTAGCAGCAGCACCAGCCCAGCAACAGTTGCAGGAACACAAGCAGCAGCAGCAGCAGAAGCAGTAGCAGCACTTTGTTCCTTTCTTGCCTTCGTACGGTAGTAAAAACAAGGAAAAACGGACAGAGGAAAGAAGAGAGGGAATGAAGGAATGGAGGGTAAGGAGTAAAAACACAAAAAGGAGGAAGGGGGAGGGAATGAAGGCAGACGAAAGAGAGAATGGAAGGAAAGACAGAAAACGAAGGGAAAGTAAGAATAAGAATAAAGGCAGATGAAGAAGGAAAAGGATCGGAATAAAGGAAGGCAGAAAAGAGAGTGCGTGGAAGGGAGGGAAAATGGAATCAGAAAAGGGAATAATGAAAAAAAAACGGAATAAACGGACGGCAGGAAAAAGAGGGAATGGAATGGAGATAATAGAGGAAAGGCAGAAAATGGAGAAATGGAAGGAAGGGAACAAAGCAAAAACAGGAAGAAAATGAGGCACAAAGGCAGTGATGGAATGATAGATAATGAAGGAAAGAGGAGGATAGGCAAGCAGAGAAGAAATGGAAAGACTGGAATGAAAGAACACGGAGAAAGAAGAAGAAAAAGAAGGCAGGTAGAGAGGAACTGGAATGATAGGAAGGGAAAGGAAGGGAGAGGCAGGCAGGAGAGACAAGAGAGGGAAGGAAAGAAGAGAGGCAGGCAGAGAGGCAATGTGAAGAAAGGGAGATTGAAAAAGCAGGAAGAGAAAGGAGAAAAGAGTGATAAAAAAGAAGAAAGAATATAAAGAAGATATAAAGAAGAATATCGATGGAGAGAATTAAAAAAAGATAGAAATAAGAGAACAGGAGTAGAAAAAAAGATGAAAACATTGAGCAAAAGAAATTAAGAAACAAAGAAGATGAGTAAGTGAAGGTAAGAATTAAAACAGAGAGGTAAAAAGGAAGATTAAATGGGGAAAAAAGTTAAACTTTGGGAGTAACTGATGAAGATCAAGATGTAAGGGAGAAAAAGGTTAAGAAAATAATTGAAGAAATAACGAGTTCTTGCTATTGATCAGTTTTACCTATATAATATATAAATTATATATATAAATATATATATATATAATATATAATATTTATATAATATATATTATATAAATATATATATGCAATAAGATCACAGTAAACAGGTGATTCAAAATAGCAAAACAACCACTCGAAAGAATTGGGAAAAATTTCAAGCGCTTTCGTGATACTCACATAATCAAGGAAAAATCACATTATCATAGTCCTTGATAATGTGAGTAGGTCACGAAGCGCTTGGAATTTCTTATTCTTCAGATTTGGTTGTTTTGCATATATATATATATATATTAATATATATATATATATTATATATATATATATATATTATATATATATAATATATATATATATATTTTATATATTTTGTTACACACATATATATATATTATACAGTGGACCCTCACTTAACGCCTGCATCGGAAAGCGCCAAAATCGGATAACGCTTCGCTTTGGCGTAAAAATAATTGGGTCAGATAACACCTAAAAAAATCGGTTAGGGTTTCGTCCAATTTTTATGTCATTTTAGACAAAAAATGTCAAATTGATGAATTGTGATGTAAATAAGCCGTAGGATGATTTGTCTATTGAAGTATAATAAACTCGCCTTTTCCCCTGCCCCCTCATGTTGTACACTCCCCGCTGTCTGCACACCCTGCTGCTGCACATCCCCGCTGTCGCTCCTCCTGCTTTGCTCACCCCAGATGTTGTCATCCCGCATGTTGACATCCCGATGTCTGCTCACTCCCGATGTCTGCTACACTCCCCGCATGTTGCTAAATCCCCGCATGTTTTACACTCCCAGCATTCTGTAAACCCATTTCCCAGCAGTCTGCTCACTCCCAGCATTTGCTCACTCCCTGATGTTGTCATCCCGCTGTTGCTACACTCCCCGCTGTCTGTATCCGCATGCTGCTACATCCAGCATGTCTGCTACTCCCTATGCTGCTAAAACCCGCCCTGTTGCTACACTCCCGCATGTTGCTACACTCCCAGCATGTCTTTTACATCCCCGATGCTGACACTCCCCATGTCTGCTACATCCCGATGTCTGCTCACTCCCCGCGTTGCTCCTCCCCAAAAGTTTTCATCCCCGATGTCTGTACTCCCCGCATGTTTTCCTCCCTGCATTCTGCTACACTCCAGCTGTTCCCTCCCAGCATGTCTGTTACCTCCCGCTGTTGCTACACTTCCTGCAGTCTGCTACACTCCCAGATGTCTGCTGCACCCCCAGCATGTCGGCTGCACCCCCCTGCATGTCTGCTGCACTCCCTGCATGTCTGCTGCACTCCCTGCATGTCTGCTGCACTCCCTGCATGTCTGCTGCACTCCCTGCATGTCTGCTGCACTCCCTGCATGTCTGCTGCACTCCCTGCATGTCTGCTACACTCCCAGCATGCCTGCTACACTCTCTGCATATCGCTACACTCCAGAATCCCTGCTACACTCCAGAATGCCTGCTACCCCTCACAGAATGCCTGCTCCCACTCACAGATGCCTGCTACACCCCCAGCATGTTGCTACCTCCCAGCATGTCTGCTACACTCCCAGCATGTCTGCTACACTCCCAGCATGTCTGCTACACTCCCAGCATGCCTGCTACACTCCCAGCATGCCTGCTACACTCTGCATATCTGCTACACCCCCAGCATGCCTGTTTATACTCCCACCCGCTCCTCCACTCTCTGCATTCTGCTACACTCCATCAAACTACGTAATTAAACTAACATCTCCAAGTGCAAATATTTCTGTTATTAATATTGTTTATTTATGTCATACTAGATGAGTTGTGATTGATAAATAAGCCGTAGATTTGATAATAGCGTCATATTGAAGTCTATTCTGTCAAGCCTCCTGACAGCAGGAACGGATTAATTGGATTTTTCCCTTATTTCTTATGGGGAAAATTAATTCGGTTAAAGGCTAATCAGTTAAAACCTAGCCCTCTGGAACGGTTAAAGGCGTTAACTGAGGGTCCACTGTATAAATATCCACTTAGCCCTCAATGCTTTAAACATCAGGTGCCCAGTACCACTGGGCATGTTACTCCTAATTGCAAGCAATGCCCAAGCAACATACGTGCCCTTGAATTTAAAGGACTAATTTCATTCTCCTCCTGCTTGGAATACCAGTCTTCGCGAGCAGTACAGATATTAATGCATCTACTATCTCCCGGGCCCTTTTAAAATTTTATGGAGAAGGAGCCCGGACACAGGTGTCATCCCACAATCATTGAAAATGACTAAAATTGCTCCACTTCACAATGGAAGCGGTGAAGTAATTGCAAAAATACTCTAGATCGATAGCCTAATTTCAACATTATCAGAATCTTTGAACAGGTCCTAAGAAGAAAGATTGCCAATAACATGGAGGACAACTGCTGTACAGTCCAGGGCAGCATGGGTTTAGGGGGACGGTCTTTATTGCCTTTCACAATGCTATATCATTACGATGTTCTCCTGGATGATCTGGAAGATAAATTAAATTTTGATGTAATGTTCACGGGTTTCCCGCAAAAGTTCGGCAAGTGCATCCATGCTGTGGATTGCACTCAAAATGTATCCCAAAAGGAATAACTAGAAAAGTGGCCAAACGGTCATTTAACTTCTTTACAAATTGAAAGAAAGAGAGTATAGCAAACAGAGAGAAATCGGAGACTGCCCGTGTGAACAGCTTCCTCCTCAAGGAACGATACTCGCCCCACTTTTATTTCTTGAGTGGGCGAGTATCGAAATTGAAAGTGTACATATTCTACCACCGTAACATCGTTTGTAATGAAACAAGAATCTCTATGAGAGTGCCATCCGTTGAAGACACCGAATCTTCAGAGGATATTATCAAGTTTCCAGTGGGTCTCAGAAAAAAAATATGATGTTAAACAATGCCAAGTATAAACTGCTTCCCCAATGGAAGAATGATGAAAGGTTTACAGAGTAAAGGAAAAACTTAAATAATTCAGTAGAGCAAAAAGTTCCACGTGCGAGACTGGAATAATGAAGCCAGAAAAAACTCACATTCCAGGATTATAACAATGTTTTTATTGCTTTCAGCAAAAGAAGATAGGCTGGATAACTAGAACTTTCAAGGCAATAGATGTTTTGCACTGATGATATTATGTAAGTCACTTATCTCCAGGCTGAAATCCTTGTATATTTACGACCTCCTTTAAGGCAGGCGAGAGTTTCTATGTTGGAAAATGTTTAGAGAGCCTTCACTGCTGGTATAAAGTCAATTAGCATCTGATCTACTGGGAAACGCTTGAGGTCCCTTCAACTGTTTTCCCTTCAAGCGTAGGCGAGAGAGGTACATTAAAAAAAATACACCCGCCAAATTCCTGGGGGCCTGGTCCCAAAATCTGAACACCTAAGTCAACTCCGGATGACAACAAGAGACCTGTCGGGCGGTGTAAAACATGACTAAAAAGCAGGGGCACGATGAGTACCTAAGAAAAAACTCGAAGTGTCGAGACCCAACTTTTCGACCTCTCGTTGTACACAAGGGGAAATTACCAACAAACCTTTTTGGGGGTCTTAAGAGGGAACTGAACAAGTTCCTCATATCAGCGCCTACAACCGGGGTGTGAACAGTAATTGGGCTCTGTGAGGCCCGCGGTAACAGCCTGGGTTTGTCAACCTTGACCCCCCGGGTTTGGGGGCCGGGGCCCCGGAGGCATTGACCCCCGGAAAAGCCTTCATGTATCATTTTTGTAGACGAAGAGATACAGATGTCAATAACAGCTATACTTACCAAATAACAAAGACGAGGGAAGAAATATATTTTGGAGCAGAAAATGGGAAAGGGGTAGAAATCATGTTAAAAAAATGCAAAGCATATATACCATAAGGAAAATTTTAAAAGGGGTCCCCCGAAACCAGAAAAATCGAAAAAACCAGTACAAGAATCCTCTTTAAAACGGCCTAGGAAACCCTTTAAAATCCGTGTTGAAACTTCCGTGTTTAAAAAAAAAAATCCAGTTCCCTGTTAAAAACCCCAAGGCATCGTGTTAAAAACAGTAAGGTATCCCTCGTCTTTAATTCCCATAAACACCCCGCTACTAAAACAATTTAGGTGTCTCCCCCCTAAACAGCAGTCTCCCAACAAAACGCTAAAAAAAACGGCACCGCCTCCCCCCCTAATGTGTATTCCAGTCATATCATTCAGACAATAGCAGAGCTTTGGGAATAAACTTTATTGGGCGTCCTATTATTTCCCTCGCTTGCAATTAAATTCGAGACTATTCGCCCTTGTGAGTGATTGCAATTAAACGTCTAGAAAATGGTAATAAAAAAAGGGGACCAAAATACTCTTTCTGTTATGCTGTTGTTTCTTGCAACGGGAGTTTTTCTTACCAAAACAGTAGCTGTAGAGTTAATTGTGACGTGGAATTGGATTGTTTTCTTTAGGGTAATTTTTAGAGGTCTTGTGAGTTAGGGTAATAACTCTGGATGATGAGTTTAATCAACAGTTATAACCGGGAAGAAGTGACAGTGGGTGTCCAAGTTACTGTTTCCCTCCCTGCCTTTTTTTTTTTTAAATATTATTCTGGGCAATAACTTGAGCCTTGAGTAATGCCTCATCTGACTGGCTTCAAACTCTACATTCTGTTGTATTTTGCTTAAAGGAAAG
This sequence comes from Cherax quadricarinatus, assembly GCF_026875155.1. Classification (NCBI taxonomy): domain Eukaryota; kingdom Metazoa; phylum Arthropoda; class Malacostraca; order Decapoda; family Parastacidae; genus Cherax; species Cherax quadricarinatus. Next base: position 13,639,231 of record NC_069472.1, read on the forward strand.
ATAATTTTCTTTCCACTGAGCTCTGATGTTGTCAAATTGCCAATTTTTATAGACAATACTGATCTAGTTAATAACGTGTAACAATTATTATTACTATCGAAACTGCAGTAATGATTTACATGCCTTAATTTAAGAATGTCTCTTCTGATTGGCTGCAAACATGCCATACCGATGTATCATACGTAAAAGAATCACGGAACGGTGGGGTTGAAAACCCATGGCGAGTGAGTTGCTCGCCATGGGTTCAAATCCCTCCCGTTCTGTGGTTTGTTTACAGTCGTGTTATTACGATTTTTGAGTCATATTCAGAAGGTTTAAACTGTCTTTTACATGTTTTTATTGCCAATTTGATCACTTTTATCTTAATAACGATGCTGTGTGCTTGCAGTGCGATACCTATAGAATGTGCTTTCGAAACGGCATTAAACTTACATCATCGCTACGTCAAAACCAAAGGTTCAGTGTAGTTTAAAGTGCAGGGCAAATTCCAATTTTCCATAACCTGGGATTTATTGGTTTCCAATTAATCGCTGAAGAATGTCTATTCTGAGCGGCTTCCATCTTTCCGTGCCGGGTATTTTACTCGAAGATTTACGTTACTGTTATCGTACCAATTTGTCAATCTGGTAATTTTAATATGAAAATTGTAACATTAATTTATATGCAATAACTTGAGAATGCTCTTCCAGTCGGGATCAAACTCTTATCACTAAGAAATCTTAGTTCAAATTGGTTTTGAGCTTAGTTCAAATTGGTTTTGTGTATCCATATGCTCTGGTTTTGTGTATCCATATGCTCTTTCACTACCATCCTGTGGATAGTAGTGAAAAGCATATTTGGGTACGCAAAAAGCCTAGGAAAATAGACCCAAAAGGGGTTAACAGGTGTACATATGGATTTTATCTACAGTTCACTTATCTGCCAAAAGCAAATTTAGGAAATTTGCTTAGTATATCTGGTTTTCTCATTTTCATTAATAAGAATCTTGACATACACACTTGGTTTCTCCATTGAGCATGTTGCGGGTCTTATGTGGTCAATTTTTTCAATGATGAACGATCGTAATAAGATAGTCATGCTCGTGCCATAATTATCTACAATTTAACCATTTTTTAAAAAAAATTGCTTTGAAATGGCTTTTGACAACAGGGACGAAAGAAGGTTGCAGATTCTGTAAATCTCCCTCATCTCTATTGCAGACTCTATTCTAGATCCCGGAAATATCTATCCTCTCTATTCTAGATCCCGGAAATATCTATCCTCTCTATTCTAGATCCCGGAAATATCTATCCTCTCTATTCTAGCCCGGGGAAAATATTATCCTCTCTATTCTAGACCCCGGGAAATATCACCCTCTTTCTGACCCCGGAAAAATATCTACCCTTCTATTCAGATCCCGGAAAAATATTATCTCTCTTTTCTAGATCCGGAAATACTATCCTTCTATTTTAGACCCCGGAAATATCTATCCTCTCTTTTCTAGACCCCGGGAAAATTTCTTCCTCTCTTTTTAGATCCCGGAAATATCTATCCTTTTCTATTTGATCCGGAAAAAATTTTCCTCTTATTCAGACCCCGGAAATACACCCTCCTATTCTAGACCCCGGGAAAAATATCTATCCTCTCTTTTTCTAGATCCGGAAATATTATCCTTCTATTCTAACCCCGGAAATATCAATCCTCTCTATTCTAGACCCCGAAAATATCTATCCTCTTATTTAGATCCCGGAAATACTACCCTCTCTTTTCTAACCCCGGAAATATCTATCTCTCTATTCTAGATCCCGGAAATATCTTCCTCTCTTTTCTAGACCCCGGAAATACCCTATCCTCTCTATTCTAGACCCCGGAAATATCTATCCTCTCTATTCTAGATCCCGGAAATATCTATCCTTCTATTCTAGACCCCGGAAATTTTTCCTCTCATTCTAGATCCCGGAAATATCTATCCTCTCTATTCTAGACCCCGGAAATATCTATCCTCTCTATTCTAGATCCCGAAATATCTATCCTCTCTATTCTAGATCCCGAAAATATCTATCCTTCTATTCTAGATCCGGAAAATATCTATCCTCTCTATTCTAGATCCCGGAAATATCTATCCTCTCTATTCTAGACCCCGGACTATCTATCCTCTCTATTCTAGACCCCGGAAATATCTATCCTCTCTATTCTAGATCCCGGAAATATCTATCCTCTCTATTCTAGATCCCGGAAATATCTATCCTCTCTATTCTAGATCCCGGAAATATCTATCCTCTCTATTCCTAGATCCCGGAAATAATTATCCTCTCTATTCTGATCCCGGATATGTCTATCCTCTCTATTCTAGATCCCGGAAATATCTATTCTCTTTATTCTAGATCCCGGAAATCTCTATCCTCTCTATTCCAAGTCCTGAAAATCTCCCTCATCTCTATTCCAAATTTTATCAATCTCTATTCTCTCTATTCCAGATCCTGTAAATCTCTCCTTTTTATTCCGGATTCTGTAAATCTCTATCCTTTATTCACCCAGTCTATTTGTAAATTAATTATAAGATTAATCCAGTAAGTTCGTTAATCCCTCCGATAATTCGACAATTCTTCTATCCATTTGTCTATTCGTCACCCCTATCCCCTTGTCAGTCCGTGTATGCATTTGCTAATTCTTCAGTTAGTTTATCTATCCGTCTAAAAGCTCGTTAATCCATTCATTCGTTAGTCAATCAATTCGTTAATCCTTCTATTTATTTTTCAATCAATGTTTGCATTGGTCTGTATTTATTCGTGTTGCTTTATAATTATTATCATCATCATAAAGTATTTATTCTTATTGTAAATTTTTAATAATTTTGGAATTCAAAATCCTTCCCCCCCCCATCCCCAATGTTGATAAAAGTTTTTCACTTCTGGTGAAGGACTCTTGATCCCAAAGGGAAAAGGCGCTATCCCTCCACTGAAACAAACTGATTTATCATGTTGCATGACACGCCTTTCCCCTGGTTTGGGCTCCAGGATGGAGGAGCCTCACCTCTGGAGACCGGGTCCAAGGATGGAGGAGCCTCACCTCTGGAGACCGGGTCCAAGGATGGAGGAACCTCACCTCAGGAGACCGGGTCCAAGGATGGAGGAACCTCACCTCAGGAGACCGGGTCCAAGGATGGAGGAACCTCGCCTTGGAGGGCCGGGTAAAGGATGGGGAGCCTCACTCTGGGGACCTGGTTTCCCAAAGGGAAAGGAGGAACCTCACTCAGGAGACCGGGTCCAAGGATGGAGGAAAACCCCACCTCAGGAGACCTGGTCCAAGGAAGGAGGACCCCACCTCTGGAGACCGGGTCAAAAGGGTGGAGGACCTCACCTCAGGGCCTGGTCCAAGGAAGGAGGAACCTCCCCTCTGGAGACCTGGTCCAAGGAAGGAGGAACCTCACCTCTGGGGGACCGGGTCCCAAAGGGTGGGGGGAACCTCACCTCTGGAGACGGGTCCAAGGATGGAGGAACCTCACCCCTGGAGACCGGGTCCAAAGGGTGGAGGAACACTCACCTCTGGAGACCGGGTCCAAGGATGGAGGAGCCTCACCTCAGGAGACTGGGTCCAAGGATGGAGGAGCCTCACCCCCTGGAGCGGGTCCAAGGATGGAGGAGCCTCACCCCTGGAGACCGGGTCCAAGGATGGAGGAGCCTCACCTCAGGAGACTGGGTCCCAAAGGGTGGAGGAACCTCACCTCTGGAGACCGGGTCCAAGGATGGAGGAACCTCACCTCTGGAGACCGGGGGCCAAGGATGGAGGAACTCACCTCTGGAGGGCCGGGTCCAAGGATGGAGGAACATCACCTCTGGAGACGGGTCCCCGGATGGAGGAAACCTCACCCCTGGAGACCCGGGTCCAAGGATGGAGGGGAACTCACCTCTGGGGACCGGGTTCAAGGATGGAGGAGCCTCACCTCTGGAGACCGGGTCCAAGGATGGAGGAATCTCACCTCTGGAGGACGGGTCCAAAGGGTGGAGGAACTCACCTCAGGAGACCGGGTCCAAGGATGGAGGAACCTTTACCTCTGGAGAGCGGGTCCAAGGATGGAGGAACCCCCCTTGGAGGGGGCCAAAATGGAGGAACCTCACCTCCGGAGACCGGGTAAAAGGATTGATAACCTCCCTCAGGAGACCGGGTCTAAGGATGGAAAAACCTCACCTCTGGGTCGGGTCCAAGGATGGAGGAAAACGCACCCTGGGCCCGGGTCCAAGCCCGGGGAAAATTTATTCCAACCTAATTTTTATTTGCAGGTCTCGCCTCGCTCAACCCCTAGAAAGATTTAAGAGTTTTAAATATTCCAGTTATTCTTTACCGAAATCTTCGTATGATCGGAAAGATTCAAATCGTAATCATTTTTCTCGCAAACCCCCCTCAAAAAAGGTTTCCTTGATGTTGGTGAGGGGCTCTTGATTTAGGAAATTGGTCTTGCTCCAGTTCCCCCGAATTAAGCCTGAATGCCTTCCACTCCCCCCCAGGCGCTGTATAACACAGGATTGCGTTTCCCCCTTATTATAATAATAAAAATCCCGAAATCATTCCGTGATTGGCAAGGTTCCTTTTTTTCAGTCTTCTTGCTCACAAATCATTCTTATTGGTAAATTACTTCCTAGTCATTCTCTCCTCCTTGGTCATTCTCTCCCCTCCCTGTTTTTTTCACCCTTGTAATTCTCTCCTCTAGATCATTCTCTCGTCCCTGTCCTTTGACTCCTTGTATTTCCCTCACCCCCAGTCATTATCCCATTTCAGTCATTCATGCCCTTTTACCTTCTTTTATTGGGGTATTAATAATTTTCTCTCCCCTGGGTTTTACTTTGTCATATTCCCAAAACAACGGTATTAATGAATAAAAGCATGTATAACATTTAACCACTTTATTTTTGAATTATTTCGTGTATAACAGGAAACTTCAGTCGAATGCATTGGTTATACTGGCGACAGTTGAGGTAGTTTTGAGGAGATCATACCCCAGCTTGGTGGTGATGGTCTACCCCCAGTTTGGAGGGGATGGCGTACCTTCGTCTTGGGGGTGTGGGGGAGTACCCCAGTCTTTGGTTTAATGATGGTCAGTACCCCAGTTTGGGGGGTGTGGCAGTACCTCAGTTTGGTATGATGATCAGACCCAGTCTTTGTAGATGGGGTCTACTCTCTTTGGGAGGTGAGGTCAGTACCTCAGCCTTAGAAGGTGATGGTAAGTACCTCAGTTTGGTAGGGGAGGATCGTCTTGGTGGTGATGGTCAGTCCCACTTGGGTTGGTCGTACTTCGTCTTGGTTTGGGGATGGGCGTACCCGTCTTGGGAGGGGTGGGCGTACCTCGTCTTGGTAGGGGATGGTCAGTACCTCAGTCTTGGTGGTTAGGTCAGTCCTCGCCTTTTGAAAGGGGTGGTAAGTACCTCATTTGGAGGGTGGTCTACCTCAGTCATGGGATAGATGGACAGTACCCCAGCCTTTGGGAGGCGATAGTTTAGTACCTGTACCCCGTTTGGTAGGGATAGTCAGTACCTGTACCCCGTTTGGGAGGTGATGGTAAATACC